>CM075652.1:143686596-144936596 GCA_037953625.1 Crotalaria pallida | reverse complement strand
ATTATTGTGATATACTGATATATCCTCCCATAACTAAAAATTCTATACATGTTACTGACAATATCTGAGCCTTGTTGGTTAATCTCCTTATTTTATTTGAAACTCTATATATATCTGGGCAAAATATTGTTTGGGAAGAAAATAGAACATGCAAACACAATCAATCAAGATATACATAAAAGAAATCCTCACCAGCAGCTCAAACAACATTAGTATTCGCTTGATAAATCACAATGTCCATATATTAACAAAGTCGTTAAAGCTATATATAAAGGGATTTAGTTTATTTACCCCCAATTGATCTCTTGAATATCCTTAAAAAATTCAATAATAATAAACTACCCTTCCTTATTTAGTTCAATGGCTCATTCCAAGGTCAGCGACCTTATAATTTTAAGAAACTCGTTGACCCCAAACTTGTTTTTTTTTTTTAAAAAAATAAAAATAATACTAGCTCTCTCGGGGATCAACGAGCTTGTAATTTTACAAAGCTCGCTGACCCCAAGAGAGCTAGCTTTAAAAAAAGATTTTTCACTAGCTCTCTCAGGGGTTAGCTAGCTTGTAATTTTACAAAGCTTGCTGACCACCAGCTAGCTAGCTCTCTCTGGGCCAAAGAACTTTGTAAAATTACAAGCTTGCTGACCCCCGAGAGAGCTAGTGAAAAATTCTTTTTTTTAAGCTAGCTCTCTCGGGGGTTAGAGAGCTTTGTAATATTACAAGCTAGTTGACCACCGAGAGAGCTAGCTAGCTTGGGGGTCAGAGAATTATGTAAAATTACAAGCTGGCCGACCCCGAGAGAGCTGGCTAACTTGGGATCAGAGAGCTTTGTAAAATTTAGCTGACCCCCGAGAGAGCCAATGAACTAAATAAGGAAGGATAATTTAATATTTTTTAATTTTTTTAAGGATATTTTTGACTTTTTGCATTAATTGAAGGATCAACTAATTAATTGAGGGATCAATAAACTAAATCCATTAACGAAAACAACATTAGTGTTTATGAAAAGTATATGCAAGCAAAAGTGTGGATGGGCTTTGGTTTGGGATTGGATGGCAATGAGCACCCGACCCAAAGTGGAGTCTGACTTTGATATGCATGGATGGGAAATTGGGAATCCTTTTATCTCTTTTGAATGTCAGAGAATATAACAATAAAAACCATCCTAATTTATAGTACTTGTTAGCAAAGGTGCGTAAGTGAATAAGCACTTAAGCAGAGTCACGTATTCGTGAATATATGCGAACCACATAAAATAATTATTAATCAGCATCACAGTCACCATCCCATATCATATTCTAAACCCAGAGATAACACCGATTCTATTCCTTTCGTTTGGCCTCAAACCTTTTCACGATTCCATCGAACAAAGAAAGCAAAAGCAAGCAATGGCTTCTTCACAAGTCATATACTTAGAGGAGTAAAATTTTTTCCCAAATCAAATTGCCATTAATTGATCTGGCTCGGCTATTGGGTTCGAGTTCAAAAAATTATTACTAGAATTAAAAGATGGAAAAAAAAAAAGTACCAAAGAGTCTTAAGTAGTTGAGTATTTTTCCACTGGATTTTCAAGAAGAGTTAAGAATACTCACTCTTTCCCTTACTATGATAAATCACTTTTACTTAATTTATGCAGATTAAGAAAAGTAATAATTATTCTCAAATTTATCATAAAAAAATATATTGTAATTTTAAAGTTACTCATATTTAAAACTTTACAACTCTATTCATTTATCTCTCTATTGTAATTATTATCCTGTCACCCGTATGTATTTATGAAAGGTGTATTTCAAATAAACTCTTTAATACTATCTAGATACTCATAATAAAACGACTTATAAAAAGGATACCAAACCTACCAAAATGGTGTCCTATAATAAGAGACGAAGGGAGTACAAAAATACAAAATATATAAAATTTAATAATTCTTAATCTCACAAGGATGATAAAAAATGATAAACATTTTTGTCTCAAACTAAAGTTAAATTAAAGTAGTTAATGAAAAAATTTAAAAATTACATACTTTAAATTATAATTGGTGTTGATCATTACAAAATGCATTAAATTAATTGTTTGATATTTGATTTGTGTTAAACAAATAATTAAATATATGTCTTTCAATTTTAATTTTTTTGACTTTTGCAAATTTCTGCCATGCTGACATGGATACCGTAGGCAGCTCAAACAGGGGATTATATACGGTGCATGATTTTTAAGAAAATAAATGAAAAGAAATTTGCGAGGTTCTATGACTATATATATCACCAATCCATTGTGCCACAAGCACATTCCAAATTTCTAATGATAACCCCCAAGAACTATATTTACACCCATTTCTGAATTCCCTCTCCAAACTTAGCCAATACTTATCATCATAAACACGCATCCATTCTCATTCTGTTTACCCTTTAAAAAATCCTCACTCTCTTTAACCTCCAAACAAGGTCTTACTCTTAACTAGCTAGAAGCGCTTGGAGTTAATTGAATTGAATTACTAATAAGTAATAAGCATGTTCGCCATGAAGGTCCAACAACCCTTCCGAAAAAAGCGAAACAACACGCGCACCCAACACGCCGTCGTTTCATCAACAACAACAACAACAACCTCAAACTCCACGAAGCTTTGGAGACTCCCTCACGTCTTCGCCAACATGCTTGAACTCCCTTTCCATTCACACGCCGACGTTTCCATCGAAGAAACACCGCACTCTCTTCGCTTCGTTGCGTCGTGTGATAGCATCATAAGCGAGTTCAACGCAAACGCTGGAGGCGTGAGAGCACACACCATCGAGATTCTCCCTGGGATAACCAAAATCGTGATCAAGGGAATGGACGGTAGCGATGTCACGGTGGCGGGTCATCATCATCTTCGCCACGGAGTTGATATCTGGCGGTTCAGGCTGCCTGCGTGGACTCGGCCGGAGAAGGTAACAGCCGTTTGCAGCGGAGGGAAGCTGGTGGTGACGGTGCCTAAGAGCAAAGGGAATTGATTCTCTGACCATCGAATACTGTTATAAGATGCGTGTTCGTGTGCTTTGTAGTTTGTACAAATACGATATTAGAATACAAAAAATGTTATTCCTATATTTATATTTGACATCAAATACAGACACCTAAAAATCGTGGGTCCTGTAAGAAAGAGAAACTGTAAGATCCACCAGTTTTTGTTTAAAAAGACAAGTGTTCAATATAGATGTCAAATACAGATGTTTGAATAATATAGTTGTAGAATATAATAATAAAACCTAGCTAGCTAATATATGTGGCGTCTTTTTTATGGTCATCATCATCTTTCTCTAATAATTAAAACAACGATTCCATGCCATGTCGTGCAGGTCATGACTCATGAACTTTAACTTATTTGGTTATCTACTTATCTAATCTAATTATTACTTAATTTCTGGATTTTTTTTTATGATAACTTAATTTCTGGATTTAGTTTAATTATATTAGTATTATACATCGAAACTTTTTTGTCTAGTCCACAGTAATATGTTCCAGCGTGCGTGCGTTTGAAGAGCAATTTAAGTTGCCAGGTATTTTTTGGGTGAAGAATTGAGATTTATTCTTAAGCCACGTACTAAAAGTGGGACGAAAACTTTACGCAGGATAAAGATTTTTTAGCGAGAAATTATTATTTGGTCGATCCTAAATCATATTATCCATGATCTCCATGTTAATAAGTATTCGACATATATAATAAAATTAAGTACTTTTAAATTTTTTTTTAATTAAATTTTAGTTTGTTTAATTTTTAATGTTCTCAACTCCAAATAATAATGTAATAGTTTCATGATCAAGTAATATATATTTTTTTAAGCGGTAGCACTGCAGCACTGCCCGTAATAAACAGTAAGAAAGTGATGTGCATGTTGATTAAACTGCAGTAAATTTAGTTTGCGATGTGTACGTGTTGATTAAACTGCAGAAAATTTAGTGTAGCTAAGAAAAAAAAACTAAATGTAAAAGGGAAAAAATAATCGTGGGAGACTCAATAATATTTGCTCCAATGAGATTATAGTCTCCTAATTACAAATATTTATGTAGTGTTTAGGATATTTGGGATACAAAGATGTTTTAGTCCAAGTTTTCAACATGAAGACTAGACTGGTTTGATGTATGACTTTGACGGCTCGTCCCCAACAAAAGAATGTGGCAACCTAGGTCATTGGATGTTTGTGTGAGATGAGTTGAAAATACACGATGAATCATACTGAATATATAGGAATAAGCGTGGTGAATAGAGTTTGGAACTTGGCCAGATCAAACTTTATTCGAATTGTTAGGATGACAAAGTTTTCAAAAACCTTTGTTTTTTACCCTCACCTTTTACTTTTGGCCCCCATTTGTTTGGATTTGGCATAATTAGCTTGATTGGTGCTTAGGTTGATCTTTTGATTATCCCATGTAAAATATTTTCGTCCTTATAAAAGTTAAGAAATACTGCATTAATTCTTCTATTAGTCTTTTATGTGAAGACATAATCGAAGATAGATTAAATTAATATCGTCAAAACTCACATTTCCGCCACACACATGGCAACTTTGTATATAAATACTTATTTTATTTTATTTTTTGACACTTAATTAAATTAAATACTTAAAAAGTAAAAAAAATTATGAAAAAAGATAATTATAAATGTAATAACACGTGTCAATAAACAACATGTGACTTGATGTAGATTATCTTAGCAAGATCATCACATAACAACTAAATACTAAAATTTGGATTCTCTTACTCCTCGAATTCAAGGTCTTTCTAACTCACCAATTTATATATATTTTTGTGGTTCAAATTTAAATTATTATTACAATGGTACAGTTGAAAAATCTAAATCATAGAGAGACATACAAAAATTACGTTAGATGATTCAAGTCCACAAAATTATTAGAAAGATGAATATGAAATTTTGTATATCTTTATTGAAACTAAAATATGTCCAATTTTTTTGTAAGAACGGATTTAAAAAAATAATCCATTTACTTGGATAAAAATTTTTATTTGAGCCTTCTTTTGTAATGCATTGATAAATATCTATATATTTTCATGGGTTTTTTTTTCCTTATATTCATGTATTTATATTATATCACTAAATTAACATTTTATTTTTATATTTGTTTACTCTCTAAGATTATTTTTGGTTACATGGAAAGTTAAAAAACAACACAAAGGAAACTGCAGCTTATCTAAAATGGACAACATTAGCACAATCATCAGCTTGGAAAGGCTAAAACAAGGAAATTGGGAGGAGAATTTCAAACCAAATCCATATCAATGTGAGAGGCTCCCCACTTAGCTAAATCGTCAGCCACAAATTTGGTTTCCCTAAGAACATGTTGCACCTGAACAATCCAATTCCTACTTAATTTGCAGGAGATGTCTCCAAGAACAACGCCATACTCATGGAAAGGAAGAACCGATGAGAGTTTAACCAACCGAATAGGTTTAGTACAATCTGATTCACAAATTAAAAATTTAATTCCCAACTCCCAAGCTAATAAAAGGCCTCGCGTGATAGCTAATAACTTCGCAAAAAAGGCATCCCACGAGCCACTAAACCGCTAAAGCCACAAATCTAGATAGAATCAAAGTTTCTCAAAACACGGCACCATCATTAGAAATACAACTACCATCAATATTGAACTTCACCCAACCAAGAAAAGAAAAGACCGAAGTCACTTCTTTCAAGTTGTTAGATGATTGTTTACTCTGTAAGATAATCAACTATATCCAGCTCAAAAAAAAAAAAAAAAAAAAATCAAGTATTATCTTTTTAGTTTTTTTTTTTATTACTTTTTTTAAGAAAGATAAATGAGCTAACCCTTTAATTCCGTGCAACGCAAGATATCGGTATATACTAAGCGAATTAGAGAAAGTGCTGCGAAACTGTATTCAGAGTTCAGACTCATTAGAACATAGAATTGCGAATAAAGAAGTTGAGATGGGTGAATACGAAGAAGAGAGACACGAAGATGAAAATGGCGGAGATACCTACACCTCTTCCGCGCATCCTCATCGCTCCAAATCTCACGTATGCTGCTGCTTTCATATCCAATTTTAATTTCAAGAATCAGTTAGGGTTTTCGATGCATTTTACGTTCACATTAGGGTTTTAAATTGCGGCTGCGATATTGTGTTCTTGGCCTTTCGGGATTGTAATCGCAATTGTGGCTGAATTGAAACGCTGGTCCCTATAGAGGCCTTTTTTTTTCTTCTTCTTTTCTTTGTGACTTGGTGAGTTTAGCTTTACACGGTTATTTTTACTTCTGGAATACCAACATAGAAAAGAAGAAGAAAAAAAAGGCCTTTGAGTAATTGATGATAAACTGTACATTATTCATATGTGTCGATAGCTGCTGTTATCTGATTTGATGATATTTTTTGTTTGATATGTTTGCAGCGCGGATCTCGTGACCATGACAGAGAATCTTGCAGAAGCGGAGAAAAGGACAGGGAAAGAGACCGAGATCACCGTCGCCATCACCGCCATCACAGGGAGAGAAAGGACAGGGGGAGGGATGATGATTGCAGACGAGGAAGGGATTATGATAGAGAGGACAGGCATAACCACAGGTATCGGTTTCGGTCTCGGTCATGGTCTACATCACCATCAAGGGGTCGATCCGAGCATAGATCAAGGTTACGTTCTCGCTCAAAAAGGTAAATCATGTGAAGACCCTTATTAACATTATTTAACATTATATATAATGCACTCACACGTGCATGCGGTGTTTTGAGAATTGGAGAGAGGAAGAGAGGAAGTTGTAATTGTTTTCTGTTATTGAAAAATCTGAGTCTGAATTCTAAAATACGTTAAACAACCCTCAACAAACCACTCCACCAGGCCAAGGATATGGCATTGATAATCTTGAGTATTGACTAGGAGGGAGATCCTAGTCATTTTGCCATACCCTTTAGGGAGTTTATTGTAAGTTCACCTTTAATTAATTGAACAGGGCTTGTAGTATATTTGAAAATATGAATCATTAAAATGCCAATTTATTTTGGTTACTAGTGGTGGAGCTAGAAATATAATGCAAGGCTTCTTTGCAGTCCCTTTACATTTGTTTACAATCCAACTCCCCTTTAAGGTTCGAAAGTTAAATAGGAAAGGCAAAAATATAGAACATATAAGGTTAGAATCCTCAGTTTATAGGTTTATGTTCAGTATTCCAATGGTCTAACTACGTACTTAAATACTTACAGTAAAGTGTTTCTTGATTTACACGGTTATTTTTACTTCTGGAATACTAACATTATTTAACTACAGCAAAAGGGTTAGTGGTTTTGATATAGCCCCTCCTCCTTCTGCAATGTCATCCGGTGCTTCTGCTGTTACAGGTACATTTGCCCTTATTTGTTTTACAAATTTTTTACTCTTAACCTTTTTTGTTTGTTTGTTGTTGGTCCTAGCATGGAAAGTTCATATCGCATTGCATGGTGTTATCTTGGTAAGCTATATTCAGTCATTATATAAGTATATAATTCTTGGAAGGCTGGTCTGCTAGTCCTATGGTGTGTAATTTAGTCTTCTTTCTTTTTACTTGGTGATATAATTCTGGAACTAAAAGTTTCTTTGGTTTTGTCTTGTGTTTGGTGTTTTTTTTGGTTTCTATGTCATGTCTTATGTTCTAAGAAGTCAATGTTGGGCTACTTGCCCCACTGGTGACAATGGGTGTGAGCCAACCTCTGAAGCTTTTATGTCCACGGAGGAATCCATGCACCGGTTTTTGGTGGGTCTTGTTCTCGTCTTCAACTGGAAACTATATTACATGCTTTGGTAGATGTAGAAATAGTATCTCCAAAACTTGTTTAAAATGTTTCTTTTGTCTTATTGATATATCTTAACATGGTTAGATTGTTCTTAAGCACATGGAACCTTAAGCAAAACGAATCACTTGATACATATTTAGTAGTTCTGCGAAAATAGTAAATTATGAATTTGTTCTGATATGTAACCTGCCTGTATTTGCAGGTCAGATCACTGGGGCAAATCCTGTAATTCCTGGAGTGATTCAAAACACGTTTCCATTGGCAACCAGTCAGGTATATCTTCCTTTAATTTTTCCCACCTCTGGTTTTTCAGCATTATGTTTTTATTAATTTCATTATTTTCTTGTTTCTGTCCTTTTCATGTTGCAGCCATTCAGTGCACTCCCTGTCATTCCTGTTCATGCTATGACACAACAGGTAAAAAAGGTTTTTCAGTGATATGATGGTTTCTTGGTTACCTTATTGTCTCTAATTTTGGCTTTTCTTTGATGTATCAAATATACAGGCTACTCGATATGCTAGAAGGGTGTATGTTGGAAGGCTCCCTCCTACAGCGAATGAGAATGTACTGGGCTTTAACACACATTATTTTTTATGAAGTGTTTCTCTGATTGTAATTGTCTAGGATCTTAGACATTTCCTTGCTACTGGTTTTAGGATATCTATAACTATAGGTTTAGCGCCAATTTCTATTATAAGCTGGTATTGTTTTTATTGTTCATTCATTTATAGCGTCTTCAATCTGGTTCTTATCTTATCTATCAATGTTTAAATTTGCAGGGCTTCTTATATTGATGCTCCCTTTTAGTCTCTCAACAAGAGAATAGCTTAGTGTGTTTTGCTATCGGCTCAGTTTCCTTTTTGCTGAATGGTTTTTCATGTTTCATCTATGATCCATTATCATGTAATCCTTAGTTACTTTACTTCCAAAGCATGAGTTTTATATCACCTTTTCTGCCACATAATTAGAGCCCGCTATTTTTAATTAAGCTGGTTTTGTTTGTTAGAATTTGCCAATTTAACCTTTCTTATGTTCTTTGGTCTGTTATACTGCACAGTCAGTTGCAACTTTCTTCAGCCAGGTCATGGCAAAAATTGGAGGAAACGCTGCCGGTCCAGGTACATAAAATCTAAAAAAAGTGGTTTACTTCAGTTTGTCGAGATTTTTGGCTGCCTATTAATTTTATTTTCAGTGTATGGGTGAAGGTGACGCGGTTGTCAATGTTTACGTTAACCATGAGAAGAAGTTTGCATTTCTTGAGATGAGATCTGTTGAGGAAGCTAGCAATGCAATGGCTCTGGATGGGATTATTTTTCAGGTAATCCACTGACTCGACCCCTTCTCCCCCTCTTTCCCTTTTGCATGTACATCAATGTTGACTAATCTGGTTGAGTTTGATTTCTTTTTTAATTTTTAACTACAGGGGGCATCAGTTAAAGTCAGGAGACCTACTGATTATAACCCTTCCCAAGCTGCCTTCCTAGGCCCAAGCCTACCTAACCCAAACCTTAACTTGGCTGCTGTTGGCTTAATACCTGGGTCAGCATGTTTACTTGAATGTCCTGATCGCATTTTTGTTGGTGGACTTCCTTATTACTGTACAGAAAATCAGATCAGGGAGCTTTTAGAGACTTTTGGTCCTCTTCGTGGTTTTGATATGGTGAAAGATCGAGAAACAGGAAACTCAAAGGGCTATGCATTTTGTGTTTATCAAGATCTTGCAATGACAGATGCTGTATGCACAGCTCTGGATGGAATAAAGCTTGGAGATAAGACTCTTACTGTTAGGCGAGCTAATCAAGGTGCAAACCAGCCTAAACCTGAGCAAGAAAATGTTCTAAGGCATCTACAACAGCAAATTGCTTTGCAGGTTTGAGAGATTGTCTCTTGAAATGTTTCTATTACTAACGTTTGTAGTGCATATTTGAAAATCTTTTTTTTTTTTTTTGTAATTTTAATTTTTCAGAAACTATTATTTCAACCAGCATTAGTGGCTACAAAGGTGGTATGTTTATCTCAAGCAGTTTCTCCTGATGAGCTCAAAGATGACGAGGCCTATGAAGAGATTATTGATGATATGAGACAGGAGTGTTCTAAATTTGGTATTTCCTGATTTAGTTAGCTCTTTTACTGCAAACTGTAATGCGTTATATTAATTTTTTGCGTTATTTATTTGTTTTACAGCTGTTTTAGTCCCATAATTTGCTATGAAGAATCAAGCCAAAATTACTCAGTGAAGCTTCCATGAAATCTTTGTTCACCTTCAACTGCTTCATTGCATATTTTTGATAATTTGTCTGTGCAGTTCATTTTTAATAATTTCACTATGTGCAGGTACTTTGGTGAATGTCGTAATCCCTCGCCCACAAGCGAATGGGGAGCTACCTGCTGGAGTTGGGAAGGTCAGTACTCTGGAATCTGGATCCCCTTTTTGGCAGTTATAATTCTTGTTATGTTCATTAATTTTCTTTTCCTGTTAAGTGTACAAGGTGCATTGGGGTTTTTAATGCTAGTGCTCGATTAATGTAACTGTCTAGAAATGATAGCAATTTCTAAAGTATGTGTGGATGTTTAAGAATGATTCATGGTAAATGGAAATATTACAGTGTGGGTGATAATGCATGAAGGTAGTCAATAATAACCAACTATTCTTTATCTTTCAGGTGTTTTTAGAGTATGCTGACACTGATGGTTCTACAAAAGCCCTTGCTGGACTGAATGGGCGGAAATTTGACGGAAATCAGGTACTAGCTGTGTTTTATCCAGAGAACAAATTTTTTCTGGGAGATTATGAAGGCTAGTTGCTTGTAATGTCACTTGAATTGAGTTTTTCATGTATATGTTAGATAAAAATTCTGAGTAAAGGGTGTCTTTTTTGTTATTTTCTGTTATTTGACATTTCTCTGTATTCTGACTTGAGGGGCATATACAATGTAGAAACTGATGGATTTTGTTCTTAAAGCTCCACTCTGGTTCATAGTATTCGGTTTCATAGTTGATCAGCTTATACAACATTATTTCTTTCATCATGTTAATCCCTTGTCTCGTTCATCTTTAGTAATTGGTTTTGTATAATTTATACAATTTATAAGACAACCACGTGATTAATATTTTGTATGATTCTTCCAGAAGTTTGCTTTGAGCTTAGCCTTCCATGCATTCCTATGTGAAATTTCGTAGCTTTGAGCTTAACCTTCCATTCCTCCTTATATGAAATTTGATTGCCATATGTGGACTGTTCTTTCTTGTATAAGAGATATTGAAACTGATGGATCTTTGGAGATCATACCTGTCACAAATAGAAAATAGAAAAAAAGGAAGTAATCGGATTATAAAAATATTATTAAATACAATATTTGGGTTATGTGTAATAAATAAAAGAGTGGTGTTAAATGTGTATCCATAATTGACATGTAAATGTCTAGATATCTAGATATTCAGGTAATATTATTGTAAATGAATATAGTTAAAATCTAATTTTTGAGTCATCTACCTTCACTCAAGTGTGTCATCCACCTTACTCCGTAAGGTATCACAAGTTCATTGATAAAATTGTTTCATCCTTCATGAGCAACCATTGGCATAATTTTTGCACTTAACATCCCACAAAATACATTTGTTGAATTTTATTAAATAATGTTTCACAACCAACTGAATCGTAATGAGGAGACGAATTCCAAAATGCTGTGATGCTGGTGTAATTAATCAATGCTTCAAAGATTATATTCAAAATATTTAATAATAATTGTGATTATATTAATATTAATAGAAAATTAATTTTAACAATAACATAAACATGAAAAATAGAAATTAATAGCATTCTGGAAAAGAAGGGATTATCGGTAGCAAATTGCTTAACTCATACTACTCTGCTACCACGTGTTAATTCGGTGGGAGGTGCAGAAAAGAAACAGAAACTGGAGAGGACGTGTAATGTGTGCATGCGTAGCTCTAGAAGCAGCTACCTTCTTCAATGGATTATTTTTCTCCTTAATAAATAAATTTCATGTACATATATGTTTTTAACCAGATACACATACATTATTCGTACACCACCATGTGTCATGTTCTTTGGTGCTTGAATAATGCCACCTGTAACTCTAACGTATTGAATCACCATCTCTCCCTTGCTGCCACGCGTGAAACTCCGATCCCTTCCTCTCTTTAATTCTACTCCTATATTACTTACTCCCATCTTATTATATTTATATATAAATTCAAATCCAAACAAGTGTTTTTGTAGAGAGCACATTATAACCAGCTTTGTGATTTTTGAGAGTGCAAGAAGCATCAATAATCATGAGCCAACAACAGCCACGGAGGAGACCTCAAGATGATGATGACCAATTACTCCAACACCACCACCAGCCGGAGCCAATCAAATACGGCGACGTTTTCAACGTCTCCGACGAGTTAGCATCCAAACCCATCACACCAAAAGACGCAGCCATGATGCAAGCAACCGAGAACCAAGCCTTGGGAACAACCCAAAAAGGTGGCCCTGCGGCTGTCATGCAATCAGCCGCCACGGCCAACCTCAGCGCCGGTCTTGTCAACCGCGACAGCATCTCTGACGTGGCAAGAGACCACGGCATGAGCGTGTCGGAGACCAAGGTTGGTAACAGCCGTTTGATCACGGAGTGTGTTGGGAGAGAGGTGGTGGGTCAGTTTGTGGAACCGGATGTGCCGGTGAAGAATCCCGGTATGGCACTTGAAGGAGAGGCTGTGTCGATTGGGGAAGCGCTGGAAGCGTCGGCGTTGACCCGTGCGGGTGATAAGCCGGTGGAGATGAGTGATGCGGCGGCAATACAGGCAGCTGAGATGAGAGCCACCGGGAAGAATGAGATAGAAGGAGGGGGTTTGGGTGCCATTGCACAGTCAGCTGCTACTAAGAACTCTCGCACTTTGCCTTTCATGGAAAAGACTACACTCTCTGATGTATTAACGGTAATAACTAGAGCATTGTCTTGCTTTTCCATTGTTATAAACAAAACAACAAATTTTATTTCTAAATTTTAGTGGACATTAAAACAAAGAAATTATTAGTAACTCTATTATTTGCGATCTTGACATGTCGTAAAAAAAACAATACAAATCAATTAAAAAAAAGAGCTTATATTATATTATATATATATATATATATATATATATATTAAAAACACATGTTAGTTGTTAACAAAATTAATAGTAAGTTAATTTGTGACATATAATTATATAAATTTATCTGTAGGTAAGATTGATTTTTTAGATCTAACTTTTATTATATATTATATTCTAACTTTTATCATAGATTATATATAACTACTTTATAATCATTAAGAAGAATAATTATTTTTCTTAAAACTTTTAAGAAAAGTATTTTTAACATTTCAATTTTACTATATTACTAATTTTTATTGGAAATTTCACAAACATATTATTTCATATTAATAGACAATTCTTTTAAAAAATTAATTAATAAATAACTAAAAAATTCTTCTAAAATCTTATTTATAAATAAGATAGGATAAAATAATCACACCTTCACTTTATCATGTTAAAAACAATAAATGTTCTTTTAAAAAATTAATTAATAAGTAACTAAAAAATTCTTCTAAAATCTTATTCTTAAATAAGATCGGATAAAATAATCACACATTCACTTTATCATGTTATATTGCTATAGTAACATGTAACTATGAGACATTCTCCTTACATTTGTTTAATGTCCATCGATATTCCGATATTATGACAACGAATTTTCACGCATGCATGGGTATGTATGTGAATATAATAAAATGCAGGATGCGAGGGGGAAACTGGCATCGGATAAGGCGGTGACGAAAGAGGACGCAGAGGGAGTGATTGGTGCGGAGATTAGAAACACTCCTGACATGAGAACAACCCCTGGTGGTGTGGCTGCATCCATGGCAGCAGCAGCTAGGCTTAACCAAAACAAATGAACTACTCTGCCACTTCAGCATCACCTCACCTGTTATTTCTTAGCTTTCATCGTTTTCATTTTCATGTAATAGCTACCTTAATTGCATGCAGCATAATCGAGTGATATATGTATACCCATATTCTCAAATATCATAGTAGTGTTGGTGTTAAGTTGGATTTTATGTTGTAAAAGAATATATGCATGTTGTTGTGAAAGTACAATAGAGTTGGTGCTATTTTAACTTTCTTTTTCTTTTCTTTTTTAATCATAGTTTTTTTTTTTTTTTGGTACGGTGCAGATCGAGCATGTTTATTTAGGAAAATACGAATTACATAATGTTCAATGTTTGATATTCATAGTTGCATACCAAATACCATTGAGCATACCAACGAGCCGTTGGTGGTGGGCTGCACTTGGTACGGTGAACCATGGTTCGATCTCCCCCAACAACGTTGGGAGAGGAATAAAACCTTAACCCCGGGACCCTCTCGAACTGGATTAGTCGGTTCAGTGGACCGGATACCGGAGTGCAAACCAAAAAATACCATTGAGCATAAATAAATGGAAGAAGTGGAGCATAATTTGGGATGGGCCTGATAAGCCCAATGATGACATGTTACAAATTTAAGTACCTTATACAAAAACGAGGCTGAATATTCAAGATTAACTTTTTAAAGAAATGAACAAGATATCATAATTTAACAATAAATTAAAATAAATAATTAAATATTATAAAAAACATAATAACAAATAGATGAAGAAAATTTACAAAAACAATAAAAGGAAATGGAGAAGATTTTCACAAATTTACTTTGCTTAGGAGCAATAGGTTACGTTTATCTTCAAAATTTGATCGGGTCAAATTCTTGAACGGGTCAAATTTAGAATTTTAACTTTGCTAAATCGAGTTGATCCAAGATATAAATGATAAACATAAAAGTTATGAAAAATAGTCCGCGTAAGACAGCCAGTTGGTGGCTGCAGGGACACTTAGGATTTTCTCTTTCTCAGGTCATGAGTTCTAGTCTCAGACCTCCTATGTAAACCAAAAAAAAAAAGTTATGAAAAATATGAATTTATTCTTCAATAAAAAATAGAAAAAAAAAAGTCCGCGTAAGATAGTTCAGTTGGTGGCTGCAGGATATTTAGTCCCAGACCTCCAATGTAAAGAAAAAAAATAAAAAAAAAATCAATATGATAATGAGATTTTCACCATAAAGGTTTTTTGTCATAATTTTAAAATGATTTTTAAAATTATGATTATTGTGTAGTGGTAATTGATTAAATTGTTTTTCTATTATTTAAATATTCTGTATAATTAGAAAAATGGATAACATTCTATTATTTAAATATTCTGTATAATTTGAAAAATGGAAAACATTTAGAGATTTACTATTCAAAGAGAAAAGGATAAGGATGAATATATATTTCATTAACAATTATATGTCACAATATGATTTAGCTCTTGCTTTCAAAAAAAAAAATATAATTTAGCTCACACTTCAACCGAATTTTAATTTATTGCCAATGCAAGCATCTTACACAAGGCACTCAAATTATTTTATTAACTATCTAATAGTAAATAAAAATATGGGATATTTGATGTTTGAAATTATGCTTGTTTCAACTTTTGTTCTTATCAACATAAAACTTTACTCGAAAGTAAATCTGCAAAGCACACACTTTTTTTTTTTTTCTTGAAAGTACTTGAACCCATCATCTTTGGTAGTATTAGATTTATCTTTTTTTATTTTTCTTTGTTCCTTTTGTGTCAATTGTGATCGGTTAAATCCGATTCGAAATCAATGTAACTTGATAAGTTCAAGAAATATGTTAAATGCTGCTCATCCCTAATTTTTCTAGTGTTTTTCGAAGAAATAGTTCCATCATATCTAATTAGTCAAATCGTAAAAGGTAATTTTATTTTGGAAATTTCTATTATGCAACCTAATTTTGGGTTGTTGCTAAACAATCCTTTGTATGAACTAATGATGCATTGCCACCTCATGTATTGTTGTGATGTCATTTTTTAAAAAGTCAAAACTCATAAGTGTCAACCCAAAAATATGTGAGATGACAAAGTATTATTGGTTAAACAAAAGATTGTATGACAACAACCCAAAACTAGGTTGCATGGAAGTAATGCCCTTTTATTTATATATCTCTCAATCAATTATAGTAAAGCCACGTTTAAGTTCAAATTACAGCATCTAACATTCCTTTCTTATCTTTGGGAAAAAAATTCTTAACCTTAAGTTAGGGTTAAGGATAAATACTTAAAAATAGAAATATTTTTTCTTGAAAAAAAAGTTATAAAATAATACAGTATATTTTTTAATTACATCATTTTCTATAAAATAAATTCATAATTAGGTGTTTATTATTATTTTAATCAAGAATGTTTTCTAACCGATAGTAAGAGATTAATTCCTCTCGAGATAGAAAGATCACTGAGGTGAATACAATAACCTCTCACAACAAAACCTTTTTCATACTCATAATAAAAATCGAACTTCTAATATTATGATTAAGAAATCTAATTATCTACCAACTGAACCGAACTTTGTTTTTTTAAGTGTTTGTTCAGTTGTTCTTAACCTTAGGAACCAATGATAAAAAAGTTCTGAAAAAATAAAAATTGAACCTGTGATTTTGAAGTAACGAAGAGAGACAGTACGTGTGCTCAAATTTGTCTCATCTATATATGTTTTTGGTCTGACCATTTGTGGACTAACCAGCTATTTAGAATTTACCTATGATGTTGAATACACACAGAAGAATTATTTCATCTATCCTTACACGTCAAATATACTACTGTTTATATTGTTAAGGAGCTTACTACTAATTACGAAGGATGAATTTTTCTTTGGGTGGGTGTATATACGAATGTTTTCTAAAGTCAATCAAACTTTCTTTTTTTTTTTTTATAAGAATAAAGTCAATCAAACTGATATTAATTTATCTAAGTTTTTCTTATCAAAAAAATTGATCTAAGTTTTGTTAAAGAAACCAAATTAAACAAAATCCATGTCAATTCTATTCCATGCAAGGACACCTTGTATATATCTTCCATTATTTCACGCAGTAAGAATCTTTAGATGTTCCATCAGTATCTTGATAATATATTTATTTGATCAAAATCCCAGTGTTAATTGAAAATTTTGTTCTTAATGTGCCAGAGAGAACAGAGATCAAATGATAACTAGTTAGCACGGAACAAGGAACCAAACAAGTACAATATGCATGTTGGATATTGAGTTGTTGTCACTGAAAATCAAGATTTTACAGAACTTAATAATTCTTTTCCAGCAGTTAAATTTGTCTGATTCGCACAAATTACAAATATAATATATGGAGAGAGAAGTAGAGCACTCACTGATTGGTGCAGCAGGACTGAGTTGGCCAGTGTACTGAACAAATTAAGTTAGTAGCAATCCATACATACACACATACATTATTACTATACAGCTCAATAATGTTTAAAGTATGTCTATATGTGATCTGATGCTAGCTCATTCTTGGTAAATCATTCAGAACCCACGAGCCACGGATATTTATAGTTAATTAAAGAAACATATATAAACGATAGGGATAACCTTTGGTGAGAATGGCTTGCATCGTGCACATTAATCATATGCCTATGAATCTCAAATTAAGAAGAAAAATAACAAATTATGTTACACATACAATTGAACTATGACTAATAATGGCATTGAATCGTGCAAATTGGCCATATGGCTATGAATATTCTCAAATCATGTGGATGCTCTTTTGGGGTGAGTTCTTCTTGCCTATGCCTATGTGCCATGCCGGGGGAGAAATTATTTTGTTGGCCTTAAGGGCGATCGTCCTCGGGCCATCATGAAAGGGAGCCTAACAAAAATTAATGAAATTAATTATATTATTAATCTTAATCTTAAGTCTAAGGCGCAACGTGGGGTTGGTCAAGTGGTAGCTCACTTAGTCTCTTAACCAACTGGTCTTGAGTTCGAGCTTTGGGTATGGAGCAATCCCGCTGGGAGACCCCTACCGCTTAGTGCGAGCTCAATTGGGTCGGATTCTGGGTAAACCAGATTCGGGTACCGATTGATGTACAACAAAAAAATCTTAAGTCCAAGACAAATAACAATAATTAAACAATTAAAAAAAATGTATCTCTTCTTTGAGACGTGAAATCTTCAATTTTAGGCAAAATTGCTTTTTGTCTCTTAAATTATTTATTTGTTCTAGAGTGGCCTTCAAGTGTGTTTTTATTTTGAAAGTAATCTCTCTAAGTTTACTCCCATTAGCATAGTTTTTCTTTCCATCATATTTTCCATCTTCAATCATCTTCTTTAGGAAATTAAAACTTTGGTTTTTTGTCAATATTTTTCAGCGAAACTTCATTTTTTCCGACAAATATATTTTATTTTTAACTCATTCTTATTTTCAACCCCACTAATCCTATCACACCACCTTCTAGACGTGGTGGAGAATGGAGAGATTGGTGATTCGCTTTGAACCTTTGTTGACGGAGAATAAGCGAAGAAGAAGGAAAAAAAGTAGAGCTTAATAGCCGAAAAAAAATGGTGTTAACCGAAAATCTCATCAGAGACAAAAAAAAATTAAACTTGAGAGATTACTTTTGAACAAATAAATACTTAGAGGACCAATGAAGTAATTTTGCCCAGTAAAAGTTTCACATGGTTATTAAAAAATTAATAAATTAATGAACATTATTTTTGTTGGTGGTGTTAAATGATTCTTGAAAAGGATATGGCACCGATAACTTCTACTATAAACAAATAAGTAAATTCGGGAATGGAGCATTGATCTCGTTCCATCACTTCACTTAATGAGAATAAAATGATATCACAGTGGTTAAGAAGGCTACCTAACATTGAGCTATATATATGGTTAATTTTCTCAATGCATGGCGTAGAATTATGAATAGATGATGGTTATGGGTTGGTTACCCGAATGAATGGAATCAGATCCTCGATAGAAAAGTGAATCAAAATGGTTTCGTCCATTAACTAAATTCAAAGCAAAATGTCCCAACCTTGTTCTTGCTGGGTATACGTAGCCCGTGATAATGGTAAGGTTGGGTGGACCATCCTTATTATAGCTTCCACAACACCATAAAAATCCATCTCCATAGGCTAAAAGCCTTGGAATGAGAGAAACCCGTGTTCAAATTTCAAATTATACGTTAGTATCTCTCAATTTCGAAGTTATTATATGCGGATTCTAGTATTTAATGTATTTTTTTTTTATTTGGACACAAACTTATATTTACTTGCAAACATAAAACTTATGTATCTTTTCCCTAAAAAAAAAGTTATATTTCTCAATCTTAATCATATAATTAAGATTTTGATAGTAAAAATTCATTCACACGTTGACACATATATAATCTTCCTTGAAGGGTAAAATTGTAGTTGTTGAACGTAACGACATATATGCTCCGTTACAAAGAACAAGACATGTATATGCGTTAGAAGTTAATTGGTACATTGGCCTTTTTTTGGTTTCCTTGTGATTGAGAAGGGTTTCCTTGTGTGGGGGTTCTTTTTCTTCCGATCTAGTGAACACAGTGGTACGTACATTAATAATGCAATACTGAAGTAGGGGCCACGCACTATTCTCCCACACTGATGAAATTGCTGAGAAATGCACATCAACAATGGCCAAGCCAAGCCTGGACGAATTTGCTTCAGACCCCTAGATTTTTTAAGAGTGAAATACTTGCACGTTCATAAATCTATTACTTTTGCCCTTTACATTATTATCAATTACACTATAGTTCGCGAAATCGGTAAAAAATATTCACATTATTTACTTTAGGGTTTTACTTCGGTATCCTTTCAAAATAAAAGGTTTTGGTACCCTCTCATATTTATTCAATCAAATTATGACAACTCCAATATAACATCATGTGAAAAAAATGTATAAGTTTAATAAAATTTGGTAATCAAATATATTTGATTTTATTTTCAAAATTTTTTAACTAAATCAATTCACAACCACTTTCAAATCATGAACCTTTTATATCAAATTTTTATTCATTTTCGGGCTAGCAACATCAACATCATGCCACTATTACTAATCTTCATTGTATTTTTTTATCAGCTTAAAAAATTGTATTGCTGCAATTGAGACATAATCTTCAGCACACAAGAATATATGTTCTCGTCTAAATTTAGCGCAGATTTTTGAGCATCAAAAGCATATAAAAGGCGGAGAACATCTTAACATATAATTATCGGTCTTTATTGAGTGCCAAAAATATCTCGGTGTAAATTTCATTGGCTTTATTGACATGGTAGTATATTGTACTTGTCATGATTTGATTGGAAAAATATGAGAGGATACCAAAATCCTTTATTTTGAAAGGGTACCGAAGTAACACCCCTTTACTTTAAGCTCTCTTTCATTTTTATACGGATGATTGGATAATTTCGACAATGTGAATAACATACAAACGTGATAAAAAGATAATAATGGTGGTAGTTTAATCAATTTTTAATTTAAGGGTAATCCAGGAATTAGAACCGGATTAATGAAAACAGCAGCATGATTTTCTGTTAAGTTCTTGTGTGAAATCCACTCCTACTCAAACATATGGGTGTTTTATTTAGGAACGTAAACATTCGGGTGTTAAATCGTTTTCCTTAAGTGATGCTGTCTTTTTGTAGAAGTTTTGTTAACATATGTTCAAACTAACCTTTTAAAATAAAATTCCACCTCCTTTATGCATATATAGCATTAATTTTATTTTACAATAAACAAATAATAACATTAATTTTTTTGTTATGATCGATCACCTAATTAAATATCTTTCATGTGAGTAACTATAAGCTTAAACTTAGCTTAAATTGAGTCCTTACTTGTTAAAATGAATATTTTCAATGTAAGTCACAATTATTTGTTGCTATTATTGATTTAAGGATTTAATTACAAAATTTTATAATGACTGAATAAATTAAAACTGTTAGTTAACCAAAAACTTATATGAGAAATTATAATATTAGACAAATTATAAGTTAGTTAACCAAAAACTTACATGAATGAGTAAGGAACTGTTAAAGAGAAGAAGAAAAAGAGGAACTAGGTGGGAGTGGGACCCTAATCAGGACTAGTCCTGATTGATATCTTGCATGAACAATGAAATGATAGTCGTATGATACATCACTTTCCTGTTTGATTACTTTATTGTGGATCTATGCATGAAGTGGACCAACCATGACTATTCCAGCTCCAGCCCATTATAATATTGTCTCATCCTAATTGAATCCTTCTTTCCTTTAAAATGGTTTTATTTTCAGGAAAATGTTTTTTTAATCATATGTTATATATTCACACTCAATAGATAATGAGAAATTAAAGTATAGATGCCATTTGATGGCTTTTTATTGGTTTGTTCTTTACTTCTGTTTGATGCTTCCTGATAGTTTCCCTCCCCATGTGCACCTTGCTTTCATCCCAAACAATGATACACTGAAAGCCCCGAATGGTTTGGGTATTCTAGTCTTTTACGCATTCTTATGCCGAATATCGATGAGATATAATAGTACTATTCTTTATTTCTTCATGAAATAAATGTATCACAAAGATAAATGAAGTTATTTTTGTCCTATAATTTAGGTGAATTGAGTTTCTGAACATCATCATATTTTTGTACTTCCTCCAATTCGAGCTATAAGAAATTAAAAAACTAATTTCACATTTATTCAGGTAATTAGTTGATTGTATTTATTTTTCTTAAATTTTTTTTTTAAAAAAAGAATAGAAGTATTTTAAAAAATAATATTAAAAATAAATTAAATAAATTAAATATTTTTTTTAAAAAAATTTAAATCAAAATATATATGTTTTTTTTTTCTCATAGGGAGTATTATATTTATAAGGATATTTAGTGATTATTATAAACCAACAAAGTTCTAAGTGAGGTACAAAGTTTAAACTCACACTCTCGTAAGTCATGAATACAATTATTTTCGAAGGTACCAATGTTATTATTAGTTAGCACATTTAGTTAAATCAGTTTAGTTGGGTATTTACAAGTGACAAAGATTGGTTGAAGCAAAAGGGTCGGTCCTAAGTCCCTTTATCATAAAGCAAGTGCATATCTCTCTCTCTCTCTCTCTCTCTCTTGGCATACTTTGATTTTGGCAAAGCCTCTTCTCATTTTTCAATTCAAACAAAAAATGGGAAGCACAATAAATCTGAAGCACTTCAAACTCTGTTTCCCTAAGTCAAAGTTCACTCCACCACCTGAATCATCAGAATCCACAAACACTACAACTCTTGCCACTTCCTCACATCATGATCATGATCACAACCATCCATGTCCAACTACTACTACTTCTTCACCATTGATCAAAAACTTCAACTCTCTCTATGAGCCTGAACCTGATGATGATGATGATGAAGAGCCAGCAGCTGACTTAGCCACTGCCTTAGCTTCTCAACGTTTCTTTTTCTCTTCCCCTGGCCATTCAAACTCTCTCATTGAATACAACAAAACCAATAACACTCATCATCATCATCATCATCAATGCATTACTACTCAACAACACTACTCATCATCATCTTTGGTTGATGGTGATGGTGATGAGAAGAATAAGAAGAAGAAGAAGAATAAGGTGTTGGTATTCAATGGAAGTGTGGCAGTGCCAACTTACTCACCGGACCCTTACTTAGACTTCAGGCGGTCCATGCAGGAGATGGTGGAGGCGCGTCCTGAGCTCATGGATGTTAACTCTAATTGGAATGTGTTGCACCAGCTTCTACTTTCTTATCTTGCCTTGAATCCAAAAGCCACTCACAACTTCATTTTAAGTGCTTTTTCTGATCTGCTTATTTCATTAATGGATGTTACAGTTTGATAAATATGTAAATTATTGGTCTCATTTATTATTAATAATATATCTTCTATCTGCTTCCTTAGTTCACATTACTTTTTTTTTCCCTTCTTTCTTTTAAGGCTCCTAGGGAACTTCCTTGTTTATGGTTGTTAGCTAGTGTTGGAATAATAGTTAGTTGACTTAGTTGAGTTAGTTCCATTGTTTATTTTTAATTTTTATATATTGTTATTCTCTTTTTATGAACAAATATCTAATTAGGTTTTGAATTGGTCATGTTGAGCCCGAAAACTAATCCAATTTATGGGATATAAATTTGACCATTTTTTCCACAATAAGGGGCAATTGTGAACCTCATTTTAAAACCTAATTCATTATTCTCTTCCCTCTTATCAAATTAAACTAAGGTTAGCTAGTTTTTGTTCTATGGCCTGAGATTGAATCAAGTCACCGTAGTTTGTAACTGTGTATCACTACCTTTCAATAATGATTGCTTCAGTTTCCTTAGTCTTTACTAGCATTTTTTTTTATGTAATATAATCCCAATCCCATTCAAGTATCGTGGAGGTTCAAATGTTCAATGCACGGAAGAGTAGAAAAGAAATTTATTGAAATTAAGATGGAGCATACCAATTTTGTTCAGTGCCTCTTCTTAGATCTTCACTCATTAATTAAACTCCAGGTTTCATAGTCTTTTTTTTCTTCTTTTCGTTTTGTGAACTGTTTGTTATTATAATTTTATTTATAATGTAACATGCATGTTGCCAAATTTGCTTTTGTGCCCTCATTACAAGAAGCTAACTATACAATCTTATCTAAAAAAAAGTTAACTATATATAAAATTACATTGATTGGCTTTAATTATGGGTTATCTTTTGGTACTAAGAACAAGTACTTAAATAAAGTAGTTTTACCTTGAAAAATTAGATATTTAGTAGTTTGAAAATAATAATAGACTTAGTTTTACAAAGTGTTACGTTTTTAGTATTAATCTAGGGCTGAGATTCTGGAAATCATTGATTAGTTATACTCTTTAGTTAATTACTACTATTGTTGGACAGTGAAAATAGTGTCAAGTCCATGTCAATAAACAAGTACAAAAGTTAACACTTAATCGTCCATTGATTGCATAGAATCGTTGCATCAAGACAACGAATGGTTCAGAAAAGGCCAAATACATATTAGTAAAATAAGAATTGAGAAACAGACAGAATCAAGGAATCTCAATTTGTGCCCCCTGCCCATCGTTTTCTATCTCTGGATTCTTAATTTTTTTAATGGGATGAATGGGGATAGGTCATGCACGAGATTCACTCCCCGATCTTTTTTTATTTATTTTTTCTGCTCTCCTAATCTTTCTCCATAAAGAAACAGTTCCTAATTTGAGCTGGGAGCAAAGAAATTACTATAAATGTTGTATTTCCAATGAAGCTAGTAGCAGGGCTCAAGAAATTTAGACATATCACTAGGGTTGGGGTTGGGGCAGGTCTGACTCAGAGTGCTGGTCAGTGGTAGGTTATCTACCAACAACGTATTCACATTGGCAATGGATTCTAACTCATGCCCTTGTGAAGTCTTTTAACAACAGGTCTTAAATCTTTATTGGCTGACATACAAAAGTTGACAACATTTTTTTACTATTATTTTTAATACAAACTTATGAAATTATGATATTGCGTTGGGGCTAACATGGAGGAACAGCAATTGTTTCTGGGTGGCTTGTGCGAAACTAGTTCTTGCAAATTTACACTCCGCTTTTATGCCAAAACATGTTAATGTCTAGCACGTAAATACAAGTTAATAAAGGGGTGGCTCAGTTTCATTAGGAACTTCTATAACCAGAAACGCTTAAAAGAGAAAGTAAGTAAAAGTTCTTGAAACAAAAGCATTGTTCTAATCCATTTACATCACAATGACGATAACTATGGGGAACAACAAAGTACACTTTGTTCCCCTCAGACCCCTTCATCCCCCCAAAAAAGTGGAACTAATCCTCTTCTCCATATATGATCCCTTTACTCTAATAACCACCTTTTTTAAGAAACTGTTTCCGAGTAATTTGCTACTAAGACAAATCTCATCACCAAAAGTAGGTACACCTCACCTCCTTTAAGTACAAGACCGATGGCTTATGAAATCCGTGACCTTCTAGAGCGCACTACTATAGTATATTCCCTATGTCAATGAATATCGTCATCAGATAACCTACTTATGTAACTACAAATGGAACACAAATCAGCCAGCAGCTTGGTTTGACAAAACAATCACCTGAGCACTAAAACACAAAGCACTGGCAGCAGATGCCCAGTACCTACACCAGAAGCAGTGTTCGAGCTACACGGCGATGGGAGCATTGCTTCGTGCAGTTTGATCGAGCTGCAAATCAGGCTCAGCTAACTCTGAAGACCCTGTCATCCCAGGCTTATGATTGGGAACTACGTCTGTATCACCAGTAACCTTCTCACAAAAATCTGAAGATGCCAGTATGGATTGGCAATCTCCAGTGTTTATGTTTGTCTCGAGATGGGGTGCTTTGGCTGAACACATCTCTGCTTCATTATCATTTGGCACACTTACCACACTGTAATTTTTTTCACAATTCTCCACAGGCAATTCTTCAGTAATGTTCTGTGAGGTGTTTGTTGTAAGAATTGCTTCACCAGTGGCACAATCACTGTTGGTGTTGTGCTTAGAATGAGAAGCAAAACCGTTAACAGATTCGGCTTGTACTTCTGATCCTACAAAGTATGGCTGAACACAATCAGCTTTGCTTTTCAGTTCACAACTGTCAGACATATTATGTGAATCATGGTGAATATTGTCAGCAAAGTCTTTTGATTCGCTAGCGATAAAATTATGCCCTTCTTCAGCAGCTTCAGTGCTATTATGAGGCACACCGAGACATTGTTTTTCCTCATAAGCAACACAACATTTGTTTGATTGGCTATCTAAATCTATAGGCTTCTGATCACAGTCCAGTATGGTGCAATTAGACCCAGTGCTCTTGTCTTCAGCTGGGTAACAAGTTTCACTTGCACAATCACAGGCATTTGCAGCTTCCGCTGCCAAAACTTCAAGAACTGTCTGACATACAAATTGACATATGACATCATCTGGATATTTATCTTGATGTATAATGTTGCTAGTAATGTCAGGTGTACCATTCAACGGTCCCTCAGGAAGCTGATAACCAAATTCATGTATCTGACATGCATTAGAAGTAGGGATCCCAGCAGAATTGATCAAGTCAGCTGAGCCTGCCCCGTCACAATTATTTGCTACCTTGTGTATTGAATGACTCTTCTCAAGATTAGAAACTGAAACAAAATGCAAGGTGCAAAGAATAAGTTCATAATTTTCAGGGAAAGAAAAAGGATAGCATAAAAGGACCTGCCAAGTGTCTTGGAAAATGTACCTTCCGTAGGAATCAGATTTTCACCAGCAAATTTATGCTTCGGTATCTTTTTCTGCAGCATATCTACATGAGGGAATACCAACAGATTCATGTTATTTATTACTTTCTTGCTTGTCAAATCAAGTGGTTCAAACCCAAAAACAGAAGTCCAAGTTTCTCTGAGTTCTGATATAGCTGGTATGACCAATAACTCAACATTTAAAGAGCTGAGTGCCTGGTAACAGTCAGAGAAACATAAGTTTTGAAGTTAGCAGAAGTGCCAAAAAAGGTCCAAAGAAAACTAGATAAAATGAACGAAAAATTAGGAACAAAACATGCCACTGTACAAAAGTACACCTAAAGATTTATCGACATATAATGCATTCTCAATCAAAGTACAACATGATTCTGTCCTATGATAAAACTAATCATCTATTCGGGGCCCTTCGCTAAAACTCCTTTTGATTTTGTCAAACCATAATATGAGAATATGAAAGTAGATTTTTCTGAACATAACTAAAATTGAAGATACAACTATAACAAATATGAACTTACACATTCAATGGCATCTAGAAGCCGGCGGCACATTCCTTGTCGTCTATACATATAGCGAGTCCCAATGAACGGCATCTCTGCTAGTTGGTTCCCATGGATCCTATTTGACAAATTAAAAAACTTAAGTCATACACATCAAAATCTCACTACTCTTCCATTGAGCACAAAAGGGAACTTCTGAAAGTATTGTGGATTGCAGAGAGTTGCCACTAATAGCTTTGCGGTGGAGTGGGGGGAGTGAAGTTATACAATTGAAAGCATGTCTAACCTAGAGGACAGAATCAATGATTATGATATCTTAGGACAGATGAATAAGTTAACTTCCCAAAAGGTATATCTCTAAGCAGCACACCATGTCGGTTTCGCATTATGGAGGTTCTGCAATAGTACTGACCCAAATACAACAAACTGATGGTGTTTAATAACAGCAACTTACCTTCTTAACAGTCCAACAATTAATCCATTTACATTCATATTAATAACATCTTAGCAAACAGTCACCTATATCACAATTTTCTTTTTAGAAAAAGAATGACGGTAACTGAAACAAGTACCACTGACATTAAACCTAACCATTTTCGTTCAAATATCAAAGGAAAATAAATAATCATTGCTCTTCCAAATCTGCACATTTACTATTGGCTTAATTATGTCACTAGTCCCTGAAGTTTGGGGTACTTTTGTCAGATACCCTTATTCTTATTTTTTCAATGTCTGACTCCTCGAAATTACTTCTGGGTTTGTCATATACCCCTACTACCAATTCTGACCAATTTTGCTGACATGTAACATCGAAATCCTGGTCAGATGCAGGATGTTAGGCACGTGGTGGCCCGTGTGCGAAGATTCGTTTCTTCTTTAAATTAAAAAACTAAAAAACTTAATATTTTTATATTTTTAGTTGAATAAAAAAATAAAAAAAAAGATTGAAGATAGAGGTTGTTTTCGCCCATGTGACATCATCCGGCACCACATGACCAACCTCATGTGTCTGACCAAGATTCCGATGTTACATGTCAGCAAAATAGGTCAGAATTGATAGGAGGGGTATATGATAAACCCAAAAGTAACTTCGAGGAGTCAGACATTGAAAAAATAAGAATAAGGGTACTCAGCAAAAATACCTCAAACTTCAGGGACTTGTGACATAATTAAGCCTTTACTATTTATTGACAGCTTATAAACCGCAAGAAAGCATAAATAACAAAATCTAAGATTTACTTAAAATATTTACCTGACAGTTGCAACAGAGATTATCTCATCACCTCTCTCTAGAATTGCAGTAACGAATCCACTGTAGTTCAGCCGCTTGAAGTTTGACCTGACAAAGATGATAAGAGTATAAATACCACATATGGTATAAGATCAATACCAATCCATTCTAACACAGTAACTAATTTTTAGATGCAGCCTATGTTTATTTTCTTTAATGCGAATGTCTAAAGTATGAAATCCTAAGATAGTCTACTCTTAACAAATAAGTTGCAAGAGATCATTGGTCAATTTATTTTAATGACCACTTATCCTATGCATTGTGCATACGTTAGAGTTTCAAGGTCAAATAATCAGCGCAACTCGGCATGTGGTCCACATTGAGAAAAGTGATTGAAAGAACATAAAACAAAGAGACTATGTGACCTTACCCACAATTATACAGAATACCATGGATAAGGTTAGTCCCGCTTCTATGATCAATGTATGGCATGAAGCACTCATCCATTACTGATACTGCAACAGCCAGCTTGGAATTACATTCAACCATATTAGGTTTTATCTCAGAAGCATCAACACCTGACCGACGAATAAAAGTCCAAGAAAACCCATCTTCAACTTCATGTTTAACCCCAAGAAGCACTTCGAGTTTCAAAGATAACTGGGAGGACAAAATAACAAAACAAATTAGTTTCATTATAATGACAAGAAAATGCATACTGATTAAGCAATACAATCAATAAGAATACCTTTAAAGTGGACCAGAAACTGAAAATAAAAATAAAGGCCAATGCGAATCAGAAAAGAAAGGACCACTTCCCTCATCTGGCATATAGTACTCTAATTCAAGCATAAGTTTTAATTATAGCTTATGATAATAATGACGAAAAATATAACTATCAGAAAAAACACTGCGGATATGTTGGCAAGTCCACTCATGTCAAAGAAAAATAGCTGAAAATTTTATGGGCTGTAAATAACAGTTAAAGAATGCTTGCATTGTCTCTCTTGATATTTGACCAGTATGCACCTAATCAGTCTAGAACTTATGATTTAAAGCCCAGCTCTACTCACGGCAACATTTCTCAGATTTCAGTAAACTAAACTCAAAATACATGTTAGTGCTATGCAAGCCAATCTTCTACATGTAATAGACAAACTCAATCTAAAGAAAAATAGAAGATAAAATGTGGAAACAGAGATTTTACAATTAAGCATGGGGAAAAGAAGCAGTTTAGTGATGTGTATCATATCTTAATTGAGAAAAAAGGTAAACCCCAAAGAAGCAAGAAATTGATGATGATAACAGCACATATGACAGATAATACTCCAATGTCAAAAGCTCAAAACCTGTGTTGTATTACATAAAAATTCAAACCTCAAGGCAGGAAAGAACCAACAATTACAATTTTAGCAGCTATTGAAAGCCAAAAGCTTTAGCATAACTCATCTCGCTACTACAGAAAAACTTAGCATCAACCAATCAGAGAAACTAAAGTTTGCACACGGTGATCAAGATTCATGAACATGAAAAGGAAAAAATATCATACCTCTTCACATTTGTTTCCACAAAAATGGAGATCACTGAAATCATCAGTCTCGGCACCGTTTGCCTCAATACAGGATCTATGATCTACAAAACATAAAAAAGTTGGGAATTAAAGAAACTAACATTAAGAAATGGGTATCTAATTAACAAAAGTGTGTATATATATATATATATATATATATATGTGCAAAGGAAATACATTTTTCCTGACATAAATGGCATGTCAGTAATGTAGACACTGTAAAATCATCACTGCCATCCCTTTGCTTTGAACTTCCTCCAGCCAACCCACAGAATTTGCAACAACAATAAATGCAGTGCCAGTCACCAGATGGGAACTTCTGCAAGCAGAAAAGAGACACCTTATATTCCAAATACAAACAGTAATTTGCACTATTTTCCATAGCAATAAGATCTTCTCATTACTCCTCATGATATGAACTAGTAATTCAGAAGTCATAACCAACACAAGTTAGGTAATGATGAATTTATAGACAACACTTATCAGCATGTGATAATTAGGTCTTTCTTAGGTAGTTAGTAATCTAATCCACAAACACACAATTTTGTGATGCTGGACAATAACCAATGGTTAATCATAGTTTCTACCCCTTTAAACTGTCAAAATAAGCATCACATGCAGCCTTCTATAGAGAAAAATATATAATATATGACAACCAAGCAAAAGGAAAGAAGAAAATACAGATTCAGGTAAAAGACAATAAATTTTGTACAAAGTTGTCAGAAAATAAATCCTTTTTTTCTGTAATGAGACAATTGCAACTGAAAGAAAAGAGACAACTGGATAGTTCTATTTTAAGATTAATTATGTCATGATCAACATGATAAAATCCCTATGTTAATGCATCAAGATGAAGAAACATACTTCTATATCCAAGCAGCTTTGATGGAATGTTGATGGGCAACCATCACAACAGATCAGGTCTCCACCATCTCCACAGACACCACATGTATCATCATTTGGATCTTCACAAGCAGTATCAACAAAATGAAAACCTTCACGTTCAGATTCATCTTGTTTATTCCATGAATCTAGCAGACATTGTAAGAGAGAAGTTCCTTCCTCTGTAAATATATTTCTAAGTGGATCAGAGAGTTTGCTTCCTGCATGAGCTTCAAATTCTGAAATTGTAATGATTTCATTACAGCAGCCACAACAAATGCCATCTCCTGTGATCTCACCAACCAGTGGTGCAAACTTCCTCCCATTTTGAAAATAATGGACCTTCTCGTTTTGCACAATTCTTCCCAAATCAATCATCCAAGCAAACACAGTTCTTTTTCCATTGTATGGTACATATCCATTAGTTTCTGAATCTATCTCCTCCTGTGCATTGCGAACCAATGGAGCATATCGCTTCTTGTTTTGCATTTTGTGCCGCTTATGATCCCTGACAAGAATCCGCATCCTGCTAGACGAAGTAACATCCGCATTGCCCTCTTCATTGAGTGAACGTTTCCGTTTAGTTTTCCCCTTCATCAACTTACCCATGCCTGCACCAGAACCTGATCTTCCTTTTTTCACTTTTGTATTGACTCTATCAACTGTCTTTCCATCCTTTGTCCTCGGTTTACCTTTATCATTTCTTTCCTTGCACATTACCTTGGTTAGTATTTTGAAATCCTCTTCTGGTATTGGAGTAAATTTGAAACCTGGTGCATATACCTTACCTTCACCTTTACCAGCTTCATAATGTTCTTTAAGCCTAGTGTAGGCCAACGTGATTGACCAGTGTGTCTTTCCATCAGGACTAACATACACTGAATCACAGTACTCTCTTCCATTCCTGGATCTATAATCTACTCTCCAGCCTGCGGCTGTGAGCCGTTCCATTATTTGATCCCTCACCAACTGCCTTTCTTTCTTTTTTACACTTTTATCACCAGCAGGTGCTTTCACTGTATTTGATGGCATTGGTGAGGCTACTCCATTGTTGTCAGTTTTCAAGACCTTCACACATTTATTCTTCTTGACTGGAGAAATTTCCTTCTTTTCTAACTCTTTCTCAGAAGATCTCCCTGGGTACGTATCATCAATTGCATTCACGGTTGCATTATTTATGGAAGGTAAACCTGTTTTACCTTTTTGAAAGCCCGTCTTTCCTTTTCTGCCAGTCTTGGGAGGTCTTCCACGCTTACGCATCAACTGATCACCTAATTGACCATGCTCGTTCGACCTTACCAAGGAAGGTCTCCCCCGCTTATGTGGCAGCTGATCAACTAATTGATCTTCCTCTTCCGGCTTTATTTTGGGAGGCCTACCACGCTTCCTTTTCAAATTCTTCTTGCGCCCTTTCTGTTTCGGCTTAACCTTTTCATCCTCATCGCTGTTGGTAACAAATTCATCAGTTTCTTCATATTCCTTCTTCACTTTTAACATCTCGAACCCACCACTTTCATTACTTTTCCTAGGAAGGATACCGCTCTTCTCTCCATTACAAGACTTTTTATCACCTCCCCTCTTGGACCTTGAGCGCAACACCCGACCACCGATGAGCACACTATCATTTGAACCTTCTATTTTATTCACCTCCGTCTCAACTACATCAGCTTCTTCTCTAACGCTACCCCCGCCACTAAAACAACCCTTATCATTCACTTCTTTCTTACCCACTTCCCTCTCACCGTCAGCTTCTCTAACACTACTACTACCCCCTTCACCGAAACAAGCCTTATCATTGACATCCTCAGCTAAGTCAACACTACCACAAGGACTGACATTCAAATCCAGGCCACGATCTTTTATCACCGCACATTCCACCTCCTCCTTCTTCTCAACCGTTAAATTCAACATCTCTTCTTCCTGCGGAGCCGGAGAACCCTCCACATTCAAATCAAAACTCTCATTTCTCACTCCAACCTTCTCCACAACTCCTCCAGCACCAGAACCCTTTGCTAATCGAGTCCGAGATCTCAAACCCTCTCTCATTTTCACATAACCCTAGTTCTATAAAGCTGAAGAGTAAACTGACAGAAAAAAACAAAAGCATAAAACACCAATCCAAACCAAACCAAACCGGAAAAAAATCTTACAGCTGCAGCAAAGATTATCTAACAAAGTCAACTACGAATTCCCTGCAAGTAAAAAACAAAAAAACAAAACGGGTGTCATAAAATCAGATTTTTTGTTTTTTTTCATTAACAAAATTGGGTAAAAGTTAAAGAATAATAAAGAGATATAAAAAACAAAAGGTTACCAATGTGAGAGGGAGGGAGTTCAACGAAACCAAGGAGTTGAAGCGACGAATCGGTTGGCTCGGTAGAGGTTAGAAGAGGCATGGCGTTTCAAAGGTGTGTTGGAATGTGAAGTTTTTAGAGAGAGAGAGAGAGAGAGAGAGAGAGAGAGCATTGGAAAAAAAATAAGAAAAGGGGGTTTAGTGACACAGAGAGAGGAGGAGGCGACACAAATGCAAATGAATTGGGAGTATTTGGAGGGTATTAATGAATTTCAATTTTTGATTTAGCGCTTTTTTGGAGATTTTACTAAGATCTCTCTTTTTATATTTTGGAAAATTTATTAATGGTTCCTTTTGTCCTATTTATAAGATGTTTTTGGGGTTTTCACTTTCATCAAGAAAAGTGGATAAATTTGTTAGTGGTATTAGAAATGTGTAAATTTGATATACTTTTTTAAAACTACCCCTATAATTATTATTGGAACTCTAAAACCCGTTGACTATATAAGAGTGTTTGTGAAAAGAAGTAATTAAATGCTATTAAAAATTGAGAAAGTGTCTTATAAATAAGACCAAAACCAAAAACCACAAAAAAATCTTATAAATAAAACTCCAAGGAATACTTTATCACGTTTCCAAATACAAGACTTATAGATTTTCGGTAATTTTATTCTTTTAGTCAAAACAGAAATGGTTAAATAATAGTACTCCCTCTGTTTTATTATGTATGTATGGTCTTTTAAACTTTTTTTTTTTCTGTTTTGTATTTTTTTGCCTTTTACATTTTCAATATATAAATATTTTTTTTTTTCTAATTTTAACCTTTCATTTAATCATTTCTCTTATTCCCTGTTAATTATAATTTTATCATCTTTTATCTCTAAATCACTATATATTAATTAATGGACACACTTACTAATAAAAATTAAATACTACAACAATTTTTAATAAAAATTAAACAAGGACATTTTTTACAAACTATACATAATACTTACAATAATTAACGTTTTCTTAATTTATGTATTCATACCTAAAAACCGAAACATGATGTAACAGAGGGAGTAGCATGAGAATAAAGGGTTTTTGGGCAAAACTATGTCATAGTTTTGAGTATGTAACTTATAGTATTTCATATTTAATGTTTTTTTAGCATTTGTATTATGTTTTATAAGTTTTATTTTTTTATAAATCAAATACATAATTAACGTTATTTTTCCAAACACACTCATATTTATTACACTTTCTTTTTCACTTTCAATATATTTCTCTATCTTCAATAATAATTATATAGGGGCATTATAGTCAACATATAATAAATGCTTAAATCATTTAACCATTTATTGAAACTCGTGCATAATCTTAAAACACACTACATATGAAACTCGATGAGTTTGTAGCTTGTCTTTATAATTATGAAATTAGGTAAGAGTTCTGAGCTTATAATTGTGTTGTAACAGTGTAATTTACTATTTGAAGTAATGTTATTTGGCAAAATTATCTATTAAAGTAGCTGAAAGTTATTAAATAACTAAAAATGACATGAAAAATTACATTATTTGTATTTTATTATTTTAATTTGTTCTTTATTTATTAAATAAATAGTGAACTAATTCATTAATTAAGTATAAAATTTATTACTTTATAATTAATTCTATTTGTTTCTTTTCTTTATTTATTAATTATGTATTTAATTAATTAATTAATTATAACTAATAATAATTAAAAAAATAATTAATTGAAAATTAAATTGTCACCATGGTATCTAAATAATTTTGAAAATTAGTTTAGGATGGTATATGTATTATTGAAAGTTAATTTATCTACTTAAAAGTTACTTCAAGTAGTTTTTTAAAAACTAGTTTTGAAAAGTTACAAACTCCTTTTTTAAAAGTTATAAGCTTTTTTTAATTTATGTTCATCGAAGGGAATTAGTAGTTTGCTAACTGAAATTAAAAGCTCTTAACTAGGCACGCCAAATAAAACCTAAGTAAAATTGTTTTATATTTAAATGAAATATTTAATAATTTGGTTGTAATAATGAAGTGACTTTTTCAAAATATTTTTACTGTCAATTGACTTTTTAGATTAAGAAAACCTTTCCTGTCGGAAAAAATAATAAACAAACCCTTAAATTATATATTAAATATTTTTTAAATTTTTTAAAATATATCAATTATCACCTTACTTTAAATTTGTGTAAACACTCTTTCATAAAGATGTGTGTAAACACTCGTAAGTAAAATACTATATAAAACATTAATTTTTTAAATAAAAAATAAAAAGAATATAATATAATAAACAATATTAATATTAATATAAATAAAAGAACATGTGAACTAACAAGGTCAAGGTCAAATATAGTTGAATATGGTTGACTTTTAAGTTTGTTTTTTTTTTACATCAACCAGTACCCGGATTTGGTTTATCCAGAATCCGACTCATCCGGTCCGACCCAACTGAGCTCGCACTAAGCGGTAGGGGTCTTTCAACGTGGGTTACTTCATACCCAAGGCTCGAACTCGAAACCAATTGGTTAAGGGACCAAGTGAGCTACCACTTGACCAACCCATGTTGGTGGTTGACTTTTAAGTTAAGTGTATATAAAAATGTGTTGTTCATTAATCCTTACCAGTAAAAAAAAATTATTAGATATTATCCGACAAGATTATCATTTTGAAGGGTTTTTTACTTAAGTGATGTACTTTTACAAGTAATTTACATAAATAAGGTAGTTTTGGAACTATTTACATAATATGGATCAATCAACAAAACTATTTACAAATACGGGCCAACCAACAAAACTATTTACGAAAATAGGACAGTTAAAGTCAAAATTAAAAAAAAAAATCAAACAAGTCATCCAACATGACTTCTTCTAAAAGTCAAACAAGTCATCCCACATGACTTATTCTTCTACTCCCTCGGTTTCTATTTATCTGTCATATTTCAAACAAAACACACCCTTTAAAAAATGAAATAATTACTTAGATTTCCATTACATCAATTACTTTTTTTCCCATTGTACCCTTTATCTCTCTGTAAATATTACTTCTTTTCCACTACTTGCAAAAACCAAAACCCTACTAAATAGGGGTAAACATGAAAAATAAAATTTATTACACTTTTGAAATCATCAAAATGACAAATAAAAAAACAAAAAATTTCTCAAAAAAAGGACAATTAAATAGAGACGGAGGGAGTACTTTAAATCTTCATTTTAAACAAATTTTTGGTATATTATTTGAAGTAGTTTTTTTATATTTCATTTTCTTAATTATTTTATTTTTTATTTAAATTTATATGTACATATTTATTTTATTTTTAATTTTGTGATTTTATTTATTATTATAATGTTTATGTCCAATTTTTTTATGTTTTATATTTTATTTACAGAGTTTTTTTATTTTATTTTTTATATATATTTAATTTATTTTTAATTTTGTGCTTTTCATTTTTATTAATGTTTAGCTATTCTAATGCACTTATTTATTTATTTATTTATTTATTTTTAAGTTAGTTTATTATTATATTGCATTTGTTAGTTAAATTTTTTATGTTTTATACTTTTATCTATTTATTCATTTATTTAAATTTGTCACGATATTTTTTTTAATCTATTCATGTTAATATTTTTTCAATCTATTCATGTTATTATTTATTTTTTAAATGTATTCGTGTTAATATTTGTTTTATTTTTCACATAGAAGCTTATAGATGATATAGTATGTTGAAATTGAACCGGTATCGCTGCAACATAATTGTTTTCATGCGTTTTCACTCCAAATTTGAGGTCGTAAATTTTTTTGGATTTGGAGTGAAAACACATAAAAAAAAAGTAATATACATATAATTAATGACTGAAAACATAATTAATATATTTGGAAAAAACATAATTAATGCATTAGAAATCTAAGTAATTATTTCATTTCTTAAAGAGTGTGTTTTGTTTGAAATATGAAAAATAAATAAAAATAGGAACCGAGGGAGTAGAAGAATAAGTCATGTGAGTTGACTGATTTGACATTTGGAATAAGTCACGTGGGATGACTTGATTGACTTTTAGAAGAAGTCATGTGGGATGACTTTTTTGACTTTTGTAATTTTGACTTTGACTGCCCTATTTTCGTAAATAGTTTTGTTGACTGCCTCATGTTCGTAAATAGTTTTGTTGACTGCTCCATGTTATGTAAATAGTTTCAAAACTACCACATTTACGTAAATTGTTTATAAAACTACCTCGCTTCAGTAAAATAACCCATTTTGATACTTGACATTGTAAAGTAATTTTATTTTCGTCATTAAGATATCGAAATTTCTTTTTAATTTCTGAGATTATGAAATATTACTTATGTCAGTCACTGTAAAGTGATATTGTTTAATTTCTTTTTCAGTTTAATACTCATCTCATAAACATTTGATTAAATTTGATTTTTATGATTATTTAATTTATTTTCTAATTATATCTTTGGAATGACTGCTAACAACCCATGTAGGACTAAGATGAGCAATGTTTTACAATCTCAATGACTGAAAAGAAAATTTTTGAAATGTCAATGATGACCAAAATGAAATCATCTTGCTATCAATGACCAAAATGACAATTTTGCTGACATTATTTATAAAATAACACACTCGAATACTAATATAATTATTCTTTTTGCTTCTAAATAAGTATCATTCATTTCTTTTTTATTTATATGTCATACCTAATCGAAATACATGAATTAAGGTGAGTATTTACTTTTTTATTTTTTTAAAAAAAATGATCAATTTCGCACTTTAACTCATTTTACTTGCACGGTTCTTTTCATGGAGAATTGAACTCAGTTAATAAAAACATTAGTTTAACATGATAATTTAAGAAAAAATCAATTAAATACTCATAAAAATGATAAAGTGACTTGGAAATAGTAAAAACAAACATTTATTCTAAAACGAGACTTAAATATAGGAATAGATAGAGTATACCTTTCGTCCCATTATCTTGGTACAAGTTGAAGTAGTCAACGAAAATAAGAAAATATCTTTTTCATACAATGCATGATTCTATTTTCAAAATAAAATATAATGCATGATTCATTCATTAATTACAAATTTTTATCGCACAAATTTTCATTAATTTGCATATTATTTTTACAATTTTTAAGTTTTTTTAATAATTATTTTTTAAAATTTTAATATAATACAATTTTTACCAATACAATGAAACGGAAAAAGTATTGTTTGTGTTGGATATATTCTCAACACAGTGAAGCTTTCTCTCCAAATTATTTAAATACTATTTCATTAATAAAAAATATTTAATTAAATTGATTGATTTATATAAGGGGGATGCTAACATCCACCTATGTAGGAGGATTTTAGCAATGTCCACCAAAATATTTGGACAAAACTACCCTTCCTTTTATAACTTGAGTAAATTATTTTTTTAAGGGTGTTTATGTAATTAGATTATTAATTAATTTTTTTTTTTAAAAAAAAGAAAATCATTCCCCACCATCCGTTGACAGGCGGCATTGATCGGCGTTGACCGCCGCCGTTGACCGGCGTTGACCGCCGTTAGTCGAAGTTGACCACCACCATTGACCGCCGCCGCCGCTAAACCCTAAGACCCTAGACCCTATACCCTAAACCCTAAACCCTAAGACGCTAAACCCTCCCTAAACCCAAATTACAGAAATACCCTTAAAAATTAACCTATCCAAGTTAAAAGATGGAGGATAATTTTATCTAAATATTTAGGTAGACATTGCTAAAATCCTCCCCACATTGGGAGATGTCAGCATTCCCCTTTATATAATTAACCCGCCTATGTATAAATTTTGCAACCCTTGCATGAAAACAATTTTCTCGGGTTCTCCCCCGACTATGTTTGACAACACAAGTCACATCACATTGGCTGAAAATCTATAAATTTACCAAATTAATCAAAAAATCTATATTAATTATATATAAAAAAAATGAGTTAATAGTCACATAAGTCTCTGAAAGATACCCGTGGAATCAATTAGGTCCCTGAAAGATTTGTGGAATCTCTTAAACCCCTCAAAGATCATTTTGGCGTCACATTAGTCCCCCCATTCAATTTCGTCAGGATGGACCAGATGTAATTCTACGTGGCACGTTAAATGCTTTGTCGGTCCCAATGCGATATTGGAATGTTAAGAAGGTGCCACGTTTGGGCCAACAAAACATTTAATGTGTCACATAAGATTCCGTTAGGTCCCTCATGGGGGGACTAATGTGATGCCAAATTGATCTTTGGGGGTTTAAGACATTCCACAAATCTTTCAGGGACCTAACTGATTCCAAAATGATCTTTGAGGGGTTTAAGAGATTCCACTAATCTTTCAGGGACCTAACTGATTTCACAGGTATCTTTCGGGGACCTATGTGACTATTAACTCTAAAAAAATCTATTCCAATAAAAAGTTATAAGTGTGACTTACTTATTAGTAACTGATTAATAAGTATCAGCACATATCACTTTTTTATTATATATTGTTATTTATATATTATTTTTTATTTGAACCAATGATTTTTTTGACCAACAATTAGATACTAATCTTTCTCGAAATATAAAAATCACAAAAATAATACAGATGCACCCAACTAATATAATTATCATAACTCTTTCATTAATTTTTTTTAGCGATTGATAATATTTTTTTCGGTCCTATTTATAAGATTCATTTGGGGTTTTTATTTTGGTCTTATTTATAATACCCCTTTTCAATTTTTAATAGCATTTAATTACTTATTTCCACTAACACCGCTATAAAGTCAACACTTTTTAGAGTTCCAACAATAATTATAAGGGTAGTTTTGAAAAAGTATATCAAATTTTCATATTTGTAATGTCGCTAACAAATTTATCCATTTTTCTTAATATAAGTAAAAAACCCCAAAAGAATCTTATAAATAGGAACGGAGTGAGTAGAATTGATTAAATTAGAGTACAATCTATGTAAGCTGATGTAACTAAATAATTTCAACATCGTTACAATTAATCTATACTTCTATACTATTATATAAAGGAAATACAATTTTTAACTAAATCAACTAAAAAACAGTTAATTTGTAAGTAATCTTGTCATTCCCAAAATACCCTTAACTATTCTGATCATAAAACTACCAAGAGCAGTTGAAAAAATAAAAAACAAAATAATTGTTCTGCATGAATTTGAATATAATATTTTTTTCATCTTTCAATCAAAAAAACCAAAGGTTACTGGCTCGTGCGATCGCACGGGCATAGATACTAGTACTCATAAACAAAACTCAAAAAGTTTAAAAATCATAAGTCCTCACATCGAACTCATATCTTGTTAATTCGTAAATTACAAATTATATTAACACCATAAGTTTAAAAAGTTTTGAGTAAGACGGATTGTTTCCGTTTAGGTAATAACGGAAACATTAATATCATAAAGAATATTTTTGTCCATGAAAAAGAAATGGGACCATAATCTCAACTATGAGGCCGAAATTAAGACTCCCGGGGAAAGGCAATTAGTCCCCAAACCTCAAAATTATCCCCCAAATCCCATATTTTAAAAATATTCCTAAACTACCCCCCATATACTCCCTCCTAATTCTGAATTTCCCAAACCACAACCCAAAACGTTTCACTCCCTCCTCCTTCAACTGGTTTCAACTTCCTCCTTAGGTTCTCCATCGATCAACCGAGTTTGCTCCTCGTTTCCGCCATTTCTACCGCCGTCGCCGCCTCCATCACCGCCGCAAGAAGGTATGTTTGTTCTTCTTCATCACCATTCGTTCTTCTCGAATACTGTGGGTGCTTGTTCTTGTTTGTTTTTCTTTATTGTCTTGTTTATTTGATTTAGGTTTAGGGTTTAGGTTTGGTTTAGGTTATGTTATTTTCTTTTAGGGTTTTGGTCTCTGTTATCATTATTGTTCTTTTAGGGTTTTGCTTTTCCTTCGTGCCATTAAAGTAGTGCTGCCATGCTTTTTCTACAACTTTCCGACACCCCCGTATCGGAAATTAGTAAAATTCCGAGTATAAGTTTTCAGAAAATAATGATGTGTTGTTTTAGAAATTGTTTGTTATTTTTATGTTTAATATTTTCGAGTTTTGGTGCTTAGAATATGAGAACATAATTTTGCTCTATCAATGTTTGAATATTGCTTTTATTGATAACTTATACCTTTTTTAATTGGGATGAAATTTCAGATATGGCTAGAACGAAACCGCAAGCACCGGAACCACAACCTCAAGCACCAGAATCGCAACCTCAACCCACTGATATGGGTTTTGAAGGAATTTGGATTTGTAATAGCATTTGTAATAGCTTTTGAACTTCTTAGTATAGGATCAATGTTGGATGGATTTTGAACTTTTTAGTATAGAAATTATTATTTGTTTTGGTCATTTGTATAGCTATTAATGAATTCTGAATTATTTGAATCAATGAATTAAGTTTTCAATGTCAATTTACTTTGTTGCAAATGATTAAGTTAAGGTAGAAATTTGAAATTTGATGTAGCAACAGGATTTCAACATAGTAGAAATTTGATGCTTTGCTCATTTGCTGCAATGACATTAGCACGTTATTCAGAATTGATAAATTCCGAGATACATAATTCAGAATTTAACAAATTTCCGAAACATATATTTCAGAATTTAATTAAATTCTGAATTTAGTATATCGGAAAAAGGTTACAGAGAGAGACGTTTTCATATGGTTTTTTCAAATTATTTAAGTATACAATTCCGAGAAACATATTTCAAAATTTAAAAATTTTCTGAAACATGTATTTCGGAATTTAATTAAATTCTGAATTTAGTATATCGGAAAAAGGTTACAGAGAGAGAAAATTATTTAGTAATAAATTCCGAAATACCCGTGTCGGAATTTACTAAAATTTCGACACTGGTTAGTCGGAATTTTAACAGTTACGTAAAAAAATAAAAAACCGTAGAAGAGATGATTTTACCCTCAACAACACCATTAAAGAACCCACTGAAGCTTTCTTTACGAATAGATAACCAAATGAAGTGGTTTGTAGGTGGAATATGGTAGGGTTTTGAAAAGGTAAGAGAAAAGTTAGAAGAAGATCGAGAGAAATGGGTTTGTAAAATTATGGGATATGGAAGGTTATGGGGTTTGTGAAGAGGTGGCTGGGGTTTGGGGTTTGTGAAGAGGTGACTGGGGTTTGGTGTTTGTTTCTCTTTTTTTTTTTTTTTTTTAAATGGAGAAGGGTATAATGGATGTTTCACAATTAAAATGGGTTTGGTGGATAAATTTGGGGTTTGGGAACTAATTGCCCCGCGGAAAAACCGAAGTGAACAAAAGAGCCCAAGTTTGCATAGGGCAGAAAGCCCAACACATCTTACTATTTTAGCCTTTTAGGCTTGTCCCTTGAAATAAAATCTTTCTTCACTTTCGTTCTTTTGTTCTTTCTTTCTTCTTCCTCCCTAATATTCGCGTTCCCTCCGTTCCGTTCCTATCCTCAATGGCAAGACCATCCTCCACCGTTGAAATCCCTCCCGAACGACACCGTTCTCACCACCGAGTTAACCCTCGCCGCACCCCCGATTCTGATCTTTCCGACGATCATCGCCGCCGCCGTAGCCCTAGCTACGACGCTTACGACCAAAACCGTGATCGCCGCACTGACCGCCGTCATCGCAGCCCTAGCTACGACTCATACGATAGAAATCGCGACCGCTACTCTGATCGCCGCCGCAGCCGCAGCCGCCTTCCTTCCCAATCGCCTGAACGCAGAACAAACCCTAGACACACCAACGGAACTTCAAACAACAACGACCTGCCAAAGAAATTCGGCCGCGGGAACGGTGCGTACCTGGACCGCGACCGTGGCGATTGGCGGCGCTCTGATTCCGAGTCTGATGAGGAGTTGAAGGGTTTGAACTTCGAGGAATATCGTAGGCTGAAGAGGCAGAAGATGAGGAAGGCTTTGAAGCACTGTATCTGGAACGTTACGCCGAGTCCTCCGAGACGCGACAATGATGAATGGGAAGACAAAGCTGAAGAGATTTCAGACAAGTACGGAGATGGCGGTCCTGAGAAAAGCGATTCCAGTGATAAGGATATCAAACCTAAAGGAAAATCTAAATCCGCTGAAAAGTCCGAGAAATCCGAATCCGATAGTGATTCTGAGTCTGAATCTGGATCGGAAGATTCGCGATCAATGAAGAAGAGAAGAAAGAGTTCCTCTTCCAAGCGGAAGAGAAAGAAATCATATAGTGATAGTGAAGCGGAAGAGAGTGAGTCCGAAGAAGAAGAAGACGATAGTAGAAGAAGAAAAAGTAAGAGGAAAAGTAGTTCGAGTAGAAGGAAAAGGAAGAGTAATAGGAATAAGAAGAAGAAAAAGTATAGTGATTCGGACGAGAGTGAAGAGAGCGAAAGTGATGACTCTGATGGGAAAAGAAGGAGGAAGCATTCTTCAAAGTCTAAATCCAAAAAGAGTAGAAGAAAGAGGAGGAGAAGGTCTGAAACCGAAACCGAAAGCGAGAGTCATGGCTCTGAGGAAGAGAAAGGTTTGAGTGATGCAGCTGTCGCTGATGCCGATGAGGTGAAGAAAGCAGAGATTGATGTTGAAGCGCTGAAGCTAAAGGAATTGTTCGAGTCACAGAAGAAACCGGCTTTGGATAATGAACCTCCGGTTGGGCCAATGCCATTGCCTAGAGCTGAGGGGCATATAAGTTATGGTGGTGCCCTTAGGCCCGGTGAAGGTGATGCCATTGCGCAGTATGTTCAGCAAGGGAAGCGTATTCCTCGAAGAGGAGAAGTGGGTCTTTCTGCGGAGGAGATTCAGAAGTTTGAGAGCCTTGGTTATGTGATGAGTGGTAGCAGGCATCAGAGGATGAACGCTATTCGTATTAGGAAAGAGAACCAGGTTTATAGTGCAGAGGACAAGCGTGCTTTGGCTATGTTTAACTATGAGGAGAAGGCCAAGAGGGAGCATAAGGTTATGGCTGATCTGCAGCGACTCGTGCAGCGTCATATCGGGCAGGATGTTGGTCCAACTCATGATCCTTTTGCTGCAACAAAACCTTCAGATGCTGCCGATGCCTGATTTCGTGTATTTTTCAGCTTGTGTTCTTTCCTTTTGTTTATACTTGTAGACTGCATTTAAAATATTGTTTGGAATATGTAGACTTGGAGAATGTAGACAATGTTTAATCGTTTCAGTTAATTGCTATGGAATGGTTATATTAGCATATTGGTAGATTTATGCAAAGCATGAGTTCGATTATGGAAACAGGTTTCTCTGCTGCCCTGATTTTGATTGCTCTTATTTGCTTTGACAATATGTTGGAAAGTAGCGAGCGATTTTATGATTGTTGAAGCCAACTTCTTCTAATTATTTGTTTTTAGATATTGACCCTAATTGTTTTATCTGGTAAATGGTTTGTCCTATTGGAGGGGATTACACAATTCTAAGTTTTCCTCTTGGTTTTTGACTGCTATTGTTGTTTATGCGTTCTTGTGTATTGTAATTACGTTAAGCTTCCTTTGGATGTATATTAGTCAATCGAACACATGAGAGGCCTTGCTTCAAAAGCATATTACTGCATCGCAGAGCCCCAACCATGCCATTAAATAGATAATCAAAACATCAGCCATTCAGAAAGTCGGGAATCGAGACATCAAGTCTACCATGGATAATCGTCACCTAGTGTTTTAGTGCTTATGGAATTGGTGGATCTGTGCGTTTCTTTTTTGTTTTTTGCTTTTAGATCTGTATGACTCAAAAAAGGGGAAAGGATCTAATAAGTCAAGTCTGTTAAGAGCATGATGCAGGGTGTTTGAAAACATTTTACAGAATAATGATGTCATCAAAAGTTGATAGACTTCATCACTAATGTCGTGAAAATGTGCAAAATTAGTACTGTGTCAAGCTAAAAAGTTTGGGTTGTTGGTGTGTCTCCTAGAGTCAGGGCTATTGTTTGAGCTTGTTTGCTAGGCTATTTGCATCATGTCACATCTTGCAGCTTGTTTTACACAGTGTCATAGTTTTTGCAGTTGCTGTGTTTTCATTCATAAATTGTGCTAATTGTAGTTTGAGCTTGTTGGGATTCTTGTCTTGCTTTGTAATAACTAGTTTCAGGCCTTCTCCTTTGAGTGATTTAGTTTTCATGTACTCTGCAGCAGATGGTATACACAGTACACACAACACTCTTCAGCATTTGTGTTGTCTGGTTGTATAGTTCTATATCCTGAATTGTATAATATAAAGTTTTGTGCTTTCAAATTCTGAAGTTCATGAGAATAATTAAATGATTAACTTTCCCTTTCAAGTGCTTTCTCTGATGACATACGAGTTAATCGATCAAATGCAATGTCCATTGATGTTGAATATGCTAACAGGAGGCTGCCATTTTGAAATAGTTTGTTCTTCTTGATATCCGTGTTGCATACCAAATCCTTAAGCTTGAAGATTTGTTATTGGCCTCTGCAAATTTTAGTTGTGTGGATATCTCAAGGTTAAATTAGACAAGTTTGGTCCAAGTGCTTCTGAAGAATTTCTGTACACACTATTAAGTGGGTGCATACCGCATGGAGACTGTCCCCATAAAAGTGGTTAACTAGTTTTTAAACTGATTTCCAAACTGGTTTTCAAATTTAGTTTAAAACCAGTTTTGAACCGGTTTTTAATCTAGTTTTGAAATGGTTTGTCAAGTGGCTTGGTTTTTACACTGATCTTGAACTTGTTGTCTAACCAGTGCAAATCTGAACTAGGAGAAATCATTTTGTGATAAGCTGACTGAAAATATAATGATTAAAAAGCTTCAAAGACTGAAAGGAAACTTTTATATTTTACCCTTTTTAATAGCCGTAGTTGAAGTGTATAAGTAGTGTAACATAACTGATAGGAAAAAATGTTGAAGACTGTAGATGCTTTGTAGTTTATGGATAAGTTCACTCTTTTGTTTTAATTTGTCAATGAATTGGAGTTTGCTTTTGTTTCTGAAGAATCACTGCCAGTTGCCAAGAATGTGATGCACTTCAAATATCCCGAAGATGACAAGTTGTAAAAATAGTTAAAAACTTGGGGGGGGGGGGGGGGGGGGGGGGGCGGGGCGCCAGTATATCATAACACACACATAATAATTTTTGTGGAAAGGGAGCTGCTTATAGGGAATATGAAATAAGCTATGCAATCATGTTCTTCTTATATCTACATGATTATATATAAATGTGTGGTAAATATCTTTAAGGTTCCGCATTTCTGTTTCACAAATGAGTTTCTTTCTTTCTTAAGATTTTTTGGCATGGTTGATTTATAATATGTCCTCTCCTGTTTCAAAGTCTTCTTTATTATGGTTTTCTCTTAATTGCTTTTGGGAAGTTGGAATGAAAGTTTTTACTGTCTTTTTGCTTGGGCAGATCAAGTGATTGTACCTTGGTGTTTGAACTCTTATGCCATGGATTTGAAATTTTTAATTTGCTTTTGTTTGGCCATGTTTCCTTTTATTTCTTGTGGATACTTAAACAAGGTTACTATCCATATAATTCATTTTACACCAGAAACTCAGAAAGCCTATATTAGAGCTCTTGTTTGATTGTTGCATTACTGCCTTCAACTTGCCTATACATTATTCTGTCGAATGCTTATACACTTAACATTGTAGGCCACGGAAATTGATTAGTCTTTTGCTTCCTTTGTTATTATGGATTTTGCTGACAATGTTCTTAAGCTTGTATTCTGAGAGGCTGTTAAACACTTTCAAATTTGTTTATTTGGGTGTCTAGGTTTGTGCTTGCAAATCTAAATCCTGTTGTGTAATATTTAGTCTTACCATGTTTAAGATGAGGATGGATGTGCTATTGGCTGATAACAATACTACCACATGGTAATATGCTATATGCTAAGCTAAATGTTTTTCTTTATGCCAAATAAATCTGCTGAATGCACAAGTAACAATCTGAGCACTGCATTCTTTCATACTAACAATACTACCTTCTCTTCTAATGATACTTCTTTTTTTATCAAAAAGAAAAAGGAAAAAAAAAATGCAGTTTCTATGATGCCCCAAGCTGCTTAATCTAAAGAAGTTCTTATCCTGGAAAAATTGGTAAATTTCTGATTTACCATGGTGCGTCACATTGTTGTTTTGCGTAAGGGAGCTATTCTGCAATCGTTCTTTCTCTGTTCATTATGTTTTTTGTTTTTTGTTTTTTTTTTAACAGCAAAAATCATAAGATTAAAAATAAATTCATTATATGTTTTTTTTTTTTCTCTGTTCATTATGTGTTCTACTTGATGTTATTTCTGCCATGCAGTGGGCCGCTTAGTAGAAAATCAATTCCCAAAGAAAATTTTTTTTACCACCCTACCCTAATATTTCTACATCCCACTTTAGATGGAAAAATACAAAAATGCCCTTTGCTTACTTCTTCCCTACCAACTCTCTCTCTCCACCCACCCCACCCACACTGTTAGTCTCTCTCTCCATCGCCACTCTCTCTCTCTCTCATTTTCTTCTCTCTCCACCCCACCCCACACCGTCACCCATCTTCTTCCCACCTAGCCACCCCATCCTGGCCACCCACCACGCACCACCCAGCCACCCCACCATGCCACGCACCACCCCACCCCTTCCCCCACCATGCACCACCCACACCCGCACCACCCACACCCCACCACACTCTTTTCCTTCCCCACCTTCTTTTTCCTCTTTTCTCTTTTTTTTTTATAAAAAATTCGACCTCGGGTCGTGAGGCCCCTCACTACCTGGGGTCGTGAGGCCCCTCACTACCGTGGTTATGACCCCACTCCACACCACCCCACACCACCCCACACACACCCGCACCACCCACACCCACCACACTCTTTTCCTTCCCCACCTTCTTCTTCCTCTTTTCTCTTTTTTTTTAAAAAAATTCGACCTCGGGTCGTGAGGCCCCTCACTACCCGGGGTCGTGAGGCCCCTCACTACCGTGGTTATGACCCCACCCCACACCACCCCACACACACCCGCACCACCCACACCCCACCACACTCTTTCCCTTCCATTCCTTCTTCTTCCTTTTTTCTCTTTTTTTTTTAAAAACAAATTTTGACCTCGGGTCGTGAGGAGCCTCACTACCGGGGTTGTGAGGAGCCTCACTACCGGGGTTGTGAGGAGCCTCACTACCAGAGTCGTGAGGCCCCTCACTACCGGGGTTGTGACATGGCCTATACAATGGGGTGGCCTCGGTAGTGAGGGGCCTCACGACCCGGTTGGCTACACTATTTCTTGGATTGTTGAAAGGGTTACGACCCAATGTCGTGAAGGGGCTCACGACTCGATTCAGGTCTTCGGATTGTGAAGAGGGTCACGACCCAGGTTGTGAAGAGGATCACAACCCCACTGGTTGTAGGGAGAGGTGGTTGGGGACATGGAGTGGTTGTGGGGTGGGGTGGTTGGGGTCATGCGGTGGCTGTGGGATGGTTAGGGTGGTGGTGGGGTGGCTATGGGATGGTTGGGGTGGGGTGGGAAGGGAAGGGAAAAAAAGATGTGTTTTTGTTTTAAAAGAGGGTATTTTTGATATTTTTGGTATTTTTTAAAATAGTGGGGTGTATAAATTTGCATGTGGGGTGTTAAAATTGCCACCCATTCCCAAATTAATTGCGCCATGGCCCAAAAACTTTTCTGGATCAGTTTCTAAAACATTCAACCCAACCGTGGTTAAGCACAGTTGAAGTGAACTACAATTTTAAGTAAACTTCACTTGCAACATGTGTTACAATGTTACAGTGGCTATATGGTATGTTCCTTCATCCCGTGACTCTCTTTTACTATCTCTTTTTGACGACCTTTATGTGAAAATTTTCATTGAGATATTGACCTCAAATGTGTCATAATGATGTACCCAGATCATGATAGTTACCTAAGGCCAAAAAGAATTCATTATAGAGTAACATGTTTGATATGTCTAGAGATCATTAGTAAAAACAACTCTTGTAACGTGTTAGATTTTATATTTAAATCAGTTCACATAATTAAAATTGTTTTAAGAGATATAAAAATCGTACTCCATGAATTGAGGTTGATATGTAACTTCCAACATCGTCAGCAACATTAGGATTCATGCTTAATTTATGTTGCTGAACATAATTCATGTGAGTTGGATATCTTGGATGGCAAAAACCAACATGACATGTTGATAATACTACTTTGAACTTAATTGTTGAGTGTTGATAACTACCTTAGATGACTTGGTATTTTCATCACATGGGGAAGCAAGGCTGGCAAAGGCTTGCTGATAAAGTATGATCAAATATCAATCAAAATTTCATATAAATAAAATCCAACAAATCCCATAAAATCTTTTATTGCTAGCCATTGGTTAGAAGCCATCTAGACGCTCTAATTAAAAGGAGGGTGGGGGCCGGGAAGAAAGAAAAATTATCACTATTCTTAAAGCCTTATTTTGATAGGTGAATGGGGTGAATGGTATATTCGCTTCGATCCTATATATAATATTATATTTTTATTTTGATTTTATTTATAAGATCTTTTTTTAATTTATAATAGTATTTAATTACTTTTTTTTTCATAAATATTATTTTTATTCAACGCTTCTTAGAGTCCCATAATGATTATAGAGGCAGTTTTGAAGAAGTATATTAAATTTTCACATTTTCAATATCACTAACAAATTTAACTACCTTAATAAAAGTGAAAAATCTCAAAAGATCTTACATATAAGATAAAAAAAATACTTGTTAAAAAGATAAATATAATTGAAAGATCCGGAGTTAATGAAAAAATGCATTTTTTTTAAAAAAAGTTTCGACACACAAAGCAATAAGTATTTATAATTTTTTTTTAATTATAGAAAATTTAACAAATGCTTTTAGCCTTAGGGAGACTTTTTTAATAAACCGTTTACCATGCTCATAGGCTAGGAGACAGATAAATTAACCTGGATTTGCAAGCAACGTTTTGTCTGCTAGACTTTTTCATTGCTTTAATTATTCAGTCCATATCTTTGTTGTTTTGTATTGTAGGAGTAAGTACTAGTACAGTTGTTTACTACATATTTTGCGGGAAAGGCTCAAATACATGTAAAAGGAACCATGCATCAATGCATGAGATGTTGGTAGCCATTGATTAGTGCTTGGTCAATCTCACATCTTCCTTTTTCAATGAAATCAATGGCTACCAACATCCCATGCACCGATGCATGGTTGCTTTTACATGTATTTGAGCCTTACCCATATTTCGCACTAAATACCTTTTTCTTAAATGAAATATACGAGGATTCCTAAGTTTTTGACAGTGAATTTATTTACGTATATTCATAAATGGCATTGTAGTACATGGGACTTCTACTGAACTACTAAGACCCACATGTTTATTTTCAAGCCAATTAATGAAGAACAAAATTTGAACAGGCATGGAGACCAAACAAGGAACATTGAATGATACTGTAAAGTTTCTTGTTGCGACCCAATCCTTACGGCTCCTGATTCCTGAACCATCATTACTGTAAAAAATAAAAATAAAAATCAGTCACCTCTTTAAAATCCATGGTTCTCCTTGATCTTTTTCCCTTTTGGAGAATAACATCTCGCAACGTTTTTCACCTACATCTCCTCCTTTGACAAATTTATTGTACTCTTTTTGCAATTTTTTTTAATGAGAATATAAGAGGAAAAATTAAAATTATAAATAATTCATCAAATGAAATATATAAAGATGAAACCCGAGATTTGAATTCGAGTGGGTTACACCCATTTATCTCGTTTTATATGTATTGATCAAGTTTGGCTGAATTCGTAGGTGATCCCGTAGAGGTCTATAGTGAACCAATCCACTTATACCTGGTTCACTTAAAACCGAGCACTTTATGCCTGACTTACATTTGGCTCTCACTAAGAGTCAGTTGAGTGAGAGTCAAGCTCACTTTCTGAAACTAAGTGTTGGCCCATTTGGTCCACCAAAAGTAGGACCACACAGGGTTATATGGCCATGGGCCAACACCTGAAGGTAGCCCATTAACCAGTAAAGCACATGTCCAAATAAGACTCATTATCATGATTCATGACAATTACACAAGCGTCAACGCAATAGTTATTCCGTAACGCCTCTAAGTAGTGGAGAATCCACATGGGACAAGATTGTGAGCACCATAATAACATTGGTCGTAACTCAAGTCTCAATGACTCTCCCCCTCTACTATAAAGGACAAGTATGAATTAGGAACCCTAGGTATGCATACTCTCTCAATCACACAATCACACACATCCAACAAAGTTTTAACATAGGAATGGTAACCTTGAGTTAAGGGTGCCATTTCACCCGTCATACAACAATCCACAAGGACCCTGCACTCTTGACTTGACATAGTCAAAACTCGGATTCTTACTACACAATTGATACTACGATTAATAAAAATAAGGATAAAATTGAAAAAAGAAGTATGACCAAGCCTTGAAATCCTAAAACACTAATACATATGAAATGAATGAAAAAATAATCATTTATCAAGAAAACAATGATAAGTGATTAATTTAATGAGAACACTGATTAAGAAATTCAAAATAGAAACTTAACAAAAAAATTGCGCATTCAAATATGTTAAAAGCTTAAAACTTATGTTTTGCAATATATTGGTTTCTATTTTTTTTATTACATCCCATTCTTATTATTAGTGCTCTTAGTTTTCAAACCATGGACCATAACTTATTAGGGTTAGAGCTTCCATTCGGCTGATGTAGAAGAAATTTGTGGCTGACTTCACTGAATGAGAAGACCCTAATACGTCTCTACTCCAAGCCAATGCATAATTATCCTCCTTGGAGAGTGGGACTCATGGTCAAAAAATATCTATTGGACAACACTCTCAATTTAGGTTTATATACACTTTTGATATTTTATCTACTTACGAATGTTCAATTTGGCCCTTTATCTTTTTTTTTTATTTATTTTGATTATTTATCTTTTCCAAAATATTCAATTTGATCTTTCAGTCATCACACTGTTAGTTTAGATAAAATATTTTGTAATATTTTTTTCTATTCTTCCTACATTCTTTAGATTCGTTATTGTTACAGTGAAGTTTTCCAAGTGAAAAAAACCCAAGCAACACTAAAAATGTCAAGTTTATTTTTCCTTTCATTGACCTAAGTCACTTTGCAATACTCAAAACTCAAACATTTCTTTATTAATTTATTCATTTACATCATTCTCTTTTTAACTTGTGCAAAGGCAATTTATCCACTTGTACCACGCTCCAAATCCACTCTTCACAGCTAGAAGCTCATTGGTTTCCGCTGCTCGTAATGCTCTGTAGGTTACAACAATGATATGATGACGGAAGGACCAAATTGAAGGAAGAAAAAGGAAGAATATCGGAGAGTATTTCTCTAAACTAACAATGTGATTACGGAATGACCAAGTTAAATATTTTTGAAACAATAAAAGACCAAAATAAATCGAAAAAAGATAAATTACCAAATTGAATATTCGTTAATAGATTAAGAACCAAAAATGTATTTAAACACTTAATTTATTTTGGAAGTTGAATAGTTGGACGATTAAAATTCCACAAGTTTGTAAAAAAAAAAAAAAATCTCTAACCTTCTAGCCCTCTAAGTTTTATATGTGAAATTTTATTATTACCCTACCTTCAACTTAAACCTTTGTCCACCTCATGCCACCAGCTACAAATGGTTTTGAGTTTGACACCGATCATACTGACCAACGACACTTTTGTGTATATTGGGACATACCAACCATGCACCACATGCTTACAATTTTTTTTTTTTTTTTACTTTTCTAATAAGGCCCAAGGCTAAAAACAAAACCCTAACTCGCTTCATCTTATATATAACCATAAGTTTTAGCCGTCGCAACGAATAAAATGAAAACTCTAATTTGCTTATCTTGTAACCCTACTCCTTAAAACGTTCTTCATTGGTGTCAGATGATGTTGTCCACCCATAACAAAGGTCACCACAATTGACGTCGTGTAAGGGCGATACTCTGACTTTATCTCATCTGCACCAACACTCCGCCAAAACCACCACAATCATATCTAAGCTTTTGAACCTCCATCCCATATGACATTGCAACTAGAGATAAATTTGTTTTTGATTTAATTTGGTAATATTATATTCTTCTCTTTTTATTTCAATCCTTTGAATGCTACTTTGCATAACCATTTGCATTTTCATTTGTTACGCAGGGATCTATCTTAAGGTCAAGGGTAGAATAAAAGACCGAAGAGTAATATAATTTTGAGTTTTGTTTCGTGTTTGTCAAATTGAATTACAAGATCAGTTTCTTTTACTCTATTTTATCTATTATATACTCCCACCGGCTCGAATATAAGCAACAAAAAACATCATTCTCTTGGTTTAAATCAACTAACTTTATTAAATTTTGTTTCATTCCCAATGTCACTTTCCTAAAACATCTTTAGAAAATTGTAATCTTAATTAATTTTTGTTTCATTCCCAATACTACTTTTTTAAAATACCTCTATTTTTTATAAATTTGAGAAAATTAAATACAATCAACTAACCTCCTTAATAAGCGTAAAAGTGGTTGAATTTGCTTATAATTCTAGCCGGAGGGAGTATCAACTAAACAACATCTTTTTCATTAACATTTATCTTATTATTTATATTATTATTATTTTAAATAACACTTTTCATGTTTGATGAAGATCGAGAGGCTTAGATTTCAAAATGTGTTTTAATTCTTATTGTATCCATGTCATCCAATTCTCATATAACAATTCAAGTCTCTTGAAATCACCAAAGTCACCTCTTTAAAATTCGCTAAATCGAATATATATACCTTTCTCGTTTAGTTTTTTTTACACTGCTTTATATGTTTAATTTTTAATCTGATACATTGACGACATAAAGTGTTTTATATTATCAACAAATTATATATCATTTAATATATGATCTCTAATAAAATATCATAAAAGTATGATATTTTTAATGTAAAGACAATTTATAATTGATTTACAATGTAAAAATCTAACAATAAAAAGTCGATTCAATAGTATAAGGTCTTACTGGATCACCAGTTATTATACAAGTCAAAGGCCAGTGTTTTATTGTCCGGAGTAATACTTGTTAGGAAGGAGCATATATACAACCCAACAGATATTAATTCAACGGAGTTACTATCATGCAATCCAAAATTGGATGGTTGCTATGCAACCTTTGCTTAAACCTAGTTAAAATTAAGTTTTTGCAATTTAGTCCAACATAAAAAGTAAATTAAAAATTTAGTCCTTTGTACCTATAGACAAATTATAACTTTTAATTAAAAAAAAATTAAAAGTAGTTAAAATTAGTCACTTGTGTAAAAAGACTTAATGCAAGTGACTAAATTTAAAATTAAAAGTTATAATTTGTCTATAGGTACAAAAGACTAAATTTTTAATTTACTTTTTATCTTGGACTAAATTGCAAAAAACTAATTTTAACTACTTCAAATAATGACATGGTATAGGTGGCAACTTCTTATTGGTTTAAGAAAAGATTGCATAGCAACCATCCAATAGAAATACCCTTAATTCAATGGTTTACCCTTGCTTAACACCTAATAAATCCTTTATAAGAATAATGCACAACAATAAACTATCTTTACTTTATTATTATTATTATTTTACTTTTACGTAGCTATTTATTCTATTATTTTTTTAGTTATATTATTAATATTTAAAAATATTTTCTTTTTGGCTTTATTCATGGCTTATTGCTTCAATTCTTATCTAATCTTTCAAAATATAGTATTTTTTCTTCTCAATTTCATTTTTTTAATTTTAATATTAATTTAATCCTATTAATTTTTTCCTCCTCAATTTAAAAATTTTGTAATTATTATTGTTTTTGTTGTTGTCGTCACAAAAATAACTTTTATATTTAAACTATTCACTCTAACAAGTTAAAATATTCTTTTTTGCAAACGCAATGCATAATGAATCAACTTACAACATGTTTGGTTATTCTGGTCCCAAAATCATGTTGAAACATAAACCACTGTTAGTAACATTGGCATTCCTAATAAAATTAATTTAATAAAACAATTGTTATTAAAACAACTGTTAGTAATATTGTTATTCCAGAATTGATTCTGAGCTAACTCACCGCAGAACCAAACATGCACTTAGTTCATAATAAAATGGCAGCAAAGATTGTAGGTTCGCGAGTCATGGCTGGTCAATTTGTCATGTTTTTAAGTTTCCAACCAGAGTTGGTGGCTATCTCTGCTAACAATTTTTTTAAAAGAACATGAAGAATCTACACACATCGGCAAAAATCGCCTTAGATTCAACTTGTCTGTTACAGGATCATCAATTTGTTGGTAAGTTTTAGTATACAATTTTTTATTTCTATTATTCATATATATTATTACGATTTTTATGTGTATAAATGGTGTCCTCTAGTCAAAACTCAAATACTATTCCCTTTAGGGGCGCAAAAAACATATTTTTTGTTTTTTACTTCTTTAAATTCTTTGATTTGCTTACTACACACGATATATATTCAAAATTTTCTTTTGTGTCAGCATATCATGTAATTTAATCCTAAACATAATTTGGAGCTTGGACTCAAGTCTTAAATTATAGGGGTTGAAAGGTGTTTGGATCCGTTTTTATTATGGTCATAATCTTTATTTAACAATTTAATCTTGCAAGAAATATAAGATAATCATAATTGCAACCAAGACGAAAGGCGAAACGGTAAAGTACTTAGTGGGCCCATGCCACCCGGTGTAGGACGACACATCGGTGGTACCACTAAGTTGGGAACTTCATGGACTACGTGGCTCGGAAGGCTTTGGTTGGAGGAAAGTGCACAAGGCATTCATGCCTTGACAAAGCACCTTCATGATAGATAAGGGACGAGGACGCTCTGACACCCATGACGCTCTAAGATCTAGGACGCCTTAGGACAAAGCCACTTTAACTTGTCCGCTCTCACCCTCTGGCCTCGCTCGTCCACTGACCCACTTATTGTGAGAGCGAAGGTTGACCCTCCTTCTCCCAAAACTTGGTCACCAAGTTTACTTTGTCACTAAGTTTACTTGGTCACCAAGTGTTTGCCCTATTACCCTTAAGTCCCTCCAAAGCCCTATAAAAGAGGACTCAGATACAAAAACAAGAGAGAACAAGAACAGAGAGAGAGAAAAGAAGACCTAGACTACTTCCCCCATCACCAACTCTCTGAACTCCAATATTCTCACTACTCTCAGCATCTTAAATACCCATTTAAACCCAAAACACAAACAAAAACCACAAAACAGAGTCATAATATCCACTCCTTCATTATTCCCAAACCAGTGTCATGGATAAAGAGTACCCCGGTCGATCCTCCCGATGATTCTTCATGATGCTCCATCTGTTCTTTCCAAGCCACGAAGGCATGGATTTTGTACTTCTACATACATCTCTCAAGCTTACGAACTTAGAATCTCATTATTTTTTGTTAAACCTCTTTTACAAAAAGTGGTCCAAAACAATTGGCGACTCCACTGGGGAGATGTATGTATGAAGCTAAGAACATTGAGATGTGACGGAGGGAAGCGGACAAAACCAAAATCCAGAAATAAACAAAATACAAGGCTCGTTAAACATCTTTAGCAACTTTTATTTTTCATTACAGTGAAGATTCAATAAAATAAAAATAAAAGGATGTGTCATTGTGACATTGGTTTACGGTTAAAGACAAGAAGGAGAAGAAGATGTACAAGGAGAAAGGAGGAAGTAGCAGGAGCGGAAGGCGAAGCTTGGAGGGATCCATTGAAAAGATTTCTACAGGAGGGGTCGCTTCTTGAAGACAGAGCGCAGAGCTTCGCTTCGGTTGCAGAAGACAGAGCGAAGCGTTGCATATTTCTAAGGAGTTGGGCGAGATGTTGAGAAGAGGAAGAGCCGCCTGCTTTGCCTATTTCTAAGGACCTGACATACCAGTTAGTGGAGGAGCGATACAAGGAAGAGAGAGAAAAGAAGGGTGTTCAGAGTATACCAGGTCAAATTTCATTGGGCAAATACAAGGAAAGATAGTGAAAGGGATGTTTCCATATGGGTATGGTTAAGTCTTCTGTGGTTAAAAGAAAAAAGTGAATTTTACATACTTTGGGAACTACAATGAGTGGAGAATTTAAAGAAGAAAGAAAAAAAAAAGATGGCATAGAGAAGAAAGTGATGAGAAGAGTGTTATGTTGGGATGAATAAAATTTTGGATTTTAACCTTTGAGTAAAAGAAAAGGACGAGAGACAGAGAAAGGAAGAGCTTTCTAGTTATTATGGCCAGCAGAGAAGAAAGAGACAACACACTGACATAAAGAAAGTGAAGAAGTTTTATTAGGAAAAGAAAAGAAAAAATAAATAAAAGGGGAAAAGGACGAAGGAAAGAGAAAGAAAAATGATGGTATCTACACTGGCGGAGGAAGACTTTTTGAACTAGAGAGCAGAAGATTAAAAAAAGATCCTCCTGGAGGGAAGTACCTGGGGTTATTGTCCAATGAAAAAGAATCTTAGACAACTTGCATATGGGACAAAAAAAAAGCACTTGCTTCCTTACTAAGGGAGAAAGCTAAGTCTTCTTAACTACTTTCCCTTTTCAACTCACCATTTATTATTTACTATACTTTCTCTTAGAAATTCTCATTCTTAGTTTTATTTCATAATCTCTTATATTTGTTTCTACTAAAAAAAATAATAATTTTTGTCCAGTCTTAATTTCCTTTCCGTCTTTCCTCTCTTGCACAGTCTTAATCACTCGCTCTCGTTTGGTCGCCTTGTTGTTTGGAAACACACTCGCTCTCGTTTGGTCGTTTTGCTGTTTGGAAACACACTCGCTCTCGTTTGATCGCCTTGTTGTTTCCAGGAGGAGGAAAAAGCCAGGGTCTGCTTTATCATCACCAGAATCGCCTTGGCCCGCCATGAGCAAAACCACCAATCTTGTTCAAGTGTTGATCAAGCAAAGTGAAAAGGAAAAGAATGCATTAAATATCACAAAGAATGTTGACCTTCTGTCAGGCGACCAACAGCAAATTAGTGCGGATTTTATGAAGGAATGGAAATACAATCACAGACTCACAGTCACGGGATATTTCACATGCAAAATCCACAAGCATAAGCAATAGTAAACATGGGAGATAAAGAAAGAGTGTTTCATGTGTTCAAGTGTTGATCAAGCAAAGTCAAAAGGAAAGGAATGTCAGTGATTGGGTTTTTTCGATCAGTAAAAAGGAAAAGGACAACACCTTTTTTTTTCGTTTTGGGTCAAAGCAAAAGAGAGTAAATAGCAGCAATGTTCAGCGGAAAGGAAAAAGACATGATACTGAGCAATTTGATTTTTGGTCAAATAAAAGAGGAGCATTGGGTAGGGAGACAAAAAAAATATATTAAGAGGATTGAGATATGATATAAAAAAAAGGGACAGGAATTTGGCAATGTGTACAAAGGACAGAAGAAGAAGAAGATCTGGTTATTATCAACAGGGTAAAGCTAAGTCACCTCATCTACTTTGACTTTTTCAACTCACTATTTTATTATTATTATTATTATTATTATTATTATTATTATTATTATTATATTTTTATGCTTAGCAATTACGTTTTCTTTTTATGCTTGCCAATGCTTATGTGAAATATAACACAAGAGAGACATGACACATGCTTATAAATTTGCTACCATCTCTATTATGACATACAATTTCTTACTATGTGAATATTATTGAGTGACAAAATTGATAGATCATGACAAAAATCTTTTATTAGAACTATAGGCAATAGCATATAAGAGTATGAAATGTGGGAATCAAATGTTCATGAAATGTGTGAGTCAAATATTTGAGCCTTGGTAGAAAGTCCATAGCGGGCAGAAACTCCCTTCACAACCTAAGCGAGCAAGAACTGCGCCCCCATACCCAAGAGCGAGAGGCCCGCTCTCCCAACTATCTGCTTTGACGAACGAAAACATTTTCATCCAATAAAAACAATATACTCTCAGAGAGCAGAAGAATAAATAATGAACCCAAGGAACTAACCAAAGGTTTTTACCCAAGGGAAAAAATAATCTTTGACATAAGTGCAACTTGCACATAGGACAAAAGATGAGATCTGATCCTTATTCAAAAGAGTTAGCTAAGTCTCTCTATCTCTTTTGACTTTTGCAACTCATTATATGTTATTACATGTTTTTTATGCTTAGCAGCTCCCATCCCTATTTATTATTATTATTATTATTATTATTATTATTATTATTATTATTATTTATAATCTCTTATGTTTGTCACATGAGTTTGCCACTATTTTTTAATTATTATTATATGCAAATCCTTATTACATGTGTACAAGCTTGTCAAATACCTTCTTTGGATTATGATGAAAATATTTTGTGAAGGTTCTGCACAATAATAGATGAGAATATGTAATAGATGTTTATGATGAATGTGTGTTGTGTTAATTTAGGCCATGGATATTTGAACAGTAGAACTTGAATACCGAATCAACACAAATTTATTAGAGAAAAATTATCATGAGAGAGCGAGAGATTTGAGCTTTAGTAGAAAGCCCAAAGCGGGCAGGAACGTCGTTCACACCCAAAGCGGGAAGTATGCTCCTCATACTCGAGAGCGAGAGGATACGCTCTCTATAACATCATAAAAGGATCGTTCCTCTATGCATAATATTGTATGATGTTAAATAGTAAAACCTGGATGTTAAATTGATGCAAGTTAATTGATCGAGAAATTATCATATTATTATGTACATGGAGCAAAATATTTGAGCTTTATTTTACATTTCAGAGACACCAAAGCAGAGAATGCACGAACAACAAAGTGGGAAGCACGCTCTTGATAAAACGAAAAGGTGTGCATAAAGATCAGAAGCAAGAAATTTCATAAACAAAAAGAAAACACCCAAGATCAAGAGGAACACTCTTCACACTCAAGAGAAGGACACCTAAAGTTGTTAAGTGCCATAACTAGACGCCCAAAGCAAGAGGAGCGCTCTAGTTGGACAAGACATCACAGTAAGGAACAAGACATCAAGCAGACACAAAGCTAAGTATTATGCCTAGCTTAATTTTAATTTCATTTGCACAATTATAATTCTCTCACATGCTTACATGCTAAGAAATAAATCATAGACATTTATGATGAGAAATTGACTCTGAGATAGTGCTTAGGCGTGATGGTTTAAACCACCCCTAAGTATGCCCAGCCTAATACATGAAATAAAATTATCGCTAAGGGGCTTGATGCGTGATGGTCTTAACCTCCCTCAAGCAAAACCAATTTAAAAAAAAAACCAAAAACACAAGCGGACGCGTTGGTATGAACCTCCCCCGAGAAAAAAAAATTGTGCGAGAGCACACAGAATCGAAATTGTGCAAGAGCACACCAGAATAGAAATTGTGCAAGAGCACACAGAATAAAAATTGTGCAAGAGCACGCAGAATAGAAATTGTGCAAGAGCACACAGAATAAAAATTGTGCAAGAGCACACTTGTGTAAAAGCACTAAGAAAAATGTGCAAGAGCACATTAGTGCACACACATACAGAGAAACATGCAAGAGCATGTTATAATAGAAAATCCAAAGGTTCGATTGGATGCCGCTCCCCGCCTTTGCGATAGATAAATCCAAGTGGAAATGGCCACCCACTTGTGATTCAGATATGCAAATACTTGGTATTTGTAGTTACAGAGTAAGATCATGAAAGTGAAAAGAACGCCTCATGTTATAAAGAAAAGCCCGAAAGAGTGGGGTCACATGATAAAACATTGTCCAGAACATTGCAGGATAATCATTGTCAAGATGCAAAGAGTAGCAAGCAACTAGCGAAGGAAACTAATATCCAACATTATAGAAGTACATATTCAGAATTGCCAAAACAAACACTCATGCCTGAGTCGCCTCTGCCTGCTCGAGTGATACTGAATCAGTTGTTAGTTCACTTAGTTGTTCCTGATGCACTAAGCAATATTACTTCCTTCTATATATAATTGGATGCTTGTTAGTTGGAACATTATGTTGATTTGTATATGGGTAAACAAGCAGCTGCTATATACTTTATTGGCTAAAAAAAAGAGTTGGGGCGAGAGCGCAGCCGAAGCGAAGCTCTACGCCCAGCAAGAGGCGGGCTGGTAGCAGTCGCCCTCTTTTGTTTTTTGGGGGGGTGGGGCGGAAGCCTTTGATGAGGGAATCTTAGTAGCAGAAGTCTTCGCCCCCGAACTCTTGGACCCTTTAGATTTCGATGGAGCGGAGGGAGCTTGTTTCCTCTCAGGAGCGGAGGCGACAACAAAACAGCAGCAACAACGACAAATTCAACCTCAGATTGCATGGGAGGAAAGGCGAGGATCATGGTGGCATCAAAGCAAACTTAGAAGGAGAAATAACAGTACCACGAATATAAATAGGGAAAGAAGGCGAAAGACCCAAAACCACTCGCTCCTGCGGAGAGGACCCCTCCTCCATCAAAGCAGAAGGCGAAGAAGGACCCTCTTCTAACGGATCCAGAGGCGAAGGGGAAATGTTGGCAATAACAAGAGGTGCAGAAGCAACAACTATAAGAAACAACAAGATTACAACAAAGAAAGAAGCAAAGAAAAATATATACAAATTCAAACAGAGAGAATGACACTGTCTCATATACAAGTCGTCATGAAAGGGAAGTTTTCAACCCTTCCTATCCTTTCCTAATAATTATATATATATATATGTACTTTTCTTTATGCAATCTTTTTTTTTTTATTTTTTTAACATAAAGATTATGTCCCTTGAAGATGTTATGCACTTGAGAAAGAATAAATTCTTCCTCAAGTGCAAGGGGGCTATTGTTTGGATCCGTTTTTATTATGGTCATAATCTTTATTTAACAATTTAATCTTGCAGGAAATATAAGATAATCATAATTGCAACCAAGACGAAAGGCGAAACGGTAAAGTACTTAGTGGGCCCATGCCACCCGGTGTAGGACGACACATCGGTGGTACCACTAAGTTGGGAACTTCATGGACTACGTGGCTTGGAAGGCTTTGGTTGGAGGAAAGTGCACAGGGCATTCATGCCTTGACAAAGCACCTTCATGATAGATAAGGGACGAGGACGCTCTGACACCCATGACGCTCTAAGATCTAGGACACCTTAGGACAAAGCCACTTTAACTTGTCCGCTCTCACCCTCTGGCCTCGCTCGTCCACTGACCCACTTATTGTGAGAGCGAAGGTTGACACTCCTTCTCCCAAAACTTGGTCACCAAGTTTACTTTGTCACTAAGTTTACTTGGTCACCAAGTGTTTGCCCTATTACCCTTAAGTCCCTCCAAAGTAGGCATGGCAAAAAAAACCAGAACCGCGGACACCCGCCCGAACCCGATCCGCCATTAGCGGGGAAAAACCGTTCTAATCGGGTATCGGGGCGGGGGCGGGGAAAACCCGCTTTTTCAATCACGGGGCGGGGGCGGGTGTGGTAATTATACTATCCGCCCCGCACCCGGCCCCGAAACCGACCCGCTCACACTATATATGCATATTATATTATATATTATATATAATTTATAATAATAGTAATAAAAAAAAATATTAAAAATAATGTTTTGACTCTTAATAAAAATCACTTGTGAAAAATACTCTTTTTAAAAAAGCTGTTTTTAAAAGAAAAAGTTGGTATATTATAAAAGAAAAGCTCTTTTAGAAAAGTTGTTTTTAAAAGAAAAGCGGGGGGGGGGGGGGGGGGGGGAGGGAGGGGGGTACGGTGCGGTTTTACCCGACCCCCGACGGGGGCGGGGGCGGGTGGGCTTTTATGATACCCGGCGGGGGACGGGGGCGGGGGCGGGGGCAATTTTTTGAGAATGCCTACTCCAAAGCCCTATAAAAGAGGACTCAGATACAAAAACAAGAGAGAACAAGAACAGAGAGAGAGAAAAAAGAAGACCTAGACTACTTCCCCCATCACCAACTCTCTGAACTCCAATATTTTCACTACTCTCAGCATCTTAAATACCCATTTAAACCCAAAACACAAACAAAAACCACAAAACAGAGTCATAATATCCACTCCTTCATTATTCCCAAACCAGTGTCATGGATAAAGAGTACCCCGGTCGATCCTCCCGATGATTCTTCATGATGCTCCATCTGTTCTTTCCAAGCCACGGAGGCATGAATTTTATACTTCTACATACATCTCTCAAGCTTACGAACTTAGAATCTCGTTATTTTTTGTTAAACCTCTTTTACAAAAATGGTCCAAAACAAAAGGTTAATGTTTCTCTTCCACGGGGTTATTCATAGGCTAATTGGGCATTATGATTGGCCAGGAATCTTTGCATTTGATTCGGTAGAAATATATTTCTCAAATATACATTTGCTTGATGATGGTATCCAATTTTAAGATTTATATGATTTGAAGGTGGTAAGTGGATCTCTTAGTTTATCTTGTGTGAACGAATATATAGAACTATGAATTGGTGAAAGAATACAAAGTTCAATCTTGATGATTAATATATTCATTTTCTATGCATAAGGTTCCTACTGTTGAACTTTTCCCTATATACCTCACCAAAGGTGGAGAATGTGTTGGGTTAAATGAATCAAATGAGTTAGCGAAACTCAATGACAAAGGAAATGAATTAGTTTAAGGAGATTGAACTTCATAGTCTGTCATCGTACATATTTCTTATATTAGTCCACGGCTCCACGCTCCACATAACATAAGTTAAGGAATTCTCTTATCATCCTCAAATCTTAAAAATCTCAATGAGGAATACTTTGAGAAATTTCTTTCCACCAAATCAAACGCAGCAATTCAGTAGATCATAATGCTCAACAAATTGTGAATAACCCTATTAAAGAGGGAGCCACCTCTATTTTTCACAAGGAATTAAATAGAGAAAATTGGTATCCTTAATTTCTTTCGTTCGTAGAATTGGTTTTTATAGAATAAATCTGATCTCCAAGAGGATTACAAGAATAATTGCATGCCTTATAGGAGTAAATGATTATATCACAACTGTACTCTTTGAATAATTTAACCAGTTAATGAATTCTATATTGTGAGAAATGGGTATTTATCCAAAAGTATATATAACCTTCTACAAGAACCCGTAATGATAAAACCTGAGAACCACCAAAAATGAGATTGCTAGCTACATTATAATCATCAACGCAAAGCTTTGCTTTTATACCAAAAGCAACAAGATCTTGGGAGGAAAAAAAATTTCTAAGCACTCTGGAGAATATCTCGAGCAAATGAATAAATGGCCGATAAGTAAAGGTGGAAAAAATATTAGTTAGTCCTGGACCATGTGGTCCAGGTACATCTCAATCATTGATAGTTTGTTTTTTAATTAAAAAAATTTAAAAATTAAATAATGGATGGTGGTGATTCTACTGGATCATGTGGTGTCGGACCATCTAATAATTGTTCGTAGAGGTGATAGGTCAAAATTTTATTTTAGTAGGGATCATAAATTAAAGAGAGTCAGGGCTTGAAAACATACTTGAAAAAAAAAAAAAAAAAACCACACTCCTTGATCGGCAGCCTCAATAAAATTTTCGATGAGTTCCTCACGGAGGTAGGTTCTTGGCATTTCTAATAACTTCTTACTGATTTCCGATGTAAATTCTTCAAAAAACGTGACTTCCTTTTTTTTTGTTACAAATAAACTTATTTATATTTCTCACTTATTTCTTTTTTTTTTTTAGGAAAACATGTAATTCATTCCATAGCAGAAAATAGTACAATAACAAAGCACATATTTTCCATACAATAAAAATCTCTAAAAAAGATTAGGCCATAACAGCAAACTCCTTGTGATCAGTATCATCATCAACATCCAGCTTCGAACTTTAATAAGAGATTCAACAACCTTTGTTTCCAAGATAACTATCTCATCGATGCCGGAAGTAAGTACAGTTCGACGATAGAGAATCTCATATCTGAGGAGATAGAACCACTGGATAGAGGAGAAGACAGAGATATGGAAGGGAAAATCTGTCCTGAATATCACTCTTCTAGTTATTAGAAAAGATAGGAAGATTATCAAATCTGGACAAACAAAAAGCCTTCCCACACTCAAACACACAAAAAGAAAACCCAGATGAAACTGGGACAAGAAAACTACACCACTTGCACAAAGTCAAGATTATTTAACCCAAATATAAATGGGAGAAAAAAAACCCACACAGCATCCAAAAAAAAGGGAGGGAGAGATCTCTCTCCCCTTCTACCGCTATCACAGAAGAGAGGAAAACGGAGAATAAAAGGGAATTGAGGAAGAGGAGAAAAGGCAGCCGCCAAGAAAAGAGAAGACAACCGCCCCACCCTCCTCTTAGTAACAAAATGTCAAAGTTGACCAAATTCTCACTTATTTCTAATCTTTAGGTTATTTACTTATTTATACGGATCATCTCAATAAAACTTTCTAAAATACAAAAGGTGATATTTTATTTATTTTTCATATATGAAGTGCATAACACATTTAATTTACGATTTGTAATTATGTGTCACTTTATGTCTCAAGTTTACTTCCCTTAATATGATTGGAGACAGAAAAATTAACAAAATGATCAGCCATGCTGACAGAAGCAAATTTGAAAAACCATTTTTGAAAGAAAAAAAACTTGAGGAATTACTTTAGAATAAATAAATAATTTAAGGGACAAAAAAACATTTTTGCCTATTTTAATTAAAGAAAGATTCCTTGTTTTGGCCCTCTAAGTTATTTTTGTTTTTCAATTTTGTCTTTAAATTTTTTTTCTTTCGGTTTCGTTATAATGTAGTTTTTTGTTCCAAATTTAATCTATAATCCATTTTTTCATGATAAAATTGTAAAAAAGTGATGAATGCATTGTATAAATCTTTTTATTATGAACTTAATGATACTAAGATTATAATTTTTGGTTAAAAATTGAAAATTTTATTTAAAAAAAACTTATAAGACAATTTTTTTTAAAAAAAATTAAAAAACAAAAATAACTAACTTATAGACCCGAAACATAAAATTTTGCCTTAATTATATTATATGTATATCCGACACTAGACCATAAGTGATGTGATGGAATGTGACGTGCAATTCCAATATTTTTTTCATTCAAAATGGTGAGTAAGAGAGCAGCTGTAGAATGACCGTGTCAGCACAAGTAACCTTTCCCACACTTTCTTCAGAAAAAGGAGAAAAAAGGCCTGAACAGTCAAACATTTTCATCAGGCAAAATTCCAAGCAGTTGGCCCGTCCATAATCTAATGGTCCCCTTGGTGGGGCACCTAATCCTTAGTTTGGTTTATCAAAGATGTTCAATTATGTAATGCCATTAATTATTGAACATGACATTCAAACTGCCTGCAATTGAGAAAATAGTCCCTCCACTTTTTTTTTGTAATGGATGCAATAGATACTCATGGAAATGAGGTAATTTCTTGTTGAAGCAACCATGATTCAGGTTGGCAACTAAGCCATACATGGTTATTATTAAAAGACAGATTATAAGCTTTAAACTTATAATAAGCAGTGCTTAACTCAAATTTGCTTATCTTGAACACAAGGTTCCCATAATTGTGGTAAAGGCCACATTAGGGGATTGGATATCTTAACACGCTTTTGGACTCTGGAAATGTCTACCGTTATTAATTAATTTGTAGGTTAAAAAGAGATCACTTAATCAATAACTTCATGTTATTTTAAAGAAACCATTACTCTTCACTAAAAAAGATCGAAACTGTTACTGTCACATTCTAAAATCGAGCAATAGTTGACAGTGACAGTAAAAATAGGGTTTTGCAAAAAGTGGTGTAAGTAGAGTGAAAAATGAATATTGCCTCCTTCACTTTCTCATGATTTTCTGACAATTATGGCCATAGTATTACAATGTTGTGTCATGCACCGCTGGGACACCATGATTAAAAAAAACAATTTTAAAAATCTGTTTTTTTAAATTTATTTTAAAATTTGAGAGTAATTTTGTTTTTTTTTTTCAAATAGATATTAAAATCCATTTTCATGGTATTATTTTTTTAAAAAAGTAATTTTGTAGATATTTTAATTTTGAACTCAATGATATAAACATCATATTTTTGTTAAGAATTAAGTGAATTGTGAGCGGGAAAAAAAAATTTATGACCAAATTAAAAAAAAATTTAGAACAAAATGGAAATCCAAAATATCTTAGAAGACAAAATCATTAGTTATGAAAAAAAAATTGTAAAGTGTTTAAGGATGAGAAATCTTAATCATACCCGTAACTTTACTACTTAAATTTATCGGACAAGACAACCGAACGTGTATTAATACTCTGGAATAAGTCATTTAAATTTTTTTACAAAATTTTATACAGGTGAATGACGTACCCAACAAATATGAATAATAAAATCACGGATGTGGATAAGATCTTCCTTCTAAGAATTTTTAACCATTTTGATCTCTAGGTATATGAGAAATGCTATCCCCTCTCAAGATAAGAATTTAAAAATAATAAAAATTTCGTATTGAAATTGATGTGTTGAATTTTGAAAACTTAAACATCATGTTTTCTATTCAAGTTTTTTTTATGTTTAGACTTAATCAGTGCTGTTAACCTGACTCTACGTAGTATATCTGCATTTTTAATTATTAAAGCTTGTATAATGATGAATCAAATCTGTATTAACAAGAGGTAGTAACACTAAAGTAGCATACAATTCAAAAGTAGAATACAATTCTCCTAGATAAATAAATAAATAAAAGCACAATTACAACCCAATTGCCAGTTGGCATTTGCCATTTGCTTCATTCATGCCTAACAGACAGTATCACAAGGCAATTCTAGCCTTTATCTTTGGTACCCCATGTGCTAAAAGCAACCTCTCTTTTTCCCTGCAATATTTTAATCAGTCATTTTGGTTATTATTCATGTTAAGTCTCACCACAAAATTGACTACTAAAGCAAATCTAACTCTCTTTCTCTTTCTCTCTGCTATCCTTTTATGAAGATATGGCATTAGAATCCTTTTGGTCCTCTGATCTTGCTGTAGCATTTTAGGTGCATGGTTCAGTGTTTTCACCTCATATCAGCTGAGGAAACAGTCCTTGTTTTATTTTGTCCTTTTAAACTTGCATTAGCAGAAACATATTTCAGAATTTCTTTTCTCTGCCAAATCATTTAGAAATCAGATAACTTTCCTGCTGCTGGTGTTGTTGCCATGAGGGAGTTTCCTTCTTGTTTTGGAGAGAATGGTGTTCAGGTTGCTGACTCATCCTCATCAGGTAGTACCACTAGAGCAGCTCAAAATGTGGTTACTTGTGTTTATCAGTGCAAACTAAGAGGCAACTCTTGCTTAATAACAGTCTCATGGACCAAAACTCTGATGGGTCAAGGCTTGAGTGTGGGAATAGATGACTTTTGCAATCATTGCCTTTGCAAGGTTGATATAAAGCCATGGTTGTTCTTAAAAAGAAAAGGGTCTAAGAATTTGGAGGTCCAGTCAAGCAAAATTGATATATTTTGGGACTTGAGTTCTGCTAAATTTGGTCCTGGAGGACCTGAGCCACTAGAAGGGTTTTATTTAGCTGTTATGTTCAACAAAGAAATGGTCTTGCTCCTTGGTGATCTGAAAAAAGAGGCTTGCAAGAAGATTGATAGTGACAACACTGCATATTATGCTCACTCTAGTGCCATTTTTGTTGCAAAGAGAGAGCACATTTTTGGAAAGAAGTTATTTGGTGCAAAGGCTCAGTTTTGTGACAAGGGCCAGGTGCATGATGTTACAATTGAGTGTGACACAGATGGGCTAAGTGATCCTTGTCTTGTGATTAGAATTGATAGTAAGTCAGTGATGAAAGTGAAGAGACTCAAGTGGAAATTCAGAGGGAATCACACCATTTTGGTGGATGGGGTACCTGTTGAAGTGTTTTGGGATGTGCATAATTGGCTCTTTGGAAATGCTATGGGCAATGCAGTGTTTATGTTCCAAACATGCATTTCAACTGAGAAGCTGTGGCCAGGCCAACCTGTTTCTGATCCTTCTGCACTCACATGGGCTTATTCTCAGCAGTTTAGGGATTCTCAGTTGCAAGGTCTTGGATTCTCTCTGATATTGTATGCTTGGAAGAATGAGTAGTTTTTTTTTTTTATAGAGGTGTTAAATCTTAATCTTGAGTGTTAAAATGTTAAATCAATATTGACATCCACAATTTTCAACAATGCTGTGAACAGAGTACAAACCCCCTCGTTTGCTTTCTAGTTTAACTTTTATAATCTCTTATTACAATTTCTGAATTCTAGAATCTGCTTGTAGAAATTGTTACAAGGTATATGGTCTGCGATGAACCAAAAGGAATGTGCTGCATTAATCTTCTGAGTAAGTCTTTGCATGTAGATGTTCATGGATTTTCATGTATGTTTTGACCAACTTTGCAGCAGACTAATTATGAAACATGGGATGGTAGTAAGCTAACGTACAGCAGATTCAAAAGAGTGTGGGATTATTGTTTTTTAGTTCTTCCAAATGTTTAGTTTATTCTTATTTTCATAGATCCAAGAAACAATTCTCTCAATGCTGATCTAACCAAAGTATGGGTTAAAGTAAGCTGTACATGAATACCAAAGCAACTGGAGATAATATTAAATATTTATACACACACGAAGAGAAATAATTGCACACGACATGTCTCCTGATCCTATGTAGAGAATTTGTAATATCAGCAGGTTCTCATGTCATGCTCACTATCATAGCATAAGAAGGTCACCTCACCTCTAAGCCAATTTACATTAATGTGAATCATTTTGCCTTGGAACTTTCTATTCTGCAGTTGAACATGTAATAAATTCATATGAAGGCAGAGACAGAGAAAACAAATGGTTACATCTGAAAAATGGTAGGACTAAATACAAATCAATTAATGATTCTTCCTAAGACCAAAATGCGTCTTCGCCACCATTTGTAACTCTTTCATTACATTCTGTCCTGGCTGCAGTCTTCTCCGAATGCGCCCATCAATGAGCCGGCAATAGTGTATATTCAAAATCAATTTTTGAGCTTACTTTACTATTTTCAACTGCGTTTTAACTGAATGCAATCATGCCCCTACTGCTAGATTCCAAAAAACCTTCTCAAATGCGATCATCTGGAGTTGTTTTATGAAAATAAATGCATAGTGCAGTTGTACATCTAATGGCTCTTGGATTTCGAATCATATATTGTAATAATAGGCAAATGTTTCAAAAAGCAATTTGATTGGCTAAGATCACGTGCAGTTTCCAACAAGTTGCAGTTTATCCATTTCCCTTGTTAAGGAGAACATGGATGATATATGGCCCTCAAATATCACATTGCTGAGCTATTTGAAGGTTTTCCAAAGTTGGATACTGGTTGTATCCGATTCAGAAGCATTATTGGTACCCAACATGGGGTAGAGTCCAATACTTTAATAACTTCTTGCCTTTGGAATTTACTGTGTACATATCCCTTGTTTCAGGAACATTATTCCAATTTTTATGCTAAATGTCACCGACCGCTCAAGAAAATATAGTTCAACACCTGACAAATTGGATCAAATAATTTGCTTAATCAACAAGCTACTATAAACTTCCAACGCGCATCACACACAAAATTGATAGACAACAACAGACTGTTGCCAGTAATTTTGAGGTTCAATTAGTAAAGTAGAACCTATCTGTTTTACAAGTTACATTCAATGATTCAAAGTTTCATCGGTTCCTATATTCAGAGCGCCACGAGTTGCCTTGAAATCACGATCCATAATTATAAGCATTAACCTGTGGGCTGAATTTGAATTAGAGATATGCAAGCCACTTCTCATCATAATCAGAGTTTGGGAAGAATCCCTGGCAAGCAAAGCACCAATTGTCAGAAACCTGAAGTTCATTGCCTATTTTTTTCCTTTTAAAAAAGCTTTAACAAAATAAATAAAAAACAGAGATGCTAAGAAGGAAAAATGGTTCAATAGGTAGCAATTAGGAATTGCCAAATATCAACTAGAGGTGATTTACGAAGACGAAAAACTATCAGAAAACAATATACTGAAATCAGGCAGCATATGCATGAACATACCAAGACAAGAATTAAAAATCATGATAAAAGAAAAAAAAAATAATTTTGAAATATAAGAGGAAATAATCCACATACAGTTTTGCTTTAATTCAGGGATCCTGCACCCAAATCCTCACGGTTCTATCACTATCAAGGCCCGCAGAAGCAATTTTGTTCTCCGTTGGGTGACAAGTAACAGATATTACAGTATCTGTATGGCCTTCTAGTTTCTGCACCATCGTTTTCTGCTGAAGATCCCATAAATAAACACATCGATCTTCCGATCCACTAACAATGTATTTCCCATTTGTCACAGAAAATGTGGAAGTTATGCAGTATACTCTATTCACATGGCCTGAATAATTTTTTATAGATTTCCCAGCTGAGTAGTTCCATAGCTTCTGCACACAGAAATTTATCAGAGAAAATCAGTAATCTATCTGATAAACATAATTACTAACATGATGTTAGCTTAAGGATGCACAACAAGAACAGAAGTAACAGTTTCATCAACCCCAAAACCTCGAAAAATATCATAAACATAAACCTCTTTTTTTTTTAAATATATTTATAAAAATAAATATTATTATACGAGAGGGACTAATTTTAGCCTATTAAATGTTGGCAGCCCTAATGCTCTGCCCATTTATCTAATACTATGGTAATTGACACATATAATAATAGAAGGATAAATCTCATCTCATTTAAAACAAACCAGAAAGAAACCGGAGTTATTTCCTCTTGCTTGTAGTAGAATACAAGCATAGTCCACAGTAATTTCCAGATTCATGCAATCCTAAACTTAAAAATATGTACTTGCTACAATGCTACGTATACAATCTGCAACCCTCAAGAACAAACTGGCATTGGAAGTTCCATTGCAAGACCTATAGAATCAATTTCAAAAAGCTAACCACAAGGATAAGGGAGTCCATTTCAGTCCCCCCTGCCACGGATATGTTTGGATGGAGGGGAACACATAGGAGGGCTTATTCTTCATTTTGAATGAAGATTTCCTTTACTTGAACATATTTAAATAAAATGAGAAATCATCATGTAACCTCTCAATCATCCTTGAACAACTTTTTAACATAATAATAACTGTCTCACAATTAAGAAACAAAAGATAAGGATCCCCTTTCTTTTCATTGCATCTAAATCATGCGCGGATATCCATTATTTCCAAACATCCTATAATAGAAACCTTCTATACAACAAAAATGCAATAACAACTAAATTACTCAATTGAACCATTAATCAATAAAGAATCACCAGCAACATCATCGAGCATCAATTTAAGCGCACACACAAAAACTTACGAGGGTATCATTGAGACTTGCAACGAGTATGAACTTTCCGTTCGGAGAAAACTTAGCGAAAGAAACACCAGGGACTTTATCGTCAATGAGCGTCTTCAACAGAGTACCAGAGCTGGTATCCCAAATCTTGCAAGAACCATCGTGGCTACCCGATACGATAAGCGAGCCATCGCGATTGAAGTGCACGGACGTCACAGGCATCGTGTGGCCACTGATGACGTGGATGCACTTCCCGGTCTTAACCTCCCAAACCCTAATGCTCTCGTCGAAGGAGCCGGAGACGATGTAATTGGACTGAGGATTGAAGTTAACGCAGAAAACGGCGTCGGAGTGGCCGCGGAGGGTTTTGATGCAGTCGCCGCCGCCGGTGGCGTCCCAGATGCGGAGGGTGCGGTCGTCGGAGGCGGAGCAGATGTAGTGGGAGTCGGAGGACCAGGCGAGGTCGGAGACGCCGTCGGAGTGGCCGGAGAGGCGGTGGAGGAGGGAGAGAGTGGAGGAGGACCAGATGATTAGGGTTTTGTCGAGGGAGGCGGAGGCTAAGAGGGTTCCGTCGTTGGAGAACTTGACGCAGGAGACGGCGCGTTGGTGAGCGGAGAGGGTCTTAAGGTGGCGGTATGGTTTGTAAGGGACGTTGCTGCTGCTGCTGGTGCTGTTCGCCGTCGCCATTACTCTTTCCGATAGCAAAACAAGGTTTGGAGCATGAGTTTGTTTTAGAAGAAATTCTCTTAAATCAAAATTATTAAGGAGTCTAATCTTGTTTTTATTTTTTTTAAAATTAGTATATATAATTTTAATTTTATTTATACATATCACTTTTTAATAAGGTCAAGAATTTGGTATGAATGTATTTTTTCTTTAATAGCCATTTTAATTTTTATTTAGCCATTTTAGTTCTTAAATTTTTTTCACTTTGTGATTTTTTTTTGTTTACATGGGAGGTTTGGAACTAGAACCCATGACCTGGGGAGGGGGAAATCCTAAGTATCTCTGCAGCCACCAACTGGGCTGTTTTACGGGGACCACTTTATGATTTTAGTTCATCCATTCAAAAAGTAACTAATGAAACTGAAGTGACAAATAGCAAGACCCGTGTTACACATGTAGTATAAGTTTATTTGGAATTTCTTTTAATTTTTAAAAAAATTGTAAATTATATATAATTTAAAATTATTAACATAAAAAATTACTAATATTATTATTTTTATTGTTATTATTTCTTAAAGTTTTTAGTTTTTATTTTTGAAAACAAAAAATTCATGTGTCTTGTTATTTGCTACATTGACGTTGTTATTCATTTTTTGGAATGAACGATTAAAATTATAAAATATGATAATCGTAAGGATTTTTCTTATATGCAACATCAGTTAAGCAAAATCGTAAATTTCAATTTTTGCAATTAAATTTCTATGATTCTTTTTTTTTTTTTAAAAAAACCAACATTCCCTAAATTAAAACCCCCAATTCATCACCTCATTTTCTTTCTCTTCATCCTGAATCTTAAATCATAGATAACGGTTAATCATTTAACAATTAAGTAAGTAGGATCTTGTCATTGCATCTCCCAACCACTAAAGAGTCTCCCTCACAATCTAGGAAAATGTTAACAAGTGCCCTTAATGTTAAGAGAGTAATTATAGATAAAAATTATTGGAAAGTGTGATTTTTTATGTTTTCGAGAGACTGGTGAATGTGGACTTATGATTTTTTTTCCATATGTAATAATCTTAACAAGTGCTTTAAGGACATTTGTTAGCAAGACCCATATAAGAACCATGAATATACTGTAGCAACATGAGATTGAAAGTAAGTCCTTTTGGGCTGCATTTTCAATGTCGTTAATCAAATTTATGGAAACAAGCACATCTCCAACTCCATCGAAATTAATTGTACTTTGGCTTTTTTGTCCATAAAAAAAGTAATTTATTGAAAATATATTTGATTATCCTAAACAAAATATATGATCAATCAAAGAAACATACACGTGTTGCAACGGGAGTGCGGAAGGACATTGTAGGAAGGAGAAGTATGATGAAGAAAAACAAAATTACGTGATGGATTGTGGGTTTTAAATAAGAAAATATTGATTTTTCAAAAATGTTTTTGGGACTTAATTGTAAAAATCGAAATTTATAGTTGTGTTTATCTTATATGGCTTACAATCTGTTGTCCTTTTCAAGTATTTCTATTTAGCTTTTTTAATGTGCTTCTTTTCTTGAACCATAAGATAAAGGCACAAAATTTATGATTTGACTTAATTATTTTATGAAATTAAGCCCTATTCAACAAGTGGTTAAATAAGAGTGTGTTTTAATAATAATTAGTAATAGGCATACTTTTTTTTTTTTTTTGAAAGGAGTAATAGGCATACTTAATAACACATATTTTTTTTAATTTTTAGAAGTATATTAAAATATAGTATAAATTACCCAAAAAAATTTGGAGGCCTTTTAAAACCAGGGACAATGCACATACCACACATGTGGTGAGGTGATATTGGACTAAAACCTAGCAAAATAAAAAAATAAAAAAATTCAAGCACTAAACGCAAAAATTGAACATAAATATACGGGATCAAAAACTTAATTAATCATTAATCATATCCAAAGCACAAAGGAGAGAACAGTTTACGAATGAAAAATAGGATTTTCTCTTTTTTTATATATATAAAAAAACTTCTGCTCTCAAGATGGAAGGAGAATATCAAATCCTACCATTTTTTATACAGTTAAATAGTTAATACCACCTAGAATTCTATATTATTTGGTTTTGTTAGCTAATCGACTTAGGCAACATTTTGTTTGCCCCATTAGCGATTAATAGAGTCAATCTAAAGTCTAAACGAGACTTATTTAAAGGAATAAAACCAAAGTCAAGGAACTTTCAAAGACTAGAACACGATATTCATGTAAAAAGATTAGATCAAAGTAAACCTAATGACTGAGATTTAATGTAATTAAGCTGGTTGACACCGTAGTAAAAACACCTCCGTGAAATTCTACTTTTGATGTTAATTGAGATACAATTATCAATTGAAATAAACAAAATGAAAATACTGAGTATACTTTCCAAAACTAAAGTAGCTCTTTGACAAATCGAAGCAAGGAAAATAAATTCACTTTCATGGCTCAACATATTCTTATTAGGCTGATTTTGGGCTATTTTTCACACGTTTGCTCATTTCCATCGTCCCAATCCACGGGCCAGGGCCAAGCAACCCCACGAGCTAACTTGCTCTTTCATTCATGTATATTTGTAAAGTGGGTATTGAAATGCCAACATCTATGAAGCCGTGATGCATGATTTTTCTCCATGCACTGGGTATCCCATACATGGAGAAATATAAGAGGTGCACTTTTTACTTTTAGTTTCAGGCAAATATAAGAGGTGCACTTGTTAAATAGCCAAATGTATTGAAAAACCATTGAAAAATGTAAATTTTTATGCTTGAGAGAAGAAATAAAAACATATGATATCTATTTTCATTTGTAAGAACTTTAACAAGTACCTTAGCAAAATCCTTAACCTTGTCTTTAAAATGGTCGGATATGCATCCTCTCAGACTCCAATATGGCCACTCAACACAACTGGGTAAATTCATCAATTCTATGCTAGTGCCTAATGAATACAACAGCATACTACAGCGGCATATCTTCTGTCTATCATAGATCATTATTATACGTAGTTAAATAGTAATAGATTTTATTTGATTACAGAATTGCTTGGTGTCCAACGTGCACAGATAACACATTGGTTGCAGTTGAAGTAATAGCTAGACAGCATGAAAGGGCTAAAAAATGAACATGCATGGTTGGAAATCTTTTTCACAGTTTACTCTTTGAAAAAATATCCATAAATGTATGGACTACCGCAGATTTCTTTTGCGAAAGAGGGAAAAGTGAGGGGCAGTGGAGCACAAACCCCAAAGTGGCAATATACTTGCCATTTCTGCAGCTAAGGAAACAAAGCCGACAATGAAATTGATATCAACCTCCAATCTTTGTCCAGATTGAAAATTTCACAGCAATGAACTTATTGAAGACATGAGGACAAATGGAAGTTGAAGAGAAGTCCAGTTCACACCCTGATATGCTGCTATATCCTTCTTTCTCTGCTGCTTCCCTATATAAATAATCAAAAACAACAAACATTAGGAAATGTAAGGGGTGAAAGAAAGCATATAAGATAAATACTGACTTTAGAAGGAAAATAGACTGCAAATACGACTGAATTCGAGGCATCAAGTTGTACAATCCTTTTTTTAGTATAAAAATCAAGGTGGGATTTTCTCTTGTTTCCAATGGGGTTTGCAAGGACCAGATGGCAGATGCTACTTGTCAAATGACATGTCAGCCATGACAAAAAATCTTAATACATGTTCCTTTATAAACATTCAAAACCTAATTCATAGTGGTTCGGAGTCAACCTACGAAGCAAAGCTAATAATCTATCCTTACAAATGATTTACTAAATAGAAATCAACTTCTAAGGTAAATCATATTCTCCACACCCTTCCTAAACACACAAACAGAGAGAGAGTGTGTGTACCGAATTCACTGATTTTTTGTCCTTTTTAATTAATGCTATACATTGAGCATCCACTACAGGGGCAAGAAGTCTATCTCATCCGAACTTTCCTCATAAATCACATGGCTGGCATCTTGACCATCCTCATTGCCACTACCCTGATCACTATTGTAGCTGCTTTCAGATGTACTCAAAAAAATTGATCCATCTGAAGTATGGAAGCTCAGTTGCGATGGCAAACTTTGCTCACTGATTACATCAGTATCAAATGAATCAATGTAACTGTAAAACAAGCCAGAAACACAAATTGCCAAATTTTAGAAAGAAAGTACAAAACCCATGTGCAAATATAAAGACAAAGCACCAAATTACTTCTAGGAAAAATATCTAACCTTCCTTCTGATGGATAATCAGCCACCAAACAAATATCAGGTCTCGACTCCAGAACCTGCTTTAAAGGCATAATACTGCACCAGAGTCCCAAGTGTCATTGAACAGAAAGTAAAAACAAGTCATTCAGAAAGTTGAGGATTGATATACTGATGAAATTCATTACCTAGAGTTGTAGCACCTGTGATACCAGTCACCATCAGATGCTAAGCCTTCCCTATTGGATATATCCTGTTTAAAGGCAATAATAGTAAGGACTAGAATCAAACGTTAATGTCAAACAGAAATATCACTGTTACTTATAACAATGAGTATATTTCTATGCACCCACAAGATGTACAAGCAATTTGAAATCACCGGCAAGAACTGCTGTCAACATCCTAGCAATTTCCACCTGCACATGATAGTAATAGAGCTTAGAGGGAATGATTTAAAAACAAGCGAAGAATTGTAAATGCATTAGGATTCTCACTTCTTTGAGATGCATGCAATCCCTTAAAAGTAAGACCTCAAGCAGATTCCCACCATTGCAGCCTCCAAGGCCTCTGAAAAACAAAAATTTACATATAAAGATATAATAGGGTCAAAACACAGAATCTCAGCAGATAAATACATTGTGAATGGTTCTTGAAGAAGTCTTCTTAAAAGAATAAATGACCTTAAGAAGCTTCCGGTGATTGAATAGGATGTAGAAAAATCAACATATTTCAGTTTCTGAAGTCCCTGCATTAACAGGTTGAACTTAATAACCTTTTGAATGGGAGTTTGTTCATCTATGATAAATGTGAGAAATAGGAGAGTTTCATCTAGTACTAAAACTGACCCAAACTTCAAATGAGAATGGTAGCACTGGTGCATAGCACACATAGAAAGTTACAAATAACATAAGGCTAGGGGCTGCTGTCCTTTTCTCTAAACAGAAATTTCAATGCACAGCAATATGTACCATTGAACAATTAGAAACTAAATTCACAAACCATCTATTGAAAAACATAATGAGCTCAATGGATTTAAAGTCATATCACATTGTATATTTATCATTGTAAAACCATCATAGAGACTATCAACTGCATAAAGACTTGCAGGGTGCATAAGTTCACCAACTTCCTTTAAGATCAACTCAAGCTGATTTTTGGGTGCAAAATGTGCAATGGCAGTATAACAGCAAACCAAGGTTAAGATCATTTTAAGCCAGCTAGTTTTGAAGATTTATTCCATTCCCTCTTCTCCCTTTTCTCCCTATGCCTTAAACAGGTTACTAAGAAAAATGCAGAAATTAAACACTATTAAGAGACAACATTTTCTAAAATAAATAACTTTAACTTAAGAAAATTAGCCAAAGATTAAAAAGAGACTGCAATAGATAAGAACTTCCTGATAGCATACCTTAACCAGTACACGAACTTTATAATCATGTAGCTTAAAACCTCTAAGAGATAAAGAACTTAGTTGGGGACAATTGTCTACTAGCTCAACACAGGTTTGAGTTTTCAAACTGTCATCTCTACCTGATAAATTAATTAAAAATACATAAGCAGAGATATAAAATCATGGAAAAACATAGCTGAGAGCCTAAGAAAATAACTTACCAGTTTTAGAAGATTCAAAAAACAACCGCTCAATCAAGTGGCAGTGCGCACTTACTGACATTAATGTTAGCCTCAGTTCAACATGACTGGCATTTAAAAACAAAACAAAAAATCATGATTAATGAAAATACAATTTGGATAGAGCCTTGAATTTCATAACAAACAAATCATTGGAGTGTATGCGAAGAAGATAGAGATATTGATACATACTAAGAGAATGGTTATCATAAATGTAATTAAAAACTGAACAAATGACAAATTTTTAATTTAAAATTTGTATCCACGGCATATCCATATCGACTTTAAAAACAAGAAAAAAGAAATACTACAGTAAAACCAATCAAAACTGCAATCACAATAAAAGGTCAAAGGGTACCAAGAACAATTTTCCCAATCTGATTCTGGATCAAGAGAAAGTAAATACATTACATCTTGGAGAAAGAGTTACTTTTTCTTTGTAATTAAAACATATAACCAATGAAAATTTTATATACATTAGCAGTGAGAAAATGATATCAAGGAAACTTACAGTCCAACAATTTCAAGATCAAGGAGAGATGGGCATGCTGATAATGCCCCACTAAGGGATGCATTATCCATCCTTTCAATATTGTACAAGTACAACTTTCTCAAAAGAGCCCTACAAAATGAAAACATAAGAGCTCATTTGAAACAAGTAACCCAAATTTAGTGAACTCTAAAGTCTAAAATCCATGAACAACATACCCTGGAGCACCACCATCCCTACTTAAAGGGCTCAAACATGATCTACTAAGAATGGAAGATTCCCTCCCTTGTCGAGATCTCTTATCATTCCACGAGAAGTTAGATACCTCAACAATAGCATTGCTGATGGTATGAACCAATGCTGGACAAGATCCAGGCAGACCAGTCGCACCAGGGATAACACCAAGCTTAAGAGACCTTATTCACGAATCAAATGATAGAAGATAATGAGGACAAAATACATCCAAGTGTAATGCACGATCAACAAGTTAGAATAACAAATCACAGTTTTTCAACTTTTTGTCTTTTCCAAGGTGATAGAGCTAACAAAACTTATATTGTAAAATATAAATAAAACTATAAAACTAGTTACACAACAATTTCAAACAGGGCACAAAATTTTGAGCAGTGAGTGTGTAAAACATTGTTAGAGGCGAGTCACCGATAAAATGTTGACAAAGTGCAGAGGCGACAGACCGTCCAAACATATAATCGACACGCAACCAAATACTGAGTTTAATTGCAATACACGTGGAAAAATTTATGCTATCAACCAACCACGTATCACCATTTATGTGACTTTTAATGTAGTTATTATGAAAATAAACATTTCTAATGATTCGGCAGTGCATGATTGGTCAAATAGTGTTAAAAAAAATCTTAACACGGTGCACCACAATTAAATCCCCAAGAATTGCCCCCCGTTCGTGCATTTTATCCTAATGGACAAAGGTGAAGATCAATAGAGAAATGATCACCTCACTTGTCACACTACTATTATAAAATAATGAAACCCCCATAGCGATAAGCATGCAGTTAATTAATTAAAGCATAGCAGGGAACAAAAGTAACTATAAAATGAACAATCGTTACCTTAGGGAGATACTAAAAGTGGTTTACCTGAGTGCCTTTCCAGCACGGTGAATCATAGTGGAGACGACAGAATTGTTGACCTTTGGAACAAGTGTAGTGAGATCGAGATCAGCATAGCACATAGGATCATTGGCGCATTTGTTAAACAATGAACAAGTCACGGAAGCGTAGCACAGGCTCTGCGTATCGAGCATCGAGAACACCTGGCACAACACGAAACAATACCAACCAATCAATCAATCAGACAATCAATCATAATTATAATCATTAATTGCAGCTTGCTAGAATCCAAAAAAGTGATAATTGAATTGTGATAACTAGTAGTAGTACGTCACAGCGCAGTCAGTTCATAATAGCATGAAGCACGCTCTCTACCCGATACCCTCGAAAATAATAATAATAATAATAATAATAATAATAATTAAAAAAAAAAAGAAGGAAGGAAGGAAGGTTAAGATGAAGACCTTGATGGTGAGGTCGGGAGGGAGAGGCCAAATGAGGGAATTGTGTTTAGAAGCGCGTTTCCGAGAGGAGTGTTTGGCAGCATCGAGAAGCATGGAGCCCATCTTGAGAGCGCGATCGATGAGGAGCGTCTGATCGGAATCAGAGGGGAATGAATCGAGGAGGTTTTGGAGGGAGAAATCGAGGGATAGGGAAGGGGAATCGGAGAGGGAGAGGAAGGAATCGAGGACATGCTCCACGTGGTTGAGGTTATTGTTATTGTTGTTGTTATGAGGGATAGGAGGAGGAGGAGGAGGGTTTTGGGAAGGGCAGGGTCGTTTCGCCATTGATGACGATGATGATGACGTAGGAGGGTGGTGGAGGAGGAGGAAGGTGTCCGTAGCCATAGGGTGTTGTGTTGTGTGTGGATATGAGAGATTCTTATCACACACTGCTAAATGCTAATCTATCCCTCTCTCCTCATTTTCATATTATCGTGTATCGTATCGTTGCAAACAGATAGAGAGAGAGAGAGAGTGCAGTGAGAGAAGAAAGAGAGAGAGAAAAAAAAGGGGAAAGAGAATTTGTGCATCGGAGAATCAGATTGCGACTCGTGTACGGACACAATCAGGGTTTACCCATGCCAACTGTATCTCTCTTACCATTACCATCACCACTTGTGAGACTATCATTCCCCCCCTCACCCGCCTCCATTTTTACTACTAATACACCTTCTTCCCTTTTTTTTTTTAAAAAAAAATTATTATTTTTGTGTGTATAGGATGGGAAAAAAATGAAACGAAATGAAAGAGGTCGAGGTGGCACTTTCGGCTACTTGATCAGGTTTGGATTGACCCGTTTCAGATTTACATCATGAACGATTTTCACTAAAAAAATCTGAATTAAATTCGAGTCTAAAAATAACTAATTAAATCCATTATCGAGTAAAATTTTGTTAACTAATTCAAACTTTGTTTCGGTATATTAGCGAATGTTCTGGATGTCTAGCAGATTCGGTTTTATACATCGAGCTAAAAAGATCTGAAATTTATTCGAGTTGTATTTAAAAAACCTAAATCCGCTTATATATTGGGTTCATCGATCGAGTCGATTTTTTAAAATAACTTGTACTGGATGTCATTTTATTAAATTGATTTTGTAAAAGTGTATATATACATAATTACTCTTAAAAGATAATATTTCTGTCAATCGATACCCTGTACAAATTACCGAAATCTATAGGGTGAGCAAAGACTTGATTTATTTCGTTGATCTATTTTATTTCATAATATATTTTGACGGATTCAACATTTTAAAAAATAGATTTGATGTGCTTTAAAGACAGTTTCGAGTTTTGGGTTGTCATAACCTACTTCGCGCATTCTTTTAAATTATTTTCTTACAATTATCAATTAGTAAGACTTTTTAAAATCCCTAACCTTTTGCAATATACTATTTCTTAATATTATTTATTTTGGAATATATGTTGTGAAATATTTTTAAGTTTCAGTACTCTAATTCCTTAATGTTGTTATTTATTTATGTATAACGTTCATATTTATTCATTATATTATTATACCGAGAAATTATAATTCCATCTAGGTATGATCAAATTCAATATCTCATAGCGTCTAGAACTAAACAAATAATACTGCCAATCTATTTCAATAAGTTATATTTGGGTTAAGTTAAACTCGTTCTAATTTGTCCTATGCTCATTCTTACTAAGCTCAATAAAAAGGAAAAATAAAACTCTTTTGTCTCCCTTTTTTTTAATCTCTTTTGTGCCAATTTCTTCTTCCCATGGATGGACGAGTTAACATTGTTTAGCTTAGATCAAAATCGACTCGGTTTTTTGACATGGTGATTTACTTAAGAATAATGCTACATTGCTACTTGTCACGAAGTAATGTTCGTAAAACAGCTCACGAAGTAATGTAACCATCATGTATTTAAACAACTTATCCACGTAAATTATGAACTGCCATGGAATTCTCACCTTCGTGAAAATTTAACGAAAAAATATTCGTGACAAACATTTAGTTTAAAAAAAATGCCAATAATGCCTTTAAAAAAAATAAACACGAATAATTTATTTTCAGACTGAAAAAATGTCACATGCTGCCATACAAAGTCCAAAAACGAATTCAACAAAGGAGGCCCAGATTGTTGGCTTGTTGCTATTGAGCACCGGTTAAACGACAAAGGACTTTTGAGCACAAAGAAACAATCATCGACAAAGGCAATTGCTAGTTTGCTACTATTAACCAAAAACAAAGCGTGGGGCTCAGAATTGGATGCACTGATCCAGCATCAAGAATCTTACGAACGGAAAAAAACAGTATCGGTTGCACTAAATAATTTAAAGAGAATATTATTTGTGCATGAGATAAGATGTTTCACGTTTCCCCCATTTTGAAAAATATACTTCTTTTTTGAAAAGAGCATCTCACAAAAATATATCAGAACTTAAATTAGTCTTTGAGATCAAAAACAATTGTCATTCTCACAGAAAATAGAAAGTGTTTGTTGGTTTGCTCATGGACTAAAAGCATATGTTTTTCAGGGAGCCAAGTTGGAGATTTACTCTTTAGCCTACTCTTTTTATACAATTTACTAATTAAACAACAGAAAGGGCTTGTATCAAGTAATTAAACACACATCATTGCATCATGTTCATACCTAACATGAAAATATGATGTAATATTCCAGCTAGCTATCTCTTGGAGCAGGCATTATCTGAAGCCTCTCCTGAGAACCCTCACTGTATCTCTCTTCCGCTAGAAGAGACTGCAAATCGCTACCATTTGCCAAACTATTAAACTCAACTGCTTTAGATGGTAATGTTGGATAACGTCGTTGGCAAAATGTCATCAATCTCTTTACTGATTGCAAGTACTTGCGAGTTGTCTCATCATTCATGATGTGAGCAACACTGTTGGTGTAGATCTTTTCACGAGCCGATCTTTCGTGAATACCAACCATAGTGACACCAATAGGCCAGGGTGCATTCCCGATGGCCATCTTGATGTACTGGTCCATCGCAGCCAGATAGTCTCGCTTCATGCAGCATTCAACCACCACCAATAGCGCCTGTCGGATATCATCAGGAAGAACCTGGAAATATCATGTACCACGTTCCATTAGTTAACTGTTTGAACAAAACATGCAAACATGCAATGCAAAACAGCAGATACCATATAAATGAGCCAAATTTGATAACTACAACTCAAAAATGAAATGCACTGCTCGAAGCAATTATGTAGTATTAAGACAAGATGCAGTAGACTACTCAATGGTTATAACTACGTACGGTGAATTCGCTGCTTCTAATCCCCTTCCTCTCAATTAGTCATTCTTAGTTAGACTCTAATGCAACAAGATACTATAGGATGAAAAAGACTAAGCAAAGGAACTTGTTTTTACATAGAAACTGCACACAATATCATCAGACATGAAGATCAAGTTCATTTAAACTACCATGTGTAAAGCACTCATCTCATGATCACTAAAAATTAATTAACACATTCAACGTGTGAAACTGGTGAAAAGAGATCAAGAGGTGGGGTAAGGAATAAATCAACCAATATCGTAATTCATCATCTTCGAATGACACTGAAATTTATACACCCACACATGACATACAGGCTTGCACAAACAATTTTATGAAGTTTTCTTCCAGAAACAACAGCTATCATATGTAGTAAACCCATAATTACAAGCAGACAAAACTGACAAACCACTGTAGGAAAAAGAGAGAGGGTGCGTTAATCCAAATATCTATTTATGAAAAAGAAAAATGCTAATAAGTGCACTTAGGACACTGGTTAAAGGAAGTAAAAAAGGGAGTTTAATCTTTGAAAATGATGAATTTATGACATGGAAGATTAGTGGACTTAACTTTCCAATACAAATTTTCCATTATTGTATTCCTTAAAAACATGACCCTAACCAAAATTATCCTCCAAAGGTTCCATGGAGTTAATGAAAAAGTGTGAAATGTAAAATTAAGTATCACATATTTTCAACCAAATACAAAATCAACCAGACGAATGCAATAAAGCGAGAAAGACTGAAACTGGAAACATTTTTAACAAACTAAAAGAGACAGAGCAGAGTGATACACAACATCATTCACCACCATCTCAAAAAAGACTGCACAATATCACAATGTCTACACTTCAACGCAGATTGAGCGCCTTAGATAAAGTTCGCTCAAGATATAATACAATACTTTACTTTTCCAACATCCCTTATGATTCAATTAGTTTTAGTCTTTTAGATGTCAAACAAATTAATCTACCAAGTAGAGGCAGTTACAGGTGACAACAAATTATATCAAACTTATCAAACAAACAATGAAAAAATTTACAAATGATAGCATTATAAGGTGAGCCCTCTAATAGTTAGGTTATGGCAATGCTATTCTAACAAATTTCACAGCTCATGAGTGAAAATGCACTATTTTGTTCAGTAAATAGACAGTTAATAGTAATTACTAATAACTAAGCAGAGTAAGGTCAGTGAAGTCACCTTCTTCCTACAGAACTTGAAGAGCGGGGTCAAGTAACGAGCGCACTGCTTGAAAGTGGCAACCATAGACTTCCCTTTCGCGGTTCGCTTCTCTGACTCACCCATCTCATCCAATTCCTCCTTCCACTCATTCAACAGCTTCTTAAAAAACACCAGAATCTTATCCTCCTCACACAACTCCTCGAAATTCGCCTTCATCCGCTTCAAATCCTTATCAACATCAACACCACTGGACCCACCATCCCCACTCAAATCCTCTTCCCCACCGCCACCATCTCCATCCTCTCCCGCTCCCTCATTGGTCTTCTTCCTCTTCCTGTCACTCACAATCCCAGTCTTCTGCCGCTTCCTCAGCTCCGCGATATCGCGCAAGAAATCATTGGTCTGACCCTCAGTCATGTCACTGTCGACCTCGAACGCACCGGCTTTGAGAACGTACTTGAGACGGTCCAGCCTCGCATCGTCGTCTTCGCCGAAGAGCGTGATTGGCTGCTTGAGGAATCGGAGGCGACGGATGACCTCTTGTTTTGGGAGGACGAGGTTGTCGATGTTCTGCTCATCGGTGAGGGATTTGGAAGCGGAGGCGTTGGAGGTGGCGTTTTTGGAAGTATTGGTGGATGAGGCGGTGGTTGAGGCGGTTGCGGCGGCGTCATCGGAGGAAGTTAAGTGGCGTTTGGATTTGGCTTCTAATTCGCGTTTTTCTTGTTCACGGAGCTTTTGAATTTCCTTCTGTTGAATCTCGGAGCGCTTGAAGACTCTCTTGCCGCCGGTGTCTTCGGCCAGAGATTGACGCTTCTTCAGAATCTCTTGCTTCAGCAGATCCATCTAACCCTAGGGATTTGGTCTTGTGCCTCAGAAGAAGAAGCGAAGAAGAGATCAAGGAAAGGGAACGAAAGATACATACTCATCACATTACACTACTAATAACTAATTTGGGCCGGGCTTTGACGGCCCATTAACGGCCCATATTATTATTTTTAAGGCCACATTATTAAAACGACGTCGTAGCTTGGTTGTGTCATGTGTGTGTGAGTCGATATAACAGAAACAGGTAGCGTGTGGTGGTTCAATCGGTTTGTCCAAATCGGTGAGTGAGGATTTTCAAAATGACGACGATGCGAAGGTTCTGCTGCAACGATCTCCTCCGTTTTACCTCTGTCAATCTCGATCATCTCACAGAAACCGTAACTAATCTTTTCTTATCTCTTTTTACAATTAACTTCAATGAGTATGATGATGATGATGAAATTGTTGTTGTTGTTGTTGGTAATTATCAATTGCAGTTTAACATGTCGTTCTACATGACCTATCTGGCGCGATGGCCTGACTATTTCCACGTGGCACTAGCTCCTGGTAACCGAATCATGGGTTACAGTAAGCTACTTCTTCATAAACCGAATCATTTTCATGTTTTCTAATCTAATGCTGCTAATTATTATTATTATTATTATTATTATTATTATTATTATTACTATTGCGATTATTGTTTTAGTTATGGGGAAAGTAGAGGGGCAAGGAGAGTCATGGCATGGTCATGTAACTGCTGTAACCGTTGCTCCCGGGTTTCGCCGCCAGCAATTAGCTAAGAAGCTCATGAATCTCTTGGAAAACATTAGTGACAACATGTATGTAACAAACATGCTTTTATTTTATCTTCCACTGTTGAATCTTATGCTTCTCATACATTGTGATTTTTGCGTTTTCTCTGTTAGCTCGATAGATTTGATTTGAGTGGCGGTTTATTGCAGCTACAATGCTTACTTTGTTGATCTCTTTGTGAGAGCATCCAATGCGCCTGCCATCAAGATGTATGAAAAGGTAATATTGCCTCTGCTCTTGTCATGACCTCTTAGGCTTGTCAATTCTCTTCATTAGATGTTAAAATGTATGCATGGATTCTCATTTCATGCTGCGTTATTTGTCCTTTTAATATCTTATAACTCGGATGACCTTCTATATGATTATTGACTGACCACATAGAATTTTCGGATGTGAGTTTGTTTTATTGGTTACTGTGTTATATATCAGTTTGGTTAATGATGTATTCCCGAGGGAATGGTATATATGATTATTATATTAACTTATATGATGTAATTTCAAATTAGGGATTAGAGTTTGTTATTCTTATTGGCGATTTACAGGTTAATTGTAATTACTTTTGGAATATATGAACTAGTTTCGGTCATGGGAGATTTCTATGTTGCATAACAACTTCATTTGATAACATTGTATATTAGAATTTCCTGAGTCTAAATTTGGATTGCTAACAAGGTGCTTTTTCTCTTGTCTTTCCTAATTCACATCTCAGCTTGGTTATGTGATATATCGGCGAGTGCTACGCTACTACTCCGGTGAAGAAGATGGGCTAGGTGTGCTTCCATGCTCCTGTTCTTGGTTGTCTTCTCTTTGAACAAAGCTTGTGCTGCTATTTGTCGTTTATCATTTTTTGTGTCTTGTTTTCAGATATGAGGAAGGCATTGTCTCGTGATGTTGAAAAGAAGTCTATCATCCCTCTCAAACGGCCAATCACTCCTGATGAATTAGAGTATGATTAAATCTGCTTTTTAGGCAACTATGTCGAACGAGCTTACTTTGTGTCTTGAAAGAAAATATGCAGGTTGGGTATGGTTTGGTAATCAAGTTACCTGTGCTTGAGTATTTGAGTTTATAACCTCTCATATATTAGAAATTTTGAAGAAGTGATATGTGTGTGCATTTTTGGAAAATGTTCATGTATTTCTTGAATCCCAATTGATAGCATTGGAATTAATCCTGCTGATATGTTGTGAACTTCAGAGACATTAGAAAGCATAGTGTGTTGTAAGAGATAGAAAACTTAAAATGGGCCTAGAAGATCATCTTATTAATTAACTTGAAATATGAATTGGATCCCATGGTCAACATAATGGCATTTGCACTCTACTTTTTTCAAATCTCACCTACACATTGCCTCACATAGTCATATCTCATGTATTCAATATGACTTGCATTCGTAATTTTTCTATATTAAGTTGAATCAATTTTTCAAAGAAGAGGTATGAAAATAGGTGTGCAACAGTGCTAGTAGCTTTTTTCCTTTCTTAACAAACTGGACAAGCAATGACAGAATTTCTGCTCTTGTGGTTTCCTGGTTTTTTAATCTACATCAGCCTTAATTTAAGACTTCTTAAGGAAAGCGTGAATCAGGTCCATGTTTAAAAGATATTGATTCTCGTTGTGGTTTGGAAGAGTATTTGATCAATAACCCTCAGTCCTTTACTTTTTGATGCGCTGGTAGCTTTAATCTATCCTACCTTTTTTTTTTTGGTTTTGAATCACTATAAAGTGGTATCTAGTGGCTCGTTTACACTGTTGCTTATAGTGGAAATTTTGTGTGTCTGAGATTAAAAAGAGTTGGACTTGCAACCACCCTTCATATTCACATTTTGGTGGCCCTAATTTCATGCAAAGCATTGCAGCTACCCAAACGGAAGGTGGAAAGGAATACTTAATGTACGACTGCACGTAATGGAATGTGCAATGTGCTTAACCTAGCCATTCTTCCTGATGCCTTTTTACATGAATTATGATTGTTATTTAGATGGTTTCACCTTTTGGTGCCCTTTGTGGGTAAAGGAACAACAGATGCTTGTTGAAATATGGAGCAAGTACCATGACTGCGGATGCATTTTCGTAAAACCAAAAGAAGATGAAAGCAGGAAACAGATTGAAAGAACTTGGATTTCCTGCTACAAGTACAAGCAATCCTATTGTTATTATTTGTATACTGCCTACAATTCGCATCGTGCTGCCCCTTTTAGCTAGTGTAAAAGCATCATGTTAGTGAGAAGAGCAACATTCGGTTTTATTAAAAATCGAAGGCAGGACTCCTTCCCTAGATAGAGATGGTCTAATTCAAATCACGCCCCGGAGTTGATTTATTCCATCAACGAAAATACTACTTTTTCCTCTATATTGATGACATTTCTATCTAAATCTACAAAGATGGAATATGCAAAGGGTTCAAGTGTGTATTAATAAGGATAGGATTGTGTTTTTTACGTATGATATTTGATGTTCAATTCCTACCACGTATATGAAAAACGTTTTGTTGGTAGAGCTTCAATTTACTTTGGTGATTTCAACATAAAAAAGCGTGCGGGGGCTACATAGTTTGGGCATACCTATTAGGTGTAGGACACATGAGCATTGTGCATGCAAATTTTGAAGGAAAAAAATCATCAGGTATGTCTTCCCTTCCTTGATTAAGCTGTTTACTGCCACCAAATTTGTTGAGAGAACCGTAGAGAATATCACGCATCAAGGAAGCGAAGTTGTCAAAATTGTGACACAAATAGCACACTCAATGGAGTATTTCTTAACTTCACTTATCCAGTCATATTGCAACTCATCTCTTGTATTGAAGTTTCATCAGTCATCAATACACGACACAATCCCAAGAACACAAGTGTCTTGCCGTGCTGCCCTCATTCATGTTACAATGCAATAATGAACCGGCGACTAGGACAAATCTCAAACCCAAATTTACTGCTTACACCAATGTGTTTGTCCAAATTAACTCGTTTTATATGCAAAACAACTTAATAATTAAAATAAGAGAGAACTTTTGAATAAAAAGCAATTTTCTCTACAAATATAATCTCGAGTGAAACTTGCTCTTGAATATTATCAGAAATGAAGAATCTAATGTGTGAATGCCGGATTTGGCAATAGAGCAATCCACCAACTTTCTGCCGCGGTCCTGTCTATCATATTTGTTTTTGCCTGCACTTATGAGGAAATCATGGGACCAAGGAGATTTTCTCGAAACACCTTAACGTGCTTCACTATATATGGTCCACTTGTGTCAGTTATGTGCTAAAAATCAACGCTGTATCCAACCTCCAAATCAATAACAAAAAGTAACTCTCTTTGCAGGTTTCTTAGCTGCTACGCAGTAATTATAGAACATGTTACATAGCTAATCATAAGAGAACTTGTATCTCAGTTACATATCAGAATTTGATTAAGCATCTAGTAATTGATAATCTGTTATACTATCAAACTTGATACGGGTAATATAAATCTATTTCATTTCATTTGTCGCAGGGTCATGACAAATGGAGGAGAGACATGGTTTCATGAATCCGGCCGTCTACTACTCACGTTTTGTATTTTATGCTTTTTTATTTTTTTCGCTAATTTTTATGGAGTTTAATGGATGTACACCATCGGTGTAAAGTTTTTTACACCATCGATTCATCATCCACCACTCACTTATTTTACTTTTAATCGGTTCATCATCCACCACTCACTTATTTTACTTTTAATCAAGAGTCAATGCTCAATAACACATGAATGGTGGATGATGTATTGACGGTGTAAAAATGCTTTACACCATCCATTTTCTCATTTTTACGTGGTCTATTATACATTAAGGCAGTCATATTTATTGACTTTCCCTTCAGATCTCGGTGCATCTGACTATCACCTTGAATTTGATTTTCGAATAAGCTGTATTTATGGTCCTTTTTTTTACTACACTTTCTAACTAAATTTGACTGTTTGTTTTGGTAGCTTTCAATTTCTGCCACTCCCACAAATTCACCCTTTATAACAACAAAAGTGAAAGAAATAATTACAGGTTTTTTCATTTATAAAATGAATGGGTACATTTCTTGCTAGAGCAAAAAAAAAACCACTATAATGTATATACATTATAGAATTGCTTTGATCTGTCAACATAATTAGTAATGTAAGAGCCTTTCAGAAGGCAACCAACCAAGAAATATGACAAGATATAGCAGTCCCTACATCTATTTCAAAATTGTAGGCCCAATGGAAGCTAACTTCCTTTCATCATCACAATAATGAATTTCAGATGGCCATATCCCCACATCAACCTTTAGAACTCCTCTTTCATAATTCATATAATACTATTGCCACCTCTTAAAACAAGTGCAAGCAAAACTCCACCATGCCTGCTAAGACAACCAATCAATGATAGAGGGGTATGAGCTACCAAAACTTCTCCCTTCAACCTTACCCTGCTGAGAGGTGGTTGAGCTTAAGATTAAAGGGGCATTTCTACTGCAAAGTGGGGAATATTTTAGGCCACAACGGAAGAGTTCTATGTTAGTTGCATCTGTGATGAGCTCATTGACGAACTTTCCTTCCCTCCGAATTTGGCTTCACACTGCCCCCATTAAGTGGAGTTCCATTAACTTTTGAGCACAAAGGCTGGTTTTCATTGAGTAGCTGTTGTTGCCCCTGGGGTGGCAGGGAGGATATGTAATTTCCGGCAAAAGATATTTGCATATGACCCTGCGATACTCTTCCTTGATCCTGAGAAAAACTTTTGAGAGTCGGGGTATTAGATGTAATACCAGATGTTTGGTGGACATGAGAATCTGCGGTTCTTCCCGAGGAGCTCTTAGAGTGAGAACCTTGGCCAGAGCTTTTGGTTTGAGTAACAGTTTGTGAGAAAACAGGGGCATTGGCAGCAAATTTGGTGGTAGTGGCTTTGGCAGATGATGCTTTATGTAGTGTTGCCATAGCGGGTTGCTGCTGTTGCGAACCGTGCTGATGCTGCTTCTGAAGCTGAAGCAGCTGCGACGGGTGTTGAGAATTTGATGCACTATTAGAAAGAGGCACACTTGTAATTGCAGTTGAAGCAGTAGAGTGACTCGGCCAATTTCCATTAACAGGAGATAGCATAAAGTTAAGATTCTTTGCTGAATTATCAAATACAAGGGTGGTTGGCCCGTTGGTCGATGACTTCCCATGAGTAGTTTTCTTTTCGTCATCTTGGTGGGAAGAATTACTTCCACTCTTCCCTTCAGTAATTGAATTAGTCTTTTGCTGAGTTGTAAGGGATGAACTTGCAGCTTGATATCCTTGCCATGCAATATTTGGCAGGCTTTGAAATATAACTGGGTTCTGCGTCATGGATGCAAAGTTAAGGTTTGAAGGAACGTTGGTACCATTAAAAGCAGCAAATGATATTGCAAATGCTTGAGATGGTACAGCCTCAACTCCCCCCTTTGAAGCTTGTTGCTGTGGCTGCTTGTCACCGAAATTTTCACCATTGCCACCTACATTATCTGATGTTGCAGAAGGCCTGAAAGAAAGGTTCGCTGGCTGAACTGGAAGGGTGTAGTTATGCCCATGCACATTCTTTGGGGGGTAAGATGTGCGATTAGCAACAGAAGAGGTATTCTCTCCACTCATCTCAGTCCCATACCGGCGAGAATGAGACAGTGAGTTCTGCTGCTTTTGCAACTGTTGTGGTTGTGCAGTTGTAGAGGTTAAAATATTATTGCCATTAACTTGTGCACCCTGCGACTGCTTATGAGACGATGAACCACTTGATGTGCTTGCAGTAAGATAATTTGGTTGAGCAAGAGCTTGTGAGTGAAGGTGTTGTTGTGGATGCTGAAGAGGATGAAAGATTTGAGAAGGGTAGAAAGGCCCACTGAGTACATGTGTTGTTTGTGGAGGGTTTGTACCTCTGATCATTGCATTTGCTCCAAGAGAAGTTGAAATGGGGAATGAATACCCATTATTCTGAACTATTGTCACATATGGAGTATCACTGGCTGAAATTTTAGGATACCTAAAGCTCATTGAAGCAGCAGCCGCTGGCAGAGTTGAGGAGTTACCAAGTGAACCGGCAGCTGAACTATGGGACTTACTATACGAAGCACTGCTGGTAGAATTTGCACCTTTTGCCTGACTAGTAGCTGTTGCTACTGATGCTTGATGTTGTCCAGGAGGAAATAGGAAAGCAGGACCAGGCTACATTCAAAATTAAAAGCTCATGAGTATCCGAAACCAGACTACATTCAAAATTAAAAGCACACAAGTATCCCAAATAAAGGCCATCAGTGCAATCAGTAAAGTAAGATAACACAGTAGTTTTGAACTATACAGAAGCAATTAGATGAAAAGACCATACCACTAGATTACCAGTTGACCCGGGATGTGGACCTTGCTGGAGCACAAGTTGCATCCTCTGTGCTGAATCCATTAAATTGGCATGATTAGAACTTCTAGTTGCAGTAAGACAAGGGTCGCTTGTGGCAGTAGCCCATCCTTTCTCTTGTGTGCTTTCCTTTACATCTGGCAAGTGTTTTGAAGATTGCTTCCTAACGAACATGCTTTCTGTGTTAGAGGGCACATTGTTCGAATCTGTGCCACACAGAGAAGCGGAGCCAACAGCCGCAGGCAGATGAGGAGTCGCCTTTGTTAACTTCTGGTGTAGGAAGATATTACGAGCAATGTAATGATGAGTTGCACATCTCTTTGGCTGGGGTTGAGAGAGAACAAAATTCACATGCTGCATGTTCGAATTACGCAGGAATTAGTCATGATAGATTCCATATAAATTGGCAGAAATTAGTATATCGACACTAATGGAAATAAAGAAAGGACTCAAATATTTACATTCAGATGAACATAATTTGTAAGAGATCATAATACCTGCATTGCTGTCGATGATCCTGTTGTTTTATCCATCTTCACACCTGTCTGCGACATGTATCTGCCAATCATAGTTTTTGACATTAGCAATGTCACGTTATTGAAATTCGAGAAGCATCAGAATGAAGAAAAAGCATATTCCTAGGTAAGTAACAATCTAATACCCAATAGAAGAGAGACTGCTTGGCTGTCCTGATACAGCTGTTGATACAGGCACTGAACAAGATTGAGCTGCAAAAGAAAAGAAAAGGAGTTAAGAAACTTCTAATCTACGAAATGGGTCAGAATCAGAGTCGGAATATGGAACCGTGTAGCATATAAAAATCTTGATAAAAAAAATATCAAATTACCACTTTTTTCCATCCTTGAATTTGACAATTTAGTAGGTTGTTCCTTATTCCTCCTATCCTGCTCGTCTGATTTAACATTTGTCTTTATGTCATTATTATCACTGTTTGGCTTCTCCAAATCATGATTTGGCACATCCTTCTTTTCTTTAAAATCAAACGCCTTGGCCTCTTTAATTTCCTCTTCAGTCTTCTCTATCTCACCTGGTATTTCCACCTTATCTTCAACCTTGATATCATCTCCCCTCTTCTGGATCAGAAATTGCAACAAGTTGGAGTATGAAATAGAAGATAAGGTATAAAATAAAATTAAGATTCACGGTCAACACCTACTCACCATTTCCCCATCATGTGCCAAGGCTTTAATTTTAGACATGAAATCGTCCCTTGATAAGTAATCCCCTTCTGGGGATATGATCGAGGAAGGAGGAGCCTGCGGAAAAGCACTCTTCTTCAGACATTTGACATTAAAAACCAAGGGAAAAGTATAATGGGAATGTGAACAAAGGATCCTCACCATCAGATCAATCTCAAACTTGCTTGCTCGTCTGTTGTCGGCCTCCGGAACATCACGCATCCTAATAAATCCAGCCGCAAAAAAATGCAGTCAATACTAAATAACCAGTTATCCAAATAAGTATACTTTAAAAAAAAAAAAAAAATTAAAAGCAAGAAAAAAGAATCTATTAGTGTTTAGTGCTCACACTCTGGCAGAAGCTGAATCCTGCTTATCAACATCCAACTTGGAACACGACGGTGATTCTCTGTTGGGGGAGACGGATCTTCCTTCTGTTGTAACACCATCACATCCAACATTTGATTTTAATTTTTCCTCCTCGCTGTCTTTCTTTTGAGCCTCTGATGATCCATTCTCATGACTATCTAAATCTTCAGTTTTCTCATTTTGACTTCTGACTAATTCTGAAATTGAATTGTAGTCTTCCACTTTCTTCTCCTCTGATGATTAAAAAAAAATGCCGATGAAAAATGTCAATAAAGAAAAATATAAAGAAGAAAATAAAAGATCAAAGAGAAAAATCTGCAAAAAATCAAAACCCACCAGCATCCTTTCTCTCGTGGTTATTGGAAGTCTTCAAACCAAATAGAAGCTCAGCCATCTCAATGTCCATGTCTGATGAACCCGATTTCGATGTATCCGTAACAGCTCCAATTGCTTTCTGCAACAGAACATACACATCAAAACTCAGTCCTCCGATTAAATATTAAAAAAAAAAAAAAAAACAGATTCGATAATCATCAAAACTCAGTCCAAACCGGTTCAACACTCTCTCTTACCGGAGAATTCGACCGTTGCCGGAAATTCTGCTCTTCCCCACCACCGCCGCCACTAGCAGGCGACCTTCTCACAGAAGCTGCAGAAAAAAAAAATCAAACACCAAAATCAGAAAAAAAATAAAAAATAAAAAATAAAAACGAAACAAATAATATTAAATAGAAAAAAACCGCATTGGATTTATTAAAACACCTGAACGAGCCTTCCTAGGAACCGTCACGCCGATCACTTCGCCGGCAGCCTTGAACGGCGGCGGCGGCGGTCTGGCCGGCCTGAAGCTCCGGCGATGATTTTGATCGGAGATTGACGGCGACGACGTCGTTTTAACTGAACGCGTAAAAGAAATCCCTGCGTCTTGAACATCGTCGTCTTGTTCATCTTCTCCGGTGCTGTCTTCTTCCGTGGTTTGAGAGTGAAAGCTTCTCCTCCTCTTGCTCCTGTTTGACGAATCTCTTTCTCTTTCTCTATCTCTATCCCTTCCTCTCTTACTAGAAGCTTCCACCGCCGCTCGTTCCTCTGTCAAACAAACACAGATTAAGTAAACTGTCAAAATAAAAAATTAAAAATTAAAAAAAAAAAGAACGGATCGTGTTGATTACCGGAAGAGTCTCTGAGAACAGAGGCTCTATGCCTGCGTTTGGGAAATCCATTAGAAATGGATGATGATCTTCTCGATTCTCTGTTTCTCTCCATCATCGTCTTCTACTTCTTCCTTCTCTCATGCAACACTGAAAAAAAATCAATTTCTATGATAAAAACGGACGGTGGAGCTTCACCGGAATTCAACCATCCACGGCGGCCACACACTCTCTCTCTCTATATTCTCTCTCTCTCTCTCTCTCTCTCTCTCTCTCTGCTGTGACTTTGTTATTGGGTGAACTGAAAACCTCAGCCTTATGAAGGAACTACTCTCCTCTTCTTTCTTCTCTCTTTCTTTTTTTTTATTACTTTAATTATTATTAAAAGGGGAAATTGTTAAATAATTAAATAAATATTTTACTAATTTACTAATAAAATAATATAATCTGATGTTTCCTTTTTATAAAAAGGAGATAATGTTAAATGTTTCGTTTTCAAGTATTCAATTCACACGTATCACACTCGCGCACGGACGGCTCGGATTTGAGATTACAGTTTTGGCTATGTAAGAAAGGTCTCTAATCCGACGGTACAAATTTGACGGTGCCAACATGGCATATATGTTCTTGTCGAATACTCCTATTACGAAATCAAAGTAGCCATGTCCCACTCACCCTCTTAGTTCACCTTTTTTTTTTTATATAATTTAATAATTTAATATAGTACTGTATACTATTAACTACTTGATCCGTCCGTAAATACAAGGTCATTTTGACACTTTTATTTTGTCTCTATCTATAAGATTTTATATCAATCTTTAATGATCATTAATTACCTTTTACCATAAACATCTTTATTTATTTAACACTTTTTAGATTCTCAATAATATTAATAGAGGTAATTTTGAAAAAACATATCAAAAATTCGCATTTCCAATACAATTAACTAAATTAATTAACTTTCATAATGGATGTGAAATCTTCCAAAGTGGTCCTATAAATATGGAGGGGGAGTACTTTTTTTTAGAAATTCATGTAAAAAAAACAATAATGTTACGTAAAATTTTGCTCCCTTTGTCTCAAAAGTTATGTTAATTTAAAAATTACATATAGATTAACAAAAGAATAAATAATATAAAAATTTGGTTTATATTGACTAAACTAGCTACTTTCATTTAATAATAGGAGAGAGTGATAATAAATGCATATTGAAAATAGTAGGAGAAATGAGTGATGAAAAAGAGAATGTGACGAATAAAGGTATGTTTGAAAAAATAAGTAAAAAATGAGTATTGAGTTTTTCAAAGTACATAACTTATGAGACAAAATAAAATGACTAAATGAATAAACATCTAAATTAACATTTAAATTCAATATTAACATTTAACATCCACTTTTTTAAAAAATAAAGAAAAGTTCTACTAAATCCTAATATTCCTTAAATATTCTTTATATTTAACAAAAAAAGTAAATGTTCAATATTAATATTGACTTTTGATATTTATAAAACATTATTGTAATAAAAATGAGTTAATTGTATTAGTAATATAAAAACTATAAATATTTTTAAAAAGATAAAAAAAAATTCGCTATATGTTATTTGAAATTAAAATTAGATCTTATAAATTAAAATTAAAATATTAAAAAATCTATTTTACATTTATACCTAAATAAGTATTAATTTAATAATAATTATCATGTTTCCTTTTTTAGTATAATTTTTTCTTAAAATTTCATATCTATTTAGTATATTAATTATTATGTTTCCTATCTTTAGTATAATATTTTTTGAAAAATTCATATCTAATTAGTATGTTAATTATTGTTAATAATAACATTAATTAATAATGATAATTATGTTTCCTTTTTTTAAAATGAAAAAAAACATATTTTTAGTCATTTTTTTTATAATTTTATATCTATTTATTATGTTAATTAATAATAATATTTACTTTCCTTTTTTAATTTAAAATTTTCTGAAAATTCATATCTATTTAGTATTTTAATTATTATTAATAATAACATTAACTAATAATAAAAATTACTTTCCTATTTTTAGTATAAATTATTTTGAAAAATTCATATGTATTTAGTATGTTAATTATTATTATTATTATTAATACTTATGTTTCCTTTTTTTAATGAATAAAAAAATCATATTTTTAGTAAAAAAATTTGAAAAATTTATATCTATTTAGTATGTTAATTAATAATAATAATTACTTTCCTATTTTTAGTATACATTTTTTTTTAAAAAAATCCATATCTATTTATTATGTTAATTATTATTAATAATAAGATTGAAAGCGTAAAATTTTGAAATATTTTTTCTAAATTATAAGTATAACTATCATTAAAATTCTAAAATATATTAAGTAAATAAAATTGTTTAAAAAATTAAATTTCATTCAAAATTGAAATAAAATATTTAAATAAAAAGATAAAAATGTTCTTAAAAATATCTTCGTTTTGATAGTTTTTTATTTTTTTTATATAAGTTGTTTTAAAATATCTAGATAATATTAAAAAATTATTCCGAATATGCTTCTTATAATTCTACTTTATATCACATATTCTGATGAGTTTATCTCAAGGTAATAAGATGAATTTTCAACTCCCTCAATTTAATTGGCAAAATTAGGTGATTGAGTTAAAGTAAGAAAGATAAATGAATAAATTTGGAAAATGCATTTTTTTATATAAAATTTAGATTATTAATTAATTTCAACTATTTTTGCTTATTCTATCTGAATTAGTTAAAGTGATATATGATAATTGAGCGGAGGAGTACTAATTAGTATTATCTCCCATCAAGTTATTTTGTACATTTTTAATGAGTCTTTAATGTATGTTTGGTTCTGCGGTGAGTTAGTTCAGAATCAATTCTAGAATGTCAATGTTACTAACAGTTGTTTATGCTTCAATGTGATTTTGGGATCATAATTGATTTTCTGATAAGTGAACCAAACATGCTATTATTGTTTTTATTATAGTTGTCTTTTATTCATTAATGTGAAAAAACATCTTTTTAAAGTTTTAAAACTGTAATTAGCTTTAATTCATGTGATTTAGTAAAGTATTAGTATTTCACACTGTCCCCTTAATTTGTTTCCTCTTATTTGTGAGGACGCATATGAGATTGTTTTTCCCCGTTCAATTTAATCTTTTTGGGCGTTAGCCCCGTTGATGATAAAAAAAAAAAAAGTATTAGTATTTCTTATAATAAGAACGGGGCTCCCTCGGACACTATTTAAATGTCATACTTAACCATATTACACAAACTAAGATAATTAGTTACATTTTTTTAAACTTTAAAAAATATTTTAACATTACAATTTACCTTCTTAATTTCCATTGGAGATTTCACAATAATTTTTTTTTCACATTAATGTACAAAGGATAAATAAGATAAAAGAGTAATAAATAATTCATACAAAATACAAAATGACTTATAAATAAGTCCGGAGAATTCTTTTAAAAGAAAACTTAGAAATAGATGGGAGAGAGTAATAAATACTCACTTTATTCCAAAATCGGTAAATCGGTAAATCTTTTGAAAAGTAAAAAAAAAAATATTAAAAACTGCTGTATATAATTTGTAGAATTTTTTAACCTCAACCCTTAGGGTTGAGGATAAGCACACTTAATTAGACAAATTTTCTTGAAAAAATAAAGATATAATATTTTATCTCTTTTAAGTGTATCATTGCCCATGAAACTTAACCAAATTTGGCTTCTTATTCTCAACCCTTATCCTTAGCCCTCAGAGCTGAGGTTAAGCAAACCCATAATTATTTAACAAAATCACAATTTCCAATAATTATATAATTAATGCACATGAAAATATATTGGTTCAGATAATTTATTTATCATTAAATTCATTTTTTACATAAAAAATTTTAAATTTTCAACATGTTTTATTTAATATTCTCTCTGCCATTATATATAAGAACCTATTAAAATTTTTATTTCTTCCATATTTATAAGATTTTATGCTAATTTTCAATAACAATTAATTATTTTTTTAACAAACACCGTATTTATTAGGGATAATTTTAATTTTAATATTATTAATAGAGATAGTTTTAAAAACACGTATCAAATGTTCACGTTAAACGTTCATTAAGAAAGTTGGTTAATAGTATATTAGAAATATAAACATTTGATATGTATTTTCAAAACTATCTCTATTTATAATATTGGAAATCCAAAAAATATTAAATAAATAAGGGTGTTTATGGTAAGAAATAATTAATTGTGGTTAAAAATTGGTGCAAAATCTTATAAATAGACACACAATAAAAGTATCGAAAGGATCTTATATTTAGGGACGGAGGTAGTATTATAAATCAGAAAACAATCAAAAGTTCTGTCTTACATTTATAAAATTTAAAAAATATATATTAATTAATAATAATAATTACGTTTCCTATTTTTAGTATAAATTTTTGTTGAAAAATTCATAAGTATTCAGTAGGTTCATTATCATTATTAATAACATTCAAAGCCTAAATTTTTGAAATATTTTTTTATAAAAAAAGTTAAATATCATTTAAAATTGAAATAAAATATTTAAATAAAAAGATAAAAATGTTCCTAAAAATATCTTACACTATTGAGATATTGAAAGAGTAATATTCTTCCTTTCTACTTTCACTGTCGTTTTAACATTTTTAACATGTTCCAAATTATTTGTCCTTTAGGAATTTAAGGGTTTATTAATTAATTTTTTTAAGTTTAACTTTGCTTTTAAATATTTTAAAATAAATGAAATGTGTAATGATTAATGTAATGTGAGAATAATATAATAAAGTTGACTTATTCTTCTCAATTTTAAATGATTTTCTTAATCTATGTTAAAATCCTAAAACGACAGATAAATTGAAATGACTAGAGTAGTAATTACTATTATCTCTCGTCCTATATATAATTTGTTTATTACATGAATTTTTCAGTTTTATTTATAAGTCACATTTAATTTTTAATGAGTCGTTTATTAATTTTTTTACCATTAAAATTAATTTATTACTTGAAATCTTACAAATTTTAACATGTTATATTTAATACTATTATTTTAAGAAAAATGCTAACAAACATCATAAGGGTGATGTTTAAGCAAGTAAAATAGATATTTTTATCTTAAAAAATTAAGTATTTGATATATCGAAAAATGTTGAACTTAAGTTTTCAACGTTGACTTACTTAATTAATTTGGAATGCTTAAATATATTTAAACCACTTGTTAACGAAATCCTTATTTTTATTTTAATTTGGACAAAAAAATTGTGAGCAAAATTGTCACCTTGGTCCCTGAATTTACACAACACTTTTACTTTAGTCTCTGAAATTAGCAAAAGCGCTTTTGCATTGGGTCCCTGACATTGTAAAAAGTCATTCACGTTAGTTTTTGCCCCTAACCCCCGTCAACGGACGTTAATGGAGTGATGACGTGGCTGACTGGGGGCCTTAAACGTCGTCGTTTTTCGTCCTCATAGCATTTATAACAGAGTAACATCAGTGTCATGTTCAGCTGCACCAGTCCCATGTTTTGAAGCTGAACACTTCAGAATATGCACACTTAACATGACACTGATGCAGATGAATATGGGACTGATGCAACTGAACATGACACTGATGCAACTAATGAGACTAACATGACAGTTTACTCCGTTACAAGTGCACGGGAACGCAAAAATAACGTTATTTAAGACTCTCAATCAACCACATTATCACTCTATTAACGTTTGTTGACGAAGGTTAAGGGTAGAGACTAATACGAATACTCTTTAAGATGCGCGTGTCCGCAAACCATCACACATTCACACCAAATCCAGCCAGTTGTGTAGTGTCCAGTGGGGTGCACTGAGCAGTTGGGTGGGGTAAATATATTACTCCACAAAGTATAGTACTCGTACTGTAACTACTAAGAACGTTTCAATTCCCTTATTAATTTTCTCCTATACTGTATACTACTGTGTATTAAATATTCCCTCCGTTTCACAATGTTTTGCCTTTTAGGTTTGGACACACAGATTAAGAAATTGTTAATTATTGTATGTATTATGTATAGTTTGTCTAAAATGCCCTTATTTAATCCTTATTGAAAATTGTAATAGTATTAATTTTTATTAGTAAATGTGTCCATTAATTAATGTATAGTGGTTTAGAGATGAGAGAGATGATAAAAGTAGAATTAATGAGGAGTAAGAGAAATGATTGAATGAAAGGTTAATATTGGAAAAAAAATATGTTTGTGTATTGAAAATGTAAAAGACCAAACATTGTGAAACAAGGAAAAAAGTCTAAAATGTCAAACATTGTGAAACGGAGGGAGGAAATATTTACATTGGATGTTCAAAAAAAATTAAATACTTAGATAAGATAATAAGATTGAAGGGGTAAATTCTCTTTTAGTCTTGCTGACCAGTATTTTTTTTTTTAGAGTCCATATTCCTTGCGGAACCACCGGTATCCTCAAGAGCATCCTTAATACCAGAGAGCCCTTGAGACTAATCCGAAGGTAGCTGTGTGGCTGACTCTCCCAACGGGATAATGTTTTTAGTGGGAATCGAACATGGAGCTACCAGCACCCGTGTCTCATTTCCAAGATTTCGGTTGGGTCTTACACCAACTTACCAATATCTTATAAGTAACATTTATTGAAATTTCAAATATAGGAAAAAAAAAGGCCAAAAAGTTTCAATTATTTATTTTTTTAGAAGATAAAAAATTAAACTTTTCAATATATTTTAATAAACATTTATTTATTCAATACGTAGTAATTAGTCCCTTCTTTTAAAATATACATATTTATTAGACACTTTTTTGAACTTACGTGAATTTCTCGAAGATGATCTTCTATTAAAAACAGAAGGAAGTAGTATGTGTTAAGTGTAAAACTTGAGACTTAAGACAAGTGAAGTACCACTCTATCTTCCTTCTCCTGATTGACAACTCTTGCGTACTAAGCTTTGGAACTATTCAAAATCAATTTGAAACTCGACTCATTGATAACATACATGACGAACTTCGTTTATGAACTAAAAGACTCGAAGTTGAGTCTTGAAAATTGAACTCATTGTACTGTACTAGTATAAACTAGATAAACTTAAGTTTAATTTTTTTTTTTTGCCCACCCGGTTCCCTAAGTACTACCTAGGTACATCCGGATCCGACCAGGGTCGCGTGTTTGGCTATGGCAGGTGAGTCTCCCAACATAAATTTTCTGCATTCACAAGGACTCGAACTCGAGACCTTGCTTAAGCGAGATCGAACCACTTACCACTCGTCCCAACCCATGTTGGTAACTTAAGTTTAATTTACTTCGATTCATTATGTTCACAAGCCGTCTTGATATATAGTAACTTGTGAACATTAGTAGGGTTCGAGTGAGAAAAAAATTAATTAATTTATACTGAACTCAAGCGGACTTACAAACGGGATGAATCCCGTAGTATGGAGCTAAGCTAAGCCAAATTCTATTTCAACTCATTTTCATCCATTTGTGTCACTTTTATTTTGTTATTTCACAAACTACTATATCTACATGTCAAAACATGGCAACAAGCAACTATGTTTAATGTGGTATGCAATGAGAAACCAATTAACAGTGAAAGATATGTCTATAGAATTGAGTTAGAAAACTTCATATAAAATAAAATGAATAAAAAACTTGATACAAAATATAACAAGTAAAACTTCTTTAAATACTTCTTTAAAGTGGACTTAACTTTAAAGTAAAACTGATTTCATCATTAATATAGTGTGTGTTTGGTTGGGCGGTGGCAAACGCGCCTTTGCGGGAAAGTTCCCTCTCACATGCTTATACGTTTGCGGTAGGAGTTAGCCCACCGCTTTTCCAAACATGCTCATAGTAAAGTGTGGAAGTATCTCGACAAATTAAACAAGGTGATCAAGACAAAACACACATTTTCACAATCACATTCAAAACAAACTTGCTTTAAATAAGTATTTTTAAAATAAAATAAATGTTAATTACAAATTAAAGAAGATAATAATTAATGAACAAATGTCTAGCTAGTAGAGAAATCCTAACTTGCAACAAAATATTCAAAGCTATGTAATTAAAAAATATCACGATTTGTCGATTTACATGTTTAAATTTTAGAGTGGGGCTATTAACAGTTCCAAATGTCCATTTATATTTTTTTAATGACAAAACTCAAATTTGTTAATTAAAAAACTAAAATATGATTGATGAACGGGTAGTATGCAGGTAAGCAATTTGAAATTTAAATAATATCTGAATATTAGTATCATTTAGAATTTTCCATCGTGATTAATATTTTAATACATAGTTGAGATAGAAGGTTTTACAATTTAGAGCACGCATCCTTTGTATTATTGGTAAGGAGAGCTTATAATCTCACCATACTCAAATTTGGATTGCTCGCGATGTGATTTTTAAATATCAAATGACTTGTTGAGAGGGAAAAGATGGATTCTTAGAATGTAGTCATGTATAAGCCTCACAACATTGAAGGATATCTTAATCGCAATTAAACATAGTTTAATTGCATAGGATATAAACTATCATTTTTCAATTAAAATATTCATCAAGGAAGATTAAATAAATTTTATTAATTGATGGTGCATATTAGTCAAAAGTCCATTGCTTAATTATGTATAAAATATTGCGTAAAAAGAATGCATCATTATTATATGTTTTTGGGTACAACATCACTAACATACTTTAATTATATGAACGCATAAAGAATATATAAATATTTAGGTGCGCAACAATGTTATTTTATGTTTGATAGTCAAAAGACTGATATTTCATAAAGTGTAAGATTATTGAAGTAAAAAAAAAAATTATCAAGAAAATATTTTTCATACATATGAGCGGAGATCGAACTCTTAATGTCATATTCAAGAAATCAAGTCATGTATTAATTGTGTTGAACCATATTAAAGAATATTTAATTATTAATAATTCAATTTTTTTTCTGTCTTTACTCTTTGGCCAGTATCACAGATTGACAGGTGTCCCCAAGAGCACCCTTAATATCAGCGAACCCTTGAGACTGATCATGCACGAGATCGTGTTCTTATGTCTCTCCTAGCGGAGTGTGTTAACCAGGAATCGAACCCAATATTTCTTAATCTCAGACCCCATTCCAAGTTCTCAAGTTGGCAGGATCGCACCACTTGAGCCAACCCCATTGATTAATTCAAAATTTTTTTTTGGCTACCATTTCAACATATTTTTTTTTTTAAAAAAAAAAGTGATATTTTTGGCTCTTAAGATTATGTTTAAAGACCAAAAAAAAATCACATATGAAAAATGACAAGTTTAATACTACAATAAACAATAAACTTAACTTTAATTTCCAAAAAATATTTACAATTTTCTAACTTAGTATCCTTCACCTTAAAGGATGAGTCCTATTTACAAATCCTTTATAGAAAAAACAAATAAAACATGGCAAATGCTAATAAATACCTTAGTGCATTAGTTAAATGCCTGAATGTAATATATACATATAATTGATTTTCTTTTTTTTTCATATAATTGATTTTCTAAACTTCATGAACCTTAACAAATATTTCCTCCGGCTCGAATTATAAGCAACAGAAAACATATTATTCTTGGTTTAAAATATAAGCAAAACTAACTAACTTTATTAAATTTTGTTTTTATTCCCAATGCCACTTTCCTAAAACATCTCTAGAAAAATTGTAATCTTAATTAATTTTTGTTTCGTTCTCAATACTACTTTCCAAAAATACCTCTATTTTTTATAAATTTGAGAAAATTAAATACAATCAACTAACCTTCTTAATAAGCTAAGCGTAAAAGTGGTTAGAATTGCTTATAATTCGAGGAGTATCTAACAAGACCTACAAAACTAAATAGTACTCCCTCCGATCCTATATATAAGACATACTTAACCATATTCCTCGGATCAAGAAAAATAGTTAGTTTTATGAATTCTATGAGAATATATTGTAACATTACAATTTTACCCTCTCAACTTTTCTTGAAAAATTCACACTCATTAATGAACAAAAAAAAAACACATGCATTTAATAAGGGCAAAAAAGAGAAAAAACAATAAATGATGCATAGAAAATACAAAATGTCTTATATATAGGACCAAAGATTGCTTCTAGAATATGTCCTATATATAGGACCGGAGGGAGTACTTTTTAGTTCTTAATCTTTATTAGGTAATTACCTCATCCACTCCATTCATTCCTTATTTATTACTCCCTCCGGTTCCTAATATAAGCATCTTTTGACTAATTTCACTCCCTTTAAGAAAGTTAGTTAGTGACATTAGAAATGTAAATATTTGGTATTATTTTCAAAAGGTACCCGAGTAATATGTCAAATTAGTCCCTAACTTTGTAAGCGTCGATCAAATTAATCTCTGACTTTATCGAAATAGCAATTTAGTCCCTGAGATAGGAGAACGTCGATCAAGTTAGTCTCTGCCGTCACTATCGTAGGGATGTATTTGCTTTAAAATGGAATAAAGATAGGAACGTATGTGAATTAAAATGAAATCTCAGGGACTAAATTGCTATTTCGATAAAGTCAGAGACTAACTTGACCGATGCTTACAAAGGCAGAGACTAATCTGACATATTACTCAATTATTATTGGGAATGTAAAAAGTGTCAAGTAAATAGGGGTGTTTGTGAAAAAAAAAGTAATTAATGTCATTGGAAAATGGAAATGAGGCTTATATTAAGAAAAAAAAAGTCTTGAAAGGAGGCTTATATATAGGACCGGAGGGAATATTGACCAATAAAGATTAAGATATGATGGAAAAAATTTAGCATATTTTAACTAAATTTGTGATAACGTAGCTAATAGAAAGAAACAAAATTGTAATTAATATTGTGAATGAGAATAAAAATAAAGGTTTTATTAACAAAAATAAAGTTATTAAGATAAGAACAACAAAAATAAGTACATATGATTTCATCTCCAGAAGAATAAAGAAAATACACATTTCAAAATTTTTTCTTCTGTATTTATCTTCTTAAACATCTTAAAAATAAAAATTACTTCATCCCTTGTATGTGTGGTGTGTTTTAAGGTTATAGTTAAATGAATTAAGAATTTGTGATATTTCAACTATAATGCCTCTGCTTAATCATTACAGTATTGAAGAGAGAAATATAATAAAAGTGAAAATAAATGATAGTGTGATAAATAGAGGTGTGTTGAAAAAAATAACATTAACTATGTATTGAGTTTTGTAAAAAAAAAATATATATACAAAACATGAGACAAAAACTTTATGAACACTATATTACGAAACGAGTAGTACAAAGCCATACAATAGTACTCCCTCTGGTCCTATTTATAAGACTCTTTTGAGGTTTTTCACTTTCACCAAGGAAAGTGAATAAATTTGTTAGTGACATTGGAAATATGAAAATTTGATACTCTTTTTCAAAATTACCCCTATAATTATTGTTGGAACTCTAAAAAGTGTTGACTTTATAAGGGTGTTAGTGGAAAGAAGTAATTAAATGCTATTGAAAATTGGAAATAGGTCTTATAAATAGGACCAAAATAAAAAACACAAAAGGGTCTTATAAATATGACCGGAGGGAATACCATTTTACGAGAATTAATGTTCACCAGTAATCAATGTTAACCTTTACTCCTTTATAGTACTAGTACTCCCTTCGGCTCGAATTATAAGCAAATTCAACTACTTTTACGCTTATTAGGGAGGTTAGTTGATTACATTTAATTTTCTCAAATTTTTTAAAAAATAGAGGTATTTTAGGAAAGTAGTATTGGGAATGAAACAAAAATTAATTAAGATTACAATTTTCTAGAAATATTTTAGGAAGTTGCATTGGGAATGAAACAAAATTTAATAAAGTTGGTTAATTTTGCTTATATTTTAAACCAAGATAGGTATGTTTTTTGTTGCTTATAATTCGAGCCGGAGGGAGTAATTGTTTAAGGTTATAATAATACATGATTTAGTAATATAATGTGTCTTTTTATAATTAATTAATGCTTGACTTACAACTTTTTGTCATTTATCTTTTTATAGTAATTAATCATTTTTCTCTCATTATCCCTTTTACTCCCTCCGGTCCTATTTATAAGATTCTTTTGGGGTTTTTCACTCCCACCAAGGAGAGTGGATAAATTTGTTAGTGACATTGGAAATGTGAAAATTTGATATACTTTTTCAAAACTACCCCTATAATTATTATTGGAACTCTAAAAAGTGTTGACTTTATAGGGGTGTTAGTGGAAAGAAGTAATTAAATGTTATTGAAAATTGGAAAGGGGTCTTATAAATAGGACCAAAATAAAAACCCCAAAAGGGTCTTATAAATAGGACCGGAGGGAGTATTAATTAAATGAGGTAGAGTTCTAAAAATAATACTCCATCCGTTTCACAATATTTGGCCTTTTAGCCTTTTTTTTCTTGTTTCACAATGTTTGGCCTTTTACATTTTCAATACATAAACATATTTTTTTTCCAATATTAATCTTTCATTCAATCATTTCTGTTACTCCTCATTAATTCTACTTTTATCATCTCTAAACCACTATACGTTAATTAATGGACACACTTACTAATAAAAATTAAATACTATTACATTTTCAATAAGGATTAAATAGGGACATTTTAGACAAATTATACATAATACTTACAATAATTAACATTTTCTTAATCTATGTGCCCAGACCTAAAAGGCCAAACATTGTGAAACGGAGGGAGTAGCTACTAATATTGCCTCAATTTTAAAGAATGATAATTATTTATGAACATATTAACTTTGTTAAAGTGACAATTATAAAGATTCGGAAGTAGTACTAATTATGTAGTTAGTATTTCATTGTCAATGAAAATGTAAACAATTTTTTTTTTTTTTATAACTCAGGTAATCCAGCCCACCAAGCTGACTAATCTTCGGGGACCAATCTCACCGGGCACTTGATGGGGCTCAATTGAAGCAAAAGCTTTTGCTCTGTATGCACATGACCAACAATGTTTGATTCAATTTTTCAAAATTAATTTTATAATGTAATTATTATTGACACTCTATAAAAATAATAAGAGTAATTGTAAAAATAAAAATATTTAAATGGCATTAAAAATTGAAATAGTATTTTATAAATGGAATTAAAAATAAAAAAAAAGTCTTGTATTAAACATCTTTTGGAATATTTGAGGCTTGAGAGACACTACTCGAGTTGGTAATATATATTAAAAAAAAATCTTCACATTTATTAATGTTAGTTAACTGTATTTAATCTTTTCAAATTCATGAAAAATATAAGTATTTTGGAAAAAGATTAATGGATGTGTACTAACAGTGTAACGTTTTTTACACCATCAGATTATCATCCACCATTCATTTGTATTACTTTTATTTGAAAGTCAACCACAATAAACACTTGAATGGTGGATGATGCGCTGATGGTATAAAAAACATTTAGAAAGTCGTTGCACCATCTATTTTCCCTTTTGAAGAAGAGAACACCACTTTATAAAATTATTTTGGAAAAGTAGCAGTGAGAATAGAACAAAAATTAAAAAAGCTAGTTAAATTTTTCTCATATTTTAAACCAAAGAAATATTTTTTTCTTACTTCTTTCGATATCTAACATAAGAAAAAAGAACATATTTATTTCGATTAAGTATTAAAAAGAGTTAACTAACTTTATGTTCTTAATATAATTATTTCTAAATATTCACGTAAAAGGTTTGTCTCATTTAATTATAACTCTATTTTTTAAAAAATTTAAGAAAAATAAATTTACTCAACTAATTTTTCTTATTAATTGCCGTGAAATTAAATTTTTTATATGAACAATATGGAGTATATTACTCCATCTATTTCAAATCTTTTGGTTTTTTCACGTTTCTTTTTTCATTTTATAACTTTTGTCCTTTTTACAATTTTGATGTATAATTATGTGTTTTTTTAATTCTAATTTTAAACCTTCATTCAATCGAATTTTTTACTCATCATTAATTTTATTTTTATCTTTTCTTACATTCTTAAATTATTATATATTAAATAATGGATAAAAAATAAAATATTATTATAATTTTTAATAAAATTAAATAAAAACATTTTAAATAAAACACATATAAAACTTATAATAATCCAATATTTTGTTAACACTGTACTCCTTATGTGTTATTAAAAAAAACCAAAAAATTTAGAGGGATAGCAATGGGGAGGCTCCTGTGCATGTTAATAGATAACATGCACCGGTGCATGCTTTTCTTTTGGGGTTTTTTTTTTAAAAAAAATTTAATCAATTAAAAAATATTTTATGCATTTTCTTTTTTACCGATATGAAGTGATTTTTATAATTTGAATTTATTTTTTTTACTCTGCGTTCTTAAAAAACTGTACTAAGTAAAACTGTATTCAAAATTTACATATTCTAATAAATCTGTAAACGAATTTATGTTAAAAACTATTCTGAATAAATTTGTATTAAAAAAATTTAAAAAACAAAAAAAAATCACATGCACCGGGCACCGGAACCTCCCCCGATAGAAATACAAACCGAAAAGAGTAGAATCTCGTTGGGAACTGAAATTGCAAACAAACATCGAAGAGGAAGAAGACACGAGAAGAAAACAGCGAAACATGAAATGGTGAATGGTGATTGACGGGAAAGTGGGGCTTTCCTTTCCCAAATTGAGGAGAAAGTCAAAGTTTTTGGTACTTATGAGGTAAAAATAAGCTTTCACTTTCCTTAACTTTTACAGTATTATATTTTGGGATTGCTTAACCTCAGCGCAGCCCTTAGGGCTGAGGATAAGAGGTGAAAAAGTAGAAAAAATGTCTTAGAAAGCTAACCCACTAATTTTTAAAGTCTTAAACATTTATTTTTTCAATGCAAAGATACTTTTTATAGCTTCTTATCCTCAGCCCTAAGGGCTGAGGTTAAGAAAATCCTTATATTTTTGGGAAAATTATGATAATTAGTAGTACTCCTTTCTATCATGTATACTTCATCGAATTACACATATTAACATTAATAGGTGGTATGTTTTTCTATGGCTTAATTATGCTACATGTTCTTGAAGTTTGAGGTACTTTTACCAGATACATTTATTCTTTTTTTTTTCGAATGTCTGACTCCCCGAAATTACTTCTAAGTTTGTCATATACCCTTACTACCAATTATGGTCAATTTTGATGACATATAACATTGGAATCCTGATCAGACGCAGGAGGTTGGTCATGTGGTGTCGAGTGATGTCAAACGGGCGAAAACAACCTCTTTCTTCAATTTTTTTTTATCTTTTTTTTTATTTAACTAAAAATATAGAAATATTAAGTTTTTTGGTTTTTTAAATTTTTTAAAAAAAGATCTTCGACCACGGGGCACCCGGTGCTTAACCTCCTGATTAGGATTCCGATGTTGCATGTCAGCAAAATTGGCTAGAATTGGTAGCAGGGGTATATGACAAACTCAGAAGTAACTTCGGGGAGTCAGACATTGGAAAAAAAAAGAATAAGGGTATGTGACAAAAGTATCCCAAACTTCAGAGACTTATGACATAATTAAGCCTTTTTCTATTATGCACATTTAAATGAATCACACATGTTAACAAGAGTATGAAAAAATAGGCGGTACTTCTTTCTATCATGCATACTTAACCTAATCACACATATTAATCAAAGTAGTTAGTTTTATAAATTTTATGAGAATACATATATTGTAACATTACAAATTTTCTCTCAATATTTTTTCTTTTAAAAAAATTCTATTTATTAATAAACAGAAAAAATATATACATAGATAGTCAAATCATTTAATAAGAGCAAAAAAATAAAAAAATTTACAAATGATGCATAAAAAATATAAAATATCTTATAATTAGAAAAAAAAAATCTTTAGAATATTATTTATAACAAGGACAAGAAGAAGTACATTGTTAACGTATGTGAAGTTTTCATATATTGTGAGTGTATCATTTACTATTAGTGAGTTTATTTTTTTTCGTGAGTTTATGGTTATAGAATTATGAATAAAAATAATGCAAATAATAGTGGGTGATGTATCAGAAAATATGAAAAATTTTATATTGTCAGTATATAAATATAAAACTTATTTATTATTGAGGTTTGTCCTAATGACACAAACATTAATTTTTAATAAAAATATATTCACTCCATCTATTTAACATTAAACATTACATTTACATCCTTGTATGCATAATAGGCTGTATTAGTTTATTAGTAATTGAAATGTTTTGCTTAAGATCCACTTATGCCTTCAAGGGATGTTTATGTCATTAACATAAATTTTAAGTACACTTTATGCATTTTTTTTAAAGAGTACTTTTTTAAAATAAAAATATATAATGATTTTTCATGAATATGTATATATAATTATGTTCTTATATAAAAATTCTATTCCCGTTAATTTTAGAATGATGAAAAATATCCAATATCATAACCTGAATTTGTATTCTCGTAAAATCAATGCGATGCGTAAATAGATTTTTAAAGACTATTTTTCGAGACATATCAATTTCAATTTGTTAACGAGGGATCAAAGTCCACCAAATATTATTTCGAGCCTCACAACTGAATCATAGCACAGAGAGTTGTTTCAACACCCCCCATTCATATACTACCTGATATTAGGGATATATAAGTGATCCGGTCTCAGATCACGATATTGTTTGGATTGAACCTGATCAGAATGAGAAATGTAATCTGGTTTGGTCTCGTGATCCGATTTGATTTCAAAATTTTCAAACTGTTGTTTTATGGTCCGATTCATGATCTCATAATTTTTGAAACTATAAAAACTGAACCGAATTGGATCAGTAACTTAAAAAAAAATAAAAAAACACGGAACAACACTACAGCTACATGACTCCTCATTAGGGGTGTAAGTGATCCGGTCCGAGATTGCGAGACCGCTCGGACCTGTGAGACCCACAATTTTATCCAATTTAATTAAATTATAATATTTCTATTTTTGCCTTTATTTTATTTGGTCATATTCATTTTAAGGGTAATTTGGTAAGATTTGTTATTAAAAAGTTGATTTTGATTTTATATATATATATATATATACATATATATGTGTGGTGGTAATATATATATATATATATATATATATATATATGTATGTACATCTAATTATAAATTTTTATTTAATAAATGAGAAAAAAAATTATTTTTGGTGTGAAATTATATTTCTGAATATTTAACAAATATTTTTATTAAGAAAAATTCTATTGGAATGATTTTAATTAAGGTTTTGACAAAAAGTGAAATTTTAGGGTTATAGAACTATAATTTCAAAAAATTCATATCTTTTAAACCGTACGTCGAAAAATTACAAATGATATGTCAAAACGATCGTATCGAAACGTAGATTATGAAAATATAAAGCTTTGATTTTTATTCTGGAGTTTTCGAAATTTTATCACTGCTACAGTACTGAACGAATTTTTGAGTTTTATGTGTAAATGTATGATTTTAATGCATTAAATGACCTTTTGACTCAAGTGTATATTATTTTGAAAACAAAAATACATTTCTGAGGTTTTCTATTGGACTACCATCCAAATAAAATATATTTTCGCATTTGTCTTATTATAAAATTATTTGAAAGCTTATGAAGTGCATTTTTGAAGGAAATGATCTTAGAGCTTCAAAAATTCATAACTTTCAAACCGTAAGTCCAAAAATTATAAAATTTATATGAAAACGATCGTATTAAAATGTAGTATCTGAATATGTGAAAAGATAATTTTTATTTTGACATCTACGAAAAATTACTGTACAGTAAAGAAAAACGAATTTTTGCTATTTCTAACTTGGAAAAATTATTTTGGAGTATGAAATAAATTATTGGGCTATAAAATAATTTTATTTATATATTGAGATATTTATTTAAATGTCTACTGATTTCACAGTCCAAATATTAGCATTTTCCTAATTATTTCTGAATTATAAAAAATGAAAGCTTTTAGGTGATTTGTCAATTAGGTGGTGAATTCAAAATGGGCCAATGGAAATTTTTCTCCTTATTTTTATATGTGTGCACCGTCCAAATATTAGGAGGGAGAGAAGAGAATAATTTCTGAAAATTTTGAGGAATAAACCTTGAGTTAAGAAGCTATAGTTTTTAGAAAAGTCCCATTTAATGCTTGTGAAGTTCCAAGTGAAGAAGTAAAGTTGATGACTCACCATGGACTAGGAGGGGGATGAATTTCTGATCAGATTTTTGGAGAATATTTGCCTTCTCTTCACCTATAAATAGGCCATCACACCTCTCACCATTTCACACACACTACTTGTTGTTACTTTGAGAAAAAAAAATTTATTCCAAGAGAAAAAAGAGAGGAAGGTGGCGAGTTACATAGAGGAAGAGGAAGAAAATTTTCTCACTTTGGGGAAGTCTGTTAGCGTTAGGAGGAGAGAATAAAGGAATCAAAGGTGAACGAGCTGCTGGAGTTGTGGACTCAAAGGTTGAAACAGAGTAAGCGTGGATCTCATGTGAGAGAGAAGCCTTCTTAAGACATAGTGACATGTAGGGTAATATTAGGACGTTCCGTATCATCTCAAAGGTCGGAACTAGGAATCTATCGGTCGAGTAGTAAAACGGCAATTGAGTGTGTATCCCGCCGTTTATACGAAAAATACGATTCCTCGATATTTATTGTATGTCGGTTGATAATTGATTATGCCATGTTGTATATTTTTGAATTGTATATTATATTTTGGAAATAATGGTTCATCTTATGGAAAGATAATTAATGTTCGGTGGTTCCTATGAAAAGAGTTCTTTGTGTTTTTCGACCGGTCGTTCCATGAAAAGGATTTGGCATATTTTGGAAATACTATTATGAAAATATGAGAATGATCAATGGATTTTGTAAGCGATATTAGTGTACAGTGATGGTGCAAGTGGCACAAAAATAACTTTGTTACATAATCCCCTTAAGTGACTGGCCACGTGGATGACTGTGTCGTGGTTTCAAGTCTTGTGGAATCCACTGTACTATAAGTAAATATGGCTGTGGTCCCTTAGAGGTCGAGGCTCGTTAGAAGCGAGGCTTAGAATAGGTCGACCAAAACTTAGGTTTAAGAAAAGACTTAAAAGACTTAGGAACCCCTTTCCTAAACCTACGCGTTGAGAGTGAAGTAGTGGAGAGGAAAGACACCCTGATTATCTATGGATACTCGGGTATGCTTGGAGGTCGGTGTTTCTTCAAGTGTCGATTGTGATAGGGGAGGGCAAGGACGGTGAAACGTCAAGAAGCCTCGAGCGCTTCTCTAGGCGAGACAAGACTACAAGGACTTGTCTCTCGGTTGTAGACAATGTCGTAGCGAAGAACTGCACAATCAACTAGAGATAGCACTGTCGCCCCCTTGAGCAAATCCTAGATGGTGAGAGGGAACCCGAATGGGGCTAGATGTCGCTGTATTTTTGGTAAAACTGTATGGATGAAATAATTTTACTTCGGTTGTTGAATACTCTTTGGTGCGTACCCTTCGACATCGATGCCAACATGGTTAGGGTTCTTGTGCGTCCCATCTGCTTTCCGAACTAGGATGTGGTTGGAATGATGGAGGAGATGTAACGTGTGTGGTACCAAACCCTTGAGCCTCGGTGTGGTACCCCCTCTTGAATTTCCGGTGGTTATGACAATGAAACTTAGAGCCTAAAGATAATTAAATATAATGGATATGGTTTCATGAAGATTATCCTTTTGGTGGGAAGGACCCTATGGTATTTAGCTGAAGTTGTTTATAAGAGATTGGAAATAATGATGTATATATTGTTTTGTGATATGCTTGTATGGTCTTAATATTCCCCTATGGTAAGCCCGCGCCGTCGACGATCATATCGTTCGGAAGTGCTTACTCTCTCTATTTCCCTTTCCTGTGAACATTGGGGAACAATGTTCACAAATGACAGATCATGTACTATCTCGAGTAGCGGTTGCTCAAGATGGAAGAGGATCGCGAGACGACGTACATACGAGGAGGAAGCAGAAGCAACAATCAAGTAATATTCCAGACAGTTGAGGTGGAGGAAATGATGAAGACTAATAGTCTAGGATAGTTTTTGTTTTGTATTCCATCTTTGGATGGGTAGGACACGATTACTCTATCCCGAATGTAACCCCAGTTGTAATATGGATTATTTTAAATGAAATAAAAGAAGTTCTTTTTGGTTATTGTATCATGTTCATATGTACCTAAATTATTTTCCGCAAGTTAACCATCAATTAAATATGACATGGATAAAATGAGTTTTTTTTGAAATGTATTGGATGGTAACATCTCTTTTTGGAAATAGAATTTTTATGACGCAAGTTAAGTATCAAATTATTTTGTAAACAAATGAATCAAATTGTTTTATGAAAATCTTTTTGTAAAAGAATTAAAATAAACTGATTTTGGAAATGTTTAAATAAAAAAAATGGCGCAAATTTTTAGTGAAAATTCTAAGTCCAAATTGGGGTGTTACAGGACCGAACCGGATCGAACCAAAAAATGCAGTCTGATCCGGTCTCACGGTCCAATCCGGTCTCAAAAAGTTCAGACCATATTTGAACGGTTCGGTCCACGGTCCCAGATATTCTTAGACCGCTGGGATCGGACCGGACCGATAGAGTTAATAATTTATATATATATATAAAACTACAGACACACAACATATTTTGCCATTTCCCACGGTTTTGCCATTGCAACCATTCTCAGTGACACACAACATATTTTGTCCTTCTTCAAAACAAACTCCTTCCTCATTACAGTGACACACTCTCTTCTCCTTCCTTCCTCATTTCACAACAAACTCCTTCTCCCACCTTCTCCTTCGTCCCTTCTCTCCTTCTCCTTCTCCCTTCGGTTCCCTCCGTCCTCGCTTCGTTCTCTCTCTCCATGCTCTGCCGTCGTTCTCCCTTCGGTTCCCTCCGTTCTCGCTTCGTCTCTCCATGCGTCGCCGCCTCGTTCCTTGTTCTCTCTCTCTCTCCATGCGCCGCTGCCGTCGCGTTCCCCTTTCTCTTTCTCTCTCTCTCTCTCCACGATCTCCCTCCTCCACACGTCCACAGCTTCGTGGCTTCGTCGATCTCCCTCCTCCACACGCCCATCGCCGCAGATCAAGCCCTACCGTTCTCTCATCCGATTCTGCCGCCGCCGCCTTAGCACAATGCTGCAACTGCTGCTTGCAGAAGCAGAGGGAACCCTAGGGTTCCCAACCCAAGTGAAAAACGGGCCTAAAGGCCCAATTTCAACCCAATTTAAAAAAAGGGACCTTGAAGTCTTCAACAATTATGGTCTAAATAGATTGAACCGGACCAAACCGCAATGGACCGTTACGGTCCGATCCAGTCTTTGCATATGAAAAACATCCGGACCGGACCACAATAATTTAATCGATCCGGTCTCTAAAGTTCATTAAAGACCGGACCGGACCGGACCGTTACACCCCTACTCCTCATTACTCACTTTCTAAACCTGGTGCCTCCATCTGCCATCCCTCACACATTTTTCTTCTCCTCTCATTTTTCTACTCATTTTAGCCATATGTACAAGTATGATGGACAAAGATCACCTGTCCCAGAGTGTGTTCCAAACCCTGTACCCATTACACACATCTTTAAAAACTGAAAATTAACTTCCCAACTTGCATGACATTTTTTGTAATAATTGATGAAATATGATTGGCTGGAGACAGGGAGACAGGAAAATTGGGCACAGAGGATCTCCATTCCAAGTATGATACTATATTAATTAGAGACATTATCTTTCAAATGCATTAAATATTTGTTGCTCAATGAAATCATTATTAGTAAAGGTAAAGTTCCCCGTTACATTATTCGCTCTGTGAAATAGATTAGAAGCATATGTACAAGTGAAGGTAAACTTTTTTTTTTTTAATTTTAAATTTTAATTATGGGTTAAATAGATCAGATCGGATCAAATCATTTATTAACAATTTGGTCTGGTTTGATCTTTGTACATAAAATATATCAAAAGCAAACTAAATCAAACCGTATTAATTTAATTGACTCAATCTCTAATATTCGTCAAAGATCGGTTTAGATTGAACCATTACACCCCTAACAAACATTGGAGTCGTATGATCCCTTTCTAACTCTATTTGAGTTGATTTCCCGATAAACTAGATTTTTCGGAACAAAGGAGTGCTTGAACCAGTTGCATTCTCAGTCCTAATCATATTGTTTTGACTTAGAATTTACCATCCTAAAAAAAGACAATGATCAAACTCTAATATTATCACACATAATAATAATAAATTATCCATTAAATAAACTAAATTTTGTTTGTTTACTTTATATTGAGAAGTCTATTGCCCCAAACTTACTTCTTAAATGTAATCTTTTAAATTTAATTAAAAAAATAATTTCTAATTTTCGGGGGTTTGGGATTTTTAAAATTTAGTTTGATAACATTATTTAGTCAAAATATACATAAATAAACCCCAATAACCATAAATCTTCAAAACACAAACCACTCAAACATTCGAAATCCTACAAAATAGCATCACCACCTAAAATCCATATTTTTTAAATTTTTTTTAATGATTTTCGGATGTACCGATTTAGTCTCTCAAAATTTTTTAACATATCAACTTGGTCCCACATATTTTAAAGACCAAATTGGTACATCGGAAATCTTGAGAGACCAAAGTGGTACATCCGAAAATCTTAAAAGACTGAATGTGTATTTAGAAATTTTCAGAGATTAATTTGACACAGTGAAAAAACATAATAAACTAAATTGATATTTCACTCTCATGTAAATAATGGAATGCAAGGCACACTTTTTGTAAAAAAAAAATTACGTTATGAATATAATTTTTCCAAAATAAAGATAAGAACGTATGTATTTATTTATTTTTTGTGGAAAATGTATATATTTATTTTATTATTATTTGTAAAAATAGCATGAGAATGATGTAATCTTTTCGGTGGAGTATAATTTAATGTTATTGCCTAAAAAAATAATTTCAAAACAATTTTCGAAGGTTTAAATATCAAAATGGACCATATAAATATTGACTCATTTGAAATTGGTCCTTGCAAAACTTTTTTTTTTTGTTTTGGTCTCTACATTTACAAAACGTTTTAGTTTTGGTCCATCCTGCTAACTTTTGGTCCCATAATTATGTTGGTAATTTGTTTTGGTTCCTCTGTTATTAGATTTGATATGTTTTGGTCTCTCTACTATCATGGTTTTTGAATTGGTTCCCTTATGTAATAGAAGTTGTCTTTTTACCCTTGAGAATTAATGCACGATATCATTCTTAATTGGTCGTATGATGTAATACATTACGTTTTCAGCATTTTCTATATACATTTAATATAAGGGACCAAAATCAAAATGTTTTATAAATGCAGGAACTAAAATGAAATTTTCTTTTTTGGAGAGACTAATTTTACAAAAGTCAATATTTAGCGGATTCATTTTAGCAGTTAATTTTTTATTTTTTTTTAAAAAAAATCAAAACAAAACTAAAGCATGTTCCTCCATGCACGAAGATGCCTTTGTCCTCGGCTTTGGCTATTGTTAAATCCTCGATAACATATTCGCATCCTTTTGAACAAGGGAAAGAGATATTATTTATTGCAAGAGTGATTCAAATCGAAGCAACTATATTTTTCTGATACTAAGATAAGCAAAGACTATATTTTATGCCGAAAAGAAAACAAATAAAAGTACACGTTATTGCATACTGTATTTTAAAAATATTATACATGTACATACCGGCTCTACTCGCAAGGCATAAACAATTGATTCAGTTATAAAATTGGAAAAAGAATAAATAAAAGCATCTTTCATTGGCTTTTAAACACTTTTTCGAATTAATTATAAAATTGTTTTAAAAAAAATAGAAACACCTTTTTTGTATAACCAAACAACAGAGCTATATATATAATACATATTATGTGAAGCCCTAGGAGTAGGAGAGGGATCCACCCTTCGGTCCACTTGTCCCATACTATAAAATTTATTTGGTAATGCTCTCGTGATTAAGATAAAAAAACCAAGTTTATGCGCACCTTAATGAGATTTGATCATTGATTAATGGGTTCAATTCACCTGCACATGATCAATCGCGATTTGGGATAATATTATAATAATTAATACTTATTATTATTAAACTAACTAGTTGAACTTAGTGTATTTTGACCTAAGCTAGTTTCCTTACTATGTTAATAATATTATATTTTAACGAACATGCACAACAGAGGATAAAAACAATAAAATATATTAGTGGGTTAAGACAAACCCACTCGTTCAACTTAAACAAATGATAAAGCCAAAGAAAGAAATCTAATCTTTAGTTAATTAAAGGTGTTAGATTCAAGTTGTCTTCGCAGACAAAAGTAGAAATATTAATTTTATTTGGACGTACCTGAAGTGGCAAGCATCGGTTCATTTGATTGTTCCACGTTGGAGTTGCATTCTTGAATAGTGAAAGACTTCCGGGAATGTGAATTTGTCTTGTTGCTAATCGTGGAGGTCGCCATGATTAAGAATACAATATTAAATTAGAGTAAGAAACAACAACAGTACTAATATCTTAATTATTTTCACGAACCAGGGGTCGAATACTCCAATTCCAATTCATTTAATTTATTTTTTAAAATCATTCTGATAATGCTTTGTTATTTTTCTTTATCTTAAGTTAGGGGATGACGAAATTATTATTTTTTTAATAATGTGTCTATTGCAAGCTGTATAATGGAATACTCTAGACAAATGCTATAAAAGTTAGGTTCATGACTTCAATTTTTTATTCTTTTTTAAATGTATTAAAAAAATGGTTTTGATTAACAATTGTTAACTTTCAACTACACAATTTTTTATTATTTTAAATATATTAAAAAAATGTTTTGATTAACAATTATTAACTTTCCACCACACCCCCAAGATTTTAATATAGTATAGTTCAGATTCGAACGAAGTAAACAAACATTTGGTCATCTGGGAGAATTGAAGAGGAAAAAGAAAATTCTATCACACTCCTCTTTTCTTTGACCATTACAATTACAAGTTCAGTTCAATTTTCAAACAACACTAACTTCTTCCGTCCCTTGATATAAAATTATTTTAAGTTCATCAAAAAAGTTATTAATTTTATTAGTATTATTGGAAATTAAATATGAATATTTGAAATATTTTTTAAAACAATCTCTATAATTATGGAATTCTAAAAAGTATTGAGTAAATAAGAATATTTATAAAAAAAATTAATTATATATTATTAAAATTTGGAATAAAATCATCAAAATAAAATTTTCAAAACAATGACTAACGGAGTCTCATGTTTAATTTTGTGAGCCTACCATGCATTAATGTGACTTGTTAAATATTTCATTAACTATCAACAAGGGTATTGGTGTAATTGTAGAAGCACACTATGATCTTAGAAAAAAACTAACATTTGATTCATGAAAATACTAGTTGGAATGACAAAGCATAGATAAGTTCAATGAATCAGTTTTTTATCCCGATAACAGTGTGAAAAAGTACTTGACAAAAGAAAAACACATATATTTCATTAACTATTGATTATTTAAATATATTCTCCCTTATCAAAATGATGGTTAAAAAATAAAATAAAAATTAAAAATTCTCTATCTTTTAAAGACAGAAGGAGTAGTTATTATGAAATTAACATTAATGAATACTAGTATTTGACAACTCACCTAAGGATGACATCTATCATGTAAATGATTTATGGTTTCTATTTATAGGTGGTGAAGAAGGAGAAGGGGTCATGGTGGTGGAATCGTTGTGGCCTTGATCGTCTGGTGTTGCGATGGTTGGAGAGGCAAAATGGAGATAGGTGGCCATTGGAGGTGGGTAATGAATGAGGATAAGTGGTGATGGAGGTTAGAGATGAAGGTATATTAAGGAGAATGAAGTAAAAAGAGCATTAGATATAAACTCAGATGAAGTATCAAAGAATCATCCCAAATGCATAAGCCCTTAATGTCAAAAGCCAGATTTTAGGCGAGGAATTGCATTCCGTAATATTATTGGAATTCTACTTAATATGCGTATTTTTAAAAAGAAGTAATTAAATGTTATAAAAATTGGAATAAAATATTACAAATTTCCTAAAAGGGTCTTTCAATTAGGGTCGATAGGGAGTACTTAATTTTTCTTAAAAGTAAATTTAAATTGCCATATAAAAATGACAATGAGTACGGAGACTTGTAACCAAGGAAAGCTTATCTGGGGCAGGGTTTATACTTTATACATTCATTCACTTTATTCATGATAAAGCTCCCCTCCCATGATTTCATGTAACCATGTCATTTCCTTCCTTGAGTTAAACATCGAAGTCTGGTATAATAAAAAAAAAGTAGAGAAAAATTATCCAAAATGTCAACTATTTCGAGATAACAATATATTGCATACGATCTCTCATATAGGAGTAATAGATTTGGCAAAAAAAAAAAAAAAAAAAAAGATTGCATCACCCAAGTCTCACAGGAAATAAAACAATCAACTGAAGTAGTAGTTTCTATAATATCATCGGAGTAGATAATATGTTATTATATATTGGGTCACAGGTTGAACGTGTTACAGAATTTAAATTCCAAAAAAAAATTTACACCCCAGCTAGAGAATAAATACCAAACATGCCGCCTTGAGTAGGTTGACGATTGCAAGGATCAATATTCGCTCAAATTAAATGACTTGAATCCTTTGAAATATTTGTAAAATATTGGGAGATCATCAAACTCGATTTGTCTCTTACCCTTAAACCCATAATGTGTTGGATGAAAGAGACACAAGCTTAAAGCAGTGAACACATTCAGCCCCCTCCATTCCTCAGTGTTTTCAAACATGTTTGCAATAACTCAACAAGCATGGGCAGGAATTATATGGGCTGAGAATGCATCACATGAAAGAATAGTAGTCTACCAAACCCAGTTTTTAGGTCCCAAACCCCGTTTTTTTTTTTCCGATGGGTTTCTATTGGAATTTTTTCCGATACCCCCGAGTCGGAAAATTGCATTTTTCGACTTTAAAAATGATTTTTTTAATAAGAAAGTATTCGGAAAATGCATTTTCCGACTCAGGGGTATCGGAAAATATTCCAACAGAACCCCATCAGGAAAAAAAAAAAAAAAAAAAGGTTTGGGGACTAAAACTCTTGAAATACTAGTAGTAATTGGAAGTGTCTAATTTCAATGATGCAATACGTAAAGAAATCATTCAACTCATATACATGAATTCACATTTTCAATATAAAAAAGAAAACAACTATTTAATTGAAAAGTTGTCTTCCGTATCACATAAAAATATGCATCAGCTGTGCAACTCAACACAAAACTTGACCTTCTTTAGAGAGAACTCAAACATTTATTTCTTGTATCAATGCATCAAACAGTCAGCAACTCCTGAAAGATAAGGAGAAGAATTTACTTGTCAAAACAAAATAATAAGACCAATATAGTATAAAAAATTTAGGGAAAATTTAATACTGATGACCATTCAGCAGGGAATATACAAGGGTTTTTCTACCGTGTCTTAAGTAAACATTGACAATCTTATTAGATTACTCATAAAAAGTAAGTTTGCATCAGAAAACAGCATATTTATTACATTGAAGAGTAGGTGTGTTATTTTTGGATGTAAACTTACCTTTTTTGGATAAATTAGCAAGTGCCTTAAAACTCACTTATGAAAAATCCATATATAATCAACTACAAATTCTCTCTTTGTGATATCTTTCTTTACCAACTACTCGAGGATACAAAGAATTATCTGACCCTTAGATTTCGTTCACATTTTCTACCCTTCAAGATATGTAAACCTCTGTCAAGTGAACAAACTTGACCACAACAAAATATCATTGGTACCCAAGTAAAGTCTACATGTCCAAATGAACTAAAGTGCTCATCACTTTTACCAAAGAAAGCATACAGTACCGCTCTATGTAAAACCATAAAACTACTGCAGTAGAAGTGATTTCTTTTTTTGGGGAAACTTGTTGAAGTAATTACTAAAGTAGAATTAGAAAAGAGGTCTTGTAACATAATAATATGTGCCTAAGCATCTCATTTATCCACCATCTGTCATAAGCTATTAATGAACATATCAGTTAAGTTGAAATACATAATACCTTCTCCTTCTGTTTGTAGATGGTTTCAACCTTCTTCATATACTCATCTGTCAGCTTCTACATAGAGATTACCCAATCATTATGAGGAAAAAAAAAAAGAAAATTTCCTTGTAACATAAATAAAATTATTGTGGTAAATTGCTAACAGCAAAAATTTCATTGATATTGAACAAACAAGTGGCTGGATTTTTATTTTTTTTTGTTGCTATAAATATAATAGGAAAATCATCCACGAGGTATAAAGAAACAAGATTTGTCATGTGGCAGCAACTTGCAAAAAATCAATTCCATTTTTTTGATACATATGGAATCAAACATTGGTTTTTCTTTCCCATTATATTGGTCGTGCACAACTATGTGAAGGTTGCAAATGCACAGTGGGCAAGATTTACTCCCTTTGTGATTGTTTTAATGCACACTATTTCCCCATCCCCCAAGAAAAAGAGAAAAACAGAGATAGCAGCAGCAAAAATTTTAAATGGATTTAAAAGTTCACAGTAACGCTATACCATGATATATAGTGTGGTATCAAGTTACCTGCAAATCACTTGACAGATCCTTCACATTATCTTCAGAGAGCTTCTTTTCCTATGAGAAAATTTCAACAAACTTATCAACAAAACATTGAAATCTTACAATCTGAAAACGGAGGAAGAATAGGAGACAAGAAAGCAATTACTGAAGAAATTTACAAAAGGTGATTAATTCAAGGATTTAAACCTTCTCAAGTTTTTCATAAGCTTTTAGTGCATCTCTTCTTATATTCCTCAAAGCCACCTATGGGAAAAAAGAAAAAGAAAAAGGTAGAATAGGCCCAATCGGTCAAAAGGAATTTACAAATGAATGCTAGTTAGTCAAAACATACATGTAAAACATTATGATTTACATAGCAAGAGATATTACAGCTTTAGTTATCAAAGCTCATTGACTTTTATTTCTCTTGGAAATTAAACTTCAAAAACTGGCTTAAGTTTGTTCCTGGATAGCCATGAAAAAGTTTCCAATGACCAAGCACCTATCCCAAGTGTTAAAGATGTTGCAAATGTACCTTCCCTTCTTCAGCTTGTTTAGCCACTATCTTTGACAGTTCCTGCAAAGAAAAACGGAAAAAAAAAATTTAAAACTTGAATTATTCAGATGAAATAATGAAATGCATATATTCCTTTAAACCTTCAGAAGATCCCTGGAATTTATATATAAAAACAATTATAAAGATATGCCATTAATCTAGTAAACAAAATAACTAAACAAATTCTATTGGAATTATGGTTAGGATATTAAGTAAAAGTTTGCATGGAGAGCTCACTTTTCTCTTAGGTAACAGGCATAGAAGACATGGGTCAGTGCCATCTTACTAATAATCAAATAAAAAGTGAGAACCAATTAGGAGTATTACCTTCATTCTGTAAGTTACAATGTAAATCGCAGAGAAATGATGAGAAGTCGCATGGAATCTCATAAAAGAGTGAATTTAGACACTACAGCATCAATGGATCTGGAAAATACCTTCCTCCTATCCGATGTCAACTGAGGGACACTCAATCGTATAACTTCTCCATCATTATTTGGAGTCATACCCACATCAGAGTTAACTATGGCTTTCTCTATAGCCTTCAAGCTGAAAAAACAATAGAATAACACAATTTTAAAAATAAAATATTGTTGTATGCCATATTATTGAAGAATGGCTTCGACAATCAATGACTAACACATAGAAATAAACAGATAGAACAAAAAGAATTTTGCCATATATACCAATACCACAGCAGCAATATATATAGCCAAAGTGTGCATTAAGCATAGATAACATCAGTTGGATGTTTCTTGGAAGTGCAAAAGTAAGATACCTGGACTTGTCGTATGGCTGAACCAGAAGGGAGCTGCCATCAGGGGTGCTAATTTGAGCAATGCTCTTCAAGCTAACCGGACTTCCATAGTATTCCACCTAGAAACATGCAGTATTAAACAGACCAACTCATCTATCTAATTAGTAATTACAACATAAATAAAATGCTAATTAGTGCCTTTAGAACATTATAGTTAAGAAAGCAAAAAAGGGAGTTTGACTTTTGCATAATGCAGCAAGGGCAGTGGTTAGCATTTAGCATCAGCCATTAAAGTTTTGAAGGAATTGAAGAAGCAGGTGAAGTTGAAAATGATAGGTACCTCAATTTTGTCAAGCATGGAGGGGTTAGCTCTGCCAGTCCTGATGGAATTGAAATTTGAGCGAACATTTTCAATAGTCCTTTCCATTCTGTTTTTCTATGGGGAGACAAAATTAATAATAAATAAAAATAGAGCATTAGACAAATGAAGTAATAATAATAATAATAGTAATAAAAAAGGGCAAATAGGGAAGAGAGACATACAACATCTTTCTCGATGGAGGCCTTTTCGGCTTCGATTTCTTCGATAGTTGCGGCCCTCACAAATGAGGTTCTGCGCAACGGAGAAGAAAGGAGGGGTCCGCGAGAAAGGGTGAAGAAGACAGGAGGGAGCTTAAGAGAGACATAGCGTGCAGAAGAAGAGGTGGAGGAGCGTTGGATGCAATTGGGAGAGAAGACGAGGGTGAGGGTTTTGGTATAGGTGGGAGGATTATGGAAGACGGAGGAGCGGAGAGGAGTTGTGGGAGAGAAGGACGTTGGTGCCATGACTCTCGGCTGTTGTTGATGTCTTTGCGGATAAGAATTTTCTCCACTCTTTCAACGGACTGCAACTCCAACGGGCCCATCCTCGCTCCATCCTAACAAAACATCAAAATTAAACTAAAAAAGAATTATCTATATATATATATAAGGTTTCTAAACATAAAAAATTAATTAAATTAATTATGAGTGTGTATTACTCTGTGTCTCTAAAATCTTTAAAAAAAAAAAGAAAATACATTTTTCAATGATTATCTACTTTATTTGGCTTTTTAACAAGTGTGTCAAGGATACTTGTTAATATTATATATATATATAAGTATTGAATCTGAATACTTGATTTTTAAAAAAATCAAAATTTCTCCTTATTATATTTTCATAACCATTTGATAATATATAAGTTTTTAGTTAATTACATATGAAAAGATTATTATTGAACTCACTATTAATCACTAATATGAATAAGACCATGTTTGGTTTAGGTCAATTTTGGAAGGAAAAAAAAAGACATTAGGTCAAAATAAACATAACTCTTAATTCGTTTGGAGAAAACATAAATATAATCAATTTGATTGCACTTCATTACACTTGATGCTCACAATTTTGAGCAATTTCTGTGAAAATAAAGACATTGGGGAAGATGGGTTCTGGGTTTGGAAAAGTGTAAATAGAATTATTGATGGATCCTCGTAATCACAAAATAATTAGAGACTCAAAAAAATTTAATAACTCCGACCCAAGTGGAATGCCTGTTACTTTCTTAAAATTTACAAGTCCTGAATTTGGGGTGAGCATAAGATTGGTTGAGGTGGGTTAGGTTTATCCCTCACATGTCTCTAAAAGTTGTTTAAGTCAATTTTTGGACTCAAACCTATTCTTAATTAAAGCAAGATAAGGTAAGGATGGGTCTAAACTAGGTCGAGTCTTAATAAGGACGGGTTCGGATTGACCCGAGACAAAAATTGTATAGCATGAAAAAATGGATTTAAAAAAAAATAGATCAACCATGAATAAAGAAAACATTTGCAAAGTTGCAATAAGAAAGGAGTTAGAAGTTGAAGGAAGTTGAAGTCGTGAACATTGGGGGAGTATCACTGCTATGGTGGTAACTTTTGGGTGGTGGCAGCAATGTCTAGGCGACACTGGTAGCATCTGGGTAAGGATGTGTGTGTTTGGGCGATAGTGGAAGTCACGAGGTAGAAAGGAGAAGAGAGCCTTAAAAGTCTATTTGAAAAGTAAAAATGTGATGAGGGCTAGATGTATTCAATGTATTGAAAATTTGGAATGGGTTCAAGGTTCCTATCTTTAGGACTTGTAACGGGCCGGGTCACCTGACCCGACATCAAGCCCAAACTTGTCTTATTTCCGGATGGATTTGCCATTTTTTTAAACGGGTTTATCCTTCTCCCCCGTGCTTGATGGGCCTAACCCGATCCGAACTCGCTAAACCAATCCAAGTCTACAAATTGGGCTGGGTCTTGCTCACCTTTATCCTGAACCACTTGAAGAAGGGGGTATACTTGCTCGGCCACCATCTTTGAACTGTTAAATAGTCATGAAATTAAAATTGAATACTTGTTTGTTGATTAAGTTGGGAGATATAAAAGGTAAGTATCTTATTTGAATTGGTCAATGGAAATGGTTTGTGGCCTTGGTTTTTTTAGTGTTAACTAACTTAACAAGCCGGGGATTGGGCTCACAGGTCACAACATATTGAGCTAGGTGAAATCATAAGCAGTCCATGATTGTTACTTTTAGTGTGCGCACTTGCATGAATAATGAGAATTTGGAAGCAAATATTGATAAAATTATTAGTTGGTCCCGGACCTTCCGGACTCATATCAACCATTGATTATGTTAAAAAATTTTAAAAATAAATAATAAATGGTAGTGATTGTACTGAATAATGAAGTCTCAGATCATCTAATAATTTCTCTATTTGGGTTAGGCGAATTTAGGTGTCCCCTTACATGACATCCCTCAAGGTGCGTAGATTATGGGCTCTTTTCTTCACACTATTTTACTGACCAAACTTCTTAATTTCAAGTCCTTCTGCATGCACCTTCTACCTTTAAAGTTTAAATTTGGTTTACAATCTCTTTGTTTGTTGAACTCGTTAGGCATTGCCTCGACCAAGGATCTGATGGCTATGGTTCTCTTGTTTTTTACGGTGCTATTGATTAGTCTTTCTGTGGTTTCCATGAGTGCTGTTTACAGGGTGGGAGATTCTGTTGGGTGGACTATCCTAGACCACCCAGATTACAAAAACTGGGCTTCTTCCAAGAAGTTTTATGTTGGTGACACTCTAAGTGAGTGCTCCACTTTCCATGTTCTTTTAATTTTGTAATAATAAATTCTGGCACATTTGCCATTCACTTGAATATATATGCATGCTGATAGATCACAAATATGGCCTAATGATTATTATTATCTTCAAAATTGCACAAGTTGGCACCCATATAACCTATTCGATTGAGTTGTATATATCAATAACCCTTCTACATGGTATCTTACATGCATCAATATAAAATCATGCATGTGATCATTATTGCATAATGCTATATATATTATGGCCATATGTCAAAATATATTTGTGTGTTTATTCCATATTGAAAATAATAAATTGGCATGATGAGCATGTTGTTCTCTCATCTATCATGAATAATAACAGTGAGTGAAATAAACATGTAGTTTTCTCTTATCACAAGCAAAACCATGACGTGATGGAGGTGAGCCAACATGACTACATTCACTGCAACACGAATTCTGCAAAGGCCTTCTATCACACCGGTTCTGACTCGATCAACCTGACCAAGACAGGGGACTTCTACTTTATTTGTAGCAACAGTGGTCATTGTCTTGCTGGACAAAAGGTTCATATAAAGGTCAATCATAATTGACATCTATCAAACCTACATGCAAGTTGCAACTACCCTCATTCCTCGAAGTCTAGGAGCAGGAGGTATTGCACATATAGGTTCCAATCCAAGTAGCAATAATGCTGTCTCACATATAATGCTCTTATTGTATTAAGCAATTACGTTTTGGTTGGATAATCCACAGTAGACCTTAGCATGTTTCAGTTTTTTGAGCCCCAATTCCCCAAACCTTATCAATTTATTCTCAATTGGATGAACAATATTTGTTTTGCTGTTGTTGTTGTTGTATGTTTATCAGTTTATTAATCATGATCACTTTCTCTAGCTAGATGTGTTCTGATTTATCTTTTAATATAAAGTTGTTCATTTTATCTCTGTTTGCTCCATACCAGCAATATATATAATACCATTACCAGTGTCAGGGTTAATTGGTAGTAACACACTAGCAGTCCTTCCAAGATTTTGCAATTGTTAATAAAAATGATTATTTGTCTATGATTAATTAATATATTCTTCAATATGTGGATCTGGTTTTCCACGTGATATTCTTAATTTCCAATAATGGCTATTCCGTATCCAGTATCCACATAATAGCTGGAAATGGCACCTGTGTGCTGTGTTCCTGTTTCCGAATTTTCCAATGTCCATTTTCTTCCTCTCTATCAAAATCTTTGGAATCATTTTCTAGCCTATACATATCTCTCGAATCATATCATCATTTCATAACTTCTTTGTTATTTGTGGATTCAATCTTTTGTATTATAATAAATAGTAACAATCAGGATTCGAACAGTTTGGCAGGTGATCTCATCTCTTGAAATCTTGAATATTTCACAAGCTCAACTTTTAATTTGTATTTCATAGGTTCATTATACAGTGGTAGTATTTATTTAGTTAAAAAGTTAATATAATTTGAAACAAGAAATTAGAAATTTAACTATATAGTTGGTTTGAAGCCCAAGCTAAGGATCCAAAACATAATATACCCACTGATAGAGACTTTAAAGAGGACCCCCCAAGTTATGAATCATAAACTATATCCTCCTATGGGCCTCGCACGCATTGTTATGTCTGTTTGGAATATTAAATAATACACGGGGCCTTCTTGGCTGCTTGCTTCAACGAAACAAACATCAATTAGGGTAGTGAAGTTGGGAATTTTTTATCATTTTACTCCCCAACATTGATAACAAGACAGAACTCAAGCATTTACATATATTCATGTTATATGCATGGTAAAAAGTACTCCATACATATTCTCATGACACATGCATGCCGTGTTGTTGTTTCCTTGTCTGCTTCTCCTCGTATTTTACTTAACTATACTAGCTAGTTGGGGATTTGCACATGAATTTCCAGTATTTTTAATTATATAATAAGTAATTAATGAATGAAATTTTCTTCACATGAATTTGCTATTACATCTGTCTTTTCTAAGAAATTTCTAGTTATCTTCCTCAGTCAAATAAATTAGGATTTTCTTAATCTCAGCCAAAGTGCATTTTTATAGAAAATCTAAATATTTAATGATTCAAGTGATAATAGACTTAATTTTTTTAAGTTTATTTACTACTTTTAACTTCTTAAAGGCCCTGGTTAAGCAAATCAAATAAATACTCCCTTTGGTCTTATATATAGGACATATTCTAGAAAAAAAATTTGGTCCTATATATAGGGTACTTTATATTTCCTATGCATCATTAATTGTTTTTTCTCTTTTTTGCCCTTATTAAATGTTTTGACTAACTATGTTTTTTTTGTTATTCATTAATGAATGTGAATTTTCCAAGTAAAGTGGAGAGAGTAAATTTGTAGTGTTACAATATATTCTCGTAAAATTCACAAAACTAATCATTTTTCTTAGTCCGAAAAATATGGTTAAGTATACCCTATATATAGGACCGGAGGGTAAATAAATAAACTAACGCAGATCTAGATGGAATCTGAAAAAAATAAAATAAAATAAAACGGTGAAGAAGATGCAGCAGGGGCATGGCTGCGGATGGTAGTGCTGGTGGTAATAATGTACTGCTGACTATTGAGCAAGCGTAAGCCGAGCCGATAGAAAAGCCGAAGTTGGCGCTTCCTTCCCTCAACCCGATAACAGCACGCGCAGCTGCACGCGCAAACTTTGTCCTTAACACCTACTGTTCAAATTATAAGTAAATTCAAACACTTTTATGTTTATTAAATAGGTTAATTGATTGAATTTAGTTTTTTCAAATTTATAAAAAATAGAGGTATTTTAGAAAAGTAGTATTGAGAATGAAACAAAAATTAATTAAGATTACAATTTGCTAGAGGTGTTTTAGGAAAGTGACATTGAAAATTAATTTTTTTTAATAATGTTAGTTAATTTTGCTTATATTTTAAACCAAAAAAAATATGTTTTTTTGCTTATAATTCGAGTCGGAGGGAATAAGACTCTCACAAGAGTGAGGGACGAGAGAAAGTAGAAACAAACAAAATAGTTAATTAAATAATGCGCGTAAAAATTATTTATTGGCCTATAAAATTAGATAACAAATCAACATATATCATAAAAAAAAATGATATGTGCTATTTATTTAAATAAATTCAGTATTTTTTTAATGTATGTTTAGTCACCGCATATTGAAGAATGTATATGTCAATTTTTTTAGTGTATGTGACAATTTTAGGTGATATTAATTACCCACGGTGATAGTGTTGGATTATTTGAAATAAGGTGGAAGTGAAATAAATTTAAGGTTGAAAGCAATAATAAAAAAGAATTGCTTAAACTCGGCCTTAAGAGGTTCGAAAATGGTAACAAAGTCTTGAAAATCTAAATTCATCATCTTTTAACATTCAAGATTTAGTTTTTCAATGAAACGCAATTTTTTTAGCCTCTTATTAGGGCTGAAGTTAAGAAAATCTTAATAAAAAAATTATGATTAAAAATTAAAAAGGTGCATGAATATCATTTAAGAAGGGGAAGATCAAATTTTTTTTACAAAACTTACACTCCCTTCGTTCCTAGTATAAAATATTTCTATAGCTTTCACTTTTATTAATAAAATTAGTTATTTTTTTTAACGGAATCGAAGTTGTGAATATTTGTTACGTTTTTTCAAAACAACCTCTATAAATATTATTTTGAATTTAAAAAGTATTAAATAAATCGTGATTTTTAGGAAAAAAATTAAATAGCATTAAAAATTAGCCTAAAATCTTATAAACAACAACAAAATAAAAATATGAAAATGATTTTATATTCAAGGACAATGAAAAATAACAATTAAATAACATGAAGTACGTAAATATAGTAGTTAAAGAAATTAAAAATAAAAAAAGAAGAAGAGAAAAAGGCTGAGTGAAATAAAAAGGGCAGCAAGGAGAAGAGGGTGGCGTATATAACTACCCCATTCGCAATTCCAAACGCACCTTTCAGTCTGCTTCACTCTTGTTTTTAACTCTCCTCAGAGAATCAGAGAGAGTGAGTTAGTGAGTGAGAGAAAGAAAGAAAGAAAGTAAGAAAGAGCGTATACCGTACTACTGTATAAACACAACGAACGCGCATCCTTTCAATTCTCCCATTTATGCCTCTCACCATCAAAGCGTGACACTCTCTTTCCTTTCTAAATTCTAACCTTCCCTTCCCTTCCCTTCTTTCCTTTTCCTCTCTCGCTTTATACTCTCCCACACCTGCAACCAACGCATTTTTCACTTTCTCTCTTTCTTCAAGATCGAATTCATTTATACTACATAGTGACACAGACAAAGCTTGAGAGAGCCAATAATGGAGTTGAGTAAAGTCACCTTAGAGATCTTCTCCAAACTGGAGCAGAAATGGCTCTCTCACTGTAAAGGAACCAACAAAACCCGCATTCTCAGCATTGACGGCGGAGGCACCACCGCCATTGTCGCCGGCGCCGCCCTCATTCACCTCGAGGATCAGATCCGTCTCCAGACCTCCGATCCTCATGCTCAGATTGCTGATTACTTCGACATCGTCGCCGGTACCGGCATTGGCGCCATCCTCGCCGCCATGATCACCGCCGCAGATGCATTCGGAAGGCCTCTCAACACCGCCAGAGATGCGGTGCGTATCATCACAGAGAGGAACTCCGAACTCTATAAGGTGAAATCCGCCGGAGTTTTTCTCCGGCGTCGGAGATTCTCCTCCAGCAGCATGGACAACGTGTTGAAGAAAGTGTTCCAGAGAAAGGAAGAGAATGGAAGGCTGTTGACCTTGAAGGACACGTGTAAACCGCTACTTATCCCTTGCTTTGACCTCAAGAGTTCGGCGCCATTCGTGTTCTCACGCGCCGACGCGTCTGAATCTCCTAGCTTCGACTTCGAGCTCTGGAAAGTGTGCCGTGCCACGTCAGCAACACCAAGCCATTTCAAGCCGTTCGACTTCACCTCCATCGACGGGAAAACCTCGTGCTCCGCCGTGGACGGCGGACTTGTGATGAATAATCCTACCGCCGCCGCCGTCACCCACGTCCTCCACAACAAGCGCGATTTCCCGTCGGTGAACGGCGTGGAAGATCTCCTGGTTCTCTCCTTGGGAAACGGATCGTCGAGCGCGAAGACATGCGAGAATCGCGGGTGGTCAACGCCGTCGGTGGTTGACATTGTGCTTGACGGTGTTTCCGAGACCATTGACCAAATGTTAGGTAACGCCTTCTGCTGGAACCGTACGGACTACGTCAGAATCCAGGTAAGTGAAAGAATGAACAGTTCTACTATGACTCTGATCTCTGCAATTTTTTTTTTCTGCAGAATCAAGATACTGTTTGGTTTTGTAGAAAATGACGGAAAAGAAAAAAGAAAATAAAATAAATGAATTGATTATGTGTTTTGGAATGGCATGCAGGCATTTGATTTGGGAAGTGAAGGAATGAAGAACGGGAAAGAAACGGAGGAGGTGCTGAAAGAACGGGGACTGGAATCGTTACCATTTGGCGGGAAGCGGTTACTGACGGAGACTAACGGAAACAGAATAGAAAGCTTCGTGCAACGTCTTGTTGCGACCGGGAAAAACAGTACGCCGTCTACTCCCTGCAAGGATTCTGCCGCCGTCAGCCCTCTCGCTAACGGCCGTTAGTTTTTTCGTTTTTTTTTTTTTTAAACTTCCTTTCGTTTTTAGATTTTAACTCTGTAATTTGTAATTGAAAGCAATGTTTTTTACCGAGCAACGCCAGTTGTCATAGTTAGGAGCATTTAATAATGGGATTATTTATGGTTGTGTGTCCCTAAAAATTTTGAAAATTTTGCGTGTTTTGGCTTTAATTCTTAGAAGTTATTTTGATTTGGGACTAGTCTTTAAATTTTTAAACATTTTGGTTTTGGCCCATTCCATTAGTAAAAAGATGTTATTTGCTGACATGATACGAAAATTCACACCAGCATCCATGTGGTATGAGGTAACGTTAAATAGGTAATATGACATAAATGATCATGAACTCAAAATTTTGCGTACGAGACTATATTGCGTATCAGACCTTTTTGCGTCTGTAGATTTGTATCATCAACTGCTGATGTGATGTTTCGCTAACCACACAAACAAATAAAGAATTTTTATTAATGTAAGGGACCAAAACCAAAATCTTTAAAAATGTAAGGACAGTCCCGTCAAAATAAGACTAAAATCAAAACACGCTAAACTTTTAGGGACTAAAACCATAAATAAGCCTTGATAATGTACCCGATGGTGTTAGTAACTTAATAATTCCTCTTTCCCCGTTCTCCTCGCTATATTTGATTGAGATTAATGGGTATGCACTGACGGTGTAAAAATTTTTACACCATCAGTCAATCATCCACCATTCATCTGTATTACTTTAATCTAAAAATCAACGATTATACATGGATGAAGGATAAATAATATACTAATGATATAAAAAATCTTTACACCGTCGGTGCATTCTCTTTTTTCTATTTGATTATGATTTGTCAGAGTGAAGGAAGGTGTTCACATAAATCATGATGGAATGGGTTTTACCAAACAGACACGGTAACGATTAATATTTTAATTAAGAAGGGTTAAATTAGTTAATACGAATTTTTAACTCTTTTACTCCATTCTTTAATCTTTATAGTCGTAAGTTTTATAAAGTCATCAATGCTAAGTGTTTTAAAGTTATAAACTGCAATTTAATTATGAGAAAATAGTTAATGAAAATGTAATTCTTTTTACACCATTCTAGATCGTTTATCATCATATTTTTATGGTTGTTACTCCCTCCGATCCAAAGGTAATATATTTTAAGGTTATGCGCGGGTTTTAAGAAATAGTTAAATGATGTAAGATTTTGAAGTATTTTGACCAAAATATCCTTTTGTAATGATTAGTATATCATTCTCAACCATTAATTACCCTGGACATCATTCTCATTCATTTACTCCTAACAATAACCACCTTTACATTTCCCATGTGACTTTTTCCATTGTCACTCTTTTCAATGAGCAAATATGGAGAACCAGCAGCAGTACCGTAGTGCTTCGTGGAGTACCTATTTTTGTTTATGAAGATGAAGGTGAAAGGTTGACACTAGAAAGAACACTTCCAAAATACTGGAGATTTAACAAGAATATTTCCCACCAAATTTTAGTATTGTGCCTTCCTTGAATGAGAGATAGTATGAGTTTAGAAGAAGAGAGATTACTGTGTATAAATAAGGGCTTCAGATGCATATAAAATGCCATCCAACTCATGCGTGAGAGAGTGGAGTAGCATTCATTGTTGTGTCTGCTGCATGCTTGTGTCTTTCTCACTTCCCAAACTTTGAATGCACTGTTATAAAAAAGAGATTGTTATAAATAAGGGTATAGTTGGAAAAAGTAGGATATTATGTATTGGGTTTATAAAAGAACATTACTTTTGGATCATCGTACAAATGCTAAAAATACATTACCTATGGATCAGAGGGAGTAATTTTTAGTTTAAAGTAATACTCCCTCTGGTCCTTATTATACGGCATACTTAACCGAATTACACATACCAAGGAAAGTGATTGGTTTTATGAATTCTATGAGAATATATTGTAACATTACAATTTTACCCCCTTAACTTTTTTTGAAAAATTGGCACTCATTAATGAACAACAAAAAACACATAAATAATCAAAACATTTAATAAGGGCAAAAAAGAGAAAAATCAATAAATGATGCATAGAAAATATAAAGTGACTTATAATTAGGACCAAGAAAACTTTCTAAAATGTGACCTATATAGGACCGGAGGGAGTACAATATAAATAAATGATATATGTTGTCCAAAAAAGAAAAATAAATGATATATGATAAGTCAACAATGCATATCTATTAAATTCTTTCATTAACATATTTGTTTGAGTTAAATTTGAGTATTTTAAATTTTGCTAATGTACTATTTTTTTATAATTAATAATTAATTGTTTTCGGAAAATGCTAAAAGGTGTTTTAAAGTATTGAACAAAAGAAGTAGTTTTATATTGAAATTTTTTGAATTTAGAACATTAAAAACTAATAAACTTAAATTTCCAATATAAACTTTTTTTAATGTATTTTTTAACCAATACCCACCAGTCAGCCAGATTCATTGTTTATTTATTAGCCATACCCATTTTTTATAATAACTCAGAGCACATTACATCTATGGGTGATTCTATGGTGCTCATTTATAGTAATAGTTTTTATTCAATGCTTCATTTTCATCGTATCATTGATTTATTGATTCAAAATTTTGATGATTGTGATTAAAAGCTCATAAATTGTAACATTGACTTTAAGTAAGTAGGTAGGAGATGACGACACCTACTATCATTTCTCATTTCATTTTGTTTGGTCTTTTTGGTTTTTTTATTCCATATTTTTTGTCCTTTTATAATTCCGGCATAAACATTTTTTTTTTCAATTTTAACCCTTCATTCAATCATTTTTTCACTCCTCAATGATTATATTTTTATCCTCTCTCGTATCTCTAAACCACTGTACATTTATTAATAAACACATTTCAAAATAAAAATTAAATACTATTGTACTACAATTTTTAATTCAAATTTAACTGGTTTGGTTCATCAACCAAAGTTTATTAAGCCAATTAACAATGAAGTTTTCAGCACTACTACTTGCCATATGATCTCTAAACATTATTGTTCGCCTCCAGACATAAATAAAAATTCTTGTTAGTAAACGATTTAACAAAAAAAAGAATTTTCTATTACTTTAAAATAATTTTACATAAACTACCATACTTCCGTTTGTGAGCATTTTACATTAAGTTTGGTAAAAGTTTTCAAAACTTGATTTACTCCTAACATTTTGTTGCTTTTTCCAATTAAAATTCATGTTTGCATTTTTTTAAAAAATATTTTTAACCTTTTACTCTATCTCTATTACTACTAACTTTTAATATAATTTTTTTATGTGGTTATTCTTCTAAAAGTAATTTTATTTAAAATTATCCAAAACAATGTTTTTCTTCTAAAATCAATTGGTTTCAAAACAAAGTTTATATAAACTTAATTTTACAAAATTAAATTGATAAAAAATAAAGTTTGCAAACTCTCCTCATCTACGCATGTATCGAAGGCTGGTCAGGAATCGGGTCCCAGACATTATACATCATCCGTTCGTTGTCATGTTCAGTGTAAAAATTAAAAGAACGTTGTCCTTTGGGAAAACAGTTTACTCCTATTTACGTTCTAAATACGAGTACTACTCTACATTTGTGGCTAACGTAAATAACAAAATTCCATTGTTTCGCTCGTAACTTTTCATTGCTTTCTCTTGAGCCGAGTGCCGCCATTGGACCCCAAGGGAGTTAAGATGTGGACGCGGTCGGGACCAAAGCTGGCACTCAATAGTCAGTACTACTCACTACTCTCACTTCCCATCTTGACGCATGCATGCCTTAGCTTTGGTAATTAAACTTCTTCCTTTAAGAATTTACGCATGAAGTTAATTATAAAGTTTTAGTATAAAGTTTAAAATATACTACCTAAGTAGTGCACATAGTATTTATTAAAAAAAAAGAACTCTAACTTATAGAATAATAGACCCATTTAATTTAAATTATCGTGGACCTGATTTGGTGGTTGAGTTTGGTAATCACAGTGTAGTACTTCACTTTCACTATCGGCACGGGCATTAAATAGCCTGTAGTATTTGCTGACGACTTATATATACGTCACTTTCTTCATTGGTTTTCCTCATGGTTTTTTCTCTGGTGATGATTTTGAAGGCTATTGTTGACATGGTGGCAGAGAACATATACTGTGTATACTCTCGCGACTCACTATCATTAACAGAACGGATAATGACATTAGGTATAACTTAGACAAAGATATTTCACGGATTAGTCATTAGCCAATTATGTAAAAAACCCGGTTCTGGACTTCTGCTGGTCCTAGATTTTTGACAACCTGTTTGAGGTAGATTGGCTCACACTTAACAACATTGGATATTAAGATGATTAATTTCTATGTTTCACCGCAAGAGTGATAGGGGCTTCTTGAGGGATACGAGGAAGGGGGACCATAACCATTTTCAGCTTCTTTATTTGCTTCCGGTTTTAATTTATATTAGTCCATGTGGAAGAGATTTTCCTAACGAAATTCGTCACCGTAGTAATACATATTTCATCGTTCACATCGAAGTTATTGTGTTCCATCAAATGATTTTCCTTTATATGTGTTGGGAGCTCCCTTTTGCCAATGATGTACTTATTGTTTTACTCTTAGTTCCATTTTTATGGGAATTTAGCTCTTACGTCTTTTATTTATTTACTATTGCAAATCAATACATACATAAAAATTGAATTCATGAAAAATAATATTAAAATAGGTTATTTTGAGTAAATTACATTAAGGATAAAAATAATGTTTTAATATAAATATCTTAGGGATTTAATTGCAAAAAATATAATTAAAAAATATGTCTGACGTGACAAAAAAAGACACATGACTTTTTTCTATTGGGCCACGTAAAAAAGGGTACGACAACCCTTTATTTTCAGAAGGTAAGTAAAACCCTATTTTTAATCCATCCCTGATTAAAGATAATTCTTAACTGGTGCAGAAGATAAATTCTTTGTCTTTATTTTTGGATTGTTTTTAAATTAGGACAATTCTTAGTTCGAAGTAGAAAAGTTCGATTATAAAAAAATAGAGAAGAGACGAGAGAGAAAAATATTGATACTTGTAGTGATTTTTATTTATTGTGAAATATAATAAGGGTGAGACATATTTAAAAACAAATATTTATTCATAGATATAGTAGAAAAATGAAATTATCCTTAATACTCCACTTAGAAAAGTATAAAAAACTTATAAAATAGTTTATGAAACTCATCATTTAAGGATAAAATTATTGTCCCATAGCTATGAATTGAATGCTCTCTTAGTATGGTACAGTGAGAGCCATCCTTGGATCCGATTCCAATCACACTTGAGTCTAAGGTAGGATGATGGCCCGGAAAGAAAAAAAACTTATTTTATACTCCGTCCCTGGGCACCATCTTAGTAGATTTAGTGTTGTTTTTAATAAGTCGTATTAGGATATCTAAGTGGTATTAAAGATTTTTTTTTTTCAAATACACTATTCATAATTACATATGGATGATAGGATAATAATTTCAATAGAGATACTCTAAATGAATAGAGTTATAAAGTTTTAAATAGAGATAACTTTATAATGACAATATAATTTTTTATAAATTTGAGAGTAATAATTACTTTTCTTAATTTGCGTGAATTAGTTAAAAATAACTTATAACAAGAGACAAACTGAGTAGATTAGGATGGACCAATGAAAGTGATAACTTATAATAATATATCAAGTGCATCATTAAAATATTACTCCTATATTGACTAGTACTAACACGTTACACATGGAACTTGATGCAGTAGATTACCTTAGCTTATTATGTTTTGTTTATAAGTTTATTTCGTTTACTAAAGTTCACCTACAGCGTAGAAATGAGGCCTAAGAGTCACGGTCTTCAACTAGCTTGTAATGTGGCAATATATATCAAAAGCCACACAGTACAGTACACCAGAGTTTTCCAACGATGAATCTGAAAAAGAAATTCCTGCCTGAATCGTAGTAAAAGCTAGAAACTACCCTAGTAAAGCACTCAAGCTCCAAGTTCAATGCGCCTTAGTCGTTACCTTTATCATAATTTTGTCAGTTTAAGTGTTGAAAAAGCTTCAAAAGTTTGCACCATAAGTCCATAACATCTTTTATTAATGGATAGTTGGTGACTTTGGTGCCTAATGCCTTCTAATCAATGGCTATTTTAAGGGGAGTTTGTTTCCTTCTTTTGGTAAAGCAGATTCTAATTTTGTCAAGACAAGCTTGAGTGATAAGTATTAAGAACAAGGGATTCCCAACAAGAATAAAATATTAAAGAAAAAAAAAGAGAGAGATACTGTATAAAGTAGCTGCTGTTCTGTTTTGGCATAAATGAGCCATTTATTAAAATAAGGATTCCTAATTTAAAGTGTCATAGAACGGGTGCGTGTCTTTAAATGGCTAGCTTTTGGTCCCTTCAATCTATTACTAGCTTCTTCATTCTTTTATTATAGTAGTATACATACATCAAGAACTAAATTATTTATACAATAATGATAAGGCTGCTAAAAGGACATTCAAGATCAATGTGGAAATAAAGAGTAAGATTGAGCTTAATTAATTGGTTGGTAGGCAACCCAATTCAATATTCACATACTCCACTTTTGATGATGCACGTATTCATTTTTTCGAAAAGTCTTGATAACAAGTATTCTTGATTACAAATATATGAAAAGTAATTATAAGTTCATATTTATTTTTTTTAACTTTAAAAAAAATATATTTTTCAACGTATTTTAACTAAATTAAAGTCTATAATAGATATTTTAAAAACACTTGTTAACCTTTTGTCTTTCTTAAATTATTTATTAGCATGATTTGAATACTGATTAATGATTAGTACTAAAAAACTTTCATAAATCTTTAAAAAAAAAAAATTTAAGAAGGAAGATACCAATATGAAGAGGCAAAGGTTTTGCGAGGTTGAAGTGACTAATAGGATATGGCAACGTAGAACCCACTTGATTGAGACCCAAGTTATACTCTATCTTGTTATGATAATATTGATCCCCTTGCATTTTCCACCAAACTAAGCATGATTCAGCTTAATTTAATGTTTCGTGACTAGAGATTAAGAGTAGTGACCCTTTCTCCTAACATTATCCTCGAAGAATCTTCAGGTGCACTAGAACATTTTGTGTATTAATTGAAATGGCATTATGAAAGGATAGAATTCCAAATACATGATGCCAAAAGTGTCCCAAATAACAATGATTGGGCATGCGTGCAAACAACTTCAAAAATAATAGCCCCACGATGGCTCGACGGATGAGCATAATGAAGCATAAAGGGCATTTTTTTAGGCTTATGAGGAAATGCAAAGCATCGTGTTAGATTAGTACTATCTTATCAACTACGCCAGTTAATAACTTGGGGAGAAAGAGATAGGATATCCTCCACAGTTTACTTAGTGAGAAAGTTCAATACAAATTTGTGCTAATTTAATTAATTTTTTTTATTTTTTATAAAGCCGCTAATTTAATTAATGGTTTGATTGGAATTAAGAAACCATTGTTTTCTTTCTTTAGTTTCATTAGAAATCTTCGAACCTTGCCTAAACAAAAAACTAAGTTTTAATTTACAAGTACTCATTAGAGAATGAATAATTTTTTTTTTAGCAGAATACAATATCTTAAACTCACTTTAAATTTATGGATTTTCTTAACCTTAATTAGCCCAAAGATAAGTATTTTTAATTAGACAAATTTTCTTGAAAAAAATAAAAATATAAGATTTTATCTCTCCTAAACGCATCATTTTTAATAAAACTTAATCATTTTTAAGTTTTTATCCTCAGCCTTAAGGGCTAAGATTAAGCAAACTCTAAATTTATACAGTTTTCATTATCTAATTATACATGATTACATCTTAATTTTTAATGGCATGAATTTTTTTTAAAGGTATTGATATGGCCATATTCTGGAGGTTCCAAAAAACTGGTCCATTAAGAACTGACATAATCTTATACCTGGCCCATTGAGAGTTGGCCCGACCCACTTTGCTTTTACCCATAACCTAGGGCCCACCAGGTCACATTGGATCTGGCGAGACTTACTAAACTGAGGAGGAGTATTTATCCAGTCACTTGAGCACTCAATTATAAATCGAAACATGTCCAACTTAGTTAATGATCAAACAAGGAACCTTAGACTTCTTTATGCTCACCTTGATTCATCGAGTGTCAACCAACATAGTCCAATGAGAGTCGGTCCGCACACAAGGGTTATACGCCCATCAAACATCATGAACCGACACTTAATGGTGGCCTAATAAGTCGTGAGGCAAGTGTCGTCCGAGTAAGATGCGTGTTTGTGTCATGGTTGTTACATACAACGATCTCTTCATACATGAAATAACTAATTAGGAATATTGTTAATAAGACTCAATTAAGATAATTGAAGATCACAATAGTATCATCTCCTGTTGTATGCTGGTTTCGAACCAGTATCTTGAAGGTTGAAAGCTATGCTCCAAACTAACAAGACACTAGGGGAAAGCAGCACCAATAGTTTCATGAGGGAAGGGTCGTCTGAACATCTAGCGTCTTTGATTTAGACGATTTTTATTATATTAATTAAGATTCTTTAACTTCAAAAATTTCTAACTTTAGTGACTTTATATCAAATTTGGAAATGATTTGTTTATTTAATTAATGAAGCAAAATATAAAATGAAAAGAGAAAAAATTATTTCAATATATTATTTGAAGTTATGAAAGTTAGTATATGGATTTAGAATATCCATTTCCTTTTTAGGCTAATACAATACCACTTTAATTTGTTTTGTCTCTGAATATAAGTATTTAGGGATGATTTTTATTTTTCATAGATTAAAAAAATTAGTTAATATTGTTATTTGTATTGGAAACGATAACATTTGATATATTTTCTAAAATTATTCATGTAATTATTATGCAAAATCTAAAAAGTATTATAGGAAATAGAAGTGTTTGTTAAAACAATAATTAAGCTAAAAAGATACTTATAAAAAAAATCGCTATGTAGCACTTATATCCGGAGAATGTGGTACCCTAGAGAACTTATTAGGTCCGTTATTAATCGATATTCTTGAGGGAAGAGAGTACCTACTTCTTTAAGTACTGTATGTACTATACTAACTACCATATGCTGGATATAAATTGATTTTAATGTCAGAGTAAAGTGCATTGAATCTCCTGGAGTTATGAGTTGGTAAGTCCATTAAAAGAGCCAGATTCAAGTGTAGATCATGCTCTGTTTGAGGCTGGCTGGCTAACTTAATGCATGTTTGATTTTGCAGTGAGTTAACCCAGAAATAATTATGAAATATCAACACTACTAACAATTATTTATACTCCAACATAATTTGGGGGAAGTGAATCAAACATGCTATTAGCCATGTATTGAAAAAGGTCAAGGACACCGGTAAACAATTCTTCTCTCGGGGTACATATCACAACCACCCAGCTTTACTCAAAGTGAATAACCAAAAATACCGTCCCTCTAACTATTTAATTTGCTTCTACAAATAAAAAATAAAGGAATAGCATGTTTTAAGCGTGGTACCTCCAGGCTCCACCACAGGGCCATAGAAAGGTCTCCCTAACGAGACAAGCAGAAGACAAAATAAGTAAGTTACCATTAAAAAAAAAATAATTAATAATTTTTGAGATGTTATTTTTTCAAAATAGAATTGTTTGTTTTGCTTTCTTTAACATTTGTTTTTATGATACTACTAGTTAGTATTTTCTTACATTGAATTAGGATTTTATACTCTGATTACTTAATTAGTTTTTTTTTATAAACTTTTTAAACCTTAGTCTTTAGGTTTAAGTTTAAGGATAAAATGTTAAAAAGAGTATTTTTACAATAAAAAATAAATATAAATACATAAATAAATAATGCATTTAGTTTCCCAATAATTTTTTTATCATTTTTTTACTTCTAAAAAATAATGAAGTTAAGGAAAAGATAGTACTGTATTATGAATAAGGATATAGTTAAAGATAAAATAATTATGTATTAATTTGTAAATAAATAATACACATGAAACAAAAATACATACTTATAAAACAAGGATAAAAAAACCAATATAAGTTAACTACTATCACAATTACTATTCATTAAAGAGTTTAATATGTGCATTGACAATGTAAAGTTTTTTCACTGTCGGTACATCATCCACCATTCATTTGCATTACTTTTATTTAGAAGTCAATAGCCATAAACACTTGGATGATGGATGATATACTAATACTGTAAAAAAAATTTACAATGTCAGTGTATAAACTATTTTTTTTTTGCGTTACGCCGCATTTAGAAATTATTGTATTAGAATATAGTAAAACTTTTGAAACTGTCAAGAATATTTATGCTTCCTTTTGGGTAGGTGAGACTATCCAAAGCGACTAACACAAAGGCAGAAGTGGTGGTTAAAAGGCAGCACACGTACATTCGTAGTACTTGTAGGTACACAAATTTATTTTGTGGTAGAAAATCGGTGTGGCTTGAATTAAGAAGCTTGAAACTTTCATATCCTTATTAGTTACTCTCTCGTTGTTATTTTTAAGCAAAAATAATTAACTTTATTCGTATTGAAAAAAGGTAGTTGAGTACATTTAATTTTCTCAAATTCATAAAAAAAAAAATAGACTACTTTTGTAAACTTACATTGAGAATGAAACAAAAATTAAATGATTAAACACTTTATATATATATATATATATATTTAAGGAATAATTGTATTGGGAATAAAAAGTTAATTAAATTTTGTTTATATTCAAGACCACTAGTGAGTTTTTTTTGTCTTCATATAATTGAGACAGAAAGGAGTATTACTCTCTTTCTCTTATTTCAGGAGAAATCATTGTAGGAGTATATTTCTATTTTGTATATTAAATGCATGTTTCACTATATAGGATAGTACTACTTTATTTCTATTGTATATTCCCTAGCTAAGATATCCTTGAAATGTATCAAGATCACACATTAGAAAAGTATAAAATGAATTTATAAAAATTGACTTGAATCACTAGAAGCATCCCTCAATAAACCACTACATACACCAGAAGTAGCATGGTCCTTGGTAGTGGTTAACCACAGACCATGATACTATTAAGACAAGCGAGCACAGTGCCATAGTCTCAATTATAAAACGTGGCAACGTTTAGTAGGTGCCGTTAGTCAAAGCCACACCGGTGGTGCCATAATATGAAACCTTTGGATCTGAGGTATATATATTCAATGGTTGAGATTTGCTACTCCAAATGCACCAGCCGGTTGTTGTGGGTTATTGTTTTTTTTTACCCTCCCTTATATCTTCATCCCGTTATGTAATGTCCGTTATATTTTTTGTCTGCTTGTGCCTAGTTACTTTTGGCGAATGAAATTTTTCTGACACATTGACTACTTTTTTCTCACATTTTTGTCCAACATGCAGAACGAGTTATGGCACCACAATGTTTTGGTAATACAATCTTTAATTTTATAGTGGAACTTACGGTGGAACTGTAATAAAAAAACCTTTAATTTGTACTCCCTCCGGTTCTATATATAAGTCACATTTTAGACAGTTTTTTTGGTCCTAATTATAAGTCACTTTATATTTACTACGCATATCATTTTTGCCCTTGTTAATTGCTTTGACTATTTATGTGTTTTTTTTTTCATCAATGACTGCGAATTTTCCAAGAAAATTGTAATGTTACAATATGTTACAATATACTAACTTTTGATGTAAACATGTTTATATTTTATTTTTATATTATATATTTATACAATACATCATATATTAAATGACGTCGTTTATACAATACATCAATTATTTACTACCAAAAGTCTCATTTTGTTATCTTTGTTGTACGATATTATATAAATGACATTTTTGTAAACAATATTTCCCTAGCCATAAGTGAAATTTTTTAATCTAAATTTACATCAAAACTTATTATCTTGCAATGGCTTGCTTTACTTTGATCCCACTTTTAGGCTTGTGATTCCTGTCCTGGGTCACCTCGAACTCGTCCTCATCTTGACCCGTCCTATTTAGACCCACATATATTCGGATTTTTTCGGGTTTAAGAACGAGTACAAGTATGTTATCTACTTAAAGTTTATATAATTTTGTCTGTTATTTACTTTTGATTCGAAGATTAGTATACAGTGACCTTTATTAACCCAAGTTTATAAATTACGTGAACTTAATGTATTTATATACTGTGTGATTTATGTTAACCTAATTTTATATAATACGGGAATTAAGGTGTCAGAAAATTTTAGTTTGACAAAAAAAATTCATGGATTAAGATTAATGAGTTCATACAAAACACATTTCATTATTGAACGTTGAAAGGAAACCATAAACGCATTTCAAAGATATGGGCACAGTTTAATATTATATGGGCACAGTTTAATATTGAGACATTTCATAGATATGGCTAAAAATAGGTCAAATTTATATTATGTGGTTTAAGATTTAGACATTTCATAGATATGGCTAAAAATAAGTCAAATTAAAAAATTTTAGTATAAAATAAGGCCAAAATTAGTTTGTTACAGTATATTGTTACCAATTTTTTTGTGCTTTAAATATAGAAAAAAAGAAAAAAACAAAACTGTAATGAAAGAATTAAGCAGGAGTTTGGTTTGTTTATTATTAAGATTAATGCAAATTCATAAATATCTCTGCAACTATGCAGCTTGCCATGTTGTACAGACAGTGACATTTCATTAAACGGAAAACGGAGTAAAACGGAGTTAAGGTTATTGACCTTAAGGTAAGAAACTTTGTCTTACAGTTTTACTCTTATTGCACAGAAATTCTTTAACTTATGAAACTGGCAATAGTAGGTGCAGAAACCGGCACCACGATGGTCCCTTTGACTAAGGGCACCATACTAAAAGCCTCCATAAAACGTACCCCAGAGCAGCATGGAGTTTTGGAAAGAGAAATTTTATATATATGGAGTCACAGTCACGCACTTTGTTTGGAATGAGAAATTTTGGAGAGGGTAATGAAAATAAAAAAAGTATTTTTCTCGTTCGGAAATAATTCTATAGAAAGAGAATTAGAAAATGAAACATTAATGAAAAAATTATTCATTTTTCTCTTATTTCTCTTATATTTAATAACAAAAAACTTTATTCATTTTTTATCATTCTTTTTTCTTTTTATAATCTCTCTCCCTTATATTTCTCTTCTTTTTTATCAGATGAAGTATTTGTCATCCGTGTCGTATGTCACAATCGTATGTCATTCATCCTTATTAGTTATTCCATTTAAAAAAATGTATAATTAAATTGAAAATATTTTTTTTTCACCGATAAAAATGATATTAGCACATGATTTAGAAAAATAGTTTTTCTAACCTATACATCAAGTACACATGATAAACTAACATAATAGGTAAAGTTATATTTTGGTTTCTTTTCTTATTTTCAAGATTCAGTTTGATCCTTAATTTTTTTTTCCTTATTTTGGTTTTAAAAAAAAAATATTCAAGTTGGTCCTTCCTTTCATAGCAGTACTAATTTTATCGAAATATTTACATCCATTACCAAAAACTTAAAAATGTTATCAGAATCTCTTGAAAACATTCCAGGCCATCAATCGACGAAGGCGATGACAGTGGCATTGCTTCGCCAATGATGAAGAACTCGCTCGTGATGGTGGTTGATTGATATGGACAAAGATGGCAATGTAATATGGATATGAACAAAGATGACAGTTGAAGCTCTATCGATGGTGCCGAAGCTCTACCGATGGTGCCGTATGGATATGTGTCAAGCTCTATCGATTGAATGATAATGAATGTAAATATTTTGAATAAAACTAATATTTTTAGGACGAAGTGACCAAATTAAATATTTTGAGAAAAAAATAAAAGACCAAAATAAGTCGAAAAAAGAGATTAAAGACCAAAGTGAATCTTTAAAATAAGATAAAGAATCAAAATTATAATTAATTGGATAAAAAAACCTAAATACATCATTGAATGCATTATTTCAACATATATTCCCATAATACTTATTTTTCTATGCTTGTGTATCCTATGTGTAAATTTGAAAAACCCATAGTAAAATACTCCCTCTATTCTATTTTTGACTTTCGTTTAAAGTTATGCACCTAAATTTAAAAAAACAATAAATGCTTTAATTTTCAAGAGAGATATCATACTCCTTTTATTATATTATTCTCATACAAAATTAATAATTACTTATTTTACATGTTAGATAATGGTAAAGGGAATGAGTTGAGTAAGATACTACTCCATAATGAATGCATTATTAATTTTTAAATAACTATTTATATTTTTTCCTAAAATTTCAGCGTGTTTTAGTTTTTAATCCCTAGTTATTTTGATTGAGAATTATTCTTAATTTTTTAAACATTTTTGTTATATGTTGATATGGTTAACGAAATACCATATTAGCAGTAGTCACATGGTGTAAGGTCGCGTTAAGTGGGTTATGTGATATAGATGATTCAGACCCATAAAAACAAAATTTTGCGTATAGGACACTTTTATGTATGAGACTATTTTTTATACGTTGGCCTATATCATACACGACATATCACTTATTTGACGCCACTTCATACCGCATGGCTGCTGATGTGTTGTTCCGCTAGCCACATTAGTAGATATATAACAAATTTTTCCTAAGGACATAGACCAAAACCAAAACATTTGAAAAATTAAAATAATTCCGATAAAAAACATTTGAAAGACTAATGCCGATCAAAATAACTTTAAAAACTAAAACAAAAACACACTAAACTTTCAAAAATAAAAAATATAAATAAACCATTTTTTAAAAGGCCATAACTAATTTAGAACAAGTTAACTACTCTCTCTGGTCCTATATATAGGTCATATTCTAGAATGTTTTCCTGTTCCTAATTATAAGTCATTTTATATTTTCTATGCATCATTTATTAATTTTTCTCTTTTTTGCCCTTATTAAATGCTTTGACTATCTATATATGTTTTTTGTTGTTCATTAATGAGTGTGAATTTTTCAAGAAAAGTTAAGGGGGTAAAATTGTAATGTTACAATATATTCTCATAAAATTCATAAAACCAATCACTTTCCTTGGTATGTGTAATTCGGTTAAATATGCCCTATAATAAGGACCGAATGAAATAATTTAGAACAAGTTAAAAATACTAGAGGCAAACTTAAATTAAATTGGGACAGGGAACCGAGGAAGTATGCGACAACAAATATCGTTACTTTTCATAAAAGTGGTCACATTAAGGCAAATAATTTTGGTAATGGAAATCAAAGTGGTTATTCTGTCCTACCTCAAAAGTTGCTGAAAAACATGTACAGTATGAGTAACTACTATAAAAAGCGGAGGTTCTCTACTCGATCTGCTATACTTGCTGCTGAATACCATGTGTTTCTGAAATCTGAAAAATCCTTGCCCCGCCCACCCTGTTGAATAATGCCTAAACTTTACTTGAAAGGACACACGGCACACATGCAGCTTTCAGTAAAACATAATTCGATGCAACTCGTGCACAAAATTACCATCTCATTTATACTGGAATACTCCCTCCGGCTCGAATTATAAACAAATCTAACTATTTTTTCGTTTATCAAGGAGGTTAGTTGATTGTATTTAATTTTATTAAATTTATAAAAAAGTATAGGTATTTTAGGAAAGTAGTATTGGGAATGAAACAAAAATTAAATAAGATCACAATCTTCTAGAGATGTTTTAGGAAAGTGATACTGGGAATGCAACAAAATTTAATAAAGTTAGTTAATTTTGCTTATATTTTAAACCAAGAGACATATGTTTTTTGTTGCTTATAATTCGAGTCGGAGGGAGTAGTATATATATAGTACAATATTCTACGAAAGCGAGATGCTAGTAGCACGCAATTTTTTTTTGTAAATGAGAGGGGGTTGACTTGGAAAGACCATGTTAGTTACACATGGGACATGGCTTCAAATAATCTTCAATGAGTCAAACCTTTGCCTTCAAGAGAATCTATATAGTACTCCTAATTGTATGCATGTTGATGCAACACATGCGTGTAGAAGCTAAGTCATCAATTATGCAATTAATTTCATACTCTCTCCTATTCTTATTATAAGTTTCCTTACTCTTTCACAAAAATGATGCTTATAATAAAGATAAGAGGGAGTATAATATATTGATATTGAATAAAATACCTGCATCAATACCAACAAGCTTAGTCAAGTTTTTATGAACATGATGTATGTGTTGTGGTTTGATTTATGTGGAAATTTAAAAAATTATACTTTTTTTTTAATAATAAAATTTACTATGATACTCCATCCGTTTCATTGAGTTTTAGGTTTTTTTTTTCTTGTTTTACAATGTTTGACCTTTTATATTTTCAATACATAAACATATTTTTTTTCCAATTTTAACATCATTCAATCATTTCTCTTACTCTTCGTTAATTATACTTTTATCATCTCTCTCATCTCTAAACCACTATATATTAATTAATGGACACACTTACTAATAAAAATTAAATACTACTACAATTTTCAATAAAGATTAAATAGGGGCATTTTGGACAAATCATTCATAATACTTACAATAATCAACACTTTCTTAATTTGTGTGCCTATGCTTAAAAGGTCAAACTCAATGAAACGGAGGAAGCAATTTTTATGCGTAGAAAAAGAGATTAATCTCTAATTACCAATAGAAGGAGTCAAGATCCTCTCCAGTACTGGACTCTCCATTTCTTGTCTAGGATGTAAACATGTGGCAAGATGATAAATTAACGGTGGAGATTTTAAAATGAAAAAACATTAATTTCCAATTAAAAAAACAAAGGAAAAATAGCTTCTTCTTCCTTCTTTGTTTCATACTGGTATGAAACAAAGAAGGAAGATATGAAACAAAGAAGGAAGAAGAAGCTATTTTTCCTTTGTTTTTTTAATTGGAAATTAATGTTTTTTCATTTTAAAATCCCCACCGTTAATTTATCATCTTGCCACATGTTTACATCCTAGACAAGAAATGGAGAGTCCAGTACTAAGAGGATCTTGACTCACCTTTATCAGGGGCACTAACTCTGTATTCGAGATTCATATTATAAAGTATACTAGTTTTAGTCTCGTGGAGCAAGCTGTATGTCTTAAATTGAATTGAATCACATCTAGTCTTAACACGAAGCTTCACTAATAAGATTCCAATTGAGCACTTGCAGTGCTAACTGTAACACTATCTACAAATAATACTAGTACTCAATAACGACAACAAGAAATTAAATAGTGCAAAATATAGGAGTAATGAAAGAAACAAGACTGCAAGTAGCGCAGGTGCCGCGAGTATAATAATAAGTAACTATACTGTCTATACTCTACACTGCTACTAAGCTAACCAGTGTGGCATGTGTTTTAGGGCTAATAAAGCCGTGCATATCACGTGACAACATGGTTACTTGCCCGGCTATGTTTGTACATATTTATATGAACATATTGTCATGGCTGAAATTTGGTCCTTTGTTTGATTGGATTATTACAAGAACAATGATATATAAATAACATGAGTCATCAACTCGTGTCACATTCATGCTGTTAGGATTTTATTTAGATAGATTTGTTAGTACTATAATATATCATTTTTCTTATTATAATAATAGTTGGCATATAAAATACTAGTATATCGTTGTCCGTTGCTGACCAACACATAGTTAATTAATACGTGTATATGTGTAAGATGAGATTTAATATGATGGCATTGACTCTCTTGTGATCTACAAGTATAGTAGCTGGGCTCAGAGTGAGCATGCAGAGGAATTGAAGGAGGAAAAGGACAAATTATACAAAGTGTGGAGCAGTGAAAAATGGCTGCAAATATGGTGGTGCAAAGCAAGATAGATGACCATATGTTTCCCGGAAACCAGAGGGGAAGCTTCTTTACTCTCGAAGACTACTACCTTAACAGCTAGGTTACCATCTCTATAGTACTATGTACAGTGTTGTAGTCCCCTCTCATTTTGTGCACTATTATCTTTCCTTGTTTCTTCCAATTTGTTTTGCATTATTAATTATTGATTATTAATATAATCAGGACACAACTAAAAAGGTCGTATTTGGTGAGCCAAATATTTTTACATTGCTAGCATCCTGACATCTCACTTCTTGGAAATGTAATTTATTTATGTTTGGTAGAAGCTTTAAAAAAAAGTAAAATATTTTTAGGGAAAATGCTAAAAATTGCCCTTAGGACATTGTTTAATGAATAAAAAAGATGGTTTTATCTTGGAAAATGTTGAATTTAAAACATCGAGGACCGGTTGACTTAGATTTCTAACGTAAGTTTTCCTTTAATGTATTTCTTAAACAATGCCAAATAATACCCGTATTTTTATCATACAACCAAAATTTGCATGATAACACAACAATTTGATAATAAACCAATAGTTAGGTAATAAGTCATTCAATTTTGATCATTACAAGCTGATGTCACATTGATATGACCTTGTTAAATGATTTGTTATTTAGTTATTGGTTTATTAGTGGATTGTTGTGCTACCATCCAAAATTATGGAGTAATTATATTGAAATAATGCCCAAAAAAGTTTTGTTAAGGTATCGTCAACAAGGCCCAACACAATTGCTAGATAGCTTGATTCTTTAACCATGATGTCAGGGGTCGATCCCTGCCGTGGGTATGAAAAATGCTTTGTTAGTAGAGGCAAAACTCACTTAGGTGATCTCTACGCCTTAGAGGGAATTAATTTTCGGTTATCAGTTGGAAGATACCCTTTGTGCACACCAAAAGTGTTGTTAAGGTACCTATATATTAACATTTGACTTTAAGAAAATGTTAAAAAAACAATATAAAAACATGAGCAGTGTTATTTGAAGTTATGAACATCCAGAATTGATATCTGGATCTAATATTTGTTTGTCTTATATGTCGAAACAATTATTATGCATATTAGATATAAAACAAGCATATATTAGATATAGCATATATTAGATATATTAGATCCATATGTAAATTGGATATCAAATAAAAACATTTTCATACATTATACTCCCTTCGGTCCTATATATAGTGGACATTCTAGAAAGTTTTTTTGGTCCTAATTATAAGTAATTTTATATTTTCTATGCGTCATTTATTGATTTTTCTCTTTTTTGCCCTTATTAAATGATTTGACTATCTATGTGTTTTTTGTTATTCATTAATGAGTGTGAATTTTCCAAGAAAAGTTAAGGGGGTAAAATTGTAATGTTACAATATATTCTCATAGAATTCATAAAACCAACCACTTTTCTTGGTATGTGTAATTTAGTTAAGTATGCCTTATAATAAAGACCAGAGAGAGTACTTTGAATGAAGTAGAATAAAATTTGGATTCCAACATTTAGACGGAAAATCTTTCAGATTCTTAGACATCACTGCATTACATCATCACATTCATTATATTCTCAACATTGAGCTAAAAAGTCATGCTGTATAACAAACTTTACCATAATGTCACCTTGAATTGAACACATGCATGCTTTCGTTGTTAGCTCTGCTGTCAGAGCCCATTCCATGTCATTCGTTGAATGGGTTCATAAATTGAATCGTATTGGGCTTGAAACATTAATATTCGGTGGATGTTTTTTCGTTCTCCAATTTTGCTAACTTTACTCTACTTTTTTTTTTTTTTTTTTAAAAAATTTACATAGTTTCCATTGCATTGCCGAAATATAACTGCCCCATAGCAAAGGAAGTAAAATTAGGGGGAAAAAATTTAAAATGGGATTTGAAGATAAAAAGTGGAATTTGTAATCTTTTACTAATCCCACATTTTTACCATGCAATTGGAGATTGACCCAGGCCCAATATCTAAACCCAGTTTGGCTCTAATTGACGTCATCAAGTAAGTGTAAATATAAAGGGAACACGAGGTTATAATTGTCATACAGTAGTAGCGAGTATACGAAGCGGAATACTCACGCTACTACCCCTTTGGTTTTTCAACTTTCATCATTTCCCTCCGATTTTCCAGCACGCTTCCCATTTTCCAATATTTTACATCTTATTCTTTTCTTTTTATTCACTATCATCAGAATTTTTTTTTTGAAATTTCACGTCCATTAAAAATAATTAATTTAGTTAATTATATTTTAAATGTAAATTTTTGATATTTATTTTTTAAATTAATCCAATTAATATTATTGGAAATCTAAAAAATATTAAATAAATAAAAGTGTTTATGAAAAAAAGTAAGTATCAAAAGATGATTTTATATTTAGGAACGGAGGGAATATTTTATTTTTATCTTTTTTTTTTTTACACATCAACCAATATTCATATTTAGTTGCCCAAAATCCAACTCATCCGGTACGACCCAACTAATCTTCACTAACATGTTATCTTTTCTTTTATACTCCCTCCGATCCTATTTATAAGTCCCTTTTGAGGTTTTTATTTTGGTCCTATTTATAAGACCCCTTTTCAATTTTCAATAGCATTTGATTACTTATTTCCACTAACACCCCTATAAAGTCAACACTTTTTAGAGTTCCAATAATAATTAGAGGGGTAGTTTTGAAAAAGTATATCAAAGTTTCACATTTCCAATGCCACTAACAAATTTATCCACTTTCCTTGGTGGGAGTAGGATGGGCACGGGTGCGGGCGGGCACGGGTAGTGCATACCCACTACCCTATCCGTGGATATTTGCGGGTATTTATACGGGTAACGGGTATTTACGGGTACCCACGAGTTTTGAACTTTTATTATTTTTTCCTTTAATTTAATGATCCACATAATGATAAAAAAGCTCACGAGATCTTCAATTATACTACACGTCAGACATACATGAACTTCCACATAATAATAGGAGAAAGGTGGCCTCAAGTATTATAGTGCATCTCTGTAGCAAATAAATGTTTGAGATGATTGCTAAAATTACAGGACATTTTATTATATATCTTTCTTCGTTCTAGAGTCATGGTCTTATGATAATTAATTAACTCCCCACTTCCCATAATATATATATATATATAGCCGAACACTATGAAGATTTTAATCAGTATATAGATCAATAGATGTAGCTCCAATTTTAATCACTACTAGTAAAATATTATTTATACTAATATATATAATATTTAATAAAATATTTTTTTATTTTTTAAATAACAATACCCATCCCTACCCATAAGGGAATAATGCGGGTACCCGTCACGGGTATTTATGCGGGTATCTGCGGGCATGAGTATTTTGCCCATCCCTAGGTGAGAGTGAAAAACCCAAAAAGGATCTTATAAATAAGACCGGAGGGAGTACTAATTTGAAATTGAAAATTTCAACCAAACATTAATTTTAATTTTTTGGCCGCTCCACCAAAAATTAGTACCACCACCATAAAAGGTCTTAACTCTTAACCGATTGTACAATTGGCATTAAATTTCTGGAATTTCTCAAACACAAAAAATATCAAAATCAAAACCTTTCTACCCTGTCTTGTCCTGTATCATCATCAACATCATCAAAAGGCGCTGCTGCTTCACAGTGTATCTAGGGTTTTTCGCATAATCTCGCATTCTCACCCAGGTACCAAATCCCTTACCTCTTTTCTCTCTCTCTCTCTCTCTCTCTCTCTCTCTCTCTTCTCCGTTTTGTTACTACTCCATTACTTTCTGTCAAACACTATAGGGTTTTTATTTTACCCATTATTTAATTTTTACTCTCTTCCTTTCAAAGTTCGGGGGTCATAATAAAATTGTAAAAAAGTGAGAGTATTTCTCAGCAGCAGCATTATCATCGTTTTGCTGTTTCCCTTGTAGATATAATGACCTACTCACATTTTATGGAATGTTGTTTTCCCTTAGCACCTTTTTTTCTTAATAGTACTGTACTCTGTGTTTTAAGGTTATGAACAGATTTTAAGAGAGGGATAAATAATGTAAGAATTTGGAGTGTTTTGATATTAGTACCCAAATTATTATTGAAGAGAGAGAAAAATATTGAAAATAGAGAAAATGATGTGATAAATAAGGGTATAGTTGGGAAAAGCAGTAGTCATTATGCATTGAGTTTGTAAAAGAACAAAACATATGAATCAAGGGGGAAAAACTCTATGAACACCGCATATGAAATAGAAGGAGTAGAATGGACGGAGGCATCCATGAGCAATTTTCTTTCTTATTATTTTCTATCACTGGTGGAATGTATGGGTTTATCAGAAACATGTAAATTGCTATGTCGTTTCCAGGTCTCCTTGGAATGGATTCTGCGGCACAGAGTTACCAACATCGTCCTCTCTTGATCAAATTATGGCCCCCTAGCCAGAGTACTAGGCTAATGCTTGTGGAACGAATGACCAAGAACCTTACAAATCCATCCATTTTCTCTAGAAAGTATGGGCTTCTTAGCAAAGATGAGGCCGAGGAGGATGCGAAGCAAATCGAGGATATAGCTTTTGCTGCTGCGACCCAACACTTTGAGAAGGAGCCTGATGGTGATGGGAGTTCTGCTGTGCAAATTTATGCCAAGGAATCAAGTAAGCTCATGTTGGAGGTTTTGAAGAGAGGCCCAAGGGTAAAGGAGGATGGAGAGTTGATATCTGAAAAGGGTAGTGCAACTAGCAAAACTTTTTTTGACATATCTGGAGGTCCCAGGGCCTTCATTGATGGGGAGGAAGCTGCAGAACTTTTGAAGCCATTGAGGGGACCAAACAGTGTTACCAAGATATGTTTCAGCAATAGAAGTTTTGGGTTGGATGCTGCTCGTGTTGCTGAACCTATCCTAATATCAATCAAGGATCAACTGAAAGAAGTCGATCTATCGGATTTTATTGCTGGAAGACCAGAAGCGGAAGCTCTTGAAGTGATAGCTATATTTTCTTCTGCGCTTGAAGGTTGTGATTTAAGGTTTCTGAACCTGTCTAATAATGCCTTGGGTGAGAAGGGGGTCAGAGCATTTCGATCGCTCCTAAAATCGCAAAATAACTTGGAGGAGCTTTATTTGATGAATGATGGTATATCAGAGGAAGCTGCGAAAGCAGTTTCTGAATTGATTCCTTCCACTGAAAAGCTTAGGGTACTTCGTTTCCATAACAACATGACTGGAGATGAAGGGGCAATTGCTATTTCTGAAATTGTGACACGTTCCCTTGCTTTGGAAGATTTTCAGTGTTCATCTACCAGGGTAGGCTCTGATGGTGGAGTTGCCCTGGCTGAAGCACTTGGGGCTTGTACGCATTTGAAGACACTTGACTTGCGTGACAACATGTTTGGTGAGGAAGCTGGAGTTGCTCTAAGTAAAGTTATACCCAAATTCGCAGATCTTACAGAGATATACCTTAGTTATTTGAACTTGGAGGATGATGGTGCAGAAGCCCTTGCAAATGCACTCAAGGAATCTGCACCGGCGCTGGAAATTTTGGATATGGCCGGAAATGACATTACTGCAAAAGCTGTTCCTTCTTTGGCTGCCTGTATATCATCAAAACAGTTCCTCACCAGGGTAAATTTGTCTGAGAATGAACTAAAGGATGAAGGTGCAATTTTGATCGGTAAGGCACTAGAAGGAGGTCATGGGCGATTAAATGAACTTGATTTGAGCACAAATTTGATCACATGGTCAGGAGCTAGGCTATTGGCTGAAGCTGTTGTGCAAAAACCTGGATTTAAGTTCCTTAACCTTAATTCTAACTTCATATCTGACGAAGGGATCAATGAGTTAAAGAACATATTTAAAAATTCACCCGATATGCTGGGTCCTTTGGATGACAATGACCCCGAAGGAGGAGACATTGATGAGGAGGCTGGAGAAGATTCTGACCACGATGAATTGGAATCAAAATTGAAGGGCCTTGAGATTTAGGAAGGTTCATAGTACTCATGCATGCAACTTTTACTTCAGATTAATTTTTAGGCCAATTAAAATTTTCGACAGACGAGCTTGTTTCAGACAGAAATAGCTAGCTATAATCTGTTGTATTTTAGATATTTGTGTTCCGTAACTTACCAGTTATATGATCTTATTATATCTGGCAAGACAAGAAAAGGTATTACCCTCGTTCAGAAATGTTTGGGCTTTCTGGCAATTTGATAGTGGTTACTGGATTTCTGCCTCTTATTCTATGTTTTAGTTATTAGATTTGATTCCATATGCAGATTGTTTGAATACTGTAGGACCACATAATATTTTTCGTGGTTTTGACCTGTAAACCATTTGAAAGCAAGTTATATGAAAGCTATGGGCATAGCTACATTGATTATAAAGAGTTATTTTCATTCTAAGACTAGGGTAAACAACAAACTTTAGCAGGATTTAGATATAGATGGTCTAGCAATGAAAGAGCCCAGGATTTAAAGTTAAGACATGCAGTCATACTAAGAACAGGTTGGTAGGGAATGTTTTTTTGCATCCATTTCATTGAGAGTTTCACTCAAGTTCCTGTGTTGAATACAGTATTTATTATTCAACCAAATTTCACACATTCCTTATTTCTTCGCGTGATTTTTTGCCTTGTTCTCTGCATCTATTTGCAGCATTTTTTTTTAAAAAAAATTTTACTTCCCACTGCAAAGTTTGCTTCATGTTCCCTTCATTGTTTGTGTATTTACTTTGATTAGGATTTTATCAGTTGTCATTCTTTCACCCCAAGCATTTTACACCAGTTTGTACTTTGTATGGGTCTTGTGCCCACCCACTGCTTCACTCGACCGGAATCTTTTCCAGTAGTGAAAAATATCTTTGCTTCTCCTGTTATAGTTAACAATCACAGAGGGACTGAATTGGGAAGGTTTTTACAATATCCTAGCCATTTTTTGTTTACTGGTTTATTTTACTCAAATAGGGAGAGAAGTAACTCTTCAATACACTTCATTTTAAATTGAGCAACAAGAAATATCACAATCTTGTCCAGACAATATTAATACATTTCTGATATATATGAATCACACTGACACTGGAACTTTCAAGGCCTCTAATATCTTATCATCTAACTCGAATTTTATGGGCTTCTTGTCTCTCCCAAGCTTTACGTACTCCTCAAACCGTTCTTTTAGGTCTTCAGGGAGGTTTGTAGTAGGACTCCATCCCAATTTGGTCTTGGCTGCTCTTGGTTCAGCATAGAAGTGCTGCATAATACACAGTTTATATAAATTGTTAAGATGAAATAATTAAGAGGATTATTGTTATTGAAACATGAAAAATGTCCATTTAGTGTACAATGTGTAGCAGCATATTAGGAACCAGAATTCAATGGTCAAAGCCAAACACTGAGTTTTAATCAGTTGAGTGATTTGTGTCAAGCAAGATATTCTTTGCATTATGTAAAATTTTCGTTGCTTGAATTCATTACTTTGAAAGCGAATCACTAAACTGATCCAATAGGCGGTACTATAACCATGGCCCGTTAATCAGTTCAATGATTCCATTGGTTTGTGTTAACTTCTGTATTTCGTATTAGTAGATAAGATGATCAACAGTTATGAAGTAGGTGAGAAAAGTATGTCTTAAAACAAAAAGTGTGATATGATAATTTTCCATTATAGTAGAAGATATGCATATACCAGGGTGCGGAAAGGGAAAGCTTTCTTTGCATCTACTCCAACAGCTTTTGGATCATAATTAACAATGTTAACTGGGCGCCCTGCAACTTGAGCACATAGTTTTGCTATTCCATTTAGTGTCACAGCACGGTCACTCACACTGTTGAAAATGCTACGGTTTGCTGCTTCCGGTTTCTCCACAGCAAGGGTAAGCAATGAGGACAAGTCCCTAGCATGAGCTATGTTAGTGAGTTGCAATCCTGAGCCAGGAATTAGCACAGGTCTGTCCCGAACAATCCCTACAAAGGACGAATTACATTTATTTATTTTTAATGGATATCATCATGTCAATGTGTATGTATAATATGTTGTTCAAGAAGAGCAGATCTTGTAACACAGTTGCATATGGATTAAAGGTTAAAAATAGAGCTGGTTTAAGAAATTTCGACTTACTATCGAAAAACCATTCCTCACAGTCTTTGTTGTTGCCAGAACCAGTTATGTACTGTGGCCGGAAGACCGTCCAACTCTCGAAAGTTTCTTCAATATATTTCTCCACTCCAACATGACCAGCTTTTGCATTAACAGCATCCTACTCCACAGCAGATTTTCACTTGAGGATATTAAATAAATACAATTGGCATAGTGGTTTTACAAATGCCATGGAATCACTGATATTCAACATACCCCTTCAACATGTGGAGGTTCATCTGTTGGTTTGTAGATTCCAGCACTACTGATGAACAGGAATTGCTTGGCACCAGAACTCTTGGCCCAATCTATCACCGGCCTACAAGCAAAGTTCTGCCTTAGATATTATATTGCCCTTGCTTATGTCTTACAAGTTTCTTCTGTTTTTTCAGATGAATTCTAAAAATTGCAGCATGCTAGCACAAAGCTAAAACAAATTGAATGTGTTGCATACATGCTGCATTGCTTATTATCAGCCTGAGTTAGTAACAAGAAAAGTAAACAAGTCAAGAACTGATCAAGCTCACTATAATAAATGAGTATACAACAAACCTCACAGTCTCAAGATCCTTGCCATTGTTGTCCAAAACCGCATCAAAAGTTTCCCCTCCTACAACACTCCCTACGTCTGCTGGATTTCCCCACACTGTGCGGCCTCCGGCGCTAACAATTTCCTGATTTTTTATTATTTTTTTAAAGTCCCACAAAATATCTTCTTTTAGTAATTCTGTAATTGGAATTCACAGTATTCATTCATTCAATGATAGTAGCTAAATCTAGACAGGACACACAATCTTTAAAGTCAGTTTAATTTGCTTCTAAAGTGAATAATATAAAGTACATGGAGATCTCAATCAGCTAAATGATCTAAGCCTAAGGTACATATATATATATTCTTACTTGCTTACTTCAGAGGAAAACTTAATTAATAGCATTTTTCTTAAACAAACAAATAAAACAAATATAGGCATGCTTGCACTGTTGGGCTTGAAATAAAGATATGATTTAGATTCAATGCGAGATGGATAAAGATGATTAACTGAGAATCTGCTAAAAGGAGGTTTTTTCATCTTATCTGAGCCTTCTTCACCAACAGTGAGTATGGTAACAGCATGGCCAGCACCAAGAAGCTCTTTTGCAAAGTAGAAGCCAATGATGGCATGGCCACCGCTGTCGGTATTGACGATGAGCACTTTCTTTTTCTCTGCAGCAGTGGCATTGATGCTGAAGGCAACATGATGAGTAGAAAAACGTCTAGAGTTTGAAGAAAGGTGGGGTAGAATGGATAGAGAGGAGGAGGAATATTGAAGGGAAGAAGAGAAAGAGAGACGTGGAGAAGAAGAATGTGAAAGTGGAAGGAGGTTAGAAGAGGAAGCAGAGAAGAGCAGAGAAGGTGAGGATGTAACTGTGGCCATTGTTTGGTCGTTAATTTTTGAGGTTTCAAAGAGAGAATATAAGAACCAGCAGTTCCAGATAAAGCTAATCAACTACCTACCTTTCCTCATTTGGAACATGGAAAAACAAACAAGTGCTAATAAGTAACTATAATATTGCATTTTATCTTTAATTGTTTAATAAAAATAAATTTCAAATAGGACCACACATGTTTTACCAAATTGCTCCAATTTAATCATTTAGTTATACGGATACAAACTTTTACCTTTACGGTTTAACATAATTTTAAAGCTTTTAACTAGTTTCACACATCTAAGTATAAGCTAAATTTGTCAATTAGTATGTCTTATGAGTTATGTATGCACGTGGAAAACATAAAATTTTGATAAATAGTGATGATATAATTTCGGAATTGTGGAAGTAATTTAGTTTAATTTTCAATATTTTGTATTGGATCCTATTAATAATTTGTTTTGGTAATTTTCATAAGACCTTATTTCAATTATTAATTAATTTTATTTATAAAAAAATATTACTATATTTACTCAAAAGTTTGTTGTACTGAACTACTAACAATAAACTTAGAAAAATTAAAGAGGTGTTCATAGTAATTGTAAATATGATTTGAATACTAAGAACTCCCACTGTGTTTTGAATAAGATTTTTTTGGAATTTTACTAAGATCGTTTTTATATTTTTTTCATATACAGATTGAAGGGAGTAAAAAACTGCTACTTCCTCCGTCCCTTATTATATGACATCATTTTGATAGATTAAATATTTTTTTTTATAAGTAGTTTTAGAATTTATAGGTGGCATTAAAGAACTTATTCCAAATTTACTCCTTATAATTACATAGAGGGGATACAATAATAATGACAATAGAAAGAGAAATGAACAAAGTTGTAAAGTTTTAAATAAGGGTAACTTTGGAATGACAACATATTTTTTGATAAATTTGAGAATAATAATTGTTTTTCTTAATCTGTGTGAATTAGATAAAAGTGATTTATAATAAGGGATAGAGGGAGTAGTCTACTACCTCCATTTTTTTTTGGTCTTTGGCACACATGTTAAGAAAATGTTGATGATTGTAAGTTTTATACTAGTATGTGCTTTGTTTAAAATATTATCATTTAATCCTTATACAAAAATTGTAGTAGTATTTAATTATTACGGAAAGTGTTCATTAGTTAATGTATAATGATTTAGAGATGAGATAGATGATAAAAGTAGAATTAATAAGCAATAAGAAAAATGATTGAACGAAGAGTTAAAATTGGAAAGAAAAATATGTTTATGTATTAGAACGGTGAAGGAAAAAAAATATGAAATAAAAAAAAAAAAAGCTAAAAAACCAAAAGTTAAAAACGGAGGAAATATTTAACTTAAAAAAAAAAAAAAGATTGAGGGAGCATGTATAAGTGGGATTTGGATTGTTTAAAACGTGCTAATTAGCTATTGGCAGTATTCCTATGTCTTATGGATCTGTGTTGATTAAATTATGCCATCCTCTCTTTTGAATACTTACCCCTACTCTCGTGAATTGAACATTGTGACATTGGAATTGATTTTGGTTGATTATTAGGGGAGGGGTGAAGTAGTAAATGGCAAAACAAAAATGGATGTACATTTATTTTATTAAGATTAAATTGGATGCAGATGGTGAATTTGATTGGTGCAGTCGCGGTGGAGTTGAAAGCAGGGGATATGCTACCACCTAGCACTAGCACTAGCAGTAGTATTTTCCTTATTACAATGACATTCCCGAGTGTGAGTGGATAACGCACAATCTCCTCCTCTCCTTTCTTTCTTTCTTTCTTTCTTTCTTTCTCAGTTTCCTTCTTCACCTCTCCAACTAACTACACACACTGAAATCCCAATCCCATGGTACCTGTCCTCTCCCACCCTTCTCTTTCTTCACTTTTCGCAGCTGCTATCATCCCCCATCGCCATCGCCATCCCCATTCTCACTTCTCCCGCTCCTCACTTCCACTTCGCCCTCCTCACACTTCCATAACAAACTCCACATTCAACACTTCTAATGGATTTGACCAATACAACCAACAAAGCCTTCCTCCCAATCGGAATAAACCTATTATTACTCCACAACAGCAGCAGCAGCAGCAGCCTAGAACCTTGTTTCCCGGCGGTTACAAGAGACCTGAGATCAAGACTCCCACTCTCCTTCTCCAGTTGGATGCCGACGAGGTGTTGAGCGGCGGCGAAGCCTTAGATTCCATAGACCAGGCCGTGTCCAAGTTGGTTGGGATAGTGGTGCTCTCTGGCGCCAGTGCTGGGAGGCTTTACGAGGCTGCTTGCTTGTTGAAATCACTCATCGGAGAGCGTGCCTATTTGTTGGTTGCAGAGCGCGTCGATATCGCCGCCGCCGCTCAGGCTACCGGTGTTTTGCTTTCTGATCAAGGTTAACTAACTCTCTTTTCTACACTTTTTCTATCACTTTTCCAATTATTATTATTATTATTATTGCGTCTTATTCAAACTGCTCCGTTAATTTGATTCGGTTTATTTTTCAAGTGAGAGTCATCGAATCTCATATGAATAATCATGATGTCAACGCTTAACTGTTTTAACAGTCACATAACCGATAACGAACTTTTTCTTATAGTCAAAGATTCCTTTCTCTGATTAGTTATGCTATACACATTACACACTGTGTCAAACACTTTGTTGTCGTGAGGTGAAAGTAATGAATCTAGATCTAGATCATCAAATCTCGTTCGAATGGCCGTATACTTGTGCATGTGACTGTTATATAGTAGTAACTTTTAATCTTTTCTATCCGTATATGACGATGAGGATATGATCGGAATTTTGTTCCCCTGACCTCTATAAAATGCACCCCGCTCACTAGATACTACGCTGCCGTATTTGTATAACGAGTGTGTGAACTAGTAACCCCCCCTCTTTTACTTCGAAATGGCCTGGCATAGGTAATGTATTTCTCTTATCATTTCCAGGTCTTCCTACTGTCGTTGCTAGAAATACAATGTTGGATTCCAAATCTGAAGCTGTGGTTCTTCCCTTGGTGGCTAGGCTTGTCCAAACTGTAGATGCTGCAGTAAATGCATCTAGATCCGAAGGTGCTGATTTTCTTATATATGGAACTGGTGATCTGAAAAATGTTAGTACGGAAGTCAATTCTGTGTATGAGAACGTGAAGATACCTATTTTTGTCTCGTGTACTTCGCGAACAACAAGTGTGTCTTATGCTGAGGCTTCGAGTGTACTCGCTTCTGGTGCTAGTGGTTTTGCTATTAGTTTGGGAAATTTTGGTTCGTTTGGTGATGATGTACTGCTCAAACTATTTGCCACTGGGTATGCAAATGATAAGAGAGTGCTGGAGGATCATGACAGCAATGCCAATGAGCATAAATTATTGAAAGCTGATAATGGTTTTCAGAGTAAAGCGGAGGTTTTGGCTGGATTTGTGAAACTGAAGGATAGAGAGAAACAGTTAATTGAACGTGAGAGATTGGTGTTGAATGAAGCTATAAAAGCAATCAAGAAAGCTGCACCACTGGTGATCTTTTAATTAAAAATTTGGTATTTGAAGTAATTCTTTTTCTTTTATTCTGTATTTTGACCAGTATACTGTTTACTTTGCATTGAATTCGGATTGATTTCAAATGACAGATGGAGGAGGTTTCACTTCTTAATGATGCAGTTTCTCAAATTGATGAGCCGTTCTTACTGGTTATAGTGGTAATTGTGTGCTGTATCTCAACAAATTCTGGTTCCTGGAATATACATTGGTATTAGCTCTAAATTTCAAAAAGAAAATCTTTTAAATACATTTACGACCTACTTAACTAATAAGTACTATTTGCTGTTTTCATCTTATAACTCCCTTTTTGTTTTTAAATCACCTGAATATCTGACTTCCTCCATATATAAGGCATAAGCATTCTACTGGAGCACTGATTTATGGTCCACTTATAGCGAGTATTTTGGTTCTTTTATCAATACAAACTTCAGAGTCTGTTCGTCCTCAGGAGAATCTTTTCATAAAGTTTGTGGTCAATTTACTTTGAACATGTTATTCTTCTTGAAACAATGCAACATGATAGGTTAGTTAGGTATAGCATGTTGTTCCTGTATTTAGATGTTGGGGTAGGATGTGATTGCTGCCTTACAGTTGTTAGAGGAACTGTCCAACTTTCATTTTATGATGAATAGATTGTTGAATCTAGCATGATCATTTCCATTTGCCATTCATTCTAAACTTTTAACCCCAGAGGCCATTAGTTGAGATGCCAAAATAAACTGGTTTTTATCTAGACTTTCAGTGACATGCTACAAAATGCTGAAGTCATTTGACACAGTATCATGCCTTTTGACTTGATTAAATATTGATATTACCAGGGGGAATTCAACTCTGGTAAATCTTCCGTGATTAATGCGCTTCTCGGAGAAAGATATCTCAAAGAGGGAGTTGTTCCAACTACTAACGAGATCACATTTTTACGATATAATGACTTAGATTTTGAAGAACAGCGTTGTGAAATCCATCCTGATGGTCAATATATTTGCTACCTTCCTGCTCCAATTCTTAAAGAAGTAAGTCAATTAACATTCGGTTTGTCGATTGTGTTATGGATCCTCCCAACCTTTATTTGTATGCAAGTAGATGTTCTCTCAGCAATTATTTTCGTTCTTTTAAAACAGATGACCATCGTTGATACACCTGGAACTAATGTGATTCTTCAGCGACAGCAAAGTCTCACGGAGGAATTCGTACCCCGTGCAGATTTGCTTCTTTTTATTCTTTCTGCTGATCGCCCTTTAACTGCAAGCGAGGTATGGTCAGTGATCTTCATGATGTGGCATACTATGTTCATGTTGCTTTTGTGTGTAACAGTATTAGTTATAATTGCTTGAGCAGGGTTATCACATGTTCTTGTATTTTACTTTTCAGATTACTTTTCTTCGTTATTCTCAGCAGTGGAAAAAGAAAGTGGTCTTTGTTTTGAACAAAGCTGACATATATCAGAATACTCGTGAGGTTTATTTATGTCTTTTGATTCATACTTGTCATACTGATATTAACTCAAGTAGTTATTTTGTAGTGAAATAACCAAAGTGGGTTTACATGTGTATTTCACAATTCAATGCAGCTTGAGGAAGCAATGTCCTTCATTAAGGATAACATACAAAGACTGCTTAATACCGAAGATGTGATACTGTATCCTGTATCTGCTCGATCTGCTCTTGAAGCAAAACTTTCGGCTACCTCTAATGAAGAATTGCCAGTCACTGGTTCTCATTATGGTGCGAGCAGTTTCCACGAGCTTGAAAAGTTCTTGAATAGCTTCCTAGATGGCTCAACAGTTCCAGGAATGGACAGAATGAGGCTTAAACTTGAAACACCTATTGCAATTGCAGATAAACTGATTTCAGCTTGTGAAACTCTTGTAACACAAGACTACAGATACGCCAAGCAGGATTTGTCCGCAGTGAATGATGTTGTTAATAGTGTAAATGACTTTGCGATGGATATGGAAACTGAGAGTCTTTCTTGGAGGAGACAAACTCTATCTTTGGTATGTTATAAAAAAGATTGTTAAAAAAAAAAAAAAACTTTTTTTAGATAATTTGGGGCAATTGTTTCTGTTTTAATTGATATGTTCTTGAATATGGCAAAACAAATCAACAGATAGAAACTACAAAATCTCGTGTTGTGGAGTTCGTTGAAGCTACTCTGCGATTGTCAAATTTTGATATTATTGCTTCATATGTTTTCAAAGGAGAAAAATACACAATGCCTGCTACCTCAAGAATTCAGAATGACATAATTGCCCCTTCCATGTCAGCTGCTCAGGTTAGTTTCTCGCTGGATTCTGTTTAGGATTTTAGTTTTGTTTTGTACTTTTATCCTGAACCATAGAATTCAGATTGTGTTCCAATCATGTTTACTATTGTCTATCTAAATAATTTAATTCAAGTATCAATTTTATCCTGCTTTTGCTTGGTTAGCCCCAAGAAGACCAATGCATAGAATGACATAAATGCTGGATTACACGATTAGTCTATTCTGAGCAAAGTTAGCTGGATATGTTTTGCTTAAAATGTTTCTTTGTTGATTGAACATAGAATATACTTGGAGAATACGAAAGTTGGTTGTGCTCAAAGAATGCACAGCAAGAAGACCAATGCATAGAATGACATAAATGCTGGATTACACGATTAGTCTATTCTGAGCAAAGTTAGCTGGATATGTTTTGCTTAAAATGTTTCTTTGTTGATTGAACATAGAATATACTTGGAGAATACGAAAGTTGGTTGTGCTCAAAGAATGCACAGCAAGGGAAATTTTACAAGGAATCTTTTGAAAAAAGGTGGCCCTTATTGGTCCGCGAAGATAGTCAGATGAATTTTGAGACATATGAGTTGCTAAAGAAAGTGGATCAAGCTGGCAGTCAGGTAATTGAAAACTTCAACAGAAGTGCAGCTTCAAAGTCATTTGAAGAAGAAATCCGTGAGATGGTAAGTTTGGAACTCTTTTGATGTAACTTTAGGCTTAGTACCAACAGTTTCTTGGCTTTGCTGAAGTTAGATTTTGAGGTAACTAGGGGACAAAGCCAAACTTTGTGAAATATTGACCAAACGTGCTATTAACCCCTCATCCTTTTTACGAGTTTAATGATCCACAACTAAGCAATATGGTAAAATTCTTGTTTTTATTATTTTAATGCTTAGAAGCATAATGTATGCTGGTTTTGAACGTATTAAAATGTTTGTGTCACAAATCTCTGCCATAGATTTTACTTCTTTATAAAATATTTATTTTAGAAGAGCTGAATTAGCTTATAACAATGACTTTGAAGTATGTCCAGTTTATTGCCTTTTGGTTTACATTCAGAAAGACTTGAGGTTAGATGTGGTGATTGTGAGGTGCCATAAACGTTGAGAAATTATTACCATTATGAAGATTTATAAAATGTTGGAATGCCACTTACTATACCTTCATGTGGTCCTTAGAATATATATTGTCACATTGCGTGGAGCTATAATAAGAGTAGTTGATCTTGGCAACCTATACACTAAAATGAATAACCTCCGAGTAGTAAAAAATTATATGTAGTTTGCTTTTGTCAATTAAGTTTTAGTATCTTTATTATTATTGGTGTCGTTGTTATACTGTTACTAAAACAATTTGAACTAAAATGTTTTCCTTTTAAATTAGTTTGTAGGGACTTTCGGTCAACTAGGCGTGGCTGGTTTTGCTGCTTCGCTGCTAACATCTGTGCTCCCAACCACAATGGAAGATCTTCTTGCTCTTGGCATTTGTTCTGCTGGCGGGTAATGTATCTCATTCAATCGGAGTTCCTTTCTGACTGCTCAGGATTGTATTTCAAAATGTCTGCATGCATGATATATTGATGACACTTAGATCATAGATCCTTTACAAAATGACATTATTTTTTAGTTTAAGCTTGCAGTAATTTTCTGTAAGAATGAAATATTACTGAGACAATGTAGCTAGCTCACTTCTGCTCTGTAACCTGCACCATTACGGCATCAGGAACACAAACATCCATCCACAATCATTGATCTTAATCTGCTATATATTTCTTTGCGCTCTAGTAACTGCTTTTCAGGCATAACACCTCACAAACATTACTACCTTTTTTGCAATATATATCAATGATTAATTGTTTTGCAAGCATATTAAAAAAAATCAAATAATCCTTTTGTAGTTTCACACATTTCCATGTACCTGATCTTGCCACGACATTTTTTTTTTCACCATTTGAAAATTCTGAACTGTGGTTAAAAAATTTCTAATTGGTTGCATGAATGGGATGTTAACTTGTTGCTAATTCAGGTACTTGGCTGTATCAAATTTCCCAAATCGTAGGCGAAGTGTGATAGATAAGGTTAAAAAGAAAGCAGATACTTTGGCATATGAAATTGAAGGGGCCATGAAGAAGGATTTAACTGAAGCCATAGGAAATTTGGATACCTTTGTGAAAGTACTCGGCAAACCTTACCAAGATCAAATGCAGAATAGACTAAACAAGCTAGTAGAGATTCGAGAAGAGTTATCAAATATTGAGAAAAAACTCAGAACGCTACAGATTGAAATTCAAAATCTTCATGTTTCATGACTCTATATTTTGTTATAGATGCACAGGAAATTCATCCCCTTAAACATATTGTACCTCACACATGCCTTGGACTTGTAATTTTGGAGTAATATAATATAGCTGGCAATGCGAGTGGAAAATTGTCATTCAGCCATTACCACCGTACTCCCATTTCATAAACTTATAATTTCCCCAGTCGCAAATGCCAACCGGTACTATGATGAAAAGTTTAGGTGAATTGGAGTTCTGAGTACTCATTAGAGCTAGGGTAGGCTGTTAGATTATTTACCAACATCATCTTCTTATTGGTAGGATTTGAACTCAATATCCCTCACAATCTCGAACTTAATTCTTGCCAACTAAGTCAATAATTGTTTCTCAACTTAGGTAAAGTTCAAGTTTGTTTCAACATATCAGAGTTTATTAATAAAATGTTTAAAAAACTGTTTTTGAATTATTATTATATTTTTGGCTTAATTATGTTACAAGTTCCTGAAGTTTGTGGTACTTTTGCTAAATACCCTTAATTTTTTTTTCAATGTTACATATCACCAAAATTGGTCAGAATTGATAGTAGAAGTATATGACAAACTCAGAAGTAACTTCGGAGAGTCAGACATTGAAAAAAAAAACAAGGTATCTGACAAAAGTTCCGCAAACTTCAGGGACTGAGACATAATTAAGCCTGTTTTTTTTTTATTTGGTGAACTGCTGTTTTTGAAATTTTAATTGTTGCATCTGCTTTCTAAGCATGCATGTGTTGACATTGAGTTTTAAATTGCTTATACTACTTTTTATATTCTGTTGACTTCTTATGGCATTGCACTGCATGCCACTCAGCCACTGTGACGTAAATGAACATCCCGGGCAAAACTAAAATATAAGTCAACCTTTAATACAAAAAAATGTCAACCATTTAAATAAAATAAACAATACCTTAACCACCCATGAATAAAAGAAACAATACCTTAACCGCCCATGAAGCATCAAATTCACCTTCTTTCCACCTCCTTTTTTTCCCTCATTTTCAATTAACTGTATAGCAACCACTAGTTTTAGGATACCTTCCATGATCCTAACGTACTGGTCCTACTATTAATATTTTTTAAGGTCCTTGGAGTAGAATCGTAGGGGTCTTCGTCCTGTTATAGATTTTCATTTGAGTACATTTATGCATATATTCGTATAAACACATCACCTATATGTGCATAGTTTCTACCTTTTGATTATAAATTTATAACTAACATTACAATAATTTGTTTTTTGGTTGCCCATCCGGTTCCCCAAGTACTACCTAGGTACATCTGAATCCGATCCGGGTCGCGTGTCTGACTATGGCATGTGAGTCTCTCAACATGAATTTTCTGCATCTAGAAGGAATCGAACCCGAAACCTTGCTTAAGCGATACCGAACCGCTTATCACTTGTCTCAACCCTTGTTGGTAACATTACAAAATTTCCAGCAAGCTTTCACCCCAATCTCTACATGAGCTGACGTGTTTCATTAAAAAAAAAAAAAGTGTAAAGACATTCTTATATTCGTTCATTCCGTTGCATGGTGCGTTTATGACCGATGGCATAGAAAACTAAAAAAGTACTACCATGGTCAAAACTTGGAGAAATAATTGTTTGAATGCTAAGTAATTAAAATATGGGTCTCTCTATCATGGATATGGAAAAAGACTTTGTTGTTAAGAGGAGTAGCCCAACAGGTATTTAAACCATGTCATATATTATGAGGCAGACAATGTGGGACTTCCAACACGCCCCCTCCAACGAAGTCTGCCGGACCAGGCAAAGGGTATCTGTTGACCTATAACAAAGGGCAACTTTTGGCCCATAACAACCGGAAAGAAGTTGGGCTCTGGCTTTGATACCATGTTAAAGTTCCATCTCAAAACCAATTGGCAATGAGAGGAGTAGCCCAACAGGATCTCTCTGACTTGAAGGGGATTAATGTTCGACTATTAGTATAAGAATATCGTTGATGTAAAAAAAATATGGGTCACTATGCTCAAATTACTAAATATCTTATATTGATATAAAATCATTTTATTTTCCTCTTTATCTTCCAACTTAAGGGTTAAGATTAAGAAGAATGCTAAAATATAGTGTATTAGCAAGCCCAGTAACAGTATTGTTACTATAATAAATTAAGATTTTCTAAGTTAAGAATACAAAGATTTTTCATTTGGATGAGTTGTATTCATTATTCTCAAAATGACATAGGCTCAAATTCCCAATGAAAATTTGCTTTTAATTGTATTTTTTATATGTGCCTTATGATACACGTTAGAAAATAATATAAATTAATTATAGTAATCGTTGTTTTTGTTTCATATGTATTGTTATTTTAATCTTTGATTTTTTTTCCCAAAAGTATTGTTGTTTTAGGATTTTAAGATTTGGTCAAACATTTTTTTCTCCAATTCTATCATAATTTATTATTCGTAGTATTAATTAGTATAGTTTTGTTTCTCTCTCTTAACTATATAATCATCTATTTCAAAAACTATATAATCATAAATATAAGTATTTTAGTCAAAATACAATAAAACCTTACTTTAATTAATAATTTTTTAATATTTATGATTGATCTTAAACAACAATATATATATATATTAAACAGAATGAGTGATATTTTTATTAAATAAGGGTAGTGTAGGTAATCTTTGAGCAATACAAAAAAGAAAATTTGTCATTGAAAATTTAAATTAAACATTTTTTTATTTACTAACCACGATATTTTCCATATAAAATCTCATCTTTTATTAGCTTAAACAATACTTTAAATGCACTCTTCAATGCTTTCCATTAAATAGTACTCTTTACTACTAATAAGATTGACTTAATACACTTAAATTAAGTGCTCTAGATGTATTCAAGAAGTTTTCCAAAACTTAATAGCCATAGTATGCCATTTTGACATTTTAGGTTGATTCGTAAAAGAGAACCCGTTGTCTTTCATTCTAGCAAAAAAAATATTAAAAATTTTTTCTCTATTTTAATTTCTAGTGTTGATGATAAGAAACTTAAAATGTATCGGATAATTTAAAAAAAAATAGACAGAGTTTTTGACTTCTTGAACGTATCAATTCTTAAGAAAAATTATGTATTTTTAAATGTCAGATTAAGATTAAAAGAACTTAATATTAAAATAGAAATGAGTGGTTAATAATCGATACGTTAGGTTAGAATGAACATGGTATGAGGTCTAATAGCTTTAGGGTTCACAGTCTACTTTAAATAAAATTTATGCATTTTTATAAAGTTTTACCTTTGTTAGCCAATGCAGAACAACCGCAAAGGGAGTATTATGCAAGCACATTCCATGGTGCGGCCATTGACATTTTGGGAGAAATTGTTCAAGGCGCATATATTCTTGTCCCCTATTTTATTTCCCTTTACATATTCGTTTCCCTCCCACTTCCCTCATCTTCAATCCCTTTACATTTCCCTGCTTTTTTAATGTTAAATGCTTAATAATTAATTACACAGAACAACTATAGCTAGGAAGACACTGAGAGTGTGATGTACTAAAAGCAGCAAGGGATTCCTGGCCCCGTCTCTTATTGCCTTAACTGGTCTCATCATTTATAAACATAAGCTCCTTTATTGGAATAATGTTACTTTATAGACAGCATTTTATATGTCTCAAAACTAAGCTTGGGACTGAATAATTGATGTTTTACGTCATCCTTTGTTTTTTTTCTTTTTTAATTTTATAAGAAAAAAGATTTCAATCCATGCAATTAAAAACACAAATAATAGTTCATTTCTAATGATCGAAATTACAATTAATTATAAAAAAGTATATATATATATATATATACCACCAGTCCCTTATGGTTTTGAGACTTCAGTTCCACCCACAAACATTGTACAATTATGCCCAAGTGAAACGTCATCCTTTATCCAGACTCCGGAGTATCATGTATTATGTTGGTAGTTTTTCAAGGTTAAGAGGGACCACACAAGAATCAACTAATTAATGCTAATTAAGGTTGGACTGGGGAAAAATAATTCTGCTCTATGCTTTACTTTGTTTATGTCATTTGATAGTAAACTGATGTGACTTGACCACTGCTAAAGGAATTTGATTTGGCAGTTAATTGTTCTTAGACACCTATGGACTATGGTAAACTGGCAAGGTTGTGTATATACATTTCCCGTACAGTTATGGCTAATTGAATATTGATCAATCAATTGGTACATTTTGTTAGGTCAGTTTACTTTAAGTACTAGTAATATAGTATTATGTATGTTACATTGAATGGAGAGTTATATGCCTTCTCTTAAAATATCATAGGATGCAATAAACATCGGTTATGCGTTTCAACAAACAGATCAACTTAGTGGAGATCATGACTCTGCACCTCATTTCTAATTGAGAATGCCTGGAATTTGAATCTTCAAAGTAAGCAAATGACAATAATACCAAAATGTAGTACTCAAAAAAAAAAAAAAAATATCTAACACAAAAAATTATGGTTATTTATATTGCTATCATCGTCATCGTCCTTTAATTGAGGAAGTAACAAATAAATTTTTGCATTAGAAATTACAGTTTTCCTACTTTTAATGTATTGAATATTCAATATAAAATTTTTCAATTCAACTCCTTATTATTAGATGCTTATTGAAGGAAAGATATCATGGAGTGTTTTTGGCATGAGTACTTTATTTATTTATTTTTTAATTTTTTTTATAAACATGAGCACTTTAATTTAATTCAATATATTGGAGATTAGGGATTAATGTTTTTCTTTTTACAACTAAATTAGATGGTCGATATGCTATGCATATTTTATATATGAAACTAATTATTTGTATAATTAAATTTAAAAATTTTTTCTTGCAATAAATAAAATTATTCATATGTTTTACTTGGTTTTTATTTTCCGTATACATTTTTAAAAATTCTCATAATTATTAAAGGGACAACTTTTATTATTACAATTTTTTTTTCAACAAAAATATCTTTTACCTTTAATATTTAAAAATATAGAGATCAAACAATAGACCTTATTAGTTTGTTATCACAAATTCGGTTGTGAGGTTAACACTATTCTTTTACGTGGGTAGGATACAATCACATAGAAATGGATGAAAGATGTCATTCAAGTGAGATTGGTTTTGTAGTACAAATAATAGAAACCTATACGTATTTTGAGCCATGCCATGACTTTATCTTTTAACCAATCATGTGGTGGGTGGCTGAAAACTTCTACAATCCGGTGAACTGTGAATTTGAAAGCGTAACATCTTAATGCAATTAGTGAAATTGCATTAGCCCAAATCAACATTTCTGATCTATTGTACCATTTCCTCCGTATTATTAGGGACCCTATACTACAATATTCATAATAAAAGCATAGTTACATGTTTCATTACAAAGAAAAACTTGTAAAAATAATATAAAAAGTGATACTCCCTCCGATCTTATTTATAAAATCTTTTTGGGGTTTTTCATTTTACTAAGGAAAATGATTAAATTTTTTAATGGCATTAGAAATGTGAAAAATTGATATACCTTTTCAAAACTACCCCTATAATTATTATTGGAATTCTAAAAAGTGTAGAGTCAATAGGGGTGTTTGTGGAAAAAAAATAATTAAATGCTATTGAAAATTGAAATTGGATCTTATAAATAAGATCAAAACAAAAACTTCAAAAAAATCTTATAAATAGAATCGGAAGCAGTATATCAAATTTATCATAGAAGAAGACTTGTAAAAATAACATAAATGATGAATAAGTGCAAATCACATGTTGTGTATAAGAACCGACGTAATATAAAAAAACTGTAACTATGCGACACAAATTCTTTATCACGAGAAGTTATTAGTTAATCTTATTACCACATTATCTATTATCTAGATTAATAACAAAAGGACACATAATAAAAAATTATTTCTTCATTTTATTTGTTTTAATTTTTAATTAAATTCTAATATATATCATTTTTCTATTAACCTAAAAATAAATCACAAATGATATGATGATCCACTAATAATTTCTCCTTTACCGCATCCCCACATCCACCTCTCTATATATACCTACTCACTCTTTTCACTTCACTTACATACCCATTCCTCTTTTCTCTACCTGCTTCTTTCTCTCTTCTCCAAAGAACTTAATCCATTGGTTTTTTTCTTAAATTATTAATAACACCTTCAGTTTTCACCACATATCCTAAGTTTTCTCTCTGCTTGTCAATTAAACTAAAAAAACAACTCCTCTGTTTCTCCCTTACTCTGTTTCTTTCCTCTGCCTTTTCACATTTTATTCTCATTGTGGATAAGGCCGATGTCTTCTTCTTCTTCTTCTTCTTCTTCAAGTGTCTATCAAGGGTTGCAATCTTGTCTTGAACCTCTTCTCATGGAACCACGTGTGTTAAGCCTTAAACTGTCTCCACCAGGGTCCAACCTCCCTATCACAGACTCTCTCTTAGACAATGATGTCAAAAAGAAACCCTTCACTAATAATAACATTGCCACAAGCACAATTTCAAATGATGAACATGACATGAAAAGTGACAAAGATTGCTGGAGTTTCATTCAATCACTATCCAACATTTGTAACAAAACTGATGAACCTGAAGCTGAGAATGTCTATGTCCACCCAACTATTAAGTGCTCCTCTTCAATGCTGAGTGCAAAGAGCTTGGAAATGTGCACTGAAAACCTTGGCTGTGAAACTGGTAGTAATGCCAGTGATAGCAGTGATGAGATGTCATCTTTGTTTTCATCAGAAATTAGTAGTAGCTCAAGTTTCATTAGAGAAATTAACAGAAACAATTCTAATTATGTGTCTAAAAGATTGAATAGAGGTAACAATTTCCCACCTCCATTGACTTCACTAACCGATTTCGGAGGGGTCCGAGTTAGGCCTCGACGCGAAGATGGTAGGCTAATCTTGGAAGCAGTAACTTCCTCTTCTCCTCAATCTTATTTTCAAGCTGAACGTGGCAATGGGAGGCTTAGGCTTAGCTTCTATGAGAGTGTTGATGATGAAGTGAATTATGATGATGAGGAAACAGATTATGATGCTGAAGAGGAAGAAGAAACTGAAGAAGAAGAAGAAGCTTGTGATGATGATGAAGAAGAAGAGAGTGGGGCAGAAGAAGAGTTGGAAATGACAAAGTTTGCCAGACCAAGCAGGTGCAAGGAAAGTGGCAGCAGAGTCATTTTTGGTGATACCTACTTTGAGCAGCTTCCCTCTCTTTCTCTGTGTCTCTGAGAGCAGAGTTTATTTACTCATTTACTAGTAGTAGTTAGTAGTTACTACTCTTATCTCTATCCCTTTCTCTTATCTCATTTTCCTACTTTTCTTTCTTTTTCAGTTTTAGGACTTCTTCGGCTGTTATATTTACCAATGGAAGCATAATGTAATTGAAATTTCTTAATGTCTTAATTTTAGTTATTATAGTTATTAATTACTCCCTTCCTCCCTAAATATAGGACCCCTTGGAGATTTTACGTCCATGAATAAAGTGAAATAATTTAATTAATTATATTGGAAATGTGAATTTTTGATATGTATTTTCAAAATTACCCTTATTAATATTATGGGGAAGGTAGAAAGTGTTAAATAAATATGGGTGTTCGTGAAAAAAAATAATTAATGTTTATTGAAAATTGGTAAAAGACTTTATAAATATGGATAAAATAAAAGTGTTAAAAATATCTTTATATTTAGGGATGGAGGATGTATATTGGAATTCGTCCTTCAATTTTCTCGTTCCCCCATCTTTTGATGGTTGTTTCTCTTTTGTTATTGTATCTATTTATTTATGTACAAGTTTCTGAGTTTTATTTGATTCATGCTATTCACTTTTTTTTTTTTTTTTATGTTTCTAGAATAGTAGAGCATAATAATTCCTTCAGAGGGAAAAAAATAAATAAACAACTGAAGCAGAACACATACATAAGCAGCACATACAACGCAAACATAGCAACTAAACTGTGGCGTGTGGACCCTGAAAATTAATTGTGCCCCATTGATTAGATATTTTTGTTGCGGCACATGCCTGAATTTTCTTTTTTCACAGGGAAATTCAAATAAGGACTCTTGAGAAGTCCATGTCATAATACTTTTCTTGTATAAGCAATGCTAATGATAGACACTTCGTTAATATTTAAGCCCACAACAAGTACGTGTCCGTAACACTATAGCCTATAGGCAATGCTCATACTGGAAAAAAGATTCACGTGCTATGGGGTTTTTAAATTGGATTGAAACTCGAAATTTTAGGTAATATTAATCTTATTAGTCCTTAACCATTGATGATATGTGATATGTCCTCTTAGCTGTTGAAGCATGTTGGCAGATCCATCCTCATAGCCATAATGCAGTCACACATGTTTTATATACAACGAAAAACTATTGATCATTTGGACAAAGTAGTCTAAGAGATCTATAAACAATAGGCTAAAGAAGACATGATACCACATTTTGATCAAAAACTACAAATTAACCAAGCTTATTTATGGTTTTAGTGCCTAAAAGTTCAGCATATTTTGGTTTTAGTCTCTAAAAGTTATTTTGATCGGGACTAGTCTTTAAATTTTCTAACATTTTGGTTTTGGTCCCTTCCATTAGTAAAAATATGTTATTTGCTGACATGGTTAACGAAAATCCACACCAGCAACCACGAGGTGTGAGATAGCGTCAAATAGGTAATGTGACATGGATGATTCAAGGCCATGAACTCAAAATTTTGCGTACGGGACCATTTTGTGTATCAGACCATTTTGCGTCTGTAGATTTGTATCATCCACGTCATATCACTTATTTGGTGTCACCCCAGATCACATGGACTGCTGATGTGATATTCCGCTAGTCACACAAACAAATAACGAATTTTTACTAATGAAATGGACCAAAACCAAAATGTTTGAAAATTTAATGATTAATCCCGGTCAAAATAACTTCTAAGAGCTAAAACCAAAACACGCTAAACTTTTAGGTACTAAAACCATAAATAAGCCAATTAACAATAACAGGTCTATAAATTAAATCTATCTACTTATTATAGAGGACTTCAAATTATAATATCTTACCGACGTGCAACCCAAACATTCATACTAGAACGAATAGAAGTATGTTGAAATGAATTTCTCCCTAGAGCTATATATGTTAGTTAAAGCAACATGGATGATGGGCTCGAAATCTTGCTCATGGAAGGTGTGCATTGAGGGATCAAAAGGCATGTCATAAGTCATAGGAGAGTTTGAAAAGGATTTTTGAATGTACCATCTCCCTCAAGAGCAAACCTAAAACAAGTTGAGGTGTACGGCCTTAGTACCATTGCTTGGTAACCATCAAAAAGAAGGGAGGGACCCCAAAAGAGTAACATGGACTGACTTCATCATGTAGTATCATCCATGTGCTTGCCCTATCAATAAATTAATCGCATAATGAAATATGGCCCTCCTGTCTTCCCGTATTAAATAACAATTTTATTTCTTCACTCTTTTTATTACACCATTTTTATGTCACATTATTTATAGGGTTCATATTTTCTCACACTGTTTGTATATTAAATTTTACACCAATTAAGAATGAATTTGTAAATTAGAAATTAATCCGTACATTGATTATTTATTTTATTTTTGGAACATATTTACCAAAAACAAGTGGTATACATTATTCTTCTTAAAAAAAAGTGGTATAACAAAGATATGAAAAAAATAAATGGTCATGACACAATACCAATTTTCACATATACTTCATAATATTATAATCCACTCATTGTTGTTAAAAAAAAAAAAGGAATATGATCAATAACATGAAAAAATTGTTTCCATTGAAGAATTCCAATGCCAGATTATATTATGAGCGTATAGGAGAATTTGATAAGTAAATTTGACTATAAAGTGATGAGAGAAAGTAAGAATGCTTTGATTTAATCAGGTAAAAATTGATATAGGTATACTTAATAATCATAGGATGGACGGATAGATTACTATTTTCTCACCTTAGAGACAAATTGGATGAGCCCAAAATATGACACCCTCACCATATAGATGTGGGACTTCTATTAAGGTTGAAAGTGATCAAAGTAGGAAAATGATTCAATGACTTAAAGTTATTATGATTTTGTAATCTGCACATTATTGGATAAAAATCGATGATTCAAATTTAAATTATGATTAAAATACAGTTAATTAAAATCCAAACCATTGCAACAAATTAAAGTCACTAAAAACTCACCAGGTGAAAGTCACTTAATCATGACTCATAAAAGTAGTAGCTTAATTAGTTATAGCCTAGTGACTAGTGTATAAAACTTAGGTGGTGATGTTGATGCTGGCAGTTTGGTCTTGCACTAAATCACTTTTTCTCTCTTTTATCCAAGTGCTTAGACCCCCAAAAAAAGAAAAGCACACTAAGGTTGAGGGGACTAAAAGGAGAATAATGAGCATGATTGGAGGAATTTGAAATATCACAATTCACAAAGGAGGGAAGATGGTTGGTTAGACAGGGGAAGCGATGAGGTTGGGTGTGACATTCCTCAATAGAGGAAGGCAATGGCTAATCGTGGAGTCTGGTCATCCATACGTTAACCAAATTTGTTGAGGGTTTGGATGACAGTGAAACGCAATTTTCAACCATGATCACATGCATAAGTTTGTCCCAAACATCATGTGCTATAGGAACCTTGTTTGTGAGGTTGAAAAGGTCCTTTAAGGGCATATTCTCTCTCACAATATCATGTCACAGTAAGAAAAATCTTTGCATGTCCCCTAATTTTAATGTCACATGCATGGAGTACTAATGCTATTATTATCTTCAAAAGAGGGTCAGAAACAACCCTCTCCCTATCCCCCATTTTCTTTTTCTTCGATTCTATACTGGGGATATTGAGTTAGTGTCTATGCAAATGGTGCTTATGATGTTTCATTGTCGACCTATGGCTATACCCACTAGTAAACAAATGTTGCAAATTCGCAGCCATTGTATGTGTTGGTTTTTGATATGATATTGACATGTTCAGTACTCACTAATTCACCTGTTGCGTAAGTGCATTGGGCTGCTCCATAAATATCTGTCCAAATTAAAAGGGAAAACCGAAGTGAAGCCTTTTTTAGGCTAATTAGACTAAATCTTACTTCCTCCGGTCCTATGTGTTGCATTCATCAAAATATTGAAATAATTTTGTTACTGATAAAACATATAAATATTTAATACATTTTTTTCAAAACTATTCTTATAATTGTCATTGATATTTTAAAAATTTTGATTTAATAATGATATTTTTAAAAATAAAAAATTAAATATTATTGAAAATGAGAATAAAATCTTACAAATAGTATGAAAAATAAGTTTCCAAAAAGAATTTACATATAAGATCAAAAAGAATAATAATAGTAATATTTTTGGAGCTAAATTAATTTTTGGAAACCTAGAATTACAAGATAAATTTTTTATGAATAAAGAATATTAACACGGTTAACATTATTTTGAAACCTAAAGTAAAGGCTAATCTTATATTTGATCCAGTTCATTAAAAAATACTTTCTCTGTTCCTAAATATAAGACTCTTTTGACACTTTTATTTATCCTTATTTATAAGACCCTTTACCAATTTTCAATGATCATGAATTACTTTTTTTTTCTACAAACATCCCTATTTATTTAACACTTTTTAGATTCTCAATAATATTAATAGGGATAATTTTGAAAATACATATCAAAAGTTCACATTTCCAATACAATTAACTAAATTATTCTACTTTCTTAATGGACGTGAAATCCCCAAAGAGGTCTTATATTTAGGAACGGAGGGAATAAATGTTAGTAATAAGTATTTTTAACGTATTTATTACAAAGTCAAAATATACTCCCTCCGTCCCTAAATATAAAATCTCTTTGGGGGATTTCACGTCCATTAAGAAAGTAAAATAATTTAGTTAATTGTATTGGAAATGTGAACTTTTGATATGTAATTTCAAAATTACCCCTATTAATATTATTGGGAATCTAAAAAGTGTTAAATAAATAGGGATGTTTGTGGGAAAAAAGTAATTAATGATCATTGAAAATTGGTATGGAGCTTTATAAATAGGGACAAAATAAAAGTGTCAAGAGGGCTTTATATTCAGGGACGGAGGTACTAATAAAAATTCATGAGAAATTAAGATTTTTGCATCCCAAAACTAGAAAAAGTGCGTACTTAATTAATTCTACTTTATTGTAGGAGATTGGTCGAGTCAGTGGAATGTGCAGGAGACACTGGAATTTTTTTCACACGAGAATGATGAGATTCATGGACAGTTTCTTTTACGCCAACCGGTACCCGGATCTGGTCCGATCTAATTAAATTCGCACTAAGCGGTAGGGGCCTCTTAGCGAGGGTTGCTCCATACCCAAGGCTCGAACTCGAGACAGTTATTTAAGGAACTAAGTGAGCTACCACTTGACCGACCCAAGTTGGTAGATTCATGCACAGTCGATTGGGATTCGGGATAGCAAATCACATGTTTTCATTTTGTGCTACTTCATCTTCATGCTCCCTTTAGTTTTGTACGTAAGATTTTCATGGAATTTTCACTTAAAAAAAAGTTAAATTTATTATTGATATTAAAAACATCATACATTTTAAAATTATTTATATAATTATTATTGAGATTTTAAAAATATTTATAAAAAAATTTAATGCTATTAATAATTAAAATATGATCTTGTAAATAAAATCAAATAAAAATTCCAAAGTGTCTTACATGTAACACTGCCAAGAATATAAAAGTGTAGGCATAAAAAAAAATTAAAAAAAAAACTGGTATAAAATAAGAATGTTCAATTAATTTATTTTTAATCAATTTTTATATTTTTGACATATAAAAGACTTTCCCTTTAAAAAAAAAGACATATAAAAGACTACGAGTATCACATAATGTTGGATAACGCGATTGCCTCGATGATTGGACGGCTGAGTTATTCCTGGTATGGCATGACTTTGCCATCACTATTTTAGTCTCAACCTCCAAGTTTCGATTTATGTATGGTTCTTGCGTACATTTGTTACTGTTCTAGAATTCGAGAATCCTGATATTGTTCAGACTACATCCGTGTCCTTGTGTTTCATAGTAATAAAGAATCCGGACACATTTCGCTTTATTTAGAAAAAAAGGGAATAATAAAAAATTGTCCCCGGATATAGGATCCTTTGAAAGATTTTACGTCCATTTAAAAAGTTGATTAATTTAATTAATTGTATTGAAAATATGAACTTTTGATATATATTTTCAAAATTATCCCTATTAATATTATTGATAATTTAATATGTTTTAAATAAATAGGGATGTTTGTGGACAAAAATAATTAATGTTCATTAAAAACTGGTATACGGTCTTATAAAGAGGAAAAAAAAAAGAAAAGTGTCAAAATGGTTTTTTATTTAAGGACGGAAGTAGTAACATTTAAAAAAAAAAAGAATAATCAAATTAAGGAGTTCGGATATTTTTCCACACATTCAAGACCAAAATCAAAACTTAAAAATATTTAAAGAATAATAAAAATATTGGCACCAATAATTCATATTATTAATTTGGACATGTGTTAAAATTGATGTGTTGTTTTATTAGTCATATTAGTAGTACTTAACAAGGATTTTTTCACCATGGATCAAAATTAAATTTTTCAATATTTCAGAATTAGTTACAGCAAAAAAAAATTTACATGAAATAAAACTAAAAAACAATGAAATGCATAACTACAAAAGCACTTATTTCAATTCTTGAAAATGAATTACTATATAAATTAAAAAAATTAAATTTGTTTGTAAATGAAATATCTTACTATCATGTATCTTACTATGCCATGATTCTTAAATTTAAATTAATAATCATCTTATCATGATTAAAATACCAATAAGGACTTGATCGATTCCATAATGCATGGTATGAAGTTATTGTATTCCCAGGTATTGGAGTATCATGCTAAAGGTCAAAAGTCTGATTTATTTCAGTGAGTGAGATTTGTTAGTTACATATTCCAAAAGAAATTAATTTCTTGATTATTATAGGACGTAGATACCCTTGGTTAAAAAAAATATAATTAAAATTTAGTTTTTTACATAATTTCTAAATATCAAGTTTCACAATGCAATGATACTTTATTTATGAGAAGGAGAATAGTTGTGTAACAATTAGAAATAGAATCCAGATTAGTATTGTATTTTATGTCTCACAATATATATATATATATATATATATATATATATATATATATATATATATATAAATATAAATAAGTGGAAAATTGCATCCCCGGCCTTGCCGCTATATCTATGTGGTCTTCCACTCATATCACTCTCAATGTTGTAGCTTTTACACAGTTCAACTTTATTGTTTAAGCCTTTAAGGCATGTTCGGACCTGCGGGAATATTAGATAGCCACCGATCCTCTCACTCCCTTTATATCAATCTTATTGTTGTTGGATCCAAGTCATATAGGCCTCATTAATTATTTATATTCCACTTGGTTGTGATTTCTCCATGGATTTCAAGTACCCTAGAGGTCAGGGTTGAATTCGTTTTAGTTCCCAAATTGAAGCACATAATTCATATATATTACGCCAAACATATTTGGGACACATCCCCAAGTAGCTAGATATATACGGAGTACTAGTTGATTAAACTATATGCACACGTGGCCAATATAAAAGAGGTTGACAAGATCCCTTGCATGTAAAACCATATAAAGGGAAAAGAATTAAGATAAGAGCCATATAAACTAAGCAGGCAAGGACACCAAGAAACAGGGTGGCTGTCAACCCAGCCAGGCCACCAAACAATTTCATGGTCTTGATCATAGTTGAAAAAGTGGTGCTAGTGGTGCTGTGTGGTGATGGAGATTTTAATTCCCAAAAGCTTTCATTTTTTAGAGAATTTTGATGACCACATTGGGATACACGACTTAAAGCTATTGATAAAACTATATACTATATCTTTTTTGACTGAAGAGCCTCAGTGATGATATACCATAATAGTAATTATGAAGAAGCAGAGTGACTACAGTTAAAACATAAAATATTCTTACCTTAGGAAAGAGAAATTGCGAGGTATTTATTTTAGGTAAAATTGTTTTTTCTTTTCATCAGAAAGCAATAAAAAGAAACAAAGCAGCAACAATGTCCTACAACAAGCTATCCCAATAGCGCCAGTGAGGATCGTAGAACATAAAGAAGAGAGTCAAGAACAAGAATCCCAAAGATAAAAGATAGTGTCCGAATGAGAATCCTCTTTGGCAAGCCGATCCTCGACATAATTCCTGTTGGAAGTGTCACATCGTCTGTCTCATAATATATGATATGGTTTAAATATTTGTTTGATTACTCCTCTTATAGCCAATTGGTTTTGAGATGAAACTTTAACAATTCCCTTCTCTCGTTGTCCTTTAAATTATTTTGTGTTTTCAATGGTTCTATATTTATTTTTGCCCTTTAAATTTTTTTTTTATCAATTTGATACAATAAGTTTTATTTTAGATATTATTAGTTTTTTACATAAAAATCTATTTTATAATTTAACAATTAAGAAAATTAATAGAGAAATTTTGAATTTTTTTATTTAGTCATTAAAATTATGAATTATGATTGATAATTTCAAATTGTGAAAGAAATAAAATTAGTAATAGAACCATGTTCAAAATACAAAATAAATTAATAAAATAGTTTTGCTTTAATTTCTTCAAGTACTACTTCTAGACCCCTACTTTGTGTAAAAGTTGGAGGGGCAAAAAACATTTATGCCATTTTATACGCCCCTGCTTTGCAACGGACAACGATATATTCTTCTATACTATAATGTTATTTTCACTGCTCTCACATATTTGTTGTTGACTGGTAGGGGTTATTCCAGTTCGATTGCTGGTTTTGAGTTTGAATTTTGGATATGCTATTAGATTAAATATTTGTAGTAGAGTTTTTTCAATCATAATAATCCTAATTGACTTAGATAAAATTATCAAGAATAAAAAATTATATATAAATTTATTAAATCAATTTACATTATAAAAAAAGTGACATTATTATAAAATAATATTTTATTTCCTATTAATTTATCAAGTAACACGTGTCATTTTTTTTATTTTATAGATTAAAGTTTATAAATTGATTTGTAAATTTATGTATCATTATTCTAGAAATATATTAATTTTTTTTTTTAAAAAAAAAATGATGAATAGATTCATACAATATGTAAGAATAGATCCCTAGCATTTTCTTTACGCCCGATATGCATTTGTACCACCATCCACGTTTCACGTTTGGATTGGTTTAATTCACCCCAACTAGATGCCCAGGTTTAATTTTATGTCTGCTAGGTAAGCGTAGGCATATGCATGCCGACATGCGAAGATTCGATAGGGACAAGAAAAATGTTTGAAATTACTTGCACCCTCCTCTAAGCAAAATTAATTAGTTTCATACTTGTTAAAAAGGTTAGTTGATTGTATTTAATTTTATTAAATTTATAAAAAAAAAAGAGGTATTTTAATAAAGTATTCGTATTGGGAATAAACAAAAATTAAATGAGAAAACATCTTTCTATGTATATTTTTAGAAAGTAGTATTGGAAATAAATAAAATTTTAAAAAATTAGTTAATTTTAATTATATTTTAAACCAAATAAAATGTTTTTTTGTTGCTTATATTGTAAGCCGAAGGGAGTATGGTCTTTAATATAAAAATTTTTTTAAAAAAATTATTTTGATAAAGAAAATTGATTAATTTTGTTAGTGATATTGAAAATATGAATATTTAATAAAGTATACTTTTTCCAAAAGTGGTCCTTTAATTACTATTGATATTTTAACAAAATATTTTTTTAAAAAAAATTATATAAATAAAAAATTGGTTAATTTTGTTAGTAATATTGAAAATATGAAAATTTAATATATTTTTCAAAATGTTGAGTAAATAATAACATTCATGGAAAGAAATACTACGTAATTAAATGTTATTGAAAGTTGAAATAAAATTTTATAAATAGTTCCAACATAAATTTTTTTTAAAAGGTCTTATTTTTAGTATAATTTTATTGGAAATTATAGATATTTAATAAATTGATAAATGTTGTACATTTCAAATGAAAAATTACTTTTATTGATTTTTTTTTTATAATTTTTATCAATATTATCACAATTTTTTGGTGCAATTTTACCAACTTATCTTTAAAATACTTGTCAAAAGTAATAAAGGTAAAAAAAAACTCATAAATCAAAGTTATTTTTTCCCTCAAAAATCCAAAATAAAGATTTTTTTAATTTTTTTTTTCCAAATTTAATACCTTAATAAATGTTATAAAAACAACTTTTAACATTTGCTTTTAGCAATGCCCCAAGTAGCATTTGCTTTTTCTACCAATTTGACATATCCCCAAGTGCTTTTGTGAGATCCATTCATACTGCAATGATTGAACTCATGATATCATGTTTATGGAATATAACTATTCATCAACTGTATCGTATCGACCCTTGTTTTTAATCAATTCAAAATTTTATTACTAATAATTAATAATTTAAAAAAAAATAAAATTTAACCTCAATCATGAGAATTGAGAATAATAAACTAAAACAAATACTTCTTCCGTCCCTAAATATAAAACTTTCTTGACACTTTTATTTTGTCTGTATTTATAAAGCCCTATACCAATTTTCAATGATCATTAATTACTTTTTTCCATCAACACGCCTATTTATTTAACACTTTTTATATTTCTAATAATATTAATAGGGGTAATTTTGAAATTACATATCAAAAGTTCACATTTTCAATACAATTAACTAAATTATTTCATTTTCTTAATGAACGTGAAATCCCCAAAAAGGCTTTATATTTATGGACGGAGGGAGTATGTTTGTGTGTGTGTGTGTATATATATATATATAACACATTTATAACGTGAATAAGCAATGGATTCCATTTTTAATAGTAGTATATACTTACTTTATTTTGATTTTTATCATTTTTATTTTTATTGAAAATATACACATAAGATTTATCAATTTCTTGAATACAATACTTCACAATAACAATTTGTTTCTTTTAACTCTTAAAAAAATATCTTTAAACAGTCATTAGCATTTTAAAAATCAATAATTTAAATATGTCAAAAATCATTAATCTTGAACAACAGAATAATTTATCCTTCTCAACTCAAGTCTTTTCCAACTCATGACAAAATGTTGCATCAGAAAATCTAAAAGGGTATCCTTTGAGGGGCCATCGCAATCAAATAGCGAAAATTTTACTAATAAAATGCTATAAAGCAAGCAAGAAGTGATAGTTTTTTTGGATACAGAATGATTTGAACTTATTTACAAAAACAAAGCCAAATTGAACACAAAATAAGCTAAATTTAACATACTACGTAGCATTTATCAAACCTCTCAAATCTAGCAAGAATTTGATAAAGTTCTTTGCAAAAAAAAAAAAAAAAAAAAATATGTATATAAAATAAGCTAAATTAAACATTAAATGAACTACTCAAACTCACTGCACAACGAGCCCACAATCTTTGGCCAATACGCTTCCCCTCAAGGAGAGGCTAATTTTCTGATAAGCTCAAACCCTTGGTTTGCATTGACTGGTATATGTCTCTTTATTCTCCTGAAGAGTCCTCATGAAGTAAATTGATTCCCAGAGGATCAAGTGGACCATGCACTTTTAAAAAGATGTAAAGAAACAAAGCTGGTCATTGTGCACAAAATCCTCATTCAAATCGAACAAGGTACCAGTACAAACTAATACGTACACCAATGATATGTTACGTGTCGAAACCCTGCATGGCTTGTGGAGATTTTCTTGTCTTCTAAATAGTGAATTATCGTTTTCTTTGGATGTCTCTCTCTAGCACCTTAACAAAACAGGCAAGGGGAGAGCCGTCGTCAGCCGAGACTGCCATCACATCATACCCTTCTTAGTATATATGATTGAAAGCACTTGCCCACTTGCATTGCAACATTTTTCTTAAATCATAGCATTAGCAAGGACCTTATTTCCTTTATCTTGAAGCAACCGTGGTAATCAACAACCGAATAATTTGAGAACCTAATAGATGGATATTTTATAAGTAGCTTCATAAATACTTTCTAATTAAATCTTAAAAATTGTTCTGATCATGATGAATTTTTAAAACTCAACTCGAATAAGTTTTAAAAAGTAATTTTAAAATTGTATAAAAAATATTATTTCAAAAAGAGCTTTTGTACAATGCAGATACATAGAATCAAAAAAAGTTCTTTTTACTTTGATGAAAAATATTTATACAAATTCATCAAGGGAAAACTAGTACAAGATTCCAAAATTTTGTAGGGATATTTTTCATGAAAAAAACATTTATAATGACCTATTCGGATTGTGGTTATTATTATACTCTCATCTACCAGTTTTTTGAAGCTACTTACAGTTTAAAATATTTTAAAAACAATATTTTTACATTCTTAAGAATCAACTCAGTTGGTAGAGTTATGAAACATGTAACATTGAGACCAAGATTTGAATATATTAATTTGCCAAAAAATAGTATTTTTAGGGGGAAAAAAGCACTTAGACAAATGGAGCCTTAATTATCACATAAAACTCAGAACTTGCATGAGACTATCCTTCAAAACAGGCTTATGTATCTTTTAGCGTTGCAAATTCTAAATGATAATACATGTGGTATTTTCTATGAAGTAATCTTCATTAAGCTCTTCTTTAGAAGCATAAAAGTTTAGTTTTAAATATATATCTCAAGGGCTTCAATTCTTTTTAAAAAAATACCGTATATTTGAATATTTGAAAGTTCTTTTTTCCTTTTAAAAGAAAGGAGAATTCAGAATACCATGAAATTATCATCTCGTAAAAATTTATTCATTATTTTTGCTTAAGTTTGTGCACTAAACAGTTTGTAAAACTAACATTACTCCAGCTTAGAGAATGATAGGCTCTCGTTCTAGTTCAAGTATTTCATGGAGGATTTTTTATTTTTGACGAGCGAGTCAACAGAATAGATCACTAAAAGCAGGGCTATAAAAAAGCCCTTGCATCGTAGCATTTGACTGTGTAACATGGGGAACAAACTTGATATATGACTTTGTTATACGCTCTATCCATTAGAAACAATTAATAAGAAATTAAGAATAATGCTGGCATACACGTTTTACTATTACTGCATGCAAATTCTCATATATTTCCTGGCTTGTACGATTCTTGGCTATAAAAACAGGGAACAAAGAAGACTGCTTATATGAAAACATAGCATACGTGTGAGGAATATTGATAAACAAATTGCTAGTAAATACCTGCAGCTGGCTTTCAAGCTTCATCTCCTTCCTCAAAGCTGTGATTCCTCAAACCAATATAAACATACTAGCACAGCAAAGACAGAAAAAAAAATCATATAGCTATATAGCATATTATACAAACCAAAAAAAAAAAGTATACTTAATTTGACCGATCATAATGCCTTGAAATGGTTATCTACAATTGAGAACCAAAATCATTGGATTTTAACCTTATACTATTAAGGAAGCCTCGTTAAAGGATCCTCACAACAACAAAAAAAAGTGTTTAGTAATTACTAATTTACTACTATACATCAAATATTCTAACTTTTGGTAACTTGGTATAAGTTAGCAACACTAGCATATCAGTTGCTTGATGGCTAAGAAGAAAAGTTCTTCTTCACTGCACGTCCACGAGAAGCTTTCAAACCAACAACTGCCACAACAGCCCCAACTGTAAATTCAAGACAGAAAATTATAAATAATTCAACACAACAGAGAGAAATGAATATCGTGTAAGTTTGTAAAGTATCTGTCAAGCCATTTAAGTTCTGGAAAAAGGTAGAAAAATAAACTCACCTAAGGCAAAAATAAGAGAGTGATGGAGAAGCTGCTGGTTTTGCTTTCTTTTCCTTGCAATCTCAGTTTCAGGAATGCTCAAATGAGGATGTTCTGCTGCACTGACAATCTTACTATACACATTACTTGAATCACCTGATTTCATACTTACATGAATAGGTGCCTCTATTCCCAATTCCTGAGTAACCTATTGAAAAGATAAATAGAGGATGAAATACTCAACTCATAGATATAGCTACGAAATTATAGACTGTGATCATGTATGCAATGATATGGTAATCATGAGCTGAAACGGCAATACCTTAACTGAGTCGAGTACTGCCCTTGGGTATGGAGTTAAATCATCCTTAGCAGCGATAAGGAGGCAAGGAACTCTATGACCAGTTAGTTCTCCTTGTCTAACAACCTTCTCAAGCAAATCTCTGGATTTCTTCCATGAATATTCATCTGAGCTGGAAAAAAGGAAACCGGGATCTTAAATAAAGACATACAAGTTTTTAAAAAACAAAAAAAACAAAAAAACTAAAGTTACAAATACTGAACTACGAATTAAGCCGTGTTAATTCAATTCTAGAATTTTTTTCCGCCCATGGCCCTAATAGAAATAGGCTCATTGTAGAGCCACAAAATCTGGTACTAATACTGGTATGTCAGAATCACTTTTACAGTTTAACATGAATTTGATAATGCACGCAGTAACTTTTTCAGTTTTCCCCCCCTTTGCCTTGCTTGATTCTAGCTTGTATATTGCTATATTTGGCAATAGCATAAAATTCTATGTCCTTAATTTTCAGTATAGATCCACATTTACGCGATGAGAATTAATTGTGCCAGACTCTTCCAGAAAGCCAAGAACCATAAAAACACAAGCCAGATCAAATTTATTACAATTAAACTGATCCAATTGTCATAGGTTTAATAAGAATTTCAGGGAAACACAGCACAAAAGGCAGACATTTTAAGTGATCATAAACAGTTCTAGAAAGTCTTATTTATGTTTTTACACAACCACTAAAGTTGCAAGCTAAAGTATATAAAGAAAGCAAAACAGCACCCGTACAGCTAAAATGTAGCAAAGCATTACCACATAAAATCATTTTGCACCACACCTGTCATACACAAAAACAGCTACATCACACGCAGCCAAACAATCCTGATTTGACAATAATTTCAATACTCCATCCTCTGGTATCTCGCGCAATATGAGAGTTTTCTTGCTTCCCTATATAGTAAACACCAGGATCGTGAGTATATAGAATGCATCTTGTACTCACTTAACTTCCAACAAAACATCTACAGGCTTTCCGATACTTATTTGGCATAATTATATTAGATTGAGTTTAAATGAGAGGAAGACGATACCATTTTTGAAAAGTATTTATATGATAATCATGTTTTCTCATCACAATACTCACCCCTATTAATTCGATGACATTTGCTGCATACTGCTCGACCTTTGTTGGAGTATAACTATTTGAGAACGGCCTATGAAAGTGGCAAAGTTAATTATTGCTTTGAAGGAAAATAGATAACAATAGTATGAGCATGCTAAATTTCAGAGATGACAATAGCTAACAGACACATTGGCTATGATGATTGGTTCAGAAGCACACCTTCCCAATAATGAATGCAGCAAAGCAGATTTCCCAGCATTTTTAGAACCAAAAACATAGCATTGGAACACAGTTCTTTCTGTTTTTTGCTTCTTGCGATCTAGTGATCTTCTACGAGTAACACGGAGAGCTGAAGCAGGAATTCCACTATATCCAATGTAAATCAAATAAGCCAAGCTTTGTGGTGGATCAAGTAATGTCATGAGGGCCCACTGCACCAAACAAGTTAAGAGAATATCAATAAGAAACTCAATTTCCAGCTACATATAGAGAAGAATTAAGAAGAAGCAAGGTTTTTCTTTTCAATTTACCTGAAATACAAAACTACGTAAATGAAGTAAAGTAATGAAACTACTAGGAATGGCAACTCATCCCATTCAAGAGGAGCAGGAAAGAAAGAAAATGATAACTGGAAGAAAGAGGGGGATAATTAGGTCCTTGCATGCATGGTAGATCACTACCTTAAAATAGGTAAAATTCAAATCTTCACTAATGGTGATAGGCACATCAATTCAACAATTTTATGAGAAGAGATGCGGTTGTATCTGTCCTGGTTCTGATCATATCAATCTGAAATTTTGGGCCGAGCTAATTAAATTATGACTTAGGACCTATCACAACTATAGTAGCAAGGAAAAAGCCATGGTAGATCATACACACCATACGGGTAGTTAGAATCAGAAAACATGAAAATCCTGTTCAGACAGATTTATCCAATAGTAATAGGTTGAAGAATAAAAGACAGAAAGTAATAAGCACCTGAGATAGAAATCCACTTAGGGATATGTAACCCATGTTAGTTTTCTCAGCTGCATCCTTATATGGAGCATCATTCCACGGACTAAAATAAAAGCAAGTAGCAAATCTGAGATGCGTAACTTCCAGTGAAAAAAACTAAGATAGATGATTATTTCAATATAATATATGTATGATGCATCAATATTTGGAGAAAAAAGAAACAGAGACAAAATTGTGAAGGATATCACTTTGGATAATTGGATAAAAATTAACATCACTGTCAAATACGCTTCAACTGAAATTTTCTAGGATATCTGTGTTCATAAATTTGTGTATCTATGGTTATGAAAACAGATTATTGCTTGAGTCTAATAATTAAAGGACAATTTCAACATTCTGAAAGGGGGGGGGGGGGGGGGGGGGGGAGCATAGGTAGCTACACCCAGGAGAAGAAGAATAAATAAAGAGAAAGAATTTCCTGAAATTATTTTCCAGCTCCGGTTTAAATAGAAGCGCTCTGTTATAGTTGGAAAATCTAATCTAAAACTCCCTAAGCAAGGTTTCCCAAATCCTGTAGGATAAATGAAACAAAAAAAGTAACCTTCACAGCCAGATGATTACCAGGTGGCACCACTGTATTAAAAAGCTCACACTTTTGGGTTCTAAGAATCACAACTAATAAGAGTATTAGAGTAAGCATCATTTCACATTTCTGGAGGTTCAGATTTCTCAGGTTACTGTTTGATTCATTCCCAAAAAGTAAGTGTGATTTCTATCCAGCTATAATGACAAGAGTATTAACTGCTACAATACATTCCTACTCACAACCAATTAAAACAAGAGACTGACAAGCCCAGAGGGATGGATCAAAAGAGAGAAATAAAATCCCAAATAACCCCTACAAAACTGGAGCTGATAGACTAAATAAAAGAAGACCTTACCATTTATTACCAAGGTGACATGAACAATGAAAATCACCAAATAATTTAATTGAATTCCCAAAAATAATATATGAATTCTTATTACCCTATCAAACCATCACTTGGGATTTATACATTACACATCTGCCCCTTCCTTTTAATCCTGTACAGTTAAATAATATCCTAGCAATCTCTAGTAGAAATTTTGATCCAAGTATGAAAACAGAATCTTTACCAACCAATTTAGGACAACCAAATGAAATGTTCACCTTTCTGGGGCAGTATTAAACAGTTTATCAACTTCAGCGGGTCGTAGGGATCGGTCCTACAAAGTATCAAGTTTCCAAAGAGCAAATTAGAAAAAGTATACAGCCCATGGAAAGCAACCTGAAGGAGTTTTCTTCTTAAAAGGACATAGCACTGGTCAAGATAATTAAAAAAGTGATTACATACTTTATCTGTATCTAACATTCGAAAGATACCGTTCAGAAACTCAACAGCTTCATTTGTCAGCTCCACACTCTACACGATGATGTCAAAAGAAGAGTAAATTCTTATGTATCGTAGGCAAATTAAATTGGAATAGTTAAACTCCTTTACAACAATATTTGTCATGATTTGATGGCCCAAAACAAATAAAAATGTAATAGTTGGTAACAAGTGTGTATTATGTCTCGTGATTCTTTGAAAATGATCAGCTGACTGAACAATGAATCATAAAATTAAAATCACGACCACTGTTAAATATTCTAATCCTTCTCTTCAAATCAACAATGAGAAACGAGGAATAGGAATACTGTATGTCAATTGTTAAGTACTTAGCTGTAAACTAATTGCAATTCAAGGCACCATATTTGTAAAAAAAAAAGGGAATGCAAATACGTAGGGGAATATGTTGACAACAAATAGCCATACGACAGAAAAGAGCTATTTTTTACAAAAATATAATATATAGATTTTTCCTTATCGCAAATGCTATTGATCCATGCCTAATATTTACAAAACTCCAGCTCCACACCTACACTGTTGGTTTTGGCCGTTTGAGCAATCATCAGCATTTAGAAAACAAGGGATTAACAGTTAAAATGGCTAATATCTAGTGCAACCTATATTTAGCATTTCACTCTTCCTAGTTTAACAATTAGACACAATTTCTGTTATGGTTAAATATTAATAATGAAACTTAAAACAATTAAATGGTTGTACCAGTGTAGGAAGTCATTAGTCAACAGTGTGATAGCACGCTATCATAGAATAGAGGAGCAGATTTATACCAAAGCACTCCCACCATATGCGGAGCAAAGTGATTGGCCAGAGAGGATTTCCCAGCCAGTCATGGCGGAAATAGAGACCATCAAGACCGGCATTGGGATGCGATGGCAAAAAGCCAAAAATATTCCCACATATAGCTGTTTCCCCCCATCTTTTAGGGGTTTTTCACATTTGCCCCTCCCCCCCAGCATACACAGCTCAGCATCAACTATCAGGGTCAGAATAGAATAAGTCACGACACTTCACCCAGCAGCCGTTTCCTTATCTCCCATCCCTTCTAGTATTTTCCTCTCCAACTCCAGCCATTTTCCGGCAAATCCTCTGCTCTATTGTGTGTTGTTGTCTTCTTCTCTGAGTGCTGTTTTTTCTATTTTGAATGCTTAGAGTAGGATTAGTTACAGTAAGCCATAGAGGCTTATAATCATAATGAATTTTTAGTTTTTTACTAATAATTATGAATGTCTTTATTTTGTGTATTTTTTCCATTTTTGAGCATTTATATATAGTATAAAACAACAAATTACTTATATTATTTTCCTGATTTTCTGTGTAGCACACATCCCACCATCTTGTTGTAGCGGATTTTTTTTTTATTATTTTTTTTTAAATTTTTTTATTTGCGGGGGGGGGGGGGGGGGGGGGCTCTGCCTCTCTTCAGGATTGACTGAATAGGTACCACTACTCTAACTAACCTCTTCCAGTTATGTCAAACAGGAAGACAAAAATGGAACTTCACACTAGTAAAAGCAAAGGAAATAAGTATGACCTGATCAGAAGCCTGCTTAGATGGAACTGGAAGGAAATCATCCCGAAGTTTTAAATCATTATCATATCCAAACTTTCTGAGAACAGCCCAGAATGTCTCTGTACGGCCTTTCTTTAGAAATATATTATGCACGTAAATAAATCCAGGAAATGTAAGACCAAGAGAGTTGAGTCCTTCTGGTACATCCTGCTGTACAAGTGTTTTGACTCGTGCTATTTCAGATGGCTGCAATTGTTCATTGAAGCATCTAACCTGTTGATGTATGAAGTTCCAAAATTAAGGGGCTCCAACAAACTAAATATTCAAAGCATGTGAAACTAATAAAAATAATAATAATAAAAGGGGGGAAGGGGGGCCAATTCTGTCGATCAAAACCTGAAACTCGTTTACTTCTTCGTCATTAAGAGCACCATCCATGTCATGATCACAAAGAACAAATATTCTTCTTAATGCCCTTAAGCATCTATCTGTTAAAGCATGACTTTCATAATCAAACAATGGACCGACTGGATGCAGTACTGCCTTTTGGGCAAAGTAAAAAACTTCAGGGACCTAGTAATCAAAATAAACAAGTAAATATCAGGCACTCGAGTTTTTCAAAATAGGGAGCCAAATATATCTCTAATGTCATTGATAAGACATCCTTGTATACCTAAAGCAAAACAATTACAATATTGCAGAGATGCATAAGTTTCTTCTACACGTTATTGTAATGAATGGCACTGAAAGAAAACCATAGGATTGAGTGATCTTTAAAAAAATAAAAAAATTAAAAGATCCACTTAAACATTTTCATCCTGTTTTGAACCAAATATAGTAGACTAAGAACTTTCAATTTGCAAGGCTAAACAATACATGAACATAACCGGGCAACAACAACAACAACAATGCAGCAAAACATTATACCTGATACAGTGTAGCAGCTGAGCATTCAACACAGGTGACAATCTCCGTGAACTGCTGCATGAGGTGTGATGTGAGACTCTCTAAGCTCACTACCCTGGTCTCATCTCGCAAATCCATCTTGCAACCAACCACAATCACAGGTGCCTTCACCTGTATCATAATAAAAATCAGAGGCATTGGCATTCATAATTCATTCAATCCTTTATAGAAAAATGTGGTTATAGAAGCATGGCTTTAAATTAGGGTCCAGAATCACAGTTACGGTCGCAACATTGTGGTTTTCGACTTTTGTTAGCCCCCACAACCACATTACATGGCCACATCTTCCCGAAATTTTCCTTAAACACAACATAACCGCATCCGTGACTCCAACCATGATAAGAAGCCAACAACAACAACAACAACAAAAAAGGAAACAGTAACCTCCAATTTCTGCAGTTCAGGGAGCCAGTAAGTACTCAAACGATGAAATGTCATGGGTTCATCACAAGCATATGTGACGACAACAGCATCAGCTAACTTCAATTCTTCATTGCGCGTGCCTTCTTTTTCCAAACTAAACCGCAAAAAAAAAAAAAAAAAAAAAAAAAAAAAAAAAAAACAAAAACAAATAGCCTTATTAAGGAGATTACTAAGTTAAGTTAACATAATAATAATAATAATCATCATCATTCTAAAAAATGAAGACAGATGATTGATTTAGGAGGATCAATGCGGAGGGAGGGAGGTGGTTATGGAAGAGAGAGAGAGACCTTGAAGGTGTGTCAATGAGGGTAAGAGGAACAGAATCGGGGTAACAGTTATCGGGTAAGCGAGTGGGTGGAAGGACGGGAGGAACGGAATCGGGGAAAGACTCGGAGGCCATGGCGGCAATGAGGGTGGATTTGCCGGTGGCTCCATCGCCGACGATGGCAATTCGAACACCCCTACAACTGCGATAGCCGAAGCCGGAGCGACCTAGCATTTGGAGCAAAGCACGGAGTAGGAGAAGGGAGGAGGATGAAATAAACATCCAATATTCAACTCTTACTTGCCTATTTTTTTACAAACGAACAAGCTGTTTGAATATGTTCTCACTTGTAAATACTTTTTTTTTAAATCTGTATTATTGTAGGTCATATTATTTATAATAACTTTATACTTTTTATACATCATTTATTTGTATTTTTTTCATGTTAAATATTTTGATTATTTATTTTTTATATTAATAAATGTGAACATTTCAAGAAAATTTTAGAGGAAAAAATTGTAATATTATCATTATATTTTCATAAAATTCATAAAATTAATTAATGGTATGTGTAATTCGGTTAAGTATGTCCTATGACAAATGAACAGAAAGAGTAATATAATACAATAAAATATACCAACAAAATCCAACATAGTTAGTAAATAACTAAATTTTTTAAGCATAATGTTAAAAATTTGATAATACCATAATTTCTGCACCTCGAAAAATATTAGTCTTTCGTATCCTCACATCAAAACCAAGGTTTTAAATTATAAAAATATACTACAGTATTTTATAATGTGTATCCCTAAATCATATGTTAAGCATACTTGAACAAGTAAATTTCTAAAAAAAAAAAAAAAAGTTTTATTTAATGTCTTGGTATGTGATGTATGTTTTTAGTTTTCATAATCAAATGTACCCACTTAGTTATGCTTAACATGCATGGCTCGCATTAAAAAAAATTATTATAAAATTATATGCAGATTAATTAATTTAGTTTAACTATGCAACACGATTTAAGATCATACTTATCATCCATTCAAGTAATATATATATATATATATATATATATATATATATATATATATTCTAAACATAAGCTTTGTTAAGGTAATTAAGAAAAACTTAAGTTAAGATTTTGATTTTATTGTCAATGTGAGCATTTCATTAAAAGTAAAAGATGGATAAATAATAATCTATCATAGAATAGAATGAAATGGATTCGCAAATAAAAGAATAAAATCACACGCAAAATTATTTAGTGAAATTATGATGTCTAAGATAATTTCAATTAAGCAAAGTATATGTTTTTAATCCTGATCCCTGCCATGATTTTTGTGCCTCAAAAAGATTAGTTTTCGGTCGAAGGATATCCTTAATATAATTTTTTTTTCAAATATGGAGTAGTATGCACAATTGTTAAGCAAAGTATAATTATTTTCTTAGCAAAAATAGTATAATTATTTTACTTCATCTATACAAGAGCATGTATAAAAGAAGTGTCTAAAATTATGCAAATTGTAGTTAGATTTAGCTTAGAAACTATGTAAAATTATGATAGAGAATGAATGGCCATATAGAAATTAAAACAAGGGACTCGTATCATGAAAAATCATACTAATTTTATGAAATTTTATGTTGTATAGATTAACAATAAAAGCAATATACTTAATACAAAATAAAATTTACATTGAAACATGGGATGATAAGAGGAATAATAAGAAATATACATTCATAATTTTAATCAACCAACATATGTTAAAATATATGTCATGGTGGTATTATGTGAAAAAGAAAGATGATCACATTACCTATATTCGGGCATATATAATAGGGTTACAACTAAGATAAAGTAATATAAGAGTTTCTTATTAAAAAAATACTATACTTTTATGATAACTAGATTATTATATCCATAATCAACTTTGAAATTTTGACTTTTTACATTTGTCATAGACATATTTATTAAGTACATCTTAAAAATGATATCATGTTGCAAATTATTTATAGATGTTGTAGTGTTGCGTGGAAAGTAGGGAAAGAAGAATCGTCATTATGTTTAACCAACCAGGAAAAACATTAACCCAACCGAGCTGCTCAAACCACTAATCTCTAACCATTACTTGAGACGATATATGTACTTTATAGCCTAATCACGATGAACCATTGCGGGAAAAAATGAGAGAGAGATATGATTGAAAATCCGTAAAAATATGTCTCGATTTTCATGGTTATATATATGTGTATATATATATATATATATATATATATATATATATATATATATAGAAAGAGACCTTGATGTAAGTCCTACATTTTTTACTATTATTGGATAATTAATGCGAGAGAAAAATTCTCTCGTGTGTTTTCCTTCTCCCTTTTATTTGGATGAGTCACACCCAATAAAGGATCACAAAAGAGAGCAAACTTGAGGGATAATGAACAAAATATATTTACTTACTTAACTTTTTCTTCTAGCCAACAAACAATTAATGATATCAACCATTCCTTGTAAAATAATCAATTGAGTGGAAAAGAAAGAAAATAAGTGTTGTTTTAATGTGTGCTCTAGTGTATGTGTTAAGAAACCCACATTTGATAAACTTGCATAGAAAATTAACGCGTATTTGTAAATTATAGGTGCATCAATTCGTGTTGCAACTTTACTCTATATGAATTTTTTAATATATATCTTATGATATATATTAGAAAAATCTTATTAAAAATGAAAAATAATCCTAAAAAAAAAATACTTTTAACACTTTACAATTTTAATATCATTAACAAATTAACAAATTTTCACAATTCACATAAAAAGTTTCAAAATGAACTAATAATAAAGATAATGAGTTGTATTATCAAAGTTTTCAAGTTTTGAATTTTATTTAGAGATTAATGGGTGTGTACTGACGGTGTAAAATTTTTTACACCATCAATCCATTATTCACCATTCATTTGTATTACTTTTATCTAATAGTCAACGATCATACACCCTGAATGATGGATGATGCATTTATGATGTAAAAAACCTTTACATTATTAGTGCATCGTCTATTTTCTCTTCTATTATATATATATATATATATAGTAATTTTGACCTCCAAGTAGGGATGAGCACGGGTGCGGGCGGGCACGGGTGTGCATACCCACCACCCTATCCGCGGGTATTTGCGGGTATTTATACGGGTAACGGGTATTTACGGGTACCTACGGATTTTGAATTTTTATTATTTTTTCCTTTAATTTAATGATCCACATAATGATAAAAAAGCTCACGGGATCTTCAATTATACTACACGTCAGGCATACATGAACTTCCACATAATAATAGGAGAAAGGTGACCTCAAGTATCATAGTGCATCTCTGTAGCAAATAAATGTTTGAGATGATTGCTAAAATTACAGGGCATTTTATTATATATCTTTCTTCGTTCTAGAGTCATGGTCTTATGATAATTAATTAACTCCCCACTTCCCATAATATATATATATATATATATATATATATATATAGCCGAACACTATGAAGATTTTAATTAGTATATAGATCAATAGATGTACCTCCAATTTTAATCATTACTAGTAAAATATTATTTATACTAATATATATAATATTTAATAAAATATTTTTTTATTTATACGAGTACCCACGGACGCGGATATCATAATACCCATCCCCACCCATAAGGGAATAATGCGGGTATCCGTCACGGGTATTTATGCGGGTACCCGCGGGCATGAGTATTTTGCCCATCCCTACCTCCAAGTTATTTTTCAAATTTCAACTTCGTCGTATTTTCTTTTTCTTTCAATTTCGTCTCAACTGAAATCGAAATTAAGAATTTTAAAAACAAAAAATTGAAATTAAGAATTAACTTAAGAAAAAAACAGGGCTTAGGGTTTAAGTGGCATTTCATTTGCAATTATGGAGTTACTGTGTGACTGTGTCTAAGAACTCGAATCAACTCGTGACCGAAACGGTGTTTGCGTAAGAGAGAAAGAAATGTTGTTCCGCTCCATTCGGACGTGGCTCGCCGTGGGCCGCCACTTTTCCACGGAAGCGACGTTAAAGAAGGGATCACGACCAGGAACCACCGGCGGCGATGGAGACACGCTGGGGCGGAGGCTTCTGAGCCTGGTGTACCCGAAACGGAGTGCGGTGATTGCCATCAACAAGTGGAAGGAAGAGGGTCGCCCTTCCCCTCAAAAGTACCAGCTCAATCACATTGTTCGTGAACTCCGCACCAGCAAGCGCTTCAAGCACGCTCTCGAGGTTCCCTTTCTCCCATTCAACTATTATTCTCTTCTCCATAAACATGTTACTATTTACTATGCTACTTTTATGTGATTTCAATACCTGGTTTCAGTTATTTATTCGAATTTCAAGTTCTGTGCACTGTTTCTGTTCCATACCCTGTTCTGCTTATGTTATCTCTATAGAATAATAGCATTATGTTAAATGGTGTTGAAAGTCCCACATTCTCATAATATGAGAGTAATATGTCAGATTGGTCCCTGACTTTGTGGGCACAGGTCAAATTAGTCCATGATATTATCGAAAATACAAATTAGTTCCCGAGATCGCAAAATGTGAGTCATATTAGTCCCTGCCGTTAGTGGTCCACAAATTCAGTGATTAATTTGACTGATGCTCACAATCTCAAGGACTAATTTGACCAATGGTCAATTGTCTTTGTTTATTTTTTTGGCCAAAATGACATCGTTTTGGCCATTCCGTTAATCCATGTTAAGGACCACCGACAACATTAACGTCATTAACATCAAGGACTAATGTGATTCACATTTTCTTATCTTAGGGACCAATTTGAAATTTTGAAAATAAATTGATAAGTGCTCACAAAGTTAGGTGCTAATCTAACATATTACTGTTTAAATACCTTTTGAGCTATTTCATTCGTTGCCAATTATTGGTTTTAAGATGGAAGTATGGAACCTTAAAAAATGGTTGTAACGTTTACTATAACTTTATGTTGTGGATTGTTTTTAGTGATTTTTACTGGCCCTAAATTTGATTGCCTTTCATCTGAATTTATACACGTATGTATTGCAAATGCAGGTCTGTGAATGGATGTCCTTGCAGCAAGATATCAAGCTAGTGGAAGGAGACTATGCCATCCACTTGGACTTGATAGCTAAAGTTCGGGGTTTAAATAGTGCAGAAAAATTCTTTGAGGATCTTCCTGATCGAATGAGAGGCCAACAAACCTGCACCTCTCTTCTCCACGCATATGTCAAAAACAATTCGGCCGACAAAGCTGAGGCCCTCATGTCGAAAATGTCTGAATGTGGTTTCTTGAGATGTCCTCTTCCTTATAATCACATGATATCTCTCTACATCTCGAATGGGAAGCTGGAAAAAGTTCCTCAAATGATTCGGGAGCTAAAGATGAACACTTCACCAGATGTTGTTACGTTCAATTTATGGTTATCTGTCTGTGCTTTGCAGAATGACGTTGAAGCTGCACAAAGAGTACTGCTTGAGATGAAGAAGGCAAAATTAGATCTGGACTGGGTAACATATAGCACATTGACCAATTTGTACATAAAAAATGCTTGCCTTGAAGAGGCGGGTTCTACTTTGAAAGAGATGGAGAAGAGGACCACGAAGGAAACTCGAGTTGCATTTTCCTCTCTCCTTAGCTTGCACACAAACATGGGGAATAAGGATGAGGTGAATCGAATATGGACGAAAATGAAGGCTTGTTTTCGCAAAATGAATGATGGTGAGTACCTTTGCATGATATCATCACTTGTGAAGCTTGCAGACTTTGCTGGAGCTGAGAATCTCTACCGGGAGTGGGAGACTGTTTCCGGGACCAAAGATGTCAGAGTTTCAAATGTACTTCTTGCTTCATACATTAACCAAGACCAGATGGAAGTGGCGGAAAATTTTTGTCATCAGATAGTGGAAAAGGGCGTCAGTCCTTGTTACACTACATGGGAGCTATTTACATGGGGGTATATGAAAAAGAAAGATGTGGAAAAGTTTCTGTATTACTTTCAGAAAGCTATTTCTAGTGTGAGAAAATGGAATCCTGATCAAATGTTAGTTAGAGAAGCATTCCAAATCCTTGAGGAGCAAGCTCATATTGAAGGGGCCGAACAGTTGTTGGTTATCCTTCGGAATGCTGGCCATGTGAATACTGATATATATAACCTATTTCTCAAAACTTATGCAAAAGCGGGTAAAATGCCTCTCATTGTTGCTGAGAGGGTGAAAAAGGACAATGTTCAGTTGGATGAAGAGACTCATAGGCTCTTGGATCTAACCAGTAAAATGTGTGTCGGTGATGTTTCAAGGATTCTGTCATAAGCGCTTATTGAAGGATTCTTACAATAAAGTGGAAGACATGAATGTTTTTTAAGCTGTGATTTTTCAGTGTTCCTCCATTTTGTGAACATAATAATTGGAATGCTCCTGTTTGTGAATGTAAGACAATTCAGCAATGGTGTCAAATTTGGAATCAGGTACTGCACCTTGCTTTGGAGGCAGATTTGATTCTTCAATCTATTAATGATGGTATGCTGGTAACTTGTCATAATTTTACTCATCTACCACTGCGGATCATTCTTCCACATATCATCAGGAAACTTCAGAAATTTATGGAAGTTGGTTAAATGCGCGATTAGTTGTTTTGATTCTCAAACTAGCAGTGGATGAAGTGCATTTCCTTGTTGGTCAGTGACCTTATTCAACATGCATGGAATTTTTCAACCTATCTAATAGGGGATCTTTGTTGACCTAAATCATGATTCTTGAGTCTGAATGTGTACGCAGTTTAGGTAGCTCTGTTCCATGATTTGTTACGGGAATGTATCTGTTTTATTTTGGACATACATAACATACCCAACAAGAACCTCATGTTTATTGAGTTTCACCAACCGTTATCCACAGCTTATTTGCATTATGACAGATTTTCGAACTTGAGTTATGTAACTTTATAAAAAAAAAAAAAAAAAATTAAAAAAATCTAATCAATCAGATTGATGACATGCTTCACACCAGTCCTGTTTGTTGTACTTATTTCATTTCATTAGGACTGGAATAACACGAGTTGTTTTCATAGCGATTGATTTGATTTAAACCATGTATTGTCATCAATTCATTACCTAATGTTCTCCTAACTCGCCTAACCCACCATTTAGTTTTAGTCATTGGTACGTTATTGCATAACAAATAATCAGAATTAGCTAATCTTTCGTGAAGGTTTTCCCTTTATCCTTTCTTTTTATGAAGGTAATATAATCCTTAGGAATTGATGGTTGATAATACTAACTACTAGTATTGTCTTACATGAATTATAAAACAATAAGTTGTATATTAGGCCCTGACTAATATACAAACATTAGCCCTGACTAATTTAAATTGAGTGGGCATACTTATTTAAGAGAGGTAAAGTTATCCCAATATTTAACGTAGTTATTATTTTAATTAAAATTTGTATCTATATTGTTACCGAACCAAAGTTATCGCAAAACATTGATTTTTAGACCACGAAATAGAATCATTTACTATGCCAAGGACAAGGGCTTCTATTCTCTCTTTTTTTTTTGGTCCGTATTCCTTGCGGAACCATCGGTATCCCCAAGAGCACCCTTAATACCAAAGAACCCTTGAGACTAATACGGAGCGAGCTGCGTGGCTGGCTCTCCCAGCGGAATGTTTTTATACAACGGTGAGTCGGTTACTATGATGTTTCAGCAAATTTCCCGAATCCCTTGTCATTATAGCCCAATTCTATCATCTTCATTCTCTATTGCTTGTGATGGGGAAAATGAAAACTACTTCAATACTTCATACGAGGTCATTGTTCTCTATTTATATCATTGTTATCTTTTATTAATGGTGGATCAAGTATCTATTTTCCAGTAATAGAGTTGGTTTTTCCTTCATCACTCAATCACTCAATGATAAACATAATATATCATTTTTACTTTAATTTGAGACAAAAAATTTGATTTTTTTTTACCAAGATAATGAAACTTAATTAAAACTTAAAATTGCTTTAACAAGTGAAAGTGTTTTTCAAGTACATTAATTACTCCTACCTCATTTCCTAGGGTAAAGTTATATCTTTTCTATGGTTTATCCTTTGCAACCAAAGGTTAACTAAATCCCTTTTATAAATAATAAAAAAAAATAAATCTGTAGAAAAGGAAGGGTAGGTTGATGATTGCTGGCTTGTAATTAACGCAGCTTAGACAATTATTTCATGCTATAATTTCAAAGAATCCGGGAGTATTTGGTGAGGTGGTGGTTTAGAAAGTTTGCTTCGAGATTCCACATACATGGTTCATTTTCATTCTTTTGCCTCTTAATTATTGTTCATCTTCAGCATTGTTCCCATTTTGGTAAGTCAAGCTACAAGCTAGAATGTCAACAGTAAATTATTAAATATATATATATATATATATATATATATATATATATATATCTTAAGAGAGGTTGACCAAAAGATAGGTAGTAGACCCTGGTTCGTCAAAAAAAAAAAAAAAAAGGTAGTAGAAGGTTATGGTGCACAACTATTAGAAGGAGGGGTTTACCGAACCCAACTCACGTCCAAGTCCAAGTCCACCTCCACTAGTCCACTACCATAGCCACTAACGTTTGTTTAGTAATTACATACCCTACTTTAAAATGACTAATATCTCCTTGTTTAATTTCACCAGGCCTCAACGGTGAATTCGACGGTAGTCGTACGCGCTATTAAACGACCTCGTCGTTTAATGTTCCGTAGTAGTTGACCTTAGCATGCACAGAACACGCGTTGTTAAAGGCACGTTGGCATTTTCTGTTTTAATAATTTTTCAATTTGTTGCATTTACACTACACCACGGTCCACGTAAGTTATTTTAGTTTAGTTGGATCTTTAAAAGCCTCTCTTCTCTCTCGTGTTCCATAACAAGCTAGCAAAGTTAACTGTTTTAAGGAGTAAGGATTTTGAAGCTTTTCTATCTTTGATCCAGCAATGGCTGCTGTTCATCATGATGATGGTGGAGTTGGTTATGAAGAAGGAATGTTCTGGTTACCTTCTCATGTTCTCGACGAGGCATGCGACGCTAAGGTCTTCTTCATCTTTCTTTTTTTTTTTCCTCACTCGGCTCCTTATACATCCAAATCCGCATCACTTTCAGATCTTTCTCTTTTTTGTTACTCCCTCTATCCCTAAATATAAAGTCTTTTTTACATTTTTATTTTATCCTTATTTATAAAATCTATCAATTTTATCAATTTTCAATGATCATTAATTATTTTTTCCCCATTTATTTAGCAGACTTTATATTTAGGGACGAAGAGAGTATTATGTATTTTATTGTTTCCTCATCACTTTGCTTTCTTCTTCTCTCGTTGCTTTCACTTGGTCTTCCAAGTATGATCTATCATCGTTGCCTTCCGAGATTATTACTATGTACTCACTCCGGTCCTTAATATAAGAAGTACTTAACCGTATTGTCCGGACCAAGTAAAGTAGTTATTTTTATGAATTCTATGAGAATATATTGTAACATTACAATTTTACCCTCTCAACTTTTCTTGGAAAATTCACTAACATTAATGAATAACAAAAAACACATAAATAGTCAAAGCATTTAATAAGGGCAAAAAAGAGAAAAAGTAATCAATGATGCATAGAAAATATAAAACCTCTTATAATTAGAATCAAGGAAACCTTCTAGAATACCTCTTATAATAAGGACAGGAGGGAGTAATATATATACTCTATATCTATACCATACCTCTAATATGGAGTACTCGGTGTCATTGGAATTTGGAAGTGAAGTGTTTGACGACGCTGATTGAGTGATAAAATGCATTCCCATAGTGGTTTTAAATTGCGATATTATTGCAATTACGTTACATTTATCACTATTTTGGTAAATTGTGGGAAGTATGCCCATATAACCACAATTGAGTTTGTAATGGATCAGTTAGTTATGCATAGACTTATGGTTGCGGATTTAAATTTAAAACGAATACATTATGCAGGATACAATCTTTAGTAATTTCAAATAACAATTTGGCTTATATGCAGTTTGAATTTCTTTCAGGTACGTATGAGGAACAACCGGTTCCAAAAGGTCCAAAACCATCAGCAAATGCATCAACGGCGTCATCACAAGTCACCTAGACAACATGCAGAGTCACAGGTACTGTTCTATTTCCATCCGTCTCTGCATGTGTAAGAAAAAAAATTAAAGTTTGATAGGGAAAGGCGGCGTGCGTGATTTGAAGGATACGATTAGCCAGGCTTAACCGTCAATTATTCTCTAATTTATTTATAAAAAAAATTAGTTTGATCTCTAATTTGTACTTGAAAAGATGTGTGTGAAGAGGACATATGTTCCACTTAATTTACCCACAAGTGAAATTCTGATTCATCCAACAACATTGTCATATTATGGGGCATTTGTCGAACTTTGATTTGAAGACTAGCATGATAGGCCTTATACACCATTATTATAAACTTTTGGCTTATTAAAATTTTTAGTCCCTGAACTTAGGTGCTTTTTTGAAATTGGTCTTAAATTTTTTTCGATGTTTTAAGTTCCTAAACTTTGCTCAAATTTTGAAAATTGTCATTTCATTCACTATATGACCGACCGAGTATATGTCACGTCACTACATCCATAAGTAACATGCCATATGATACCACGTGAATTTTTTAAATTAAAAATAATTAAAAATTGTATTTTAAAAAAAAAATCGAATCTTTTAATAAATTTTAAATTAAATTATTTTTTTATAAAAAAATCATGTAATGTCTCGTGGCTTTACATAACACGTCACTCGTCGATATTGTGAAAGTGACGTGGCATGTCGTCGACTATATCATCACTTAAGTGATGTAAGGACCATTTTCAAAAATTAAACAAAGTTCAGGAACTCAAAGCATCGCAAAAAAAATTTAAAGACAATTTCCAAAAAAGCACCTAAATTCAAGAACTAAAATGTTAAATAAGGCTAAACTTTATAAATACCCCACTTTAGTATTAAAAAGATGCAACTAGGTAGGCGTTAACGCCTTAATGGGAACAGAAGAATATGCTGTTGCATTTTAACTTCCCTCCAATAACGAAGATTTTTTTTTTTAATATAAGTCTCATTTCCAACTTCCAATTACATTAACTAATAAGTAAGCCCGTGCGATACACGGGGCCATTAGACGAAGCCCCTAATATGATACATTAACTTTCTTTTTCACAAACACTTCTATTTATTCAACAATTTTTAGATTCTCAATTATTTTTGAAAAAGTATATCAAATATTTACATTTCTAATATCACTAACAATATTAACTAAGTTTTTTAAAGAGTGTGAGAATTAGTCAAAGAAGCTTATAATAAGGACCGAAAAGAGTCTAATTTTATTTTTATTTTTCCTTAGAAAAAAAAATAGGTGTAATTAAAGACTAAACAAACCTATCAAGATAGTAACTTTTGTGGCTTATCATATCAGAGCAGTTCTGAAGCATCTAACATTAACTAATACTCTTTTCTGCTTGAAATATAAGCAACAAAAAATATATCTATTTTTGTTTAAAATATAAGAAAAATGAACCAACTTTCTTAAATTTTATTTCATTCCCAACGTCATTTTCCAAAAACATCCTTAAAAAAATTATCTTATTTAATTTTTGTTTCACTCCCAATGCAACTTTCTTAAAATACCTCTACTCTTTTGTAAATTTAAGAAAATTAAATACAATAACCTAACCTCCTCACTCCTCAACAAACGTAAATTTAATTAGTTTTGCTTATACTTCGGGCTGGAGTACTATATTTCTTTACACGTGAGTTATATTCATGCACGGGTTAAAGAAGGAAAAAAAGCCAAGTGTTTGGTTTTTTTTTAATGAAATGGACCCCAGTGTTTGTTGGGAAAATAAAACTTTAATTTATTTTATGAAAATTATAAATTTTACTCCTCCAATCCTCTATATAAAAGTTTATTAACGAATTCATACCATTAAAAAAAATTAGTTAGTTACGTTGTATTGAAATTGTAACTCATAAATTTGTAAAAGTGTTACCTATATAGCTCGTCTTTGTAAAAATATTAATTTTACCACTCCAATCCTCTATATAAAATTCTATTAACAAATTCACACCCATTAAAAAAAATTAATTAGTTGTATTAAAATTGTAAATATTGGAAATATTGTTTCAAAATTACTTATAAATTTTGTAAAAATATTAAGTAATATTTGTCATCTTTGTGAAAAAAAATAATTTAATGTTGTTGAAAATTAAAATACAATTCTATAATAAAACTAAGATATTAAAGTTCCAAAACATATCTTGTAGAAAGGATTAGAGGGATTAACATTTTCTCATGAAGTGTTTCTCATCTTGACTCTTGAATCTCTCTATATATCTATCTATTTTTTTTTTTTTTTAATAAAACAAAGGTTTGATTCCATAAATGCAAGAAATATGATGAGTCATACTACAGCAACAAGCCAACAACTTGACTTGAGTCTCTTAACGGATACTCTGAAAATAGTGGTTAATATTATGGGTTTTACTTCGGTACCCTCTTAAAACTGAAGGTTTATGTACTCTATTAATGTGGCTCAATAAAAATTAGCCATGTGTTTTTTTTGCCACGTCATCGGAGCATATTATTAATTTATAAATTTTATAATTAGATCCCTAAAATATTTATTTAAAAATATTATTTTTATCCTTAATGTAATTTACCCAAAGTACCATCATTCTAATATTATTTTTGATCTACCCAAAATACCCTTATTTTAATACTATTTTTCATCTACTCAAATTTTAATTTTATATTTCATCTACCCAAAATACTCTCATTTTAATATTATTTGTATTTACCCAAAAAAACCTTAAAATTTTATAATTTCTCATTTCACTACTCACTCACGTTATTCTTCTCCATCAGACCCTTCTTCTATCACTGCCAAGTACCAACATCATCACCTTCTTCTTTTTTATTCATAAATTCTTCATTGGAAAACTCAGAAGCAAACCCAGGAACATACCTTCTTCATCATCACTTTTTTTTATTCTTCACTCTCCAACCCGTTTTTATTTTCAAACTCAATCCAAATTTCGTCGCCACCACCACCATAGATAGGTTCTCTTTCTTCCTCTTTTAGGGATTTCATTGCCTTAATATTTAATTAAATCAATTTCATTCATTCTGTTTTTGGTGGCTTCTAGTTATTAAGAGTTCAGGATATATGATGAGACTCACGTTGTTTGATAAGCTAGTGTTTTCTACTTCCTCTATCCCATTATCTTGGTAAAAAAATGTAGTTTTTTTGTCCCAAATTAAAATAAAAATAATTAATGAAAAATCTTGAAGATTGAATATTATATTATATTAAAAATCTTAAAAATAATTAATGATAAATCTTAAAGATCGTAAAAATAATATGAAAATTTGTGTGATAAAAATTTGTAATTGATGAATGAATCATACATTATATTTTATTTTGAAAATAGAATCATGCATTGAACCAAAAATATATTCTCTCATTTTTATTTACTATTTTGACTTTTACCAAGATAATTGGACTGAGGGAGTGTCTCAAATTTTTTTTCCTTATCTCCTACTCTATTAAAGGAGCGAAGTTTCTCTTATCTTATTTTATGTTCATATCATCTCATTTAATTCTCAATTTTTTTACCTTATCCCCTACTTTATATTAGAGAGATAAAGTTTATCATATTTTATGTTCATATCATCTCATTTAATTGTATTTCATATAATCCATTTGTCTCATTATCTTGGTAAAAAAATGAAGTTTTTTTTTATCACAAATCAAAGTAAAAATAATTAATGAAAAATTTTAAAGATTGTATATTATCTTAAAAATTGTATATTACATTAAATTTTTTAAAATAATTAATGAAAAATCTTAAAGATTGTAAAAATGATATGAAAATTTGTGTGATAGAATTTTGTAATTAATGAATGAATCATACATTATATTTTATTTTGAAAATAGAATCATGCATTATATCAAAAAGATATTTTCTTATTTTTGTTTACTACTTTGACTTTTATCAAGATAACGAGATCGAAAGAGTATCTCAAATTTTCTTTCCTTATCTTTTGCTTCATTAGAGGAGCGAAATTTCTCTTATCTTATTTTATGTTCATATCATCTCATTTAATTCTCAATTTTTTCTTACCTTATCTCCTATTCTATATTAGAGAAGTGAAATTTATCTTATTTTGCGCTCATATATCTCAATTTATTATCTCTCATATACTCTCTCCGTCCCACTATTTTGGTAAAAAATAAAGTTTTTTTTTCCCAATTCAAAGTAAAAATAATTAATGAAAAATCAATCTTAAAGATTGTTTTTTATCTTAAAAATTGTATATTACATTAAAATTATATAAAACAATTAATGAAAAATTGTAAAAATAATATGAAAATTTGTGTGATAGAAATTTGTAATTAATGAAGGAATCAAGCATTATATTTTATTTGAAAACAAAATCAAGCATTATATCAAAAAGATATTCTCTTCTTTTTTTGTTGACTACTTTGAGTTTTTTCCAAGATAATTGGGACACGTTGCTCGCTTCTCACCACCATTCAACTGTATTAAAAAAAACATTATTGCTAAAAATTTAGTTTTTTTTAATGAACAATTTAAGACTTTTGTCCATGAAAATGTGAAAACTTTTATTTTCTTCATTATTACATTTGGGGAATAAAAAAAATAATCACGTGTTATGAGTTTACACAGGATTGTGTTTCCCTGGGTAGAGAGAAACAATCAACCCAAAAAACATCAACGTATACGGCTGACAGCACGGGACCCACAGAAATAAAATCTAAAGGAATGAACATCCCTAAAAGAGGAAGAAAGAGAACCTATCTATGGTGGTGGTGGTGCCGGAATTGGGATTGAGTTTGGAAATGAAAACGGGTTTGAAAATCAAAGGGAATAATATAAAAGAAGGTGATGATGAAGAAGGTATGCTCCTGCGTTTGTTGTTTGTTTTTTTATGAAGAACGAAGGTATGAATAAAGAAGAAGAAGGTGATGATGTTGGTACTTGACACTGATAGAAGTAGAAGAAGAAAGGTATGATAGATTGATGGAAAAGAATAACGTGAGAGGATAGTGAAATGAGAAATTATAAATTATTAAGAGTATTTTGGATAGATACAAATGGTATTAAAATGAGGGTAGTTAGGGTAAATGAAATATAAAATTAAAATTAGGGTATTTTGGGTAGATGAAAAATAATATTAAAATGATGGTATTTTGGGTAAATTACATTAAGGATAAAAAAAATATTTTAGGGATCTAATTATAAAATTTATAAATCAAAAATATACCCCGCTGATATGGCAAAGAACAACACATGACAAAAATCTATTAGTCCATGTCAAAAGGGTACCAAAACCCTCTCATCTCATAGGGTTCCCAAGCAAAGCCCTAATATTATAGCCTTATTTTATTTAAATTTTTAAATATTTTAAAAATAAACAAATTACAATTATTAATCTTATTGGTTCATCATATTCCCAAAAAAAAAATTAGCTTATTTTCCAGGATGAGTTATTCATGGTTATGCCACCCAAAATAAAATAAAAGATGTCCCAGGAAAATGTGGCATTCAAAAACAACTCATTCTTTTTCTTTTACTGTTATATTATTTTTATTTCAGAAAATTAAACCCATACACACATGACACAATTGAAATATTATTCAAGAAGTAAATATTTAAACATTAGATATAGCTCATTTTTCATACTTAATTTAGATTTTTTACCTATAGGAGAGTTGCATTTTTTATGCATATTCTGTTTCCTATATTCACATTTGGCTTCGGTCTTATTTATATATTCTTGGAATGGATATATTTCACTGCTACCCATTTTCAATATTTTTTCATAAACCTAATAGCTCTCTCTTTTACCAAAATGTATGTCCTCTATAGCACTCAAAATCCACCTCAAAATCATCATATCAAAGGTCAAGACCCGCTCATGGAGGACCTGGAATGCAAGCTATTTTCTTAGGATCCTCACAGAGATCGTGTGGTACTGGCGTATTCTTACCCCAAAGAGAAAATTCAAACTTCCAACTAAGCAAGAAGCCAGGTTAGTTGGAGACCTAGCTTGTATTTTCTCTCAATGATATGTGCACATGTATCATATATATGTCCCTGCATCACTTAGAATTATAATCATGTTAAACGTTAACTCTTGCACCTTTGTTTGGCAGCTTGTGCCCCTGTCCTACTACCAGCACGAGTTGTTGAAGCTCTACATCTTAATGTGCATGCACTAGGTGTGCAGATATCACCCCCGCAAGGTCACTATCCAAATTTTAATTTTAATATAATTTTACTCTTATATCATTTATTTAATTACATAAATATCGTCCTAAAATGATAGAGACTAGAGAGCTAGAGAGATAGGTCAATTTCATTGCCCTTTCATCTTTTTGCAGTTGACAAATATAACCCAAGATGCAGAACAGTGTACAATAATAATTCAATGAAAAAGAAAAGTGATCAGAAAGATGCGTCCCAGCAATGTAATGTTAGTATTTCTCAAAATCAATGTTCTTCTCCAGAGATATTTCTTCCAAAGGAATGGACATACTAGCTGCTACATCTTTAATCCAAGACAAGAGAACAATTAAACGATGGAGCTGATATATATTACATATTCCGGCATTCCGCCATACATATAATAATAAAAACGAAAATCGATCGCTCATTATGCTTAGAAGCTAGGATGGTTTAACTGTGCTGTTAGACATAGTTACATGGTATACGGTATCGGTTCCGGTACATGGTATGTGGTTCGTGGTTCGTCACTTTTTATATTATTTTTATAAGATGTTCTTCGTAACGAATCCAGTACGTGGTACACCAAATTTGGTAACTGGTATGCCGAATTCGATACGTGGTACGTAAGTTAAATGAGTGAAACATGTAACTATATTGTCAAATGCTTTGATGTAAATGTGTGAAGTTTAAATAATCATAGCACATGGTTACCGTTTGTAATTGCACACTACTTCAGTACTAATATATTCTAAAGTCTTTGATTGGATAACAGAACACGGTTCCCGTTTTTGTACAAGAACTAGCAGTAGAAACGGTACTCAAACTTTCGTAGCGCACATTTTTTTAGCATTATTGTTACTCCAAATCGTATTAAGCAAAAATATTGGTATTTTAGAAGTTCAATATTAAACATATTTAGAAAAATTATTACTAATAGTTTAAATCAGTATCTGTTAAAAATTTAAAACTTGTAAGTTTTTTTTAGCTTACAAAACATAAAAAAGAAATGTACTTAAAAAAATTGAAAAATAAAATATAAGAAGGTCAGAAACTAATAAAAGAGATTAAAAAAAACTAGAACACATTTTGGAGGTGGAGTTTTCCGCATAGAAAGGGCTAGCTAGGGTAAGATTAGGGTTGGCAAAATTATTCATAATACATGATTCATTATCCTAATCCATCACATTTTACATTCATCCAATCCATCCATTTAAAATAATGAATTTAAATGGATGTGATCCATTGAATTGTTTTAAAATTAGATGGATTAAAAAATTCATCCGAGATATCCAATGGATATTCAATCCATCCATTTTTTTTAAATTACCAAATTATTTTTCAATTATCTCGAGCACTGTGAGCAGAGGCAACAACAACGATAAAGGCTAGGGCTCTAAGTTTCTCAAAGTGGCTAGCGCAGTTGCAGCAACAGTTGCCGTAGCCGGTGGTTTATATGCTCTCGTGTCATCCTCATCCTCCGAGCAATAGCCTCCCTTCGAGGCACGCCCACGTCTCGTGATCAACGAGCCCGCCGATGATGAATATTATGATGATGATACTCCGTCATATCAAATTAGATGGAAAAAGCCGGAGCTCGGGTGGGTGAAATTCAACGTTGATGGATCATGCGATCATATAAGCAGTCCTCGCTCTAATGGATGTAGTGAAGTTCCTAGAGATGCATCAGGTTTTTGGTTTTTCTCATAAGCTGGACCCCACTGAGATAGAGGTTATTTGGAAGGGTCTGAAACTGGTTTGAGGTATTAATTATTGGGTGTTACTACAATGCAATCAAAAATTGAATGATTGCTATGCAACCCATTGTTAAACTAATAAAATTTTAATTTGCAACCTAAAACATGTATGTCACATCATTACTTAAAATAGTCAAAATTAAGTTTTGCAATTTAGTCCAACATAAAAACTAGATTATTGTAAGTTAGTCCTTTTGTACTTTAAGACAAATTATAAATTTTAATTTTTTTTATATAAAAAAAAATTCTTAAACCCAGATCTCATCTTCATTTCTCAAAATCCACCGCCACCACCACCGCCGCCTGCGCCGGCACCACCGTCGCCACTCGCCATTCCCTTTCCTTCCATGCTTCCTTTGCTCATCTCCCTTCTCCGTATTGGATGAAGATGATGGTGGATCTGGCTAATACGAAGAAGGAAGATGAGCGAAGGAAGCAGGGAAGGAAAGAGAATGGCGGGTGGCGGCGGTGGTGCCAGCGCAGGCGGCGGTGGTGGTGGCGGTGGTGCCGGCGCAGGCGGCGGTGGCGGTGGGTTTTGAGAAGTGAAGATGAGTTTTGGGTTTAAGAAAAAAAAATTTATATAAAAAAAAATTAAAATTTATAATTTGACTAAAAGTACAAAAGGACTAAATTACAATAATCTAGTTTTTATGTTGGACTAAATTGCAAAACTTAATTTTGACTAATTTAAGTAATGATGTGGCATACATGTCTTAGGTGACAAGGTTTTATTGATTTAAGAATGGATTGCATAACAACCATTCAATTTTTGATTGCATTTTAGAAATTTCCTTAATTATAATATAGTTCTGGATTAAAAAAATAGTATAATAGTTCTGGATTCAATTTTAAATTAAAAAAACACAAATGGGTAAAAAAAAAATATTTTTGAATTTAATTTTTTTGGTGAAAGCTAAACTTGTATAAAAGGAGCACAAGGGGTACTCAAACCCTTATACAAAGATGGACTACCACAGGGTATCCTAGTTACAACACAAAAGATAAACATGAAATAGGGTCATTACACCACATTGAGAATTCAATTACAATGTTTTTAACCTTTGCTCCTATCCACATCCAAGATCTCACCTGAATTAAGTCCATAACTTGTATAAAAGTTGCCTCTTTTCCTTTGAAAATCACCTCATTTCTCATGAGCCAGATGGACCAAACAACAATCATACCCAAGAGCCTTCAGTATTTCCTGAACTTAGCAGCAGGACTTAAACCTTCCAAATGCATAAAGAACTCAAGGCAAGTCTGTGGCATAGCAGACGATATCCCCACCCACCTAAAAAAATCGTTCCATACAGTCCTGGCAAAAGAGCACCTAAGGAAGAGATGGTCAATACTTTCCTCCGCTAAGTTGCAGCAAGCACACAAGTTTGAAGCACCATTAGAAAGCATATTCCTCCTCATGAGACAAACTTTAGTGGGAAGTCTTCCCTGCAGCAACTTCCACATAAACCCACTCAATTTCGTAGGGGTAAACCTGTTCCACAGCTTGCATAAGAGTACTTCCACCTCCCTGTTCCCTGAATCAATATCCTGAAGATAGGAACTCAATTCACCATAAGCTGTAACATCCCGAATTTTAATTCAAATAATATTTAGAATAACGATAAGATTTGGAAGTAAGGATTATTCTAAAAAGGATGTAAAATGATGGATTAGGAGTTCTTTGAATGCCATAAAGGAATCAAGAAGCATTGGCATCAAAAAGGAGGTTGAAAGATAAACAAAAGAGCGTTAGAAGCGATGTTTTTGGTGTTATAAACACCCTATATTAGGAAATTCAAAATAAAAGATTTACAACTCTAAACACAAATTCCACCGTTGGATGTAAAGTAGGATAGGTGAGGAAGCATGTGCCAAAATTTGAGGAAGATCCAACGGTTAACGAAGAAGTTATGGCCTTCCAAAGTCTGGATGCTGCAAAATTGTGCAGCTTAATCGCCTCTTAATCGCCTCTTAATCGATTAAGAGCTGTTGCAGTAGAAAAAAAATAAAAGTCGTTCACGCGTGATTCTTGCCATAAACTCGAAATTTCTCTCTCTAGGGCACCCAATCTCTCATCCCAAATCCATCAAGCCTCAAGGGAACCACTCCAAAACCCTCCATCAAGTCCCTCTTTGTCACTCCAAGTAAGTATGCATGTTCTTGATTTCATTTCTCTCTCTTTAATTTGGATTTTCTCTCTCTCTTCCCACCTCTTGGTGAAGCACGAATTTCCCTTGTTTTGTGTCACAATCTCTTCATCGTTCTCATTTCTTTGGCTTAGGGAAGAGTATCATCACTCTCTCCATCTTCTTGACTTGGGAGCTCTTTGTTTTGGGAGCGTTCGGAGCTAAAACTTGGGTTTTTCCACTTTCCCTCTCTTTGGTTAAGGTAAGGGGGTGGATATAGTGAGCATTGGCTTGTTCTAGGAAAGGGTTTGTATTTAGATATAATGTTGGCTAGGAGTTTATGTGTTAGGGTAGGAAATTAGAAATCTCAATTTAGGAATTAAGGAAAATGTTAGAAATAGGCTTAATTGGTAATTATGGAACTCTAGGAAGTAAAGAATGAGGTTAGGTTTTAATTGAGGAAAATAAATGGCATGAACCCCTAATTTAGGACTTTGAATCAATAATTCGGACAAGTGAAAAGAAAATGTGGTTGTTGCATGATTATATGAAAAGGTGAAGTTTGTTATTATTTGCACTCTAATTGTTATGTGAAATGTGAAATGTGGCTATTTGTTTATAATATGATGGTGCTTGTGCTTGGAATGATTTGGTAAACATTAAATGGAATTGGTGGACAAAATAATAATATATATATATATGGACAACTAATAATGGATAAAGGTGGTGATGTATTGTAGGCCTTCGATTTGGGGGAGACAATACATCGTAAAATGGGGTTGTATTGTAGACCTTCGATTTGGGGGAGACAATACAACGTAAACGGGGCGATGTATGTAGGCCTTCGATTTGGTGGAGACATACATCGTCGGTGGTGTATGTATGTAGGCCTTCGATTGGTGGAGACATACATACACCCTAAACAAAAAGGAAAAAGGAAAGGACATTGGATAGAATAAGGTAATGGTAATGGAAACGCGATGTATGTAGGCCTTCGATTTGGTGGAGACATACATACACCGAAAATAAAAGGAAATGAATAAGGAAACAGGGGAATAAAAATTGAATAAGGTAATGGTAATGGAAACGCGATGTATGTAGGCCTTCGATTTGGTGGAGACATACATCGTGATTGGTGTATGTATGTAGGCCTTCGATTTGGTGGAGACATACATACACCGAAAATAAAAGGAAATGAATAAGGAAACAGGGGAATAAAATTGAATAAGATAATGGTAATGGAAACGCGATGTATGTAGGCTTTCGATTTGGTGGAGACATACATCGTGATTGGTGTATGTATGTAGGCCTTCGATTTGGTGGAGATATATATACACCGTAAAAATAAGGAAAAGGTAAGGGATTAAAAAGAGATTTCTTTGGAAATGGGGAAAATAAATAAAAGGGAACCAAAGGGTGAAAAGGAATTAACTAAAAAGGGAATCGGCACTTATAAAATGATGGAATTGGAAAATATGGTATGTTTGTGATGAACTTGTACTTATGTGGATAAATTGCTAATTGTGTTTGGCCTGATTAGTTGTTATGTCTATCTAGAAACTGCTATTCTATTTCATGTGCAATGCTCACTCCCTTACTATACTTTACAGGTACAGAGATTGAGATTGCACAGCCCCCGGCCGAGCAGGAGTACTTTCCCTTACAGGGAAAGTAGGTAGTGTTGGCAATTAGGGCCAATGCCCGCGGGCCCCGCCCGCCCGCCCCCAATTTTTTGCGGGCAGGGCGAAGGATTTGGACAAAATCAAAAAATTATGCCCGCCCGCGCCCGCCCTAATTTTTTGATGGCTAGTGCGGGCGGGCCACAGGCCTCTATTAAATTAAAAAAATTTCTTTTTTGCTGCAAAATACAAGAAAATAGTCTAATCAGGGCGGGTGGGCCGCCCACATTTTTTTTACATTATATAGTAAAAAACCAAAGGAAAAAGAGAAAAAAAATAATAATAACAAAAAGGGCGGCCCGCGAGCCCGCCCTGCCCGCACTTAGGGCGGGCAGGGCTTGATTTTTTGGCCCTAAAAATTAATTAGGGCGGGCATGTCCGCCCGCAATTTTTGCGGGCTAAATGCGGGCGCGGGCCAAGCCCGCCCGCCCGCCCTAATTGCCAATGTTAAAAGTAGGGTTATTATGGGATTTAGAATATAATATGGGCCTAAGCCTCTTATGTTATTTTGATGTAAATTTAATATGCATATCTCGAATGAGGCTTAGGATGGTTTTGCTTTGCTAAAGTTATAACTTTTGGTTTCAATACTCAAACTTAGTATTCCCGCTATTACTCTGATATTTTTGGAGCCCATAGGGCCTGGATATGTTTTAGAAATATTATCTGAAGCCCTGCTGGCTATTGGTTGTTTAATTAAAATTGTTTACCACATGTTAAATTTTTGGATTAGTCCGAAAAACAGACTAAACTCCGTCCGTTTGACGGGTGATTTTATTATATTAAAAAAGAATTTTTAAGTACACATTTTTAATACTTAGGAGTTAAGGGTAGTAATTATAAGGGTGTTACATAAGCTGACCGGACAGAGAAGGAGCCTAAGGCATCCTTTGACCAAACCCAACTATCTTGCACAAAGGGATCGAGAGCTAAATTAGGTAGCTGCTGCATTAGCTCAAACAGAACTTCTTCTTCCCACACAAAAAGATTTCTCCGCCAAGAAAAATTCCAGCTCCATCCTGAGCCCTCTATCCGACGCATCTCCGCCACCGAAATATCCTTATTTGCTGCTACAGAAAAAAGACGAGGGAAAAGAACTTTAAAAGAAGCAGGTCCACTCCAAGTGTCAGTCCAAAACTTAGTTGTCATGCCGTTCCCAATCTTCTTGGAAACATTGCCACAGAACCAGTTTGACTCAATGCCGGAGCTGATCACACACTTCCCCAGATCCCGCCACCAGCAAGAACCAACAGAGAAAGGGGATGTGGTGCCAAAAGGGTTAAAACCATGATACTTAGCTTCAACCACCTTGACCCACAGAGAATGACAATCAGATAACAGCCTCCAAGCCCATTTCCCAAGCAGAGCTTTATTGAAACAGTCCAGATCCCTGACTCCTAAGCCGCCTTTCTTCTTCGGTCTACACACCCTACTCCACCTCACCCATGCCACTCCTCTATCACCAACCTTTTTTCCCCAAAGGAACCGTCGCTGAATACAACACAGCTTGGAGAGGACACTTTTCGGAGCCTTGAAAAGGGATAACATATAAGTAGGAAGATTTGAGAGAATTGAATTAATAAGAACAATTCTTCCTCCAAATGAAATGAACTTCCTCTTCCACGAGGCTAACCGACGCTGAAAAGTATCCACAAAATTTTTCCAAGTGGACACCCTCCTCGGGTTAGCTCCCATCGGAATCCCCAAATAGTTCATAGGAAACGATCCTTTGATACAAAGAAGGAAGCGGGCAGCGGAGTCCAAAGAGAAATCGTCCACCCCGACTCCGAAAACAGAGGTTTTCTTTACGTTTACCTTGAGGCCCGAAGCAAGTTCGAAACAGCGAAGAATAGCTTTAATTGTCCAGAGATAAGAAGGCCGAGGTTTCCATATCAAAACCGTGTCATCCGCATATTGAATATGAGAGATAACCACTTGGTTATGCGCGGGGCCGAAGCTAAACCCATCAAGCAAACCTTGCTGAACCGCTCCCTTAACTAGACCTCCAAACCCCTCTGCAACTAAAAGGAAGAGAAAAGGAGCTAAGGGGTCCCCTTGCAGCAGCCCCTTAGAAACTGAAAAACTCCTTAGAAGGAGAACCATTTATCAAAATCGAGATCCTTGTCGAGGCGAGACAACACTGAATCCATTTCCTCCGCTTGGCGTTGAACCCAAACCGGCACAACATATATAACAGAAAATCCCAAGAAACCGAGTCGTACGCCTTCTCAAAATCAACCTTTAGCAGCAAAACACCTTCTGAGTCCAAAGAAGCACTATGCATCACTTCGTTCAAGAGAACCACTGAATCCAGGATATTTCTATTTGCGATAAAAGCAGACTGAGTTTCAGAAATAAGGGTAGGCATAACCCTTTTCAGCCGATTAGCTAAAATCTTGGACAGAATTTTGTACAGAGAACCTATTAGGGAAATAGGTCTATAGTCCAGAATATTTTGCGGATTAGCAATCTTTGGGATTAAAGTGATGAAAGAGGAATTCAAACCTTTCGGGAGGGAGCCATTAACATAAATTCAGATGTTCATCCACCCAATCCGTTCAGATAGATCAATGGATTTAATTTAAAATTTATTAAATAAGAAAACCAAATGGATCGGATGTTCATCCACCCAATCCGTTCAGATAGATCAATGGATGGATTTAAGTAGGATGTAATAGATTTGAATAGGTTGTTGGATATTTTTTCATCCATCAATTAGGATTCAAATCCAAATTCATTCCATCTATCCATTTGCCACCCTAGGTAAGACTGCTCACACAAATAATTGTTTATTCACACTCAAATAATATCTAGAGTAGTGTTAATAGGATTACCCATACTACTGCATCATTAAGCAGAGCTTTCGCTAGTTTACTAAAACTCTAAATGCTGCTTCCCAGTTTCTTAATTTTTGTTAATTCGTCAACCTTCATCATGGTACTTATCGTAGATCCTTAAATGCTGTTTTATCGCTATACTTCAGTTGAGGATTGAGTCGAGAGATTTACATGAAACCAAGACACGCACAACTTGGAGTATTGTTTTATTTGCCAGTTGAGATTTGAAAATGATGACTAGCTTAGTGAGTAGCATGATGAGGAATAACTTGGTTGAGTGCCCTCTTCACTTCCACAATGCTAGCCTTCTTCTTGTTAGCATTCTCCTTAACATTAGCCCTCAACTCCGCAACGAAAACACCATTGTTTATCGATGACTGCACCCCTATCACCTCTATCCTCAACTCTCTCAGCATCTGCATCACATCAAGAAGCAACCCTTCTCTATGAGGACACTCCAACTCCAACAATGCATCACTTTCTATGATAGACACTTGCACCGATGTCAAGGCCTCATCATCAACAACTTCCTTCTCCACGATCCTCACCTTTCTCTTATCTGACCCCACCATGACTGTTGTGACCCCACTCCTCTGTTGTTCCTTTGTGGAGCTGTTAGTGCTCGTTCTTTGCACCTGTACTTCATTGTTTCTCCATGGTTGCTGCTCGGTCTCCGATATTTGCTTGTTATTACGCGCTTCCAAGTCTTGGATCTTCCGGCGAAGCTGTTTCAAGTATTCTATAGTGTCACCTATTATTGAAAACATTTTGGTCAATATTAAAAAATTGATAACATAGGGTGTTCTGGGGTTTTATGCATCTGTTTTTTATTTTTAAACGTATGCATATAAAAAAAATAAGAAAAATGCTAATATAAGAAGTATGCCTTGAAGAGCCAAGTCGAATATAGAAAAAAGTTATTGAAAAATGTAATTTTTTTTAATACCCAATTGACAAAATATATATTAAGCATTGATAATTGTTTTTTTCTAATTTTGTTGACCTTATAGTATTAACAAGTGTCATAAGCCAGACTTAAAAATAAAAATAACTAGATAAATGTATGGTTGATAACTTCTATGTATATATATATATATATATATATATATACTACTTTTTGTGTAATTTTATGTTCCAAGTAGTTATGTGATCAAATAAAATATGGCAAATTTAATTGAAATTATATATAACAAAAAAGAAATTATCAATAAAATGTCTTTAGCATATGAATTTCATGGCACAAAGTGTTGTCTCCCTTGATAAATATCACGTGAAAAAATTTGATAATCAAATTTCAAATAATGAAACTCATCATTACCTAATATTGAAGCTTTGTCCATTCTGGTCACGAAGGGCACCAGTGATCTTAAAATGATGAACTTCTCGTTCAGCTTCTCTCGACGGCGGCGTTCGGCCAGCACGTGGCTGGCGCTCAGCTGCTCATCTTGCGGTGTTCCTTTGCCACGCAATCGAGCTGCGGGGTCGCTACAGGAGGCAGTGGCGGCGGTGTCTAGGGTTTGGGAAGGAGAATATTTGTTTTGGTGATTATTATTCTTTGCATGTAGGTATGGGACTGTCAAGAGAATGTACTTGAGGAGCAACTGAGAGGTGGCGACGTCCACTGCCGCCACGGGGAGGCGGTGGTAGGCGCTGATGCTCCACTTGGTGAAAGCTGATTGGGTGGAGTTTGTGATATTATTGTTGTACCCAAAAGAGGGTGACTCAGGCCAACGGATGGATTGGTCTTGGAGAATGCTGGATACCGTTTGAGAGTAATGAGTGTCTTCTTGTGTCATGTCTTCTAGAGGAGGAAGTGGAATTACTGCAAACAAAATACACCCACACGAGCTAGCAAACTGATTAGGGTTTCTTTAACCGTGAGGATAAAATGTTCAAATAAAATAAACGTGTATAAGTAAATTAAGTTTACAATTTTTGATGTATTAAATTCATATTATTTTTAATATAAAATTATATTTTCAACATTCTTATCTCAATTTCAAAAAAAAAATAAAAAAATAAAAATCTTATCCTCCAACCATAAAGATTGCAATTAAGAAAATCCAACTAAGTATTACAATGTATACATTTCTTTGAATTTGAGTGATATAATTCTTGAGAGGAATAGATAGATGTTAAATATGAGAATAATATGACATAATATTAAGCTAAATGTCATATTATCCAAACATCGAGATTTATTATTTTCATACATTTCGGAATCAGATTTTGATTTATTAATTTTAAGAATAACCTTTTTTTTTTTGGTAAATAAGAATAACCATTTTGCTAACTCTCTATTTTTTAATGCAATAGATAAAACAAAAAAGATAAGGGTAAATTATATTTTGCTACTAAGTGTTTTGACCCAAAACCACTTTGCCCCTGTTTTATTTATTTTAATGTTGAGGGTGATTTTTTGATGCACCATATCAATATTTTGCAATCAAGATTATCCTTTTACCCTTGTTATCTTTAACCCACTTGAAAAAAAAAAAAAAAAAAGCACTATCTGCTTTGCCTACCTCATCCTTTCATAGCCATGCACCGCCATTCCACCCCAGCATCCACCGCGTCAGGTCTTATTGGAATAAAAATTTAAAAAAAAAAACAAAAAAAAAACAGAGAGGTAGAGTTGATATTTTCGTAGGGTTGTCATGGGTCTGGGTCTAAGTTGGAGAGAGAGCCATGAACTAGCCTTTTGGCTTCTCATTGGTGGGTCACTCTTGGAATCTTCATTCTCACTCTAGGAATTTTTAATCTTGAATCTGGGATGAGAAGGGAGGGAGCTTCATTGATGATAGGCGGTGGTGTGGTTGATGAGATGGTGGAGAAAGGATAGGGGTAAAATTGAAATTTTATCTTATTTTACCCTTTGAATCCTAGCCTTTAATATTTTTTTATTAATAAACCAATGGCCTTAAATTAATAACACTAACCCCAACCTCGTGCGATGCATGAGAGAAATACGAAATCGATAAAACATTTTGTAAAGTTGCAATTAATATTAGTTTTAATGTATGATAAAACATTTTACAAAGTTACAATTAATATTAGTTTTAATTTATTATTGAATAGTTATGATAAATTTTAATATAAATGATTTTTAAGTGTAAATAAAGTATAATAATGTAAACATTCTTGTTAAAAAAATTGTTTAGGAAGGAGTCGATTAATATTATTATTTACGAAAGAGTCGATAAATTGGAGTCGATTAACATTCTTATATGAAATATTTTTAAACTAAAAAATTCGTTTTTTTAAAAAATGAATAAAAATGTTTTTGAAAAAGAAGTAATTAATGACATTATAAATTTAAATCCAAATAATAAAAACGTGTACATAAAAATAACACAGAAAACCCAAAGCATATTTTTTTAAAAAAAATATTAGATTTATTAAAATAAAAAAATTAAAAAAAGAGTCGGAGCACCAAAAACGATGCATTGTAGAAGCACTCTTGTTTTATATTTTACTCGTTTGGATCATTACCTGTGTCAGGAAGCATATGATAAACAAAATTCAAATCCAAATAACAAAAACATGTACATAAAAATAACACAGGAAACCTTAAGCATATTTTTTTTTTAATATATTAGATTTATTAAAATAAAAAAATAAAAAAAACAGCCGGAGCACCAAAAACCGGTGCATAATAAAAGCACCCTTGTTTTATATAATGAAAGGTTTGGACCATTACCTGTGTCAGAAAACATATAATAAAAAAAATTCAAATTCAAAACCAAATAACAAAAACATCTACATAAAAAGAACACGGAAAACTCAAAACATATGTTTTTTAATATATTAGATTTATTAAAATAAAAAATAAAAATAAGAGCCGGAGCACCAAAAACCGATGAATGATAAAAACGTCATTGTTTTATTTTTACTTCTTTGGACTATTACCAGTCATGAACTAGCCTTTTGGCTTCTCATTGGTGGATCACTCTTGGAATCTTCATTCTCATTCTGGGATGAGAAGGGAGGGAGCTTCATTGATGATAGGCGGCGGTGTGGTTGATGAGATGGTGGAGAAAGGATAGGGGTAAAATTGAAATTTTATCTTATTTTACCCTTTGAATCCTAGCCTTTAATATTTTTTATTAATAAACCAATGGCCTTAAATTAATAACATTACAAGGTGCATCACAAATAAAACATAAAATGTTGCATTAAAGAGGTTGCCTTTAAGCTTTGCTACCTGGGTTTTTTAGTTTTACCACACTCTTTTTAGTTTTGCCACACTCCTCTGTTTGCTCAATTATCTCTTAAATATTTCTTTTTATTTCTAATATAAGAGAAAAAAACAATCTCATTAATCTCAAATATAAAAAAGATTTAGCTAACTCTTTATTAAATAACAAAGAGTCACCGATCTACCAATATGAGTTGGGACGAGTGGTAGGTAATTCGATTACTTGTGGACATAGAAAAATCATATTAAAAAACTTACCTACCATAATCAGGCACGCGACCCGGATCGAAACTTTTTTCCTTTGGTTGTTTTGTTAAAGTTTGGTTCAAACTTCTCACCAACATGGTAACAAATTGTTTTTGTCTTATAAAAAAAAGAGTCACCGATTTGGCTTGCAGAAATTTGATTTATATGGATGTCAAAAAATAAGAGTTTTTAGTAATGAAGAATTATCAACGTTTGAGGTTGTTGTGTTTGTCTTCTTGCAGTATGAAAGATTCTCAAGAATTGAAGTTCATCAGGGGACTGGCTCTTCACGTTTCTGTTTCAATGTTCTGCTAGCTAATTAAAACCTGTGCAGGTCTCTGTTTTGGGGAGGTGGGGCGTGTTTTCTTTTTCTTTGTAGGGTGATGTTATTGTATTTCGGGTTTCAATACACCGAACACTTTTTTTTTAATTTTTTTTTTATTTTTAAATTTATTATATTAAAAAAAATATGTTTTAGATTTTCTGTGTTTTTTATGTATATGTTTTTGTTATTTGAATTTGAATTTTTTTATTATATGCTTTTTGACACATTTAAAAAAATTATATTGAGTAAATCTGTATTACAAATTAACATATTTCAATAAATTTGCATTAGAAATCTGTATTAAAATTTTATTTTGTTTTTTTTTAAAAAAAAAAAAGACTAAGATGTTTGGTGCATGTTATTGCCCAAAACATCTTCCAATTTCCCTTAATGAATTCTTTAACCAATGCCTTTAGGGCACTGGTTAGCAATACCCTAATAACAATAGGATAGTTTTGAAAAAGTATATGAAATTTTACATTTTCAATATCACTAACAAATTTAACTATTTTCCTTGGTAAAATAGAAAAATTACAATTTAATTAAAAATATGCTTTTAATTAAAATTTAATTTTGGACTAATCTGTTATTCCTATTTATCTGACCTGTTTTAGAAGTTTCAGAAAGTAATAATTGACACTTTCTATGACTAACCCTATTTTTTTTTTCTTTCTTTTTTTACATCATTCTTAAAGAACTCAATATCTACCACCTGTATTGGGCTTTGTTAGTATGACTAACCTTATTCTATGTATCCACAAAAGTAACCTTATGGAAATTCGAATTACTAGTTAATTGTATGAATTACTAATAATTAGATGAGGATATTTTATTCAAAATATATCTAATTTTTTTATAACTTAATATTTTTTTAAATATATTTGTAGAACTTTAAACAACGTATAACTTATAGAATAGATGAAATAATTAACTAAATTTTTTAAGTATTAATTAAATAACTATCCACAATAAATTAGCCATCTAATCGTGAGGAAAAGCTAGACCCTACACCATATGGAATCAAAGGCCAACTTTCAATCCCCGAAAATAACGTGAGATCAATGAGTATATATTGATGGTGTAAAATTTTTTTACATTGCTGTTTTATAATGCATTATTCATTTATATTACTTTTATTTAGAAATCAATGATCATAAACACATGAATAATGAATGATATATTAATGATGTAAAAAAATACTTTACACTATTGAAGCACAATCTATTTTCTCAAATAACATTTGTTGAGAGAGGCATGGCAGCAAAATTTCTTAGAGAGATACTTCCTCTGATTTAAAATATAAAAAAAAAACATATTTTTTTTTATTTAAAATATAATCAAAACTACTCAATTTTCTTAAATTTTATTTTATTTTATTTTCAATGCTATTTTCCTAAAATATCCTAGAAAATTGTTATCTTATTTAATTTTTTGTTTCATTTCATATGCAAATTTTTTAAAATATCTCAATTCTTTTATAAATTTTAGAAAATTAAATATAATTAATTAATTTCCTTAATAAACATAAAATTAGTTATTTTTATTATGATTCAAGCAAAAGGGAGTAATCAAAGGTAAGAGTTAACTTTGCAAAGACAAAAATAGCAACTATTTTAATTACCACTTCACAGTTAATAGTTTTTTTTACCTGAGCCTGGAAGTTGAACTTGAAGTGAATCCAGCGGACCTTGGGTTGGGACCCACATACGGTTTGGCCCATTTGGGTATGGATCGGATCTGCTGCTTGACGGGTACCCGGGCTGGGTCATCGCAAGCAAGTGAAAGTCGGAGTCCAAGTTGTTGGGTGACCTAACCCTCATGATATCCTCCGGCATCTCCACTTGCACCAACTCGCTTGCCTCGCCCGTCACCATCTCCTCAGTGTCATGGGCGCTGCGGCATAGTTCATCTTCGGTTTCGGTTTCGGCTTCGTCTGCTTCATCATCGTCTTCATCTTCTTCTTCTTCTTCTTCTTCTTCGTCTTCATCAACGTCGACTTGGTTGAGTTTAGTGGACGGGGGATCCTTCGCTGCGTACACGACAGCAGGCATGTGATCGGAGGAGGAGGTGGGATTGGAGGTGGAGTGCTCCGACGGGGCGGGATTTGGCGGCGGAGGGTTGGGGTGGTGGTGGAAGTGAGGGTCTGTGAAGAAGCCTTTGATGTGTTCGATGAAATTAAGGTCTTCTTGAACCTAAGAAATAAAATTAGTTGAAAGTATTAAGGTTAATGACTTACGGTTGTAGTTGTTCCATAAGGTTACGAGTTAAGGAGAGAACCAAACCATGAGTGATTGAGTGTTACCTTATCCGTTGTGCCCAACTCGACAACGCCGTCAAGTAGAGGAATGCACACCACTGTCTGTAGTTTGCATGGCGTAAAGCCGCAAAAAATAAACAAATAAAAAAGAATATATATGTGTGTGGGTGTGTGGGTATCATTTTTTCTGTTTCATGTCAAAAGCCGGAGGAGTTATTGTGTGGTTCCGGACACATCCACACCGTTGATTTCATTGAATATTTATATTTTTAATTAATTAATAATACATTCAACGGTGTGTATGAGTCCGGGACTAATGGTCCCGGACCACACAATCATTGATAATGATTTTCTGTACCCAAATCCTTGTTTTCCTGTCTCCAACCAATCAAACTTCTTCAAATATCATAGCAATTAGAAAGTTATTTTCCGTTTTATTAAAATTTGTCAAGGAAACAGGCTTTGAGACAGGATTTACGATTTAGGGATAACTGATCCTCATCCATCAAAAGCTTACATAACGTTATTTACACTTTTTCACCCTAATTTTGTAGTTAATTTGCACCTTTCCTAAATTATTATGCTCTATCAAATCTTAAATATAAATTTCATTTGGATTTTTTTTTTATTTTTTTTACTTTAAGGTAAGCTTTTTATCACATTAGTTAGTTATTTCTAACCAATACTAATACAGTTATACCAATAATTGTAGTGATAATTCTTAAAAATATATCAAATATTAATATTTTTAACATAAATAAAAATTTTAATTTAATTCCTTAATTTTTTTAAACATACATTTAATACTAGAAAGACTATAATTATAATATGAATTTTTTTTAACTTATACAACGCATATATAAAACAAATAAACTTCAAAAAATAAGTTTTTATATGAAAATCATGTACTTAATGAAAAAAAATTATGTGGTTTTTCTTTCCCAATAATTTTTTTATGACTATTTGTTTTATGTAAAGATGCACATATATAAGTTAAAAAAAATCTTGTAGTGATAGTCAAATCACATCATTCTTTACAATACTAATCATTTAAAAAAATAAATTTGATCGAATAATAGTGAGTAGCATCAAAGGTTTAAAAAAAAATCCAATTTCTATTTTATTTTACAAAAGGTTTCATGTATGTACATCAAATTAAGAAGTACTTTCAAATTCTTTTCTAAAAAACATTGGGATAACTATCAGTTGTTCCTTTAATTTTTGTGGGGAATATTTTGAGATGCATGTATGAATAAAAAAAAATTAAAAGTGATAATAGACAAGTTCATTTATTACGAGAGAAATTGCCAAAACTTTTATAGTACAAAACACATTACCGTTTATAAAAAAAAAAAAATTGACAATACTCATTTTGTTTCATGATTCTGTGGCTTGATCAGAAAGGTTGAATAAGACAATTGAGCACGATTTTTGTTTTCTTATTCAACACATAGTTAAAATAATAAAAGAGAAAGGTATGGAGCAACAACCCTCGCTGGAAGACCCTACCGCTTAGTACGAGCTCAATTGGGTCGGACCGGATGAGTCAGATTCTTGATAAACCAGATTCATGTACTAGTTGGTCGGACCGGATGAACCGGATTCTTGATAAACCAGATCCGGTACTAGTTGGTGTAAAATAATAATAATAATAATGATAATAATAATAATAATAATAATAATAATAAAAGAGAAAAATGTACGAGCGAGGTGGCCAAATCTATTAGATAATAAAGATAAATGGTGTTGTTTTACCACTTAGCAAGTGCGACTGAAGGTTTCTATATCAAACACTTGTTTCCATCTGTGCTCTCATCTAGCTTTAAGCTAATGTTTCACCATCAGAGGAAGATAACGTATTTTGTTTGGGGGGGGGGGGGGGGACCAAAACATTAAAAAATTGTAAAGCAAACATGTTGTGATATTATGAACGGATGATATATGCCTATAAATAAATAAAAAAATAAAAAAGAACTGATGAAATAATTATTCGTTTTTACTGTACTTTTTAGAGCGGAAAAGAAACGGAAAAGGAAGATGATGAATAATTAAGAAGCTTCTACACACTGAAACGGGGATTTAAATATATCTTTGGTTGAAATAGTTTGAAAAGTTATTGATTAAATCAACAAAGTAAATGAAATGAGCTCATTTTGTTATGTGCATGTGTAGTTCATCATGAAGGTAGGAAATAAGGATAGCAGAAAGGTATAAATACTTTTGATAATTTATATTAATTATTTACATTTATAATTATTTTATAAACAAAAATTTATTAACGAAAATAGGCTTAAATATCAAAATGGTCCCTATAATTGTTGCTCATTTTGAAATTAGTCCCTATAAAAAATTTTATTTGGTTTTGGTCCCTGACATTATTTATTGTTTTGGTTTTGGTCCCTGACATTATTTATTATTTTGGTTTTAGTCCCCCATGTTTAAATTGGATGGAAATTGCCTTCCAAAATGGTGGTCAAGAGGTTGTTGCTACTAGGAATGGTGGTGAAGAGGTTGTTGCTGCTGGGAACGAACAACCATCTGCACAACCTGCACAGTCATGTAGAAAGAGGGCTAGATCAACTGATAAAGCCTATTTCTACATGACTGTGCAGGTTGTGTAGACGGATGATCATTCGTAGTAGTAGTAGTAGTAGCCTCTTGACTATCATTCGCAACAGCAGCAGTCTCTTGGCCACCATTTCGTCAAGGTATGTTAACGATTTCCATCCAATTTAAATGTGAGGGACTAAAACCAAAACAATAAATAATGTAAGGGACCAAAATCAAAGAAAAAGTTTTACGGGGACCAATTTCAAAATGAGTAAAAAACTTATGCAAAATACAATCAATTAACTTTAATTATACATTTTAGACGTATCATGCACCAGTAAAAAAAACAATTTATTCTATTGTCATTATAAAATTTAAAGGTAATAGCATAATATTTGTATAACTTTAAATGTAAAAAGAGTATAAGATTGCGTAAGAACGTACTAAATAAGGTAAGTATGTATTGAATAGCAATGTTTTGAAAATCGGACCGGTTATTGAACTGGTCAAGGTACGGGTTTAAGGTTCAGTGGTTGGATCGTGATCGAACTGTGGTTTAACCGATCTTAACATACGTGTGTGTATATATATAACAATATAATAACATAATAATAAAATATTATTAATTATTAATTAACAAGTACTATACAATATACAATGTTCATTCGGAAAGAAAATAAATCAAATATACAATGCTAGTAAATTAAAGAAAGAAAATATTAATACGTAATACTAGTAACTAATAAGAAAATATTAATAGGTAATACAATAGTATTACTCCTTTTGCCAAACTGAGACAATCTCTCAAGAATTTAGGATTTAGTTTTTTTTTTTAATATAAAAACAGTCTAGTGAACCACTGGGCCAAAGAGGCCATAATTTTTTTTTTTTGGCAAAATGCAAACCGGTGAACCACCGATTTTTACCGGTTTGGCCGGTTCATTATCGGTTTTTTCTTAGGGCGATTCTTGGCTTCCTCCGGACCAATACCTCCATTGGTTCACCAGTTTTCAGGTCGGACCGATCGGTCCGGTCCAATTTTCACAACCATGTTGAATAGCAAGTTTACTATTACTTCACTTATTGAAGTATTAATTTTTTTAAAAAAAATCAACACAGACTCCTTAGTTTCAAAGATTGAGTATAACATTTTCTCAAGTTGAATGAAATGAAGAATTTTTTTAATTTATACATAAGATATATAAGATAATTTTTTTTTATTTCTTATTCTAAGGATAATGTATAATAAAGGTTAAGTGGAAAATAAATCGAGGAAACGAAAGTATTTGTTATTTGAAAGCTAACTTCTTTAATTTTTCAAGATAAATTTTATCTTTTTGGGTTTTTTTATACATTGTTGTAAGGGTAATGAATAACAAAGCCTCAATTTTTATCTCATTTCTAGTGATATTTTTTAAAAATATTTTTATAAAATTGTTATGTTATTTAATATTTGATGCTATTTTTTTTAAATACATAATTTTTTTATAAATTTGAGAAAATTAAGTTTATTTAACTAATTTTTTAATGAGTAGTATAAAATTAATTATTATTTTTATATTATAAACCGTAGGCCGTAGCAGTACGTACTACTATTAATCTTATATATTAGGGTGAAAAGTACAATTAATCAAATAAATTAGGGTGAAAAAGTACATTTAACCCTATTGCTAATAGAAAGATAGAACTGACAAGCTGGGAGACTTGTTACCTGTATATGAGCACTCTAGCCGAGGAAAATGCAATCATAGAGGGAAGATTAGTCAGTAAAATTAATTACCCCACATGCACCGCTAATAATCCAAAACGAAAAGTAACTACTGAACATTTTTGAGAAGTGACAACTCATGATTTAACAGTAAACCGAGCCATTGGTGAAAGAAGGTGTACTATATTTTGGTGCCTCAAATAGGTGACATCAATGTAGATCAGGAAGCATAGTTGGGAGTTTAGTCCATCAATTTACTCCTATTTTGAAAACCGCATCAAAATTGTCATTTGTGATTTTTGCTAGATTGAGAGACTAATTAAATTGATTTTTTTTTTTAACAATTGATTTTATTTTCATCATCAGCAAACAACGTAATTTTCTAATATTAATCTTTTTAGAAGACTAATTAAATTGATATCACTTTCTTTATAATCAAGTTCTTAAATTGATCTTCATTAATTTTTTTAATTAATTCCCTTAAACTGAGGATAAAATTATTAAAGATAAACAAACCTATTTTTTTAATTAAAAATCAAAATAATATAATAGCTCTTGAAAATAATAACTTTAGTTGAAATTACCGATATTAATAAATTACAAGGGAATGGTAATAAAGTACCTTGGCTAGAATAGCTCTTGAAAATGTTTTGCTGTCCACCTCATTTGCACCAGCGAGCCATACATGCTGCCTCCTGGTATATGCCTTTCCCGGCAACCTTACATACAGTAGTGCATTCATCATTCACAAATTAATCTTTTCAAACAAATTAAAATAACTCATCAATCATCTTTTCACAATCCTATGTTTCAATAGTTGTTATGCTCTAATTATTTTAATACACCGACCTTTTTTTTTATATAGGCCAAAATCATGTTAACGTTAGTGGTTAGTAAATCACCTTAAATACTCGAATCCAAGACCTTCCCTATGAGATACAAACCTCCTTACCACTGGGGTAACACCCCAATGGCCTAATACACCAACCTGTTCCAACATCTTTAACCATTAAATGAAATTAGAGTTAGAGAAAGAGGGATACCATAGTAAGTCCAACGAATATTATGTCCAGAATACTCTTTGTCAATAATTTCATACTATGTATGACTAATTTTTCTTTTATTAAGTAAGTTTGCACCGATAATATAATTATCAATACATTGTTGATCATTCATATATTTTAGTTTTGCTCATAATGATAAATGATGTGTTGTATGTGGGCTTACGTTGTTTGATCCCCGCTCTTTAGAAATAAACCATTATATTTATAAAATCTTTTTGGGGTTTTTTATTCCCACGAAGGAAAGTGTATAAATTTGTTAGTGGTATTGAAAATGTGAAAATTTGATATACTTTTTTAAAAATGCCCCTATAATTATTATTAAAACTTTAAAAAGTGTTGACTTTATAGGGGTGTTTGTGAAAAGAAGTAATTAAACGCTATTGAAAATTTAAAAGGAGTCTTATAAATAGGATCAAAACAAAAACCCAAAGGGGTCTTATAAATAAAACCGAAGTACATAATTAATATGATAGGCTGGATCCACAAAGCTTTGTCTATACGATACATGTATCTAAATTCAGAGCCTACCGTTTAGCATTTAGGCTTACTACAATTTTTGATAGGAACAGGCAACCATCTTCTTATATATTATCTGGACCAGTTGATATTATCAATTTGGGAGAAACTACGAAGCTATAGAAGAAGAAACAGCAAGGATCCAAACCCGGAGCCCTAATATGTTTTTTCCAAAAGAAAATGGTATGAAGCCAAAAGTTTGAACATAATGAGAGAAAAGAATATAAGTGGGAGAAAGAGGAAGAGAAATTCTGATTGAGAAAAGTAGAAAACTTCCGAATGCAGAATGCTAATACTAGTAAGTAGGAGCAGCTTTTTTTTTTTTGCCAGCTTATCTAAACATTGAATTATGAATGCATTAATTTGTCTGTTTTCTCAAAGAAAGCAACTCCCTCTAGCTGCCGTCATCTTGAAGCATATAATGCGCAATTAAATGATGGACCAGCTAGCTCAGCAAATTCTTATTTTTTTTATTTTTTTTTTTTTTGTATATTCAGCAAATTCTTATTTGACAAAATGCTTCAAAAGTTCGAATAGCAGTATATTGTATTCCCCACCACATTCTAAAATAAAACTCAATATTAAGGTTGTCAGATTGACAATTTTACGTAATCTAACTGTTCTTCATTACTCTTCCCTGCCAAGATTCTGAGGAATCCTCTAATCTAGGAGGAAGAAATAAAGTCCCTCACCTACCTTTATGGCATAGAGAGACAAATTGATACTATAGGTAAACAACTTCCAATCAATTGATTAAGGAAAGTATAGTACTTCACCTCAACTCTATTTGAGATGACAGAATGAAGTTCGGTGGATTTGGATCCTCCCGGCTCCCATGACATTTCTTTTTTCTTGGATAATATTAATGGTGAAGAGAGATAAATACTATAAAAGAAACAGGGATATTATTTCTATACAATCAAATTTTAGTTTCTTCATAGAAATCTTCAAAACAATATTGACCTAGTTTAATATAAAAAAAATTTTGAAATATAAATTGGGAAATGTTATATTATTGTCTCTTTCTTTTGTCACCATTAATGGAAAAAAAAAATTGTAGCCAAAACAAATTGTACTGAAACTATTTTGTTGAATATGTGCCAAGCATTGCTCATGATTAAAGTAAACTAATTTGAAAAATGGATCACCGACTCTTCCCAGAATTTTTTTTTTCAACATTAAGAGTGTGTTTGTTTTGATAGATTCAGGGGAGAGAGATTTTGAGGACAAAGATTTTGAAGAGAAAACTTGAAAATCACTTTGTTTGGTTGGAGAGAAAACATGGGGGAAGAAGAAAAGATAAGTGAGATTCACCACTAAATATTTTCTCTCCATTTTGGGAGAGAAAACAAGGGAGAGAAGGAGGGATAACTAAATCTGCATGTAAAATTACTCATTTGTCTTCCATTTGTTCACTTTACTCGATTTTTTTTTTAAAAATTAATTGGAAAAAAATAAAGCATTTTTTTAATGAAAAAACTTTTTTTAAAAAGATATTTTGGATTCAGAATTTGTATCATGTAATAAAGAATTGAAGTAAAGAAAAATCTTTGGTTATATTAAATATACACAAATGTGAAAAAGAAAAAAATATATTTTGTAAAATAAGGATATAGTTATCTTTTGATAAATTTATTGTTTTATCTCTTCCCATTTTTTTATTCAATCAAGCAAAAGGAAAGAAAACTCAACATTTCTCTTCCCAATTTCTTCACATTTTAATTTCTCTATACCAAACAAACATAAAATCTACTCATTTTCTCACCATAATCTCTCTTTCTTATTTCTCTCTTCCCATTTTCTTTCTCACAATCAAACAAAGCATAAAGTTTTGTTTGGTTGTGTAAAAGAAAATGAGATAAGAGAAATAGAAAAGAGAAAAGTAGGGAATAGAGTTTACAGGGAGAAAATGAGTAGATTTTATAGTTTTTTGGTATAAGAAAAAATTTGAAGAAATATGAGAAAGAGAAAAATTGAGTTTTCTTTTGTTTGATTGAAAAAAAAATTGAAAATAGAGAAAATAATAAATTTGTCAAAAGATAACTATATCGTTGTTTTATATAATAAAAATAAATACATTTGTCAAAAGGTAAAAAAATTTTGATATATTACTCAAAAAATAATGCATTGAGACACGTGAATACAAATTTCTCTTCATTCTCTTTTCTTTCTTTTTTTTATATTAGAAACAGATTTATTTCAAAAAAGTTAAGAAGTTTCTCAATTCTCTTTTTAATGCTGGGGAGAGAAAAAAATTTTATATGGATCCCACCTATTTTTTTTCATCTCCCCATTTTATCTCTCGGACGAAACAAAAAAAAAACAAGGTTTTTTTTTTTAATCTCTCTTCCCTCAAAATCCCCCGAAGCAAAGGAAAGCTAAACAACGACTTTGTTTCAGATTAGTGGGCACTTGGCAGACTCACATGTTTCCTTTTTTTGTTTTTTCTTTTTGTATTTCTTGTTTCTTTGTTGACGCTAGCTTCATAAATTTGAAGGTGCTGTATTGCATTTAAATTTTTCGCAGCAGCTTCTGCACCAATCCGCATTCTTCTCCGAAATGCGTTTTTCACCTGGGGTAAATTGCATAGATGCCACTACATACATACAAGGAAATTTGAAGAAAGAGAAATGTATTTATTTTTATTATATAAAATAAGGGTATAGTTATCTTTTAACAAATTTATTATTTTTTTTATTTTCACTTTTTCTTTTCAATCAGACAAAAGAAAACTCAACTTTTCTCTTTCATATTTCTTCATTCTCTTTTCTTTCTTTTGATAACTTCTTTGATTTTCTCTAACAAAAGAAAAGAAGGAGTGTGTTTAAAAAAGCCAAGTTAGCTCAATTATTATATTGGTACCGTGGAGCTTATTAAATTTGCGCAGCTGCTATTATTGCATTTAAATTTAAGAGCTACCAGCAAGTCACCACAGCTAGCTCCCTTTCTCTTTCACTCATATTTTTTTTTCTTATTCGGCCTAGAGTAAAGCTATCCCGTAATAGTCCCACTTATTTTCAAAAGGAAATTTCGATTTTGGAACTGAAACTATTTATATAGCAAATATATATCCTATCAGATAGTACAAACCAATGTGAAAGGATTGATTATTTGTTTGGAACCCGCGAATATCCAAAAATTATATTTTACGAGATCTCGATTAATTTAAGTCATGTTTGAAAAAATTAGTCTCTGAATTTTGATACCATATTGCAATAATAAAAATAAGTTGGATATTTATATATTGATTCAAAATTTTAAAATATCATATCGATGTGTATTCTCACTTATATATTGTTCAAGTTGTTATATTCTATTCAATGTGAGATTAAATTTATATTTTAACAAAAACCATTAAGGGAGTGAAGCTCTCCAAACAGTTATTTTTTTTTCTTTTACAAGATTCAAACCAAGTTCTTTTTTTCCTTTTAAGAAAAGACTCGAACCAATTTCTTGCATAATTGAAATCAAACTCCTGACTATACTTTAGACTAGAAGTCATTGGTGAAAGAAGTGAATAATGTAAAAGAGGGAAAACTAGTATAGCTTTCCAAGTAAAGACTAAAGATTTAAAAGAGAGAGCTACAAGTACTAGCTAGAAATGCAAGTTTTACTTACCCCACACCAGGAGGAAAGGAGAAAGAGACACACATCAAATAGAACCATTCAGATTCTGTTAGGTCTTCCGGCGACAAGGCAGCACAAGGGCGTCGAGTAGGTGGGTTTGTTTCTCCCGCCGACAATGATTCATAAAGTTCTCTAAGTTGCTGGCTTCTTTGTAAAGAAGCTTCCTCACCACTTACCTCCATTGGTTGTACCGTTTTCCTTGTCTTAATTGCTCCGTTGTAGTACCCATCTCCCCAAACCAAAATCCTATTCCAATTAACATACATTAAACTTATATATATATATAAAAAAAGACATATATATATGAATATCACCTTATTATAGAACACATAATTAATGTGACACATACACGTAACACTATGACTAGCTAAATAGGAATAATTAGAATTTAGAGTTTGATTAAACTAACTATCTAGAGGGAAAGAAAATTAATTAATTAATAACGTACAATTGTTGTGGACAAAGTTGCCAGAAGAGGCTATAGGTCCATTGAACAGATTGCACCGCAGCTTGAAGCATGCTTTGAAGCCTACTACTACTACTACTACCTAGTGGCTCAGCAGCCATTACTCTCAACACGGTTTTGCACCTACAGGCCTTTGGTTAATTAGCTTGTTGAGAATACTACTTATCTAAAAGTGGAAAAGAGTACTAATCAGCTTCTGGATATTCATGGCAAGTAAATGGAAAAGGAGTGTTTAATTTGTGCTGGTGTGAGCTGAAAATCAAACCGTATGGGAAGGGGAACTTCAAAGGAGAGAAGAGAAGGTGTGTTGAAATTAAGTGGACCAACAGAAGAGAAGAGAAGAGAAGAGAAGAGAAGAGATAACTTAAAAAAAGAAAAAAAGAAAGAGAAAGGTGTTTGACTTTGAGGTGGATATGCGAGATATCCAAGAAATACAGTCTTCGAAAAATGATTAGCTAAGAAGGTTTGTTGAATAAGTAAGTAAAAAGATCAGAGACAAGGACAAAAAGCTGAGAGAGAGAGAGAGAAGATAGGGTTTGGAAGAAAAAAGATACTAGTATTAGTTAGAGTGATGTGTTTTTTTTTTTTTTTTTGGTAAACGGTTACAGTGTGATGTTTTGACTGGTTGGTCTACCAGACAGTTTGGGCCACATACATGATACATACTCTCTCCAGTCCCTGAATATCACGTCATTTTGAAATTTTTATATTATCTATTTTTTATAAGATTATATAATAATTTTTATAACAATTAATTCTTTTTTTTTTATAAATACTTCTGTTTAGTTAACATACACCTATTAGATTTTTAATACTATTAATAAAGGCAATTTTTTTATTTTATCCAAAAAAAATAAAGACAATTTTAAAAACATATATCAAATGTTCACATTTTCAATATCATTAACTAAGTTAATAAACTTTCTTAAAGAACATAAAATCTATCAAAATAATCTTATATATAAAGACGGAAGAAGTACATGATATTTGTATATGTTTAAGTTATTTTTAACATATATTTTGGAAAGCATATTTGTTTTTCTAAAAAGTGTATGTATTACTTCAGCTGTTCTTTGTTGTAATAAATTAATAAATAAAAAATTTAACAAATAAATATTTTACAACCAATCACAATAAGTGATATATAGAATTATTCATTTTTTGAAAAAAAGAGCAAATGTTAACTTTACATATATATATATATATATATATATATATATATTATTAATAAAAAAGCTTTTACAAAATATTTGTTACAATTCGCCTTTATAATTTTGCTTTTGAATTTATGTTCCTTGATTACTTGAATTGATTTTATTTTTTTTAACTTTTTATTTACACCATATTTATTTTTCATATCATATCATCATTTTTTTTTTAATATCTATAGTCTATACGCGTTTTACACTTAAAATCAAAAAATTTAAGATGGAGTATTTTTTCTGCTTGAATCTTCCCTGACGTGAGTTGTGATATAGTATCAGTATGTTCGTTGTAGTTGTGTCATTTTTAAGACCGTTCGTGGATTTTGGTGGCAGCTTCAGAGCTAAGACAACGGGAGTACGGGACTTGGTCGTCCTTGGCATATAGTACCTTTTTTTCTTTTCTCGAATATATAAAAAAAATAATTTCATATTTGTTAATGAAGTTACTTCAATTTATTTAATTTTATTGTAAAAAAGTAAGTATTTAAAAATGTAGCATGGGAAATAAAAAATAATAATTTAAACAATCACTTTAAATAAAGTTATTTTACTAATAATAATTGTATTTAATAACAGCTGATAATTACGTAATTAACTTTTGAAAAGTTTAAAATCACTAATAGAGTGTTTTATTATTTATTTCAATCAAGAGTGATATGAATTAAGAGGCTCAAATCTTTATGGAAGGAAAAAAATTTCACTAGATCCACTCCATTTGGGAGGGCAGATTCAAAAGCGGATTGGTCTACTACCTGGTGATATGAATTAGTAAGAGGCTCAAATCTTTATAGAAGGAAAAAATATATATGAAAAAATATTAAGAGGCTGAAATCTTTATTGATCAGGATTCATATATATGATGAAAAAGTATTATTGAAAGAAAATGGATTATTTCGTGATCTAACCAGCCACGTCGGAGATATTATTCCAGAATCCAGACTAATTATAACTCTTTATAGTTACTAATAGGCTTAATTATGTCATAAGTTCCTGAAATTTGGGGTACTTTTGTCAGATACCTTTATTCTTTTTTTTTCCGATGTCTGACTCTCTGAAATTACTTCTGGGTTTGTCATATACCCCTACTACCAATTTTGATCAATTTTGCTAACATGTAACATCGGAATCCTGGTCAGAGGGGCAGGAGGTTAGGCACATGGTATCCCGTGGGCGAAGATCCTTTTCTTTTAAATTCAAAAAACTAAAAAACTTAATATTTTTTATATTTTTAGTTAAAAAAAAAGAAAGGATTTAAGAGAGAGGTCGTCTTCGCCTATGTGACATCACGCGGCACCACATTACCAACTCCTGCGTCTGACTAGGATTTTAATGTTACATGTTAGCAAAATTTGCCAGAATTGATAATAAGGGTATATGACAAAAAATAAGTAACTTCGGGGAACCGGACACTGGAAAAAAAAAAGAATAAGGGTATATGACAAAAATACCCCAAATTTCAAGAATTTGTTACATAATTAAGCTTTACTAATATACAACTCGGTACTGAAGATCAGAGGAAAGGACAAACACATAAAACCTATGATCGAAGATAAGTTATGAGCGATTGAGAGTGGAATTGTATCTAATGAAAAGTGCATAAAGATCTTTAAAATTTATTGCTTTTACAAACAGACACACACACACACACACACACATATATATATATATATATATATATATATATGGACCATACCATTTTTTTTTAATCATCAATTGCTCCTTAAATTATAATCAGTAGTGAAATTGATTCTTCTATTGTCATTGTGAATTGTGATATGCTTCTAAGGTCCTCAATATAAGATATTTTTTTAAATTTATTTTATTTTATTTATAAGATCTCATTAAAAATTTTAATAGCATTTAGTTATTCTCCTTGGATATAATTTTAAGAAAAAAAATTCAATTTCATACTTATTAAAAAGTAAAAACTTTAGTTGAGTATATTTAATTTTCTCAAATTTATTAAAAATATAAATATTTTAGAAAATGAGCATAAATAATAAAACAAAAATTAATTGAGACAATCATTTTATAGGAATAATTATATTCAATAATAAAAATTGGTTAATTTTTTAATATATTTGAAACATTAATTGGATTTTTTTCTTTTATAATTGAGATCGAGAGGGAGTACTTTTTTTTCACAAATAACTCGGTTTAATTAAATCCCAACAATAATATATAATCATAATTACAGTAATTTTACAAAAATATATCAAATATTATATTTATAATATCACTTTTAACCACTTATCCAATACAAATATACTTTTATTTAACTATTTTTATTGATTGACATGAATCTGTCTAAAAAAACTTTATATTAAGGATGAAATTGAGTAATTAACATTAAGCATATACAATCATTAATCCAAAACTAATATTTATGTTTAAGAGCGAATGAAGTAAATAATATTTTAAGAATGATCTTTTATCATGATACAGGATAGCAAATATGTTAGGAATGGAGGATTTCAATAGAATGAAAATTTTAAAATAATAGATTAAGTAAAATATCATATAAGTGAACTTGAAATCACATATTGATCCAAAATTTTAACTTAATTATTTTTAATCAATGTGTGACTTCTTTAACTACACAATTCACATTTGAAATTCTTAAACCCGCTTATACCCTAACCTTAGAAAAGATTCATAACTAAGATCCAATGGCATCATCCACAAATAAGCGGAACAGAGATTTGAAATAATGAGTCAAGTAAAGTAGTATATAAGTGAATTTGACACCATTGATCTAAAACTGCAAGATAATGGGTCTATAACCTAATCACTTGTATATATAGTTTAACTTAACCATTATCATTGAAACTTCTTTACCCACATAACTCATATTTGAAATTCTAAACAAAATATTATCCTATCGGCACTCGAGCAGTAATGAGGCTGGCCCGGGTTGCTTTTCAGTTTCTGCGAGAGGAAATGTTCCTTTTAGAAGTAGTGATGATAAATTAGTTGCAGCCTTGCAGGGAACGAGCATTGGACATTTGGACTCCATGAAAATAAATCAGGTAATTGAACAGTCACTGTTGGTCCTTTCAAGTCACATAATAGTCCACGGTAGATGTATTGGCATAATTTCACTATTTGTCCTCTTTGCATAATTTCTTCAGACTAATTAATTCAACCTGTCCACGTGGCAGAAGAAAAGATGCTTCACTTAATGCGAAAGGGACCCAAAAAAAAAAATTTCCCATCCTCAACCGATGCCAATTTTTTTGCGTACGACAATAATGTGATGGACACTGGACAGGAATTACGATCTCGTGGGGGGCGGGGCGTGTTCGGTGGTCACGGTGGATAAGATTAAAAAAAAAAAAAATACTCCCTCCGATTTCATTTTTTAAGTAAAAATAATTAATTTTACATTTATTAAGAAAGTCAATTAATATATTTATTGTATTTTTAAAATTCATAGAAAAATAAACTACTTTATCAAATTTACATTAGGAATGAAACAAAAATTAAATGATTCATCCACTTTATAAGGATATTTTAGGAATAATTATATTGCAAATAGAAAGTTAGTTAATTTTTATTTATATTTAAAACTATTAGTGAAGTGTCTTTTTTTATTTATAATTGAGACCGGAAGAAATATAACATAGTAAAATAAGACAAATGATAATAGTAAGTGTTCCTATTAGTTTACTTGTTTAAAAAAAATCAAAAAATTCATGAAAAAAATGTAATCATTTTGTATTTTTGATATATGAAAAAAATACAGATTTATATTTTTTTAATATTAAATTTTAATAAGTGTCATGAGAACATTTGTTAATAAAATCCATAATTGTTGCATTTCATAGTTTAGTGGTTAAGGATATTTGTTTGCATTACCTAACATTTGCGCCTTGTGTATTTTCTATTAAATGATTGAGTGAAGTTAAAAATGAATAGAATATGTAAGTATAATTTTTCCCTTTGTACTGTCATAAACTCCTTTTGTCTCATTATTTAAGTAAAAGTCAAATAAATCAATGAAAATAAGAGAGTATTTGTTTAATATAATGCATGATTCATTCAATAATTACAAAATGATATTATATAAATTTTCATATCATTATAATTAATATATATTGTAATATTAGCTCAAAAAAATCTTTAAATATGTTTCCTTAATTACTTATCAACGATCAATACAATATACTCCCTCCGGTCCTATATAGGACATATTCTAGAAGCAATCTTTGGTCCTATATATAAGATATTTTATATTTTCTATGCATCATTTATTACTTTTTCTCTTTTTTGCCCTTATTAAATGTTTTGACTATTTATGTGTTTTTTGTTGTTCATTAATGAGTGTGAATTTTTCAAGAAAAGTTGAGAGGGTAAAATTGTAATGTTACAATATATTCTCATAGAATTCATAAAACTAACTACTTTTCTTGGTCCGAGGAATATGGTTAACTATGTCCTATATATAGGACCGGAGGGAGTATGATCTTTGAGATTTTTTATTTATTTTTTTACTTTAATATGAGACAAATTCTTTTGCGTTTTTTTTACCAAAATAATGAGACAGAGAGGGTATTAACAACATTGATGTCACCGCCACCACATTACCACTGTAGTCATCATTATATCGATGACAACATTACCCAACCCTTCTCCCTCCGATTTCATTTATAAGCAAAAAAAAACATCTTATCAATGACCTTAAATATAAGCAAAAATTAACCAACTTTTTATTCCCAATATGACCATTTTTAAAATATCCTTACAAAATAGTTATAACATTTAATTTTTGTTTCATTCTCAATACAAATTTCCTAGAGTAGTCAACTTTTTTTATAAATTTAAAAAAATTAAATGTACCCAACCAACTTTCTTAATACTTGAACTCTTATCACATTTGAAAAAATTTGTTACAGCGATTAACAAGACCGGATGGTGTATATTATACCCCATCACATTTATACCTTATCTTGATAACCAAACCGGCTCTCAAAGAAAGTTAAAAACAAGCATTTTTAGTCTTATTATGTACTCTTATCTTTCATGGATAATTGGCCCGATCCAATGCACGCTAGAATTTAATAGCCCATTACCACAGGCCTTTTTTTTAGTATTGATACTCGTTCCGTCCCTAATTATAAGATCTTTTTGGAAGATTTCACATTCATTAAAAAAGTGAATTAATTTAGTTATTTGTATTGGAAATGTGAACTTTTGATATGTATTTTCAAAATTACCCCTATTAATATTATTGAGAATCTAAAAAGTGTTAAATAAATAGGGGTGTTTGTGGAAAACAATAATTAATGATCATTGAAAATTGATATGATGTCTTATAAATAGAAACAAAATAAAAGTATCAAAATGGTCTTATAATTAGGGACGGAGAGAGTATTTGTCTTGGAGACAATCTTGGTAGAGTGCTGCATTTCGAATCCCTTTTTTAGTTTTGAAACCCAAAATCTAAAAATATCTCAAAATTACCCTCCTTTTTTCTCCAACAACCAACCACCTCAACTTTCCTCTGTAACGCCCCGATTTAGAACTTGAATTATTCTTTTATTTAAAGAGTATAGTAAAAATATGGGTAAATTTTTATTTTTCCATTGGTGACATGGACATTCAATTGCTATTATAAAATGTTTCATTCAAATAAAAATAATGTCATCGTGTCACACGTCACTTGTCAAGTTTCAAACCGAAATGTTACCAACACTGCGCTTTGGAACTCTCATTCTTATTTTCACAAAACATCATTCATTTAATAATAATATCAGCTCATAAGTTCTCAAGTTCCAAATAGTTCACCCAGAGTTAATCGTTTTCAAAACCAGTTACGTATAAAAATGGGTTACATAAGCGGAATACAAAACAGAACAATTAAGACAACTAAAGACTAGGGTCATCCTCAACCATCAACTCCGACTCAACTGCAGATAGCTCCTCTAAGACAACTCTTGATCCTACCTCTTCGCCAGACATTTCCGCATCATCTAGTTCTTCATCTCATGACAAAGAAGCATCTCCACATATCTCAGCAGTCGTCGAACCACCTCCGTAGCACAATTCCCAATTTTTCAGCTGTATTTACCATTTATATACACGTAGAGGGACATCACAAGATTAAGAGAGTAAGCATTCCAAACAAATGAATGTCGACTGTGTGACATTACATTGGGTAATCAAACAGATAAACACATACAACACAACAAATTAAATTAAATTCATTTATCATTTATTCATTATCATCACCATCCCACTTTTATTTTTCATATCAACATCATCAATCTCTTTCTCTTAGAATCCTTTCTTGCCAACAACCACAACATTACTTCCAAATCCTTTATTTGCCATTCCCAATATTAATTCCATGCCCCAAGCTCATCCATACCACAACCATTTCACAATTTTTTTTCTCATCATTATGTATCATAAACTTTGTTATATTCTTAAACTCTTCTTATTAAGTCTTATTGAATCGCATCCACCGATGACAAGGGAATAAGGAAACGTCATTGAGGAATTAGTTAGCACACAATACATCTCCTCCAATCCTCTCGAGCCCAAACGGAAGCAAACGAGACTTACAAGAACCTTAACTTACGCAGGTCGAACTGCCGAGAAATCATCATAAACATAAACATTATATCATCATGTCATTTCACAATTTCTCATAAATCTCATCGGGGCCCAATACCATTCGACAACCCACCTCGTTCAGGTTCCCTCTCACCGTTTCGAAGTTGATCAAGGGGGCGACAATACTGTTTTAGTCTGTAGTGTGGAACATGCTACGATCCACTGGGTATTAATCCCCGATCACATATAGACTAGTTCCACCTAGAATAACACTCTAGGTTTCTTGACGTATCACTGTCATCACCCTCCCCTATCACAATCGCTCACCTGAGTATCCAGATAAACAGAGTATCTTCATCTCCACTACTTCACACTCAACTCACCGCATTTGTCAACGTCTTTTAGTGTTTTATTAATATTTTATTAACCTAAATGTGTGGTCGATTCACTCTTGCTCATCCCTTCAGTGAACCTCAACCTCTAATTAAGTCATCCACTTTAATCTTTCCCAACAATTCACACCATCATTACAAACGAGGGCTCGAAACCACAGCATAAAACTTACGCGGCCAACACTATCCTCAACCTGGAAAGCACATCACAACAACCATGCACATCGGGAAGTTCAATCTTTCACATTTATCCTTAATCCACTTTCAATAAACTTGCATCTCAACATATTATCTCATAAATATTTCCTTTTTCAATCATTCTTAATTTTCACACTTAACTATAATTTCCAACAAGATCTCATGATTTATCATAGATTATTTTCTTTGATTTAACGTACACCACATCATTATTTAATTCATAACACCATTCTAGTCAAAACGTAGCAGACATCTCTCAGCACAAATAATTCTACTTTCATAACAAAATTTTAGCAATCATATAGCAATAAGATTATCATGGCATCACCTTACATACTTCATAATCCAATAAACATTTACTAGAAAAAGGGATCCAACCCTTCGTACGGGTGACCACACACACGACCAAGGGTTCCTCCATGGCCACGGGTTCCTCTCCTTCTCCAAGGGGGAGATTTGGTTCCACTTGTTCTTGACCAAAAGGATATCCACAATGAAATAAGTAATTGATTTTTGATATTGAAATGAAAAAGAGGGGGTTCGTTGTTGTTACTGATTTATTGGGGAGATTGAGAAGTTATGGGGATGAGAAGAAAGAAAGGGGGTCGTGTGATAGGATGGAGTATAAGGGGCTATTTTACTTCGGGTCTTTTCAGCATGCTTTGTCCTCACTCGCACACTTCCCGGGAAAACTTCCCAGGAGGTCACCCATCCCAGAATGACCCCAAGTCAAGCACGCTTAACTAAGGAGTTCTTATGTGATGGGTTACCGAAAAGAAGATGCATCTTGTTGATATTGGTAGTACCAATCAATTCATTTAAGTCTTCCTGTACTATGTAGTCCCATACCTACACAGTCTCATGATCACCCTCTCATTCCGATGTGTCGGTTCATCCATGTACCCCTCCCTTAAAAGCCTGCCAGGAGCCGCTCCTTGTCCGTGCCTCTTGCACCGGCGATCACTCCCCGCCCTCATCAGCCCGGGTCTTACGTGCCCACCAACTTCCGCCTGGTTCGTCCCCGAACCACACCGTACTGGGAGAGGAGCCGCTCTGATACCATTTGTAACATCCCTGGCAGGCAAATAGATTGCAACTGTCCCCACATACCAACACAAGTCTTTTCAGCGTGCTTTGTCCTCACTCGCACACTTCCCAGGAGGTCACCCATCCCAGAATTACACCAAGTCAAGCACGCTTAACCATGGAGTTCTTATGTGATGGGCTACCGAAAAGAATATGATCTTGTTGATATGGGTAGTACCAATCAATTCATTTAAGTCTTCCTGTACTATGTAGTTCAATACCTACACAGTCTCAGGATCACCCTCTCATTCTGGTGTGTCGTTTCATTCATGTATCCCTCCCTTAGAAGCTTGTCAGGAGCCGCTCCTTGTCCGTGCCTCTTTGCACCGGCGATCACTCCCCGCCCTCATCAGCCCGGGTCTTACGTGCCCACCAGCTTCCGCCTGGTTCGTCCCCGAACCACACCGTACTGGGAGAGGAGCCGCTCTGATACCATTTGTAACATCTCTGGCAAGCAAATGGATTGCAACTATCCCCACATACCAACACGAGTCTTTTCAGCGTGCTTTGTCCTCACTCGCACACTTCCCAGGAGGTCACCCATCCCAGAATTACACCAAGTCAAGCACGCTTAACCATGGAGTTCTTATGTGATGGGCTACCGAAAACAAGATGCTGTTTGAGAGGAAAAGAAAAATGAGAGAGAACATGCAACTTCCAATCATGACCAGCAATAAGAAGAAGGGGGTAGAAAGGTGTCTGAGAAGATTGGTGGGAGGTTTATTATTATTATTATTATTATTATTATTTTTTTTTTTTTCAAAGAAAGCCAAAAATCATACACATAAAATAAATAAAAAGAGAGAAAGAATTAAGGGGGTGTGGTTCTTACCCAAAAATAGGAGTCACATTTGTTTTTAATTAAAATATCAATAGAGTAAAATAAATAAAAAGAGAGAAAGAATTAAGGGGGTGTGGTTCTTACCCAAAAATAGGAGTTACATTTGTTTTTAATTAAAATATCAATAGAGTAATTAGGGTGGTAATAAAATGAGCATTATAACTACTTGGGGTTGATTTTTCAAAAGACTTTTCCTCTTCCTTATTTATTTCCAAATCGTGACAATAAATATGCATGAGAAAAAATGAAAATTTCTTTAAATTCTTATAGGGTGCATTAAAATCATGCTTTAATAAATTTACAAAACACTATAACAATGCTTTACAAATCAAATCCAATAATAATACTCTTTCTCAAATTACAAAAATTAAACCTTCACTGTATAAATAAAACTCTATTTATATACAAATTACTTTTGACTGTAACGTAATCACGTTGATTAATAAATAAATAAATCGAACTCATTGCTGACGTTAATAAAATCAACTGTCAAATTTAAATCCCAAAAACTGAAATTTGACAACTTAACATTTTAGTAACTCCTTTTTATAAAAATAAATTAATAATATTAAAATCAGAGCTCCTTATAAATCACAAAACTTAACTAAATTCATTTATTTCCGGCGAAAAGAAATATAATAATAATTTAAATCATGAAAATATAATTTATACAAATATAAAAAAAAAAAAAAAATCGCGAGTATTACATCCTCCCTCTCTCTGAACTCCGTATTCCTCTATCTTTCTCGAGTAGATTTGCCACTCTACCACCCTCTTAGCGAACTCCTTCCATCGCTCGTTTAGCTTATTCCATTCTAACAACCCATCAAGCTCCTTCGACGCTCGCCTCTTGACCCGCCGCTACACGCTTCTTTTTCAACTACACATGCCTCTCACTCATTTGGCCCAATTTTGACTCATCTTCTCGATCCGTAAAAGCCGCCATTGTTCTCCTCCTATCTTCCAACTTCCAATCATGACCAAACCTCACCGTTGGAATCGTTGGACACAAAAGAGCATGAACCACAAAACTCATCTCTAGGAACGAACAACTTGATGCGAAGCAAAGCGGTTTCAAAGTTCAGGTTCGAAATACGATTTCCGAAATGATCTCGAATACAAAGAGCAATGCTATTTTTTACGAAAACTTAAGTCATCGAATTTTCGAGAATATGAGGCAGAAACGTGAATTATGCTTCTAGTTCAGCTTCTTTTATAGGATAAAAAAAATACATTAATCAGACTAAATATGATATACCAACGTGATATTATTATTTTATCTCGCTGACTCATCAAACTCAGGATAATAACACGATACAACAATTTATCCTATCTTATTTTTTTATTTTGTCTACGGAATGAACCCAAATGCCATTTAAAATTGTGAGGGTGAAGTATCAACTTGATCCTTGATGTTTTTCATTATACCAACTTAGTCTCTGAAATTTTATAAATACACATTTAGTTCCTCAAAATTTTCGGTTGTACCAATTTGGTCCCTAAAGTTTTCTTACATACCAACTTGGTCCTCATGTTTAATTTTAAAGAATTAAATTGGTACATCCGAAAAACTCGAGGGATCAAATTGATATATCCGAAAATCTATATATTTATGCATTTTCAAGGATTAAATTAGTAGAGTGAAAAAACATGAGGAACTAAATTAATAAGGGTTTGCATAAGAAGCTAAAAATAGTAAATAAACTTAAAAAAACTAAGTTCATTATCACTTCATTAAATGTTTAATTTCTCTATAAAAATTTATTTTTTTCAGTCTATTATCCTCCGTCCGTTAAGAAAATCCAATTAATAATTCACTCAAATTGTAACGAGACGAGTACAAATTCAAAAAGGATCTTAAGGACCGGAGGAAGTTTTATTAGTGAACATACAACGGCAACGCGTGGAACGTACTCATTTGTGTGTCAACCTCAAGATGAAGGTACAAAATTTCGTACAAAATGAGGACACAAGCTCGTGCGTGCATTTCTGCATCCACTAATGGCGACTAATAATGTAACACGTTGAAACTTGAAAGAGTTACTCCTTCCTCTTCTTATCTTTTAGTAAACAAATAAAGAACCATCTTTTGGTAGTGCTCTTGACTATAGAGGTCTTTTATTTCAAGAGATTTTTTTTGCGTTTTTCATTCTCACCCTAGTAGATAAATTTGTTAGTAATATTAGAAATGTGAAAATTTGATATACTTTTTTAAAACTATCCCTATAATTATTATTGAAACTCTAAAAAGTGTTTGACTTTATAGGGATGTTTGTGGAAAGAATTAATTAAATGTTATTGAAAATTGAAAAAAGTTCTTATAAATAAGATCAAAATAAAAACCCTAAAAATGTCTTATAAATAGGACTGAACAGAGTAATCACAAAAGTAGTGCAGTGGAAATGGAGTTGAATGACGCTATTTTGAGAGACAATAATTAATTAAATTAAGGGTTATGCTAATAATCAGTGGTCTAAGGGCATTTGCTGTTATGGAATACGTTAAGAAAAAATTCACATTAGAAATCTAAGTTCATTAATTTTCGATGTTATGAATTCAACATTTTTAAAAAAAAAACTACTCGTATTTTTTTATTTTCTTAAACAGTGACTTAAAACACTCTTTAACATTTTTCTTAAATTAAAGTCACCAAACATACACACGAGATTACAGGCATACGCGATTACGCGGTTTGGGGGCTGATCGAGCCATATACCTAATTAAAAGCCGTGTTAAGGGATCAATTATATGTAATCGTGGGAAATCAGTCAAATCACTTTTTTGGTATTTGTTTGGTACCCAAGATATGGTACGTTTGCCAGTGTTAAACAGAATTTGGTTAGTTGTTTCTATTCGTGTTAACCAAGCGTATAAAAGTAGCTTTGGGTAAATTAATTAATTTGATTTGATGATGAGGAGGGGCCTTACGTTTCTTAGGATTAAAAAAATTGGTACATATTTTGGTTAGTACGCGGCAATATGTGTTTAATCATAAATTTTGACCGCAAGAACAATATATGTTTGGTGGATACTGATTTAATTCGAATGGTGGGATGAAAAATGTTTTTTTTTTTTTTTTACACTAAGGGTATTATCCCCAGCCGAAGACTAATTTCCTCCGAGGCGTAGAGATCACCGAAGTGAGTTTTCCTATACCAACAAATCCTTTTCCATGCTTACGGCAGGGATCGAACCCCTGACATCATATTTAAGAAACCCAGCTATCTACCAACTGTGTTGGGCTTTGTTGGTGGGATGAAAAATGTATGTATCTTGGAGTGAAAAATTAATTTAATTGGAAAAATTAGAATGACGTAGAATCATTATTTTTTTTCTGTCTCTCCATAGAATTACTGTTGCACATTACTAGTATATAAAAAAAAAGTTAGTACTTCAATCTTGAATATAAAAAAAGGCTTATTTATGGTTTTGGTTCCTATAAGTTGATCTCGTTTTGAATTTAGTCGTTAAATCTTTTTTTGATCTTGAATGGTCCTTAAATCTTTTTAAATTTTGTTTTTAGTCCTTAAATTTTTTTTGACCTTGAATGGTCCTTAAATCTTTTTAAATTTTGTTTTTAGTCATTCTGTTTGTCTTCTTCCGTCATCTGCTGACATGGCAAACGGTGTGCTATGTCAGCCCTTATATTGACTGCCAACGATGCATCTGATGTGGACATCCCACTCATGTGAGCAGGAACCGAGCATTAACCGAGTATGAGCCGAGCATTAACCGTGCATGAGATATCGACCGAGTACGATGCAATTGGTAACGACATAGCTTGGTTCGTGCTCAGTTCATCGTGCTCGGTTCGTGCTCGGTCGATATCTCCTCTCGGTTTGGCAAGTCATGCTCGGTTAATGCTTGGTTCCTGCTCAGTTCCTGCTCACATGAGCAGGAGGTCCACATCAGATGCATCGCTGGCAGTCAATGTAAGGGCTGACATGACACACCGTTTGCCATGTCAGAAGATGACAGAAGAAGACAAACAGAATGACTAAAACCAAAATTTAAAAAGATTTAAGGACCATTCAAGGTCAAAAAAAGATTTAAGGACTAAAAACAAAATTTAAAAAGATTTAAGGACCGTTCAAGGTCAAAAAAAGATTTAAGGACTAAATTCAAAACGAGGTCAACTTATAGGGACCAAAACCATAATTAAGCCTAAAAAAAATATACTTAAATATTATGGTTTAAGATATAAGAAAATCTAGCTAATTTTATAATACCTATTATATATTGTCATCTCTAAAATACTTCTCACTATTTCTAAAACTCTTGAAATTAATTATTCTCTCATTTACTTTTTATTCAATTACATTTATAAAGGGTAATTTAAGTATTAGTATTAAAATTAAATGAAATTAGCAATTTTTTTATGAGTATATTTATAGTTTTTTCTTGATATCAAAGACCAAATTAACAACTACTTAAAGACAAGAATGGTCTTAAATTTATTATCCTTTCTCGGCTTAGGGCCAACCTTAGGAGCAGGCTTAAGGAGGGATCGCATAAGGTCCGAGGTCAAAAAATAAAAATTACTATCTATTTTTTTTTAATTTAAAACTTATAATAATCAACAATAATTGAATAAAAAATAAAATGCATTTTACAACGTTAAAATTTGTATTCTTATATTTGTTTAAATTTTGATGTATAAATTTTACTTATTTTTTTTTATGTTAAAGATTCTCATATTTATTTATTTCTTACAATTTTCACAACTTTCTAATTTTTAATCTAATTTTAATATTAAAAATTTCACATACTTAATTATATATATATTAGGAGCCCTTATATATATTTTTTTCGCCCAGCAGGACCAATAAAAGTACAAGGACCGGCCCTGCCTCAGCTAAACTGGTTATAATTATATAGATAAATTCTGTAATACTAATGAATTCCAAATTTATGCACGGTATAGCAATGCGCATATTTTGTTCGTGCTTTTTGGAAATTCTTCATACCGTACATTTGTTTGACAGAAAGGTCCTCTAACTTATGATAATAATTTGAACTTAGTACATTTTCATTGCGCATGTCTCCAGCCACTGACTTCACAACACCATTAAAAAGTTGCTGAAAGTTTTGAGACTTACTGTGTCGGGTATTTGTCTTTCTATCCGCATGCTATCTCCAAGACAACTTTGTGGATATGAGTATATGAAATGAGGTTCTTTCCTAGCTACAGTGCGCATTAGGTTCATATTATTATTAAACCTTTTTTTTTAAAAAAAATGATGCATTTGAATAATTAAGAAATAATTATTTAATTTTTCAAATATAAGTTTATTATTTATATTTTTTTTATTCTATAAATAGGTGCATAGATTAAAAAAAAACTTTAAAAACAAAAAATTACTTTTCTAACAATCTCATTAATTATTATTTAAACCATAAAATAATAATTTAAACCATAAAATAATAAAGACAGTTGTAGGGGAGAGTTTTTAGTCACAAGACGACAAGAGTAAATGAGAGTTGGTCTCACCTAGAGTTGGCAAAAAAATATGACATAATCTGATTGATTTAAATAAATATGAAAAAAAAATATATGACCTAAATAATAATAAATTTGAAGTCTGAATTATACTCGTGGATTTTTAACATACAAACTCTTGTGCTCGACTAGCAAGCTTGACATGACCAAGTTTATTTTATTTTATTTTACTTTTATTATTTTACTTTGTAATATGCATTGTTGAGACAGGAGAAAAAGGGTCACTAAGACACTTTTGAAACTAGGAAAAGGGGTCACTAAGACTAAGCACAATGCATGAATAGTAAGATTTGAATTTTGCCATAAAATTTAAATTTTGCTTTAAGATTTGAATTAATGACTACTCATATTTACGTTATTCATGTATGACCTATATAATTAAGATTCAACAAAGTTTTACGTTAGTTGTCGACTTTCTAATACAATTTTCACAGTTTATCCCGACTCAAGAGTTATTATGCTATGCATAAGCATAACATAGGTCGATTTTTATATTATTTATGTATTTTGGCCACAATTATTTTTTTTTTGTTTTTTTTTTTTTAAGAAATGGTTGCTGATCTGACACACACAAGTACACAGCTTACATAATGCAGGTCTAGAAAATACTTTTACTGCACAACACGATTTTGGGCCAAGATTTTTAAGCACGGTACGATGATGACTCGAACACAACTGAGTATCTCGAATTGCCATATCTAGTCTCACCCGTGGAAATATAAAACTGATTTTCTTAAAAAAAAAATAAAAATTTAAGAATCAAGCAATATAATTAGATAAGTGTAGTGTTCTATACTCTACGGAAATGAGCATAATAATAAAACAGATAAAGCCAAAATGGAGGTGTTGCGAAAAGACCATTCTCCACGTCTCTGTCATTGCGCTTATATACGTGTTCCACTATGGTCACTAATTAGGACATCATATAGGTTTGTCCAAAATCAAGGTAGTATTAGTATTGTTTCGTTTGTTTCTCTTCATTCGTGTCTTCATTAGGGGGATGCAATTGGGCCAGCGTCCACTATTTGGGTACTCCATCAATAGTTTGAAATATTTGAATCCTCCACTAGTCATTGCATATTATAAATAGAGTCTCTCCAACCAAAGTTCCAAATTCCAAGGGTGAAAAAGGAAAATAAGAGAATAGAGGGGAGTAGTGACAAATTAGAAATGGATTCATCAACTTCTCATGTAATATCTATTACGAGTGGTGAAGAGATTATTTCTAACAGGGAGGAGGATAATAAAACCTTCCGATTTTCACTTTCATTATTCCCATCCATCATTTCCATTATTAGAGACAAAAGAATTCATTGCATGGCTTCCCACCTAAGGGATAAACAAAAGAAAAATGAGCATGTCACTAAAAGAATAATACACAGTATCAAAGTTGGAATCTCTCTTGTTTTGGTTTCACTTCTGTATTTGGTTGATCCTCTCTACGAGCAAGTTGGAGAAAATGCAATGTGGGCAATCATGACTGTGGTCGTCATCTTTGAATTCTCTGCAGGTACTTAGCTTTATCTCTCTGACTCTGTAGCTGATCATTGAAAAGATGCCACTAGAATATAATATGCAAATTATTATAATAACTTTGGAGTATAGTTACTAATTAATTTGATCTACATGCAGGAGCTACACTAGGCAAGGGTTTAAATCGTGGAATGGGAACTATATTAGGAGGTGGATTGGGTTGCATAGCAGCAGTTTTGGCCCAAAACTTTGGTGTGGTTGGCAACTCAATTATCATTGCTATTTCAATATTTATCTTTGGTAAGTTTTTAATTTAATCAAACTCTATTTCCCTTCCTACTGTTTGCTTTAATAAGAAAGACATTAGTATTTTGAGGGGCTCTAGTACCTAGGATTATCACGGTTTTAAATTGCATTTGCGATTGAAATATTACAGTTTTGAAAGTTTCAGCAACCATACTTGTAATCACATCAACCACAATCTCAACTAAATAAAGCAACATAAATTTTCAGGGTCAATTGGGACATATTTTCGATTGGTTCCAAGCATCAAGAAAAGATATGAATACGGGGTGATGATTTTCATCCTGACTTACAATCTGATATTGGTATCTGGTGTGCGTAGTGATCAAAAAGTGTGGGACTTAGCACGTGAACGTCTATTAACAATACTAATGGGTTTCATCATGTGCATTTGCGTGAACTTGTTCGTCTTCCCTTTGTGGGCCAGCGATGAACTTCATGACTCCACTGTCTCAAGATTCCAAGACCTTGCCAATACAATTCAAGGTATAATTTTTCATACACAAATAGTAGTACAGTAAATCAGAATCAAAGATGTTGCCCCCGGAAAAACCAGACATATGGGCTCATCATGCATAATGATTATCTAGTTCATTTTTTTTTATGGTAGTACAAGATAATCATGCATAATGTGACCGTAAACTTCCTTCCATTATGAAATGCTCAATATTAAATTAATACAAAAGTGTAAAGCAGTAATAATATTTTTTAAAAGATCAAAACACTTTACTAACAATAACTGATTTTCAATAATGATCGGAAGGAGTAGTTTGTACCAGGCTATCAGCCAATAAGGATGGGTTGAGCCTCAGAAATGAATTACTCCGTTCGATCCTATTTATAAGAATTTTTTGGGGTTTTTATTTTAGTCCTATTTATAAAATCCGTTTTCAATTTTCAATAGCATTTAATTACTTCTTTTCGCTAATATCCCTATAAAGTCAACACTTTTTAGAGTTTCAATAATAATTATAAGGGTAGTTTTGAAAAAGTATATCAAATTTTCACATTTCTAATGTTACTAACAAATTTATCCACGAGTAAAAAACACAAAAAATAACTTATAAATAGGATCGAAGGGAATATATGCTACTAGCACGTAATACTATTATTAAGTAGACGTGTATTCGAAACTAATGTAATTAATGCACACAAATTTTGTAAATTTGTTACTAATTTTTAATACAAATTTATCAAATATGGGCTTTGTAACATTTGTTCTAAGACATACGCTAGAAAAATTCTTATTTTTATACTCAAACGCACAATTAACTCTGTGTTCAAATATATTTTTATAAACACGTAAATTGGCCTTTTTAATTTGTTGGATTTTTCAAATATGTGTTATAGAGCATGTTTTAAAAAATTTATTAGGCAAATCTCCATAAAAAATTAATGTAATTAATATACATGAATTTTATAAATGCATCAATTTTTATATAAACTTATTAAAAATAAGGTTAATATAATTCCCTTAAAAAAAAGGTTCTTAATATAATCCCCTTGACAGGAAAGGAATATATAAAAAAAATTTGTTACCAAGTGTCTTTAAAATTTCTGAACTTAAAAAAATAAACATTGCTACATATATTATTTTGTGTCTCAAAAATTTTAAAAAATGAATTCAATAATTTCTATTATATTAAACTTCTTAACATATATCCTAATGATACTCGTTATCATTTACCTCTTTTGAAAAAAACGTTAGCTAAGCTAAAAAAAATAATGTTTTTGTGTTTTAAATTGAAGGTTGCTTGGATGAATATGTCAAAAGCGCTAGTCAAAAGGAAAATCAGCCTGCAGCTAGCTTCAGTGTTTGTCAGTCGTTGTTGAACTCCAAGTCAAAGGATGAGTTACTGGTACGTCCGTACGTGCATAACCCTGTTATGCAAATATTTTTATTTATTGGTCCTCTATGGAATCTTAGAGGCTTTTTTACCTAAGTGGGGTAGTTTTACAAACAATTTACGAAAAAAAGGTAGTTTTGAAACTATTTACGTAACATGGGGCAGTCAACAAAACTATTTACGCAAATGGGGCAGTCAAAGTAAAAAAAAAAAAATCTAAGAAGTCATGTGGGATGACTTAACCCAGGTGACACGTGTCACTCAATGATTCGTCAAAAAAAATTTTGCAAAAAAAAAAAAAAATCTGACGCAGTGCCACGTGTCACAACGTGGCGCGTTGCGTCAATCCGGGTGACGCAACGGGTTGCGTCAGGTGCATTGACGCAACCTTCACGTTGCGACACGTGGCAGCGTCCGGTTGACTCCCACTCATTTGCAATATACAGGTTATAGACCCCCTGACCAGGAGAAGAAACAACTATGACACATGGAGCAACTACTGAGCCAACAGCTTGTTTGTGTTATGAAAAGAAACGTCTTATATTTATTATACATATATTTCGGTTTTTAATAATTTTCTACATATTCTGATTTCATAATATCATATCCGGTATTGAATATAAAAGTATTGGTTTTAAACTTTATTTTTTTTAATTTCATAAGTTTCATTTCTATTTTTAATGACATTATTTTAATTTTTTGCAATCATCCATGATAGTTTTTAATATTCATTATTCGAATAATTTAGTAATGTAAAATAATTAATAATTTATCGAATATTAGCAATGTAAAATAATTAATAATTTTTTAAATTAATAATTATTTTACATTGCTAATTATTAAATTTAAATGTAAATGTAAAATTAATAATTTAAAAAATTATTAATTATTTTACATTGCTAATTATTCGATAAATTATTAATTATTTTACATTGCTAAATTATTCGAATAATGAATATTAAAAACTATCATGGATGATTGCTAAAAAATAAAATAATGTCATTAAAAATAGAAATGAAACTTATGAAATTAAAAAAAATAAAGTTTAAAACCAATACTTTTATATTCAGTACCGGATATGATATTATGAAATCAGAATATGTAGAAAATTATTAAAAACCGAAATATATGTATAATAAATATAAGACGTTTCTTTTCATAACACAAACAAGCTGTTGGCTCAGTGGTTGCTCCATGTGTCATAGTTGTTTCTTCTCCTGGTCAGGGGTCTATAACCTGTATATTGCAAATGAGTGGGGAGTCAACCGGACGCTGCCACGTGTCGCAACGTGGAGGTTGCGTCAATGCACCTGACGCAACCCGTTGCGTCACCCGGATTGACACAACGCGCCACGTTGTGACACGTGGCACTGCGTCAGATTTTTTTTTTTTTTTTTGCAAAATTTTTTTTGACAAATCATAGAGTGACACGTGTCACCTGGGTTAAGTCATCCCACATGACTTCTTAGACCTTTTTTTTTTTGACTTTGACTGCCCCATTTGTGTAAATAGTTTTGTTGACTGCCCCATGTTACGTAAATAGTTTCAAAACTACCCTTTTTTCGTAAATTGTTTCTAAAACTACCCCACTTAGGTAAAAAAGCCAATCTTAGATTTCTAATTAAATCCCAATTTTTAAACAAATAGTTAGTGAAAAGAGCTTACATAAAGCGGTGGGAGGAACTAGTGTAGAATTAGCACTAAGTTACTCTGGGTTACAGGCAAATTTCGCAAAATGGGAACCATGGCATGGAAAATTTGGATTCTCCTATCCTTGGGAGAAGTACCTAAATATTGGAGAGGTTCTTCGAGAGCTGGCTGCAATTATTCTTGCTTTTGGAGGTTCCCTCCAAGCCTCAAAACAGGTAGTTAAACGATACTCCTTCTTTTCATTTAGTTTGGTCAAATTTTAGGTTTTTTTCTTCTTATTTCACAATATTTGATCTTTTGCATTTTCAATATATAAACATTTTTTTACTTCAATTTTTACCTCATTCAATCATTTCATCCATTCCTCCTTAATTATATTTTTATCATCTCTCTCATCTCTAAACCACTATACATTAATTAATGGACACATTTACTTATAAAAATTAAATACTACTACTCTCTCTGTCCCATTATCTTGGTAAAAGTCAACCAAGTCAATGAAAATAAGAGAGTATCTGGTTAATATAATTTACGATTCACTTATTAATTACAAATTGAAATTATACAGATTTTCATATCATTACAATTAATACATATTGCAATATTGTCTCCAAATTTTTTTTATAAATATGTTTTCCTTACTTACTTATCAATCATTGATACAATATACAATTTTTATGATTTTTCATTTATTATTTTACTTTAATATGAGACAAATTCTTTTGCATTTTTTTTACCAAGATAATGGGATGGATAGAGTACAATTTTCAATAAGGATTAAATAGGAATATTTTGGACAAACTGTACATAATATTTACATTAATCAACACTTTCTTAATCTGTGTTCCCAAATCTAAAAAGCTAAACTCAATTAAATGGATGGAGTAATACTTTATAGAAATGGACAATCGGCAACCATTGCAGTGGATTACCTTTTTTTCTTTGGACTTCATTTTTTTTTCAACAATCATATTCTCACTTCACATCACATACATATCTTTTTAAACTTAATTTATAATTAGTAATAATAAAAATAAACATAAATAGTATTGACATCATGACCGACCAATGGTCATACAAAAACTATATTATTACTTATACTATTGGGGGAGCTTGAAGAAAAAGTCAGGTGCAACAAATTTTATTGGTATTTATACTTAAAATATTACTTTTCCAACAAATAAAAATATTCTAGCATAATGGTATATTGTTTTTTAAATCACTCAAGGTACCCAAGTTCAATTCCAACCTCCATCAATTCTAAATGTACATATAACAATAACACCACTCGTGTACATCAAATTTTGAATACCATATTTAATATTGTATATATTTTTCTTTATTTACCATTTACTTTTTACGTTTTTAATGCTTGTTTTTAAACATTCCACCCCAGCAAACACGTGGTGTGTGGTAGTGCCAAATAAGTAGTGTGACACGGGTGATTCAGGTCTATGAACTCAAAAATTTTGTGTATGAGATCATTTTGCGTATCGGGCCATTTTGCGTCCGTGTATCTGTATCATCCACGTCATATCACTTATTTGGCGTCAACTCAAACCACGTGGACTGTTGGTGTGGTGTTCCGCTATCACACAAACAAATAACAAATTTTTCCTGACGAATGAGAACAAAACCAAAATGTTTGAAAAATTAAGGACTAGTCAGGATCAAAATAACTTATAGGAACTAAACACGCTGAACTTTCAAGGACTAAACACATAAATAAGCCTATTTGATTCTATGTAAATAAAAATATATTTTCCTTCTACTATTTTAATACCTAAAAGGAAAGAGGGTAAGAAAAGTGCAACGAAGAAATGGTGCAAATATCATGTTAATTTTTCTATATGACTGCAAAATGACAGAGAGATGATGTAGGCTTATTTTGGGTTCAATTTGTTTTTTTGTTAGCCCGTGGAAATGGCATTAGTGAGTCAAACAGTCCAACTGGAACTGTGTGAAGCGATTGGGTCAAGAGTTGTGTGGGCTCTACGAGAACTTGGAGACAGCATGAAGCAAATGAGGAAATGTGAGGCAGACACTCGCATAACACCAAAGTTGAAGGCAGCAAGAGCAGAACTAAGCTTGGTTATTTCAATGTCCAAGATATCAGCACTTGAGAATAATGATGCACTAGCAGTTGCTAGCTTCGTGTTCTTACTTAAGGAAGTGGTGGACAAGGTAGAGGAATTGTCCAAAGAGGTGGAGCAAGTTGGAAATATTGCTGGTTTTTGCACTCATTCAACTCCAGTCTCTTCTTCCTAGACCCTATGCATTATTGACATATATAATAGAGTATATCATGTGCTTTGGAGCATAGTATAATATAACATGTCCGTTACATTATTAGATGCAGTATCTTTCCACTGCATAATTATATGTCATTTGCCACTTCTTAGCTCACGAAATTAGAAATGTGTGTTTATTTTTTAATCTCTCTTAAGGGACTGGTTAATATCTAATCTCTAGCAAATAGCGGTATGAACGTATGGTATATTAAATATGTAACCTCAGCGCCAACGCTGTTTGGTGTTTGCACATCTGATCAAGCTTTCTGCTCACACATCCTTGTGACTTCTATCATATTCTCAATTATATTGGAGGGTGATGTATAAATCACTATAAATCCATGTCAAGGTTGATGGTCTTCCCTGACCTAACAAACTCCACTTCCATCTTTATCTTGATACAATCTCTTAACCATTTCGACGGTTTAAACTTTGATCTATTGATTCCATTCCAATCATTTATTTGTTAATAAACTAGTGGTTAATAAGTCAGAAAATCTGAAATAGCAGAATAGAAAATCTAGATTTATCATAGAATAATACAAGCAGGAAATTTAGCTTATTCCTGTAATAGGAACGATGTTCTAGCATTTCAGAAGCAGCAGTACCAGAATGTCATAAAAGCAGCGATGCCACTTAAGATACAAAGTGTATTCGACCTACTTTCGCTTCTCATCTTCTCCTCCTTTAACTCATTCTGCACTTTAGAGTAGTTGAGACAAGACTCGAGTACTTCGCTATAATTTTTGCTCCTTTGGCAGCTAAGCGCTTCCTTAAGAATAAGCAAACTGTTTCTTCCATTAACGTGCGCACCTTCCATGTCTTCCAATTGCATGCTCAATTCTGTTAACTTTACAGTAGTCTGAACCCCCTCTTCTTCAGTTTGAACCACTCTAAACTTCATAATAATGATGCACTCCACTACTTGAGAAGGAAGAATGTCCTTGGCAGGGAGAACGGATCCAAACCGAATGACGAAATCCTTATCTGTTGGCCAATGTCTTTGACCACCAAGAGGGCTGCTAGCAAGATTAGCAGCTTGCTTCATTCTCTTGTTAACTACAATCCAACTAAGCTGGAGGCCGTCACAAAGCTCGTGCCACAGCCTCCCATCTTTTCTTTCCTTTTCCATAGATGTAATCGGTGGCAGTCCATCAGATACAGAAAGGGTAACCACACCATCATCGTTACCATTTCTCTCAGCATAAGTGAGAACATCAATCTGGAAAGGGCAATTATAGAACCAACCATCTGAGCCATTCGCATTTGGAACTCCCCATAGAACTTTGGAGCAGATCGGCTTCCCCTTAAACCTAATATCTACAATAGAAACAAAATCTGATGGATAGAGGACTTCAATTTCATTCATATCACCATAATATTCTGCCTCCGTCCAATCGTCAGGGTACTCAAGATAGTCGTTCTTTTGATATTCAGCATCCTGCTTGTTTACAATAAGTGGAAAACAATCTGCATAGAATTTTCTGTATCCACCCATAGATGATATTAAACTCTTGACATCCTCCCTATTGGTTGAGGGCCACACAGATGAACATACATTTTCCCATAACCTCTCTTCTTTTGAGATGGAACGAAAGGTTGCACATGTACATGCTGCACTAGCCAACGTAGGGCCATCAAGACGTCGTAATATGTCATAGAAGAGATCACTATTTAGTGAGGCAATACTATCCACTGGTGCAACTGACATTGTGATAATCCTCTCACTGTCAAAGGAACGTAATTCAAATAAAAAAACAAAAGAAATAAATTAATTTGAACAAAAAGAAAACAAAATAAACTCGTTTCATACATAATTCAATAATGGAGCATATAATGTTATGGTAACATGGCTAATACAAAATTGAATAAAGACTACTGCTGGCACAGTGTTCTGCAGGACAATCGAGAATTAGTTTATTTGAAACACCAAAGTATACAACTACTCAATCCAAAATTTCTATGATAAGTTCAAAAAATTGACACTTATAAATCTATGTTTATGTGATGATTGTGTTTCAGAACTGCACTACAGTCAACTCCACCAAAATGACCAAACCTTAAAATGAATTTTTTTTTGTCGAAACTAGGTTGTGTCTGGGCTTCACATTTTTTGTGGCCCAACTAATCCACCTCGGATCAGCGAACTGTGAGAGTCTTTGATTCAATGGTATGGAACCTCTCCAGGAATTGTTTCCTCACTGGGACTCGAGCCTTTGACCCTGAAGTCCCTAAGCGAAAAATGAAAATATTTAGAAGCATAGTTTAGCTACCCATTAACTCAACATTATAGCAGTAGCATGAACACAGCTGAAGCTACCCTGGGATTCCACAGTTTGAACTTTGAAGTACAAACGCCAATCAACCTGACAAGATGGTTTACGCCAAATTTCAAATCTATTGTTTTTTGTCGGTCTCAGGCCCAAGCATTTCTAACACACGATGGCCAAAAAAAAATATCCAAGCACATGAAAATATAACATGGGAGGGCTTGAATATCGACAGACCCCTCCAAATCTGTAGCAACCTAAAAAACATCTTTAGAGATACCCTAATATCCCTATAAGCTTCTTTCAAAAATATCCCTATAAGCTTAAAAGTCTCCAATATAAGGAAAAGGAATGTATAAGAGATATTTGATAAGGTATACATATAATCAATTATAAACACTCCTATATCCTAAGTAATTTTTAGCCACTACTTAAAGTATCTCATAATTCATAGCCAAAACTGCCCCTGCATAGCGAAGAGCATTACACAAGATACTAGTACATGCTAGCAAAAACTTATCATTTTGAAATAACAAATTCATTAATTCCTATTTCAATGAAAATATTGATGCTAGAGTACCAAATAACATACTATTATATATACCGCAAATCAGGTGAATGTATGGGCAACTTTCTATCTAGGTGTTTATAATTGACTAACAAAGCCAAGAGTACCTTTAAGAACTTGTTCTTCTGCATTTAAGAAGTAATCTAAGTAATTCAGTGAAAATAATTTCAGTATTGAATCAGTTCTTTATAAACAAAATTGATAACAACATGGGAGCAGAAACATTATATACATCCTTCACACCAAATACCTTGGGTTTAATTAAGGAAAAACAAATGACTATATAAGTCTATAACAACTAGTCCAGTTCCAGTACTCAGCATATAGTATTAAGTTTAGAAAGTGAAAAATTTAAATAACTAATTTGCAGCCCTTCATATGATTGCAGCAGAATGAATTTAAAACGTTTTACTGCAACATTCACAAATAGAAAAGTAAAAACTACCTTCTATTCATCATAAAGCCAAAACAATCAATAAAAAAGAAACAAAATAGTTAGTTAGTTACCACTCATATATGGGAAATGAAAAGAGATACTATTGACCAATTCAGCATATCAAAATAATAATAATAATAATGAGGGAGAAAGAAAGAGAAGGTTATCACCTTAAATAGCTAAAGCAGGGGAAGCAAAACAGGGGAAGAGGATGTGAAGGGAAAAAGCAAATTTTGAAGCAAGGCAAAGCAGGAAGGAAAGAACCATGAAAAAGGACAGTGATGAGTTGGGTTGACCAATATTTTAAAAGATGGGTTGAAGGGTCACAATAAGTGAAGAAGGTGTTGGGTTGCTATAGTGCCTTGTCTTGTTCACTTTCTTGTTCTTGTTCTCAACCTTCTTCACACGACACCAATTTAAGGTGAGTTTGGGACTTATACAAGGAGAATTACTCATAAGCCTAAATTTTAAGATTTTGATATTTGTCATTTAAATTCTTTTATTTAATTTTTTTTAATTTGAAAATAATAAGTGTCATAATCTTATATATATATATATATATATGATTGTAGTTCTGTAGCTCTCTAAATCATTTTTCATTTAACATAAGCATGCTAACAAGGTCGGCCTGCTACTGTTTCCTAATTCAACTATGTAGTGAACGCCTTATTGTACTGCATTTTCCCCATTCACCGTACAGCTTTTGCCACGTTACTATTCAAATCCTTTTTTAGTCAAAAATCTCAAGTGAGCACAAGTTGCCAAAATTAATAAAATAAAAAAATAAAAATCTGTTTAGGTAAGCTCTGAATTTAATAGAAAGAGACATATAATCTGCTATCACTAACTTTGAGTTTTATTGAGTGGGGTTTGTCGAATTTAATATTATGTTTTTGTTAGTAACACATTAAATATTTAAAGTTTTGATGTAGATAAGGATTCCACTTCTTCAAGGATAGTGTACTCGATATGTAATGATAAGAAGAAAAAAAAACCACACTCTCTCCGGTTCCTAATATAAGCATCATTTGACTAATTTCCACTCCCTTTAAGAAAGTTAGTTAAAATTATTAGTGGTATTGAAAATATAAATATTCGGTATACTTTTTCAAAAGTACCCCTATAATTATTATTGGAAATATAAAAAGTGTTGGAGTAAATAGGGGTGTTTGTGGAAAAGAAGTAATTAATGCTATTTGAAATTGAAAATGAGGCTTATATTAAGGACAAAAAAAAGTCTTCAAAAGATGCTTATATATCGGACCGAAGGGAGTAATACTTATTTTGATTTCAAATGTAAAAAATTATTAACTAACTTTTTATTTTCAATACAATATTTTTAAAATATTCCTATAAAGTAATTATATCATTTAATTTTTGTTTTCATTTTCAAAGCAATTTTTCTAAAATAGCTATATTTTTTTTATGAATTTCACAAAATTAAATGTAATAAAATAACTTCTTTAATAAATACAAGTTAGTTTCTTATTTTTTTTTTATAATGAATACCAGATCAGTAATTGCTAAAAGGTGGTCAATAAAAAATAAAATAAAGTAGAAAGTTATTGAAAAACGTTAGTTAAAAAAATTTGTTTGGGGGTATGTGATATTTAGAAAAATTGTTTGTTCCTATATATAAATCATTTTATATTTTATGGGGGTATTTTTTTTTTAAAAAAAAAAGACTATTTCTATATAATAAGTGTTTTAATTAATTAAGTTCAATTTAAGAAGTGTAATCTACACATGGACAAAATAGGAAATAAAATATAAAAATTTAATCAATTTAAGAAGTGTAATCTACACATGGACAAAATAGGAAATAAAATATACAAATTTAATCGAACAAACATGCAAATTACATTTCTTAATTTGTGTGTCATAATCTAAAAAGACTTGAAAATAAAAACCGAGGGAGTGATTATTTTGTGAAAAATAAATAATTTATACTTTTAAATAGATATAGATAATAAATGTATCATGCTAACGAGTGATTTAAGATCATTGTAAAATAGTTTTTTAAAATATGGAAGTATATAGTAAAATTATCAGATGTATATTTGGTTTAGATTATTTAATATTACCTAAATATTGTAAAATGACGTATATCTAGAGAGAAACAAACTTTAAAAAAAGAGTTATGGAATATAAACTCTCTTTTTATTCACAAACCACATTTATTTTTTGAAATGCGAAATTGCTCTCGTAATTTTTTGACAGATACCTCTCGACCTCTCGACCTCTCGGATACTTTTCTGATATCCGCGAGTTAGAAAAACAATCATATTACATCAAAATATATTTTCGAGAGAATCCTCTTCGAAAAAAATTTCGACACTTCCAAGTCAGAAAAAAAAAATAAATTAAGGCCATTTTGAAATTTTCACCATTAAAATGAGGTTTATGGATAAAAAGTGAGGTTTATATTTCAGGTTTAAAAAAATAATTTATAAATAATGACGGAGGAAGTGTTATTTCAATCATATACTACTTGATCCAATCACTCATTAGTTGACATACAAAATCAAGATTTATATATATATATATATATATATATATATTAAAAAAAACTTGAATTGTTATATTGTTGGTATTAAATTTTTAAAAACATAATATTACATTTGGTATTAAATTCTTAAAAATAATCACATAAACAATACCAAAATACTCCCTTCGTCCCTAAATATAAGACTCCTTTGGGGATTTCATGTCCATTAAGAAAGTAGAATAGTTTAGTTAATTGTTTTGGAAATGTGAACTTTTGATATGTAATTTCAAAATTACCCCTCTTAATATTACTGGGAATCTAAAAAGTGTTAAATAAATAGGGTTGTTTGTTGAAAAAAATAATTAATGATCATTGAAAATTGACAAAAAGTCTTATAAATAGAAACAAAATAAAAATGTCAAAATGATCTTATATTTAAAAAGGAATTAAGTAGTATTTAAACTTTTGTGGATGTTAAAGAATGGGATTATTTTAACCTCTAGATAAGAGAATAAATAAAGTAACTTCTCATTGGAAGCATAGATATTTAAGATTTTGGAGGTAATGAATTTATATTTTCAAGACATTTTTATCATTTTTTAATCTTTTATTCTTAATCGGATTGAAATTAAGCATAGCCTAAATTATATACTCCCTCTCATCTTATTTATAAGATCTTTTTAGGGTTTTTCACTTCCACCAAGGAAAGTGGATAAATTTGTTAGTGGCATTGGAAATGTAAAAATTTGATACTCCCTCTGTTCCTTTTTATTTGTCGTTTTTTGAAGATATTTTTTGTTTCTTTTTATTTGTCGTATTGAGGATTTCAAGAGTGTAATAAATGCTATTTTCCATGTTTGCCCTTATTTAATATGTCTTGATTTACGTAAGTAGTGGAGAAAAATTAATGATTATAGAGAGAGAAAGGGTATAGTGGGAAAAAACATAATTAATGTATTGGAAATCTAAGTAATGATTATATTTCTTAAATATATTGAAATATGTCTAGATAAATAGGAACGGAGGGAGTATACTTTTTTAAAACTACTCCTGTAAATCTATAATTATTATTGGAACTCTAAAAAGTGTTGACTTTATAAGAGTGCTAGTGGAAAGAAGTAATTAAATGTTTTTAAAATTGGAAAGAAGTTTTATAAATAGGACCAAAATAAAAATCCAAAAAGGGTCTTATAAACAGAATCGGAGGGAGTAACTGAGAGAATTTAATAACTACTCCCTCAGTAGCATTGGCAATTTGGGCGGGCGGGCGGGCATGGGCGCATGCCTGCCAATGCCCGCGATTTTGGTGGGCGGGCAAAATTTCGTGGGCGAAAAATTGAGGCCCTGCCCGCTCTATAGGGCGGGCGGGCGAGCTTGTGGGCGGCCCGCTTTAATTAAAAAAAATTTAAAAATAAAAAAAAATCATAAAGAGGCCAAAAATTGAAAAATGCTAATCGTACGTAACTAACGTAAGATTGTAAATTAGTCAAAATACTCGAAAAACACATAAAAACAATCAATCAAAGGCTGAAAGCAAAAAAATCGGTCAAGCACTTAAATAAAAATTGAGAATCAATTAAAATTTGCAGTAGATCAGAATAACAATCAATTTTTTTTAAAGTAATCAATATTTAGAAATTAGGAAACATATAACATGTTTTTTTTTTATTTTTAAATTAATGGGCGATCCGTGGCCCGCCTGCCGCCCGCCCGACAATGCCCGCTAAAAAAATGGGCAGGGCAAGCGGACATTTTTTTTGTTTGGCTTAAAATTAATGCCCTGCCCGCAAAAAATTTCGGGCGGGCCGACCCATGGGTATCCGCCCTAATTGCCAATGCTATCCCTCAGTCTCTAAATATAGTCTCTAAATACTCCCTCCGGTCCATATTATAAGCACCCTTTTTGTGAGAGAGAAAGAGTGTTTATAATATGGACAGGAGGAGTATAATAGATAGAGGCTTATATTTTGGAAAAAAAAATGTAATGCTTGTATTTAGAGACCGAGTATCATATGAACAAAAACGTCATATACCCTTCAACGAAAATAGAATGAACCAATTTGAATAAGGAAGGGCAAGTGTCCCTGATCTGTCAAGATCGGTACTTGTGGTCATATTTATGACCAACCAAACCCCCCCTTCCCTTGATATTTTTTTAGCACTCATGTTACCTAGAATGTTTACATTACTCACGTATCACTCATTTTACTTTCTTTTACATTCATTAATATCAATAAACGCAATTTTCTTTGGGGTTGGTTTTGGATATTGAATTGGGACCGGATGGGAATCAAAACACACCTAAATGTTTAATTTCAGTGTACAAATTTTAGTTTTTATGCTTAAACGAAGCAAAGAATGGGATATCTGGTCCCAATCTGAATCCAACCTGCTATCTACAATGGTTGTTGGTGGATGAAGCAGGACATGATTATCAATGAAAATTATCATACATTGTGTGGCCGAAGGATGCTGTCAGTGATGGTGGTTGGATGGTTCCAACGGCAATAATGGTGATTAGAGGGCAACCATAACAAGCAACAACAGTGAGCAGAGGGTACAGTAAGCGACGATGATCAGGAGGCTTTCATTGGCAACATTCGCTAGCACCTTAAGGGACATCAGCATCAATGATTTTGGAGTGTGCAAAAAATATTATGAATAATAATTATACCAAATTACTTATAACTAATTGTATTTAACGATCAGATGCTTCAACTACTCCAGTTCATTTCGAAATCTAAATTGCATCTATGTTGCAATGTTGCAGACTTTGTAAAAAGACCAAACTGCGGAAGAATAGACCAAAGTCGTTACACTTTGTTTGGTAGAAAAGAAAATGGGTGGAAAGAGAATGGAGGGAGAGATTTTAGAGAGAAAATTTCATTTTCTCTTGTTTAGTTCAGAAAAAAAAACTGGAGAGAAGAGAAAAGTAACTATGGAGCTCACCAAAAAAGTTTTCTCTCCAAAAGTGGAGAGATTTTTGAGAGAAAAGAGAAATGTGATATATTTAAACATAGAAATAAGGAATATTCAAAAGAAAAAAATTTCTTCTCATTTTCTCTCCAACAAAACAAAAAAAAGTAAAATTCAACTTTTTTCTCTTCCCCATTTCTTCACATTTTCTCTCATACCAAACAACCACAAAATCTACTCATTTTCTTACCATAATCTTTCTTCCCCATTTCTCTTTTCCCTATTTCTCTCTTCCCATTTTCTTTCGTGCAACCAAACGAAGCCTTAAAACTAAGAGCCAATCCATCAAACATATGAAAGAAATATCACATCCCCTACGAGTCTAAGATATGTATTCTCTAAAGTCTCATATTTTAGCAAAAAAAACACTAACTTCACACTTTTTAAGAAAATTAATTGAATGTATTAATTTTCTTAATTTCATAAAAAAGTAAACTACTTTTGAAAACTTGTATTAAGAATGAAAAAAAAAAATAAATGATATCACCACTTTATTGAAATATTTTACGAATAATTGTATTGAGAATAAAAAGTTAGTTAAGTTTTGCTTATATTTGAGACCACTAGTAAAGTATTTTTATTTGCTTATATTTAATACCGGTTGGAGTAATTCCTAACTCCAATTAACTATGGCAAGCTACAAATGCAGGAAGTTACTTTCAATTGAGAGGCATTTGTCATCCTTTGGAAGTCGAGAGTCTACAAGTGTCATCCCAAACTCGATTCTAGCATAACAGGAAGGGATCATACAGCAGAACTAGAAAGCACTTGTATAAGAAAATAGCAACATTAACAAAATCAACATAACTAATCAGCAAGAAAACTCCTTCAATGTAACTAAACCGCTCACAAGCTCCCCCTAGAATACAACCGCACAGCACAAACTCTACGAATATGCAACTCAACGGCCACGACCACGACCACGTCCACGTCCTCGGCCTCGGCCCCGCCCCAAAGGCTTCCCTGGAATCAAAATGAAGGCATTGAAAACCAGAAACGACCAGATAATAGTCAAGCTGAACATAAAGTTTCCTAATGCAAAACTATTGCAGTCACAGTCAAATAATGTACAATACCAGCAGTTGCCTTCTTAGGCTTGACCCTGGGTGTCTCTTCAACCAGCAATGTCTCAAGATTCAAGCTGTCGGGGAGGATATAGTAACGAATGTTGTTACCTCTCACACTGAGATGATCCAGAGTCACGGGGTTTTTCCCTTTCAGTGTCAGTTTAACTGTTTTCAAATGTGTGTTCATACTGATATCAACACCTGTTGCATAGCGAGTTAGCAAGAGTTTTGACGATCAACATGAGTAAATGTCAAAACACTTTGATACCATACCAAAAGGAAAAAGAGGGGGAGGGAGAAAAAAAAAAACAAAACAAGGCCTATGACATGCAAGTGCCAAGCTCTTTATTGAAAAAATGAAGCAATATGCAGTCGCTATTTACTGGCAAGGAAATCCCTTGGTGATTAACTTATAATGCTTTAGGATAATAATTAAGTAGCAAGATATGCCTCAATAGTCAATATATAATACAAGGGTTCAGAACCCTCAAAAGCATACACATAAAAGAGCAAAATTATGTTCATTAACAATTCATGAAGCTGGTTACACCTAGGAACCCAGACATTACAAAAATTTAACACAGTACTACCTCCATCCCTAAGACAATTTTAAAACTTTTATTTTGTGTCTATTTATAAGACCCTATAATAATTTTCAATGACAATTAATTACTTCTTTTCGCAGACACACCTATTCACTTAGCACTTTTTAGATTTTCAATAACATTAATAGGGGTAGTTTTGAAAATACATATCAAATGTTCACATTTCCAATACCATTAACTATATTAACCAACTTTCTTAATGGAGGTGAAATCTACCAAAAGGGTCTTATATATAGGGACGGAGGGAGTATAAGTAAAGATAACATATGTAGAATATAAATTGACAGTTTTCTATCTATCTAAGTCAAACTAAATCCAGATGGCTGTTCAATAGAGAGCTCAACAGTACAGGAAGCATGGGGTTTAGTCATAACCAAATAACAAGAATGATGTATCTCTGAAGTCTGGAAGGAATGACCCAGGTAATGTAATATTACAGGCTGGCCCGGGTGTCTGTACCAAAGAATAAAACAGGCATAAGGAATAAGAGAATAAGCTTCCAAATGATGGAGATGCAGTGTGGGGATTCTAAATTTTAAGACTCTTAAGCATACTCATTTGATCCAAAGGCTAGGAGATTTAACGGCTTATTGCTTCCATATAACATAAATGTAATACAACTGCCACTCCAGTAAGCAGTCCGGACTTTAAAAGCTTAAGATGACTTTTGCATTAGTAACAACCAACAAACATCTCCCTGCTGTTCAAAACAGAACGTAAATATGGTGAACTGAAAACATAAGTGCAGAAAAGCTTGCCAATCTCTTTGCATATCAGAAATGGCAACTCCTTTTAAAAGGAGTTAAAGGAGATCAGCAGAATATCAAACAGAAACCATGAATACAATGCTATCTTACGGCAAGTTAAGGTGCAAAGATTAAGATAGTAGGTATTCTTCAAAGCTCAGAAATTATTAATCCAAACAAGAAGCTACCTAGGGGAAATTTTTAGTAGAACAACCGGCAATTTCTAACAAGAAGCGGAAAACTACAACCAACCCTGCATTATCTTATAAGTTGTATTAAGCTATAACCCATCACTCCGATATCGTGATTTCCAGCTTACTGTCTCTTAGAAAATGACATGGTAATCAGATATTCACCGCAAGGTGTACATACATGAATGACACAGAGACAAAATCAGACATCAAACAGAGAAATCTTTATTGAAGCAGAAAATATTTGAAGCAGTACCAAATTAAGTAAAAATCGGATCGTATTACTCAAGACCTTAACTAACAGCTTGCATAAGATTACATTCAAGCAACCAGATACTTCAGTGAACAATGATATGAAAGAAAAGTAGAAAACCAATGAGAATCTTTGCAACATGTGAAAATCGTGATGACTGTACTACCAGGATTCAGGTAAACCACAGAGAACGTCTGGAATATAATTTAACCTAATTGAAAACTATAATGTGAAATTTAGGTATTAACTAGTAAAATTTTTGATATGGAAGGGTTCCTGGGAACTAGGGTTTAATAAAATCAGAACGTGAAGGGTTTATATGAAACAAGAAAAAATAATAGGGGAGTGAAGAAATAACCTGTGATGGTACCATGAACAATGGTGCCGTTCTTGAGCTCGATTGATACAGTTTCGTTGTTCAACTTCATCAGAAACCTGCTCCACTCCAGTTTGCATATAGAGGCTTTAATTAATTTTCATAAATAATTTAATAAAAAAGTAATAATAATAATAATAATAGGAAATAAGAAATGGAAGAAGGAGAAGAGAGGGACCTGACAAGCTTCATGGTGACGGAGGCAAAAAGAGAAGGAGAAGAAGGTGAGCTGACTGCAAGCGGGACTCACTCACTTCGCTGCACAACAAGTAATAGTGCTCTCTGCTCCATTAAACGACAGCGTTTCGCTAATACTTAAAGCCAACTAAAGTTGATTAAAAGTGATTTACCTTGATCTCGCGTTAATTAACCATTAAAAATGACATGTAGAGTATCACATACCAATATTAACCATGTAAAATAAAAAAAAAAAAGGAAAATTGAAGAGCTAAAAAAGAAAAAAAAATTACAGTAACAAAAATCAAAACTTATTACAATTATAAAAAACAAAAATATATTTAAACATTTTCGAAATTGGTAATAATATAGCTCTCAAATGGGACAGTCAAGCACGTTTGAGATAGTCCAAGCATGGCAATGCATTTTTGAGTCAGGTTGAATTGGGTCGATTTAGATATGGGTTCATAATTTGTTGGCCCAATCCAACCTTTTTATGAATTACAAAACAAATAAACCGGTTTATTGTACCATAAGTTTTTATAATTATTTCAAAACAATAGTAAAACGAGATAACCTAAAAAGGTTAAACCCAAGAGCGATTAGCCATAATAACTTTCATAACTTATTCAATCTCATTTTGTTTCTAGAGCAATCAGTTCATATAATTGAAGGTAAAGATCGAGTTGATAATAATATTGAGTTGAATTTTATAGGTTAAGCACTATTTTAAGAAGATCTTTGAAGTTGATTCATTTTCATACAACAAAAATTTCGAGGAGAATCGTTTTCTTTATGATAAAAAGTTCCACTCAATAATTTTAAGTAATGACATTAAAGATGAACCTGTCAACAAATCAGTCAAGGCACTAATTTATTTTGTCATTGGTTGTTGATTAACTCTTTGGCTAGTTAAATTATTAAAGAAAATACTAAAGTAAAAATCATTTTAATATTTATAAAAAAATTACAAATTTAATTTATTTAGCATACAACAAAATTAATTTTATCTAAAAATATCACCTCAATAACTTCAAGAATATACTAAAAACGGATCCATCAACAATTTAAACAAGGCACTAGTTTATCAGGTCATTGGTTCAACCAATTGATTGCTGATTAACCTGTGGGGTCTTTAAATTACATACATAGTACATAATTTTAACATGTTTTATGGGAATATTCTACTATATTTTACTTGTATAGTTGTATCTCAAAATGAAAAGTAAAACAAACATCCCGATAATATTTAGTTCACCTAATATATGCACGTAGTCTACAAAACAATCAAGGTTTGGGTCCATTATTGCCATTGTAGCCCAAACACTCCCAGTTACGAAAGATCTCATTGAAAACTACTTTAATTTAAACTTTAATATTAAATTATTGAATTAATGATTGATTAATTTGTTAAAAAATCATATTTATTATTTATTTTTATTTTTCATAATTTTAATATCTTATTGGAACGAACAAATTTTTAAAAACTAAGTAAATTGGTTTTAGAAGTATATAAATAAATCTGTCATCTCTCGATATAAAGGTACTCCTTTAGAAACATTTTCACATTTCTTTATGGACATTTTTTATTTTTTAAGAACTTTTTTCAAGCCAAATATGTTGAACCTACTTATAATCTTACAAAAACAGAAAAAGGGCTAGAATGGGTATAAGGCTTTTCATATTTTGGGGCTAACTAATTAAAGAGCCCTTTGTTGTAAAATATGAAAAGTCTTAGTTTCGTTCTAAAAAAATAATTAGTGTCGGTCAAATGATTTTTTTGGATAAGATAAGGAGAGAACGAACTTTGCATCTATATATCCTATTAATCTTACATACCCTTATTATTAATTTTTAATTTAAAACAATACACATAAATAATAAATAATGCATCAATAATACAAAAAATTATACCCCTCCGTCCCTAAATATAAAGCTTCTTTGGAGGATTTCACGTCCATTAGAAAAGTGGAATAATTTAGTTAATTATATTCGAAATGTAAACTTTTGATATGTAATTTCAAAATTACCCCTATTAATATTATTGAGAATGTAAAAAAAATGTTTTAAAAAATAGGGGTGTTTGTCGAAAAAAGTAATTAATGATCACTTAAAATTGATATGGGGCTTTATAAATAGGGACAAAATAAAAGTGTCAAGATGACTTTATATCTAGGGACGGAGGAAGTATATTAGTAGTACACATTCTTAAAGTTATTATAATTATCAACAAACGCGTAAATCTAACTCGTGAGAGGTTTTTGTTCTACCTTAATCAAATAATTTAGGTTCTGGTTCTCGAGAAAGCAACTGCATTAAATATTTTAATATCTTTTTATTAAAAATTTGTTGTCCATAATAATTCTACTTGATTTGAGTGTAATTGTTTTGATTGATGAAAGATACTTATGGTCTAGCCAAACAATCATATTTTTTTAGAGTAAAGGCCAATATGGTCTCTTAAATTTTTTGCATAGTCAAATTTGGTATATGAAAAAATTAAGTTTTAAAATAGTTTTTGAAAATTTTGTCTGCGAAACAATTTGGTACCTGAAAAAATTAAATCACCAAATAGTCCCTAATATTTTTTTATGAGACAAATTAGTCCTTGAAAATTTTGACTTCACGTAAGGTCGCGGTCAATTGTGTCGATTTGAGCTGGCTCGATAAACCTGATCGAGAAACCCAAATCAATACCTCTAATTCCACCCGGTTTAGTCCAAACTTTTAGGGATTAAATTGTCCCACGAAATTATTTTAGGGGACCAAATTGTCTCATGGAAGAAAATTTCAGGGACAATTTGGTGACTTTATTTTTTTCAAGGATGAAATTGTCCAATAAACAAATTTTGAAGGACTAATTTGATTCTTTATTTTTTTTAGAACTAAATGTGATCACAAGAAAAAATCCAGGGACCAATTTGGACATTTACTCTATTTTTTATTTATAAAAAAAAAGGTGTTACTACCATGCAATCAAAAATTGAATGGTTGTCATGCAATCCATTGTTAAACCAATAAAATCTTTCCACCTAAGACATATATGTCACATCATTACTTAAACTAGTCAAAATTAAGTTTTGCAATTTAGTCCAACATAAAAATTAAATTAAATTAGTCCACCAGCAGCATACTTTGATTTTTTTTTTAAATTAAAACTTATAATTTATCTATAGGTACAAAGGACTAAAATTTTAATTTACTATTTAAGTTGAACCAAATTGCAAAAAATTAAATTTGACTACTTCAAATGATGACATGGCACAGGTAAATTAAATGACAACTTTCTATTGGTTTAAGAGAATATTGCATGACAACACTCCAATTTTGGATTGCATATTAGAAATCTAAAAAAAAAAAAAATTAAGTGGGATCCGGAAGCTCAGACTTATTAAGGCAAGGCAAATCTTATTGCTCCCTGATTGACAATAATGTTCCTCTTGATCTCATACAACGAATGTATTCAAACTTATACATAGTAGATTACACTAGATACATTGCCATGTATCATAAGTTTATTCAAAGTTTATCACACCGGTACCAATGTACCATTGCTCTATGCGACGGAGGTCATATTGAAATATATGCACTCAGTGTGGTATGCAAAAAGCAAAGGGCTGAACCCCAATCTCGACGTTGCCAAATCAAACTGCAGAACATGGTTATCTATCTGATACCCTCCAAGCACTATCGAAGTTCTTGTCTTCTCACCACCGTTCATAAACCCAAGGCACATCGTCAAGTCGTTGATGTTCACCATCGAGTTTGCACCAAAAATGTTCCAACTCACCCCATTCTGCATAACAAGCTCTATGGTTGGCACTGTCTTCCCTAACTCATTCCCATCCACATCCTCGCTATCATAGCAAAACTCGAACGGTGCATATGAATCAGTCCTTGTTATGTTTCTACGAGCAGCCGCGCGGTCGAAAGCCTCAGTCACTGCTTTGTAGATGGATGCTTCTAAAACGGTGTAAGGGTCAATAGTACTGATCTTTGTTCCACCAACGCCGTTATTGCTATCTATGGATAATAAGCTCGAGTTAATCTGCACTATCTTGTTATCGATTTTGATTGATTTCACGCCGATGAAATACTCCGATGAAGGTTCTCCTTGTGAGGAAGCGGAAGCTGTGCTCACTGGGTTTGTGATGAGTGGTGTGAATGTAAGTAACTTGGAAGCATCGACGCTGGGAACTCCTTGACCGTTACCGCGGAAAACGTAAGGGCTGTCTCCGAAGAAAACGACACCGTCCGAAGCAGAGAAGCAGAAAGCGAATTTTCTGTGGAAGCTGAAAGCTGAAGCGAATTGGGAAGGTAAAGAGATTTTGGTTCTGCCGAGGCCAGCCATGCCTGAAGCTCCGTTAGCGAGTCCTTGCAATAAGGAAGAGGGTGCGCATGAGAATAAGAAGCGTGAAACGGTGACGCTTCGTCCCGGGTTGACGCCGTTGGTGGATTGGATAGAGACGACGTCTTGGGCGAGTTCGCCGCTGGTGGCGGTGTGGGTGACGGTGTTGTCGGGTGAGAGGCCGCAGGTGTTGTTGTTGCAGCCTGGTTTGGGTGATGAGAAGCAGTCGCCGCAGCCGTTGGCTTTGGCGAGGGAGCACTGGGCGGAGTGGCACCGTGCGGGGCGGTATGTGGAGGAGACATAGTTGGTTTCACAGTCGACCCATTGGAATTGGCCACCGAGATCAACGACGAGGCTGAGAGGGACGAGTGGGGTTCTTTGGTTAATCTTAGCGAGGTATTGGAGGGTGGAGCTGTCTTTAGTAACGGGGAGAACAAGGGCTTTGGGTCTGAAAGACTCTTCAGCTAATGATGATGGAGCAGTGATGAAGAAGAGCAGGAGGAGGAGGAGGAGAGTAAAGAAATGATTGAAGTTGGAATTATCCATTATTACTATTATTGGAGGGATGATTTGTGAATTGTGATTTTGTATAGAAATGGAAAGTAGGAATGCATTTATAGGAATTGTGGGTGGGGAGCCACCTTGTAAAGAAAGGATGGAGTTGCCACTATTGATTATCGATAACAAAGGATATGGTGCAAGACAGCTAACATGGTCGCCAAACAAGACAGCCTCCGGGAGACTTTGAATTGCCATGATAACATGAGTAGAGGTGTTCAGATCCAAACCCATAAAAAAAATTGAAAATAAAAAAAAAATCGAATTTGGTTAAATGTTTTTGGATTGATTATTGAAAAATTGATTGGTTTTTTGTTTTAGTTCTAAAAATCGATTCGGATTCAATTGGATCGCTAATTATAAATATATACATAAAAATACATTAGTTTAGACTTAATACTTATGTGCACAGCCGCACACGAAACGTATGTACAATGTTACATCAGTTTGAGCTAATTAGAAATGTCAACAACAAAGATAGTTGTTTCGTGCATATATGTTTATGACTTGATGCAAAAAATATATGCTTATGACAAAATAATTAATTTTTATAAAAATTATATAAAAGTTTTAATTAAATTAAAATCGGATCGAACCAAACCGGAACTGCATGTTTTATTTTGGATTGAACTGAATTGGATTTGATTGTGTGATTAAACCGAAGCGAACCGAACCGCATGTATATTTTATGATATGATCGAATGACTTTTTGCCTCAAAACCGAACCGAACCAGACAGCGAACACCCCTAAATATGATACTTAATAAGGTAAATGTTAATCGAGTATTCATAAAGTGTTTTTTTTAATGATGTTATTCTTAAATTATATTTAATCATATGATATGCATTAAGTAGAGTAGTTATATTTTTTTGAAAATTTTAAAAATAATTTAACATTGGAATTTTACTATCTTAATTTATATGAAAATTTTTATAAATGTATTATTTTAAATTAATTAATAAACAACAAATAGGAGAGAAGAAAATCAATAAATGACTCTTGGAAAATACAAAGTTGTTTATAAATAAAACAATTTTTTTTAAATGTGACTTGTAAATAGAAATTAAAGGAATATTATTTAAGGAATTTTAAAAAAAGAGAGATTTCATATTGAAAAATGATGAATTTTGGAATTTAAGAATTAGTAGTAGATTTAGAATTTTAATACAAATTTTTCTTTCATGAACAGGACAATTAAAATAATATTAATTACTATTAATTGCCCTCATTCCTACGAACAAATTCATCATCTAATTTTTGTTGTTTGTTTGTATCAAGAATAGAACCCTTGACTTGGTAGTAAGATTCTTGGACTTTGTCTAAGACCACCAAGCTAGAAGGCTCAATTGGTTCATCATCTAATTTTTGATTGAGTTATGATTAAGAGTTTAATGAATGTGCATTGACACTATAGAGTTTTTAACATTATCATTTCATCATCTATCATTTATTTATATTGTTTTTAACTAATAGTCAATAACCATTAACAAGTAAATGATAAATGATGCACTGATGATATAAAAAAAACATTTACGTTGTGAGTGTACCACCTATTTTATCCATGTGGAAGGACGTGCATCACATGAAAATTTTATGTATCACAAAGTGATTTTACATTACGACAATGACACCTTTTTTTTTCTATACCAAGAGTATCATTTGGATGATAGTCGAAAATTAATCTTCTCTAAGGCGTTGAGATCATCGAAATGAGTTTTGCTTTTACCAAAAAGATTTTTCATACCCACGATAGTGATCGAACCCCTAATATCATGCTTAAGGAACTCTGTCATCTATCAACTGTGTTGGACCTTGCTGATTCACTTTTTCACGATGTATACCGATTTGTAAGTCAATTTTGTAGATTTACATTTTTTTTAAATAAAAAATACTAATATCGCTAAAAATACTAAGAAGTTGTGAATTCTATTCACGATTTCTAAAATATAAATTAAAAAATGAAAAAGTGTATTGTGTATAGGATACACGATTTACATAAAAAAAAATTAAAAAAGAGAAAATCGTGTTTCATGCTCGCAATTTTTTAGAAGTAAGAAAAAATAATCCAAAATTAAATTGTGGTTGTCATTCACAATTTTTCAATAAATTACATCTACTCAGTAATAATTCAAAAAATTGTACCAAACATGTAATAAATAAGTCAAATTATACTAATCGGATAAAATCCCCGGAAAGGCCGTAATTGGTCCTTTAAAAAAAATTAAAAAAATAATTTTTTTTTAACATTGATCATTTTCCTTCGTCTAAAATAATGGTGAATGATGTTATACTTTGCACCAAACACCTGGTGGAATATATTGGTAATAAGGGTTGGTTTTCTTGTTGACAATGCTATTCTATGAAATGTTTGCATGAACTTTCCTGTTTCACAATCGCTAATAACCATGGACTTTTTGATGAAGATGATGAGAAATCTTCTAACTCTGATCACCGTGATTCTATCCGTCCATCGAAAGGTAATTTTCTATTTGATTTGAATTAATTTTTAAAATTTATTAGATAACAATTAATTAAAGTAATAAGAACTAAATTGCAACAACAAATAACACACCTTTTTTTAACAATAACATAATAGCATGTTACCTTATATGACGTGTAACACATTTGTTGATTAATGTAATAATTATAATAGAGAAAGAAATGAATAGAGTTGTAAAGTTTTAAATAAGGATAACTTTGAAATGACAATATACTTTTTGATAAAATTAAAAATAATAATTATTTTTCTTAATCTACGTAAATTATATTAACAGGAAGTACTGTATTTAACAATTCTCTATAATACAGAAACTCAATGTTTTACTACCGTGCTAGAAAGTTCGAAAGTCCAAATACTTACGTATACATGATTTGGTTATTGGTGCACCGTCCCTGCAACCATTATTTCATATGATCCACGGCACTTATCGGTCATCTCATTATATTTACTAGCCTGTCCATGCCTATTATCTCACATTTTCATTGTCGTATTTTTGTCGTAAAAAATTGTTTATAGTAAAATGATATATTAATAAATTAGTCTTTATGAATATTATTTATATGTCAAAGAGGTTTATTTTCTTGTAAATTGCTATCATTGTCTGAATGCATTTTTAGTTGTCATGTTCAAGAATATGAAACCATAAATTTCAACGACATTATACCTGCAATGTTATTTTGTTATTTCCAATTTAATTTCCCTTTAATTTAATATGTTTGTCTAGATGCACGACGTAGATTGTTTATTTATTGGCTATATTTTTTTTATTTATTAGTTAGGTAATATTTATTTATTACTTCTCATTGTCGTGTTTTTGTCGTAAAGAGTTGTTTGTAGTAAAATAATATATTGAAAAATTGGTCTTTATGAATGTTATTTATATGTTAAAGATGTTCATTTTCATGTAAATTGTTATTATTAACTGTATGCATTCTTTGTTGTCATGTTCCAGAGTATGGATCCATAAATTTCAACGAAATTATACATGCATTGTTATTTTGTTATGTTTGTCTATATGCAGGACTTCCATAGATGCGGATTGACAATAGGAATTTGGATCGACATGTTGCGTCAAATATGATTACCCCATTCAAAATAAAGAATGCATAAAAGATGCGCTTTTGTTTCGCTCTCCCGTACTTGTCGATCCGCATTCCTATTGTTGTGTTTTTGTCATAAAAAATTATTTGTTGATCCGTATTACTATTGTGTCTGTCGATCCACATTCCTGTTGTCATGTTAAATCGTAAACAGAAAAAACGCAAGTAAAATATAACCCGAATTTCGATAATTTTTTTTAAATAAATTAAAATGAAATTTTTGAGAGAAAATAAAAAAGGATTCAGATTAGACATCCAAATAAGTTATGAATGAAAATATGAGATAATTGAGGATAAGGAAGTTTGGAATACTTGATTTTTATTTTCTACAATGAATTAGATAATGCGCAAAATAAGAGAAGGGGTTGCAATTAAGAAGAAGAAGCACAACATATTTATTCATAATGCACAAAATTAGAGAAGGGGTTGCAATTAAGAAGAAGAAAAAGCACAGCGTATTTATTTAGTTTTGTACACACTAACATCACAACTTGTTTGAGAAACCATCCATCTTCTAAAAAATTGCTTGGTAGTTTAAAGTCAGTGTGAATTTTTATTTTTTACCCTTTTAATTTGTTAATAAGAAGTTGGTAACAAACTGTAATAAATTAGAGTAATTAGTGGGATATTTTGGTCATAAATAAATGTAGACAAACTTTTTTAAGTTAAAAAACATGGTTTAAAATTATAAAAAAAAGAAAAGAAAAAGAAAAATACCAAAATAAAAGATAGATAAAAAGCAACATAAAAAAATTTGAGATGAAGGATATTTATTGTTGCAAGTTTTCATTGGAATGATTCTATAAAATAGTAAAAGTATACCCAAAAGTGCAAGAGGTTATTGTATTTTGCTATCAAATTGTCAAAGTCACAATCAATATTAAATGCAATAATTCATTACTGTAACATATATCTAAAAAGTGGAAGGGTGAGAAGACAATTAATTTATGAACAAAATGAAAAACAATTTTTGCAAATTCTTCAATAAAACCACCGCAAAGCAAAATACAACCGTCAGGATGATAATTGGTTCAATTATCATGAATTTGAAATCTATTTGTAATAAATTAGAGTAATTAGTGGGGTATTTTGATCATAAATAAATGTAGACAAATTTTTTTAATTAAAAAACATGGTTTAAAATTATAAAAAAAGAAAAGAAAAAGAAAAATACCAAAATAAAAGACAGATAAAAAGCATCATAAAAAAAATTGAGATGAAGGATATTTATTGTTGCAAGTTTTCATTGGAATGATTCTATAAAATAGTAAAAGTATACCCAAAATTAAGGTTGTCAAAAACTAGTATTAATACTTAGAAACTTACGAATCTACGAATCTACCTATGGAAAACGAGTTGAAACTAATGGAAACTCGGAGTGAAGTGACTCGGGTAGACTCGGATGGATACTGGTAGACTCTTGTAAACTCGCGAGTTTATGACCGAGTTAGCGAGTTAGCATTCTTGAGCCCTAAACGTCCAATCCGACATCGTTTTTCAATTTTTTTTCAAATAAAAATTTTCTAGGTCATTTTTATCATATTTGTTATGCTTTTGGGGTAAAAAAAACCTTTAAATTAGTTTTATCTTCTCCTTCTCATTCAAAAACTTCTTCAATCTTCAATTCTTCTCCTTCTGCCGCACACACGTCCGCCCAACCCACACCCATGCCCCACGTCTTTCTAACGTTCTCCCTTTATTTGGTAATTGTTTACTGATTTTCTCCCTTTATTCCTTTATTTTTCGTTTGTCTTGTTTTCTTCTTCGTTAAGTTGGTATGATAATATGATGAATGCTTGATTATGAGTTATGACCTTTCTAAAAAAAAAACAGCTTTATAGAAATCATTTTAAGTTTTAACTTTTAAGCAAAAATGCATTCTCCGCTTTTCAATTTTCAATGTTACTTTTTTAGTGTTGTTCTTAAATCAGAACTCATTTACTTTGTTAGTATTTTTAAGTGTTACTTTAACTAAAGAGCATTTACTTAGAAATTGATAATTAATTTTCATTATTTTTTTTGTGAAGCATTATTATGTTAGTTTGAAATTAAAATTACACCGGATATGTTATCTTATTATGTTTTGAATTTGAAGTTTGAATATTGATGGATAAATTAACTTATATTACTTATTACGTTAAGTTTGAAATTATGAATATTGATTATTAATAGGTCACATGTCATTACATTATAGATGTATTTTTTTTAGGTAAACTCGTACGAGTTTGCGAAACGAGTTTACGACTCGAGTTTACCTAGGCAAAACGAGTTTACGTAGACTCTCGAATTTGACAACCTTGCCAAAAGTGCAAGAGGTTATTGTATTTTTCTACCGAATTGTCAAAGTCACAATCAATATTAGATGCAATAATTCATTACTTTAACATATATCTAAAAAGTGGAAGGGATATCAATTATCATGAATTTCGAAATCTATTATTTTGGTTCAGTTTCTGGATATATTCTGTTTCATAATTTGGTTAGTGGAAGAAATGAGAGAATATATAAAGAAGAAAAATGGTGGTCAAGAATGTGGACCGAGATATAAATTAATAGAAACTGCCATTTTATTCAGTTTTGTGCACGAAACCACCATCTTTTAGAAACTGCTTGGTAGTAGTTGAAAGTTAATGTGATTTTCTATTTTTACCCTTTTAATTTGTCAATACAAAGTGAGTAACAAATTGTGAATAAGAGTAATTAAAGGGGTATTTTGGGCATAAAAAAGTAGACAAACTCTTGGTAGTTTAAAAAACATAGTTTCGTTTATTATAGTAATAGATAATAGATAAGGTTTATTTAACATTTTTAGTCCCTAAACTTCGGTGCTCTTTTGGAATTGGTCCGTCAACTTTTTTTTCATTGTTTTGGGTCCCTGAACTTTGTTCAATTTTTGGAAATGGTCCTTTCGTCATTTAAATGATGATATAGCCGACAACATGTTATACGTCACTCTCACAATATCGACGAGTGACATGTTATGTAAAGTCACATGACATTACATGATTTTTTTATTAAAAAATAATTTCTTTTAAAAATTATTAAAAGATTTGATTTTATTTAAGAGAATACAATTCTTGATTATTTTTAATAAATTTGAATTTTTTTAATTTAAAAAATTCACATGGTATCATCTGACATGTTACCTATCAATGTGGCAATGGTGACGTGTCATATCCTCGATCATATCATCACTTAAGTGATGAAAAGACCATTTTCAAAATTTGATGAGCAAAGTTTAGGGACTCAAATCATCAAAAAAAATTAATTACCAATTCAAAAAAATACCTAAGTCCAAGGATTAAAAATAAAAAAAAGCCTATTTTATAATTTATATAAGGAGAAAACACGTTACAGTGGACATCATATCAAATATAATCAATAAAAACATTTCTTTCGTCTCATCCAAATACCAAGGTATTCAAACCTGGCATATGTATTATTACAAGACACGTAAGGCTCTAGCCAAAGATGCTAAGAGCACCCACAACGCAGGGTCGTGGGTGAGTTCGTACAAGAACGAACTGAAAGGAGCCCTAGTTCACGGTTGTTTGGGTTCGTCCCCACAACCCCGGTCGTCCCGACGACCCAGTTCGTTGGAGTGAAGGTGGGACCCGCTAGTCATTTGTTGGGTGAGAATGGAGAGAGAAATGTAAAAAAAAAAATTGGAAAAAAGAAAAACAAAATAAATCAGCAGAAGCAAAATCAACAACACAGCAACAGAAGCAGAATCGAAGAGGCCAAAGGAATTCATACCAATTGAATCAACAAAGAAAAATTGATATTTAATAAATTACAAAATAGAGCAAACAAAGCATAAAAGTGAAAAAAAAAAATTGAATGAAGAGAAACCACCGGAACCGACTTGCATGACCTTGTTGTTTGGCAGTGGCTTGATGATGATGAAGATGAAGGCCATCGGTGGTGGCCATCGGTGGCGGCGCATGGCGGCGGTTTGGTGTTGATGATGATGGATCGGAGGGAAAGGAGAAGGATCTGAGTGAATAGAGAGAAAAGAGGGAAAGGGAGAGGCTTGGTGGCTTGGTGGCTTGATGTTGATGATGATGGCGGCGGTGGCTTGGAGGTGAGCGACGGTTTCGTGTTGATGATGGCGGCGTGAGGGAGAGCGGCCGTTTGAGGGAGTTCCGAGAGTGGTGAGTGGCGTGAGGACTGAGGAGAGTGAGATGTGAAAATAGGAAAGAGAGAGAGAGAGATCGATCTGAAGGGAAAGGGAAGGAGAAGAATGAGGGGCGGTTTGGAGTTTTAGGAATAGGAATAGGAAGAGGAAGGGATGAGTGATGGTGAGAGTGGGGAGATAAAATGAGAGTGGTGAGAGTGCTGAGAGAGACGTTGGTGTTGGTCACTGGTGAGAGTGATGGTTTGGAGTATAGATCCGTTGGAATTGAGCTTGGGTGAGTGAGTGATATTTCCTTTTCTTTCCGGATAGATCTATCCGTTGGAATTGAGATTGAGTGATATTTTCATTTGTTTTCAGATAGATCTTTCCCGTTGGAATTAAACGGTTATATTTTTTCAGTCTTGTATAAATATAGTTTGCAAATGAAACATTGTATTAACAGACCCAAAAAGAAAATATCACAACCACAAATGAATCCCAATGATTCCAACAATAATCCTTTCAACCAATGGGCACAATTTATGCAAAATTTTCCTCAGTTTCCATTTCAATATTCTCAATCATCTTCCTCAAACCCACAAAATAATTCAAACATACCCTTTTCAAACCCAAATTTATCTTCATTTATCCCATATTCACAAGGTCAATCAATGCCACAATTTCATTCTCCGTCTGAATATAATACCCAAATACCACAAACTTTATCTCAAGTACCACAAACTCAGCCTGAAATACCACCTTATTGTAGCCAAGACAACTTGGAAACTATTGATCTTAATGATGAGGGAGGTGGGTCTAGCAAGGGGAAAAAGAAAAGATCAAGGTAGTGTTCTGAAGAGGATAAACAACTCATCACGTCATGGCTGGAAATTTCTACGGATCCAATTGTAGGGATCGACCAAAAAAGTGATGCATTTTACAAGAGAATATGCGACCATTATAACCAGTATCGCTATAAGCACCTTCAGTATCGAGATTTGAGTAGTTTAAAAGGTCGTTGGTTTAGACTCAGAACATCTCTTCAAAAGTTTAATGGATGCTACATTCAAGCAAAGGCAAGGCAGATAAGTGGGAGCTCCGAGAGTAATATAATGGCTGATGCATATAAAATATATGAGCAAGATGTTGGAGATTCCTTCAAGAGCGAGTGTGCATGGAGAATGGTGAAAGATGTACCAAAATTTTTGGGAGCTTCAACAGAGGATTCTTCAAAAAGAACAAAGAATAGCGTTGATGGGGCATACACATCAACATCAACTAATCCACCCACTCCAAGTAGTGGTGAATACAACCAGTCGTCTTCCAATTTGGTACGGCCAATGGGACAGAAGCAAGCAAAAAGAAAAGCAAAAGCAAGAGCAAAACAAGGTGAATCGTCTGTTGCTGATAAGGAGGATTATGATGAATTCAAACAAGTGTTCATGGAAAGATCCACAACGATATCAGATTTTGCACGTGAGTATGCACGAATCAAGGATGAGGAAATAAAGGCCAAGAATGAAGAATTGAAATTCCAAGAGCTCCAACTCCTTAGCAAAGACACCTCTGGTATGACTGGGAGACAACTAAAAGCTCATTTGGCGTTGTGTGCTATGATTGAAAAAAAATATGGACTTGATGATGAGTAGGTTTTTGTATTATGTCACAGTTTAGTTGTTAAGTGTCATTACGTATTATGTTTAAGTTTAGATGTTAAGTGTCATTGTGTATTATGTTTAAGTTTAGTTGTTAAGTGTCATTATGTATTATGTTTAAATTTAGTTCTTATCATTATATATTATGTTTAAGTGTTTGTAATACATGTCGTTTTTCAAAGTATCCGTTATTCGAACTAGTTGTTATTCAAACTAGCCGTTATTCAAAGTATCCGTTATTCGAACTAGTTGTTATTCAAACTAGACGTTATTCAAACTAGCCGTTACACGAACTATCTGTTATGCAAAGTAGCCGTTACTCGAACTAGCCGTTATATACTCCCTTATAAATAATATGAAACAACGCATTTATCTTCACACAATTCATCGCTTCAATCATATTTCAACCCTTATTACAAAGTTCCCAACATCAACCCTTTAATTCCAATGGATCCCAATTCAATTACCAATATCGACCCTTCAAACATTGATGAGCTAGCTGAGTGGCACATTATGAATATCATCACTAGCGACGATGATGAAAAACTGATGAGGCTTTATCTTCAAAAGCAAAAGAAAAAACAACAAGAAGGCAGCAGCTCCAACAAACGTTCAAGAAAGTACATAGAGAGGAATCGTGAGGAAGGTCATATTCGGTTGGTCAATGATTATTTTTCCGATCACCCCGTATACACAGATGACCAGTTCCGTCGAAGGTTTCGAATGCGAAAACATCTCTTCCTTCGCATTGTACAAGCTCTTGTTCAGCATGATGACTATTTCCAAGACAAAATTGACGCAACTGGTAAGAAAAGTCTTTCTTCGTTGCAAAAATGCACTACAGCCATGCGTTTGTTGGCGTATGGAGCCACTGCTGATAGTTTGGATGACTACCTAAGAATGGGCGAAACCACTGCATTAGAATGCTTAGACAAGTTTACAAGTGGTGTGATTGAGATTTTCCAACCACAATACTTACGCCGACCAACCAATGAAAACATTCAACACCTACTTGAAATGAATGCAAAACGTGGCTTCCTAGGTATGTTAGGTAGTATTGATTGCATGCATTGGGAGTGGAAAAATTGTCCTGTGGCGTGGAAAGGACAGTTTAGCCGAGGTGATCATGGCAAACCTACAATTATGCTTGAAGCGGTGGCTTCACAAGACTTGTGGATTTGGCATGCATTTTTTGGTACTGCCGGTTCAAACAATGATATCAATGTCTTAAATCAATCTAATGTGTTCAATGATGTTATGGAAGGCCGTGCTCCTCCTGTACATTTTAGTGTGAATGGAACTGATTACAACATGGGTTACTATTTGGCTGATGGAATCTATCCTGAGTGGGCAACATTTGTCAAGGGTATTCCCATGCCACAAGGAGAAAAAAGAATATTTTTCTCTGAGCGTCAAGCTAGCGTAAGAAAGGACATCGAGCGGGCATTTGGTGTACTTCAACAACGGTTCGCAATCATACGTTACCCAGCTAAGCAATGGCATATTGATGCGTTGAAGCGTATAATATATGCATGCATCATCTTGCATAACATGATTGTGGAGGATGAAAGAGATGGGTATGCTGGTAATCTTGAATACCATACCACAAATCATAACATCGAACCACCGGAACAATATCCTCGTCCCGATTTTCAATCCTATCTGGATAAGCGAGCAGAACTATGCCATAGGCAAACTCATCACCAACTTCAAGCCGACTTAATACAACATATATGGGAAAATCGGAATAACATGCCCCAGGATAATCTTTGAATAATGTTAAAAGTTTGATGAATGAGTATGTTTTTGTATTAATGTTCAAGTGTTTGTAATAATTATCATGTTTGTTATATGTTTATCGTTAAGAGTTTGATGTATGAGTAAGCTTTTGTATTAATGTTTAAATAATGTTAAGGGTTTGATGTATGAGTAGACCTTTGTATTAATGTTAAAGTGTTTGTAATAATTATCATGTTTGTTATGTATTTTCTTTACTGAAATTATTTGCTTTTATTTATAATTTAAATTTTAAATTTTTATGTTTTTTTTTAATTTTTTTAAATGCCTTTTTAAAATAAAAAAAAGTGACGAAAAAAAATAAAATTGATAAAAAAAATAAAGAACTAAAACTAATATAATATAAAGAAAAAAATCAATAAACTAAAACTAGCCGTTGGGCTATTTTGCATTTATTAGAAATTTATAATTAATTAAATAAATATAATAGTATGGGGTAGGTTGTGGGTCCCGTTTAAGAATGAAAGTTGGGTTTGGGGTTGGAGGAAAAAAGTGGAGAGAGTTCTTAACTTTTGGGGAAGTGTAAAAAATTATAAGATAATGCGTGGGACCCAGTTATGAACCCAAAGTGGGTTTGGGGTTATGGATGCTCTAAGAAGAATGGTAGCAATAAAAAAAATGTTAAGAAGAAAGTAGTAATTTAATTCACGCTTATTTATGTTTTTAGTCCCTAAAAGTTCAACGTGTTTTGGTTTTAGTGCCTATAAATTATTTTGACCGGACTAGTCCTTAAATTTTCAAATATTTTGGTTTTGATCATTCCATTATGAAAAAACTATTATTTGCTGACGTGGCTAGCGGAACATCATATCGGCAGTCACGAAGTGTGAGAAGACGCCAATAAGTGATATGACATGGATGATACAGATCCATGGACACAAAATGGTCTCATACGCAAAATGGTCTCATACACAGAATTTTGTGTTTATGGACCTGAATAATCCATTTCACAATACTTATTTGGCGTTATCTTGCACCACGTAGCTGTTGGTGTAGGTTTCCGTTAACCACGTCAACAAATAATTGATTTTTACTAACAAATGAGACCAAAACCAAAATGTTTGAAAAATTAAGGACTAGTCACGATCAAAATAACTTTTAGGACTAAAACCAAAACACGCTGAACTTTTAAAAACCAAAACAATAAATAAGCCTTTAGTTCATTTTGCATTTTTTGACTTTCTTCTGAGCACTGATCAATCGATGACACTTAAAATTTGCAATTTTTAAGTTTTTTCATTAATGATTTTAACTTTACTTTGAAAATAAATTTTGATATTTTTTATCATTTTTATCGAACGGATGGAGTATGAAAAACAAGGTGGCACAAAAATTAAAATATCATTTGATGTAAGAATTTCAATTATTTTTTATAATCATAATTAAAAAAATAAAAAGTGAAAAAGAAATAATACTCCGTATTCCGTAATAAATAAATAAAGAAACTTACACTCTACCGGTACTACTATCAGTACATGAAACTGATTTTACATATCAAACCATAAATGAAACCAGCCATAAAATTTGGTAGGCATTTATTATGTACGAAAATCAGAACTAGTATTATTTATTCAGAGTATATTACTCCACCAGACACGTAAGGCCCTAGCCAACTAGCCAACAATGCAAAGTTGGCAAGAATGGACCCTTACCTTCTACGCGGTAGAAGTAGTAGTAGTGTTGAAATTTGCACACGTAGTTCGCCTTCCGAACAGCAAAGAACTGAACCCCAATCTCGACGTTGCCAAATCAAACTGCAAAAGATTGTTCTCAATCTGATACCCTCCAATCACAATCGAAGTCCTCGGGTTCGCACCCCCATTCACAAACGCAAGACACAGCACTGCATCGTTTCTCACGCTCACCACAGAGTTCGCTCCAAATATCCTAAAAATCGTATCCTCGTTCTGCAGAACAAGCTCAATAGTTGGCACTGCAGCTCCCAACAGTGTACTCCCAATGTTATCTCCGCTGAAGCATATTTCAAAAGGCGCAACGGGACTCACCCTCTTCAAGTTCGTTCTTGCAGCTAGAAAAGCCCCCGTTACGGCTTTGTATATCGATGCCTCCAATACGGTGTAAGGGTTAACGGTGCTGATCTTGGTCCCACCAACGCCGTTACTGTCAATGGATAACAAACTGGTGTTGATAGCCACTGCTTTCCCATCGACTCTGATTGATTTCACGCCGATGAAATACTCCGACGAAGGTTCTCCTTGTGAGAAAGCAGAAGCGGTGCTCACCGGGTTCTTGATTAACGGCGTGAACGTCAACGACTGAGAAGCGTCGACGTTGGGAAGTAAAACGTAAGGTCCGTCACCGAAGAAAACGACGCCATTTGAAGAGAGGCAGATGGCGAATTTTCTGTGGAAGCTGAAAGCGGAAGCGAATTGAGAAGGTAAAGAGATTTTGGTTCTGCCGAGGCCAGCCATGCCTGAGGTTCCTTTGGCGAGTCCTTGTAACAAGGAAGTGGGAGCGCACGAGAATAACAAGTTTGAAACGGTGACGTTTCGGCCAGGGTTGAAGCCGTTGGTGGATTGGATGGAGACGACGTCTTGGGCGAGTTCGCCGCTGGTGGCGGTGTGGGTGACGGTGTTGTCGGGTAAGAGGCCGCAGGTGTTGTTGTTGCAGCCTGGTTTGGGGGATGAGAAACAGTCGCCGCAGCCGTTGGCTCCGGCGAGGGAGCACTGAGCGGAGCGGCACCGTGCAGGGCGGTACGTGGAGGAGACGTAGTTGTTTTCGCAATCTACCCATTGGAACTGGCCACCGAGATCAAGGACGAAGTTGAGTGGGACGAGTGGGGTTCTTTCTCTGATTTGAGTGACGTATTGGAGGGTAGAAGTGTCTTTTGAAACTTGAAGAACAAGGGCTTTGGGTCTGAAAGATTGTTGGTTAGCTAAGGATGGAGGAGTGATGATGAGGAATGATAGGAGTAGGAGGAGAGTGGTAATGAGATTGTGAAAGTTTGAATTGTCCATTATTACTGTATAGGAGGATGGTTTGTGTGGAAACTTGAAATGGATTTGGATAATGAAGAATCGAGGAGAGGGACCTCTATTTATACAAAAACGAAAAGAGAAAAGGGAGTTGTCGGTATTGACTCGATCTTTAATGTAAATGGACGTGGTGTACGTGTATTTGTGAAAAAAAAAAATGATTGTATAAGACATCAGCTAACCTAAGATGTTAACATGTCAAACAAGACTGCCTACACAAGCTAGAGACTTTGAGATACAGTTAACAGTATTTAGAAATAATTAATTGGAGTGAGAGAGGTTTGCTATAGAAATTATTTAAACAGTAATATACTACCATATGTGTTTTCAAGACAAACTTTAATATCAAGAAATTTTTTAGACTAATCTTGTACGAGATTGCATTCCTATGTCTCTTCCAACGTCTGTGTTAATCGGGAATCAAACCTCACACTTTTTAGTCTCAGGATCCATTCCCAAATTCTCAAATTGACAGAATTACACTACTTGAGTCAACTCCCGTTGATTATTCTATGATTTTTTTTATAAGCACAAAAAAATATTATTCCAATCCCATGGGTTTTAATAAGCATCATTATATTTTATGATTGGTTGGTTAAAAAAAATATGTGTTAAATAACTACTTTGATAATTAATTGACTTGATATATAATGCACTTACAACATATTCCCTTATTTTTATTGATTTTTCAAAATTTTAATAAGTTTATGAGATCAAGAGAGTAATATTTTGAATGCATTGTTCATTCTTAATTATACATATTTAATTTTTTAATGAGTGACGTGTCTTAATTATATATATCTTGATTTTATTGATTTTGCTCAATAAAATTATAATTTTAATTACTGAATTTTAAAATATGATAGTCAGGATTTTATAACAATGATATATTAACATACAAAATTAACTTACGTCACAAGAAAAGTGACATATCACAAAGTGACAGATTTTCTATAATACTAATTGAATAATAAGTGATATGTATTTTTTTTATAATATAGACTAATTTATATATCGATTTGTAGATTGATACTCATTTTGTTCTTATATGTAGATTGCATTTTAGAATTTTTTTCATATATATAAGTTATTTTATACTAGGTATTTAATTCTTTTTCCTAAACTACATCCTTCTAATTAACTAAATTCAATTTTCTAAAATAGTAATACATGTAAAATAAGTACAAGTATAAATTGATAGGTTTTTCTTAAGTTACCCTAAATTCATATGTACTTCATTTGATGATTAATATAAGATATTTATTGACAAATAAATTAGGAAATTTTGTTAGTGTTATTGAAAATATCAATATTTAATATATGTAAAAGCTATTCCTATATTATTATTGTCGGGATTCTGAAAAGTGTTAAGTAAATATGAATATTTGCGAAATTAAGTAATTAAAAATGAAAATAAAATCTTATAAAAAAATAAAGTTTTTAAAATCATTTTATATTAAAGATCAAATGGAGTATAAGAAAATAATTATGTCTTTTAATAAAAACTTGAATTTAATACACAAAACTATTAGTATTACTCCCTCTGGTCTCTAATATAAGCATCATTTGACCAATTTTACTCCCTTTAAGAAAGTTAGTTAATATTGTTAGTGATATTGAAAATGTAAATATTTAGTATACTTTTTCAAAAGTACCCCTATAATTATTATTGGAAATTTAAAAAGTGTTGAGTAAATAGGGGTGTTTGTAGAAAAGAAATAATTAATGTTATTGGAAATTGGAAATGAGACTTATATTAAGGACAAAAAAAAGTCTTGAAAAAGTGCTTATATATAGGACCAGAGAAAGTATTATATATGAATCAAATAGTATGCGATGCATATTTATACATATGAAATTAAAATATATACATAATAACTAACATGAGTTTGGACAAGTGGTAAACGGATCGATCTCACTTGAGTAAGATCTCGAGTTCGATTCCCGGAGACTAGGGATGACAACGGGTCCGGGTGAGTCCGGGTAGTGGGGTACCCAGACCCAGACCCGTGCGGGTGTTTTAAGACCCAGACCCGCCGGGTACCCGCTGAACGGCGGGTAGACGGGTCCGCGGTACCCAGATGAATTTCAGGGGTACCCGCTATCCTTAAAAAAGAAAAAAAACTAATTTTTTACTAAAATTTTCTAAGGTTTTTGTAAAAAAAAAAAAAATACATCCTGAAATTTCATAACATGAAATGAAACAAACTAACTTCATCAAATGAAACAAACTAAAGTCACATGTTCACAACATCAATAACATCAAATGAATTACCAGCTAATTAAAGTCAAAAGTTCACATCAATAACATCAAATATTCAAATTAAACAAACTAAAGTTTTTAAAGCAATAACAAACACAAAGTATTCTCCATGAAATCCCTTCATTAAGCACATTAAGCACGATTTCACTACTCATCATCCTCCTTAATGCACATTAAGCACCCCTTCATTAACATCAATTGTGTCTTGTGCTTCCTGAAAAGCAAATATACAAGTTAAATATCAAACGACATAAAAGCAAGTGATTGGAAAGCACAACATAAAAGCAAGTGGGAGAAATTTCAGCAAATTAAGAATAGCAATTAATAATAGATATTCAAAATTAAGGTTTTTAATTTTTATATTCCTCAAACCACAACAAAATAAACAAGGACATGCACACTGAATTCTGCATATAAACTTAAAGACCTGAATGTGTACATAGTGATAAAATGCTTACTTAATAATTTTGTACTTTCTTTTCTATTTTTATGCTCCAAACGTAGTTGCATTAGTCAAACAAGTTCACAACATAAATCAATACCATCGTTGGAAACATCTTTGTCATGCACAGAGGAAAAAAAATACTACCTAAATACTTTTCCATAAAAAAAATACTACCTTAATAATTTTTCATAAACAAATATAAAAATTAATAATATGTCATACACAGATTTTAGTCTTTTACTGAGAAAAAAATACAACCTAAATAAATTTCCATAAACAAATATAAAAATAAATAATATATCATAAACAAATTTTCCTAAAAATATGTAATAATAATAAAACATATATATAATAGTTATCCTGGATTTAAAAAAAAAAGAAAGTAAAGGGAGGACGGTGGGGAGGGATAAAGTAGAGAGCAGCTCCTGCTGCTGCTGCCAAGGGAAGAAGAATTCGAACAAATGGGGAGTAAAAATTAGGATTTTCAGACTTTATATATATATATATATATATATATATGAAGGGTATATTTGTAAATATACATATACGTAAACGGGTCCGGGTACCCGCGGGTCCGAGTACCCCATTACCCGGACCCGGACCCGTTCTTTCTTAATGCCCGTTTTTACCCGTTTTTTGCTGCCCGTGGACCCATTTTTGGACCCGGTTCCGGACCCGTTGCGGGTATTATCCGCGGGTACCTGCGGATTTGGGCCTAATTACCATCTCTACCGGAGACTCTCTTGTCATAATTAGCCACGATCCGGGTGGAAAAAAAATAATTAAAAAAAAAATTATCATACAAATGTCCAGATAACCGAAGACACAACTATATAAAAGTAATGTTTGGTTTCAACATCAGATCTGATCCTGCTATAGAGATAAATCTAGAAACTGGTAGCGTGCTTGATTACTTATTTGAACTTTGACGAATATTATTATTATTATTATTATTTTTTAATAATAACTCTGCATATACTAAATTTTAATTTTGTATAAAAAAAATAATTATCCTTATCCTTTTGCAAATAAATATCTCTACCCTAAATTTGGTGCGATATTAATAATTGAAATTAACCTTTTCAACATAGAACTAATTTTGGTATATGGTGATTAATTTTTATTTTTTTTTGCAAAGCTACTTTTTCCGAAATAAAGTTATATTCGCATCAGTTGGGTCGGGGATTGAACCCACAACCACATGTTTAAGTAATATAGCTTTTTTCCGATTGTGTTACCCTCCACTAATATATATACCAATATATTTGAGTTTATATAAAAATAATAAATTAATAATATATTTGGGTTACTCTCTTCTTTAGAATACGAAATTCTCCTAACCCATATTCTCATAACATGTTTGTAATTTCTTTCTTTTCTTTACCGTTCACTTTCTATTTTCCATTTCAAATTTCATGTGTAATTTTTTTATTTTACTTGGTTATCTACTCTATCAAATCAGATTCTTAATTTTTTATTTTTTTTGAACAGATTCTTAATTTTTTATTTCCCATTATATTTTCTCCTTAATCATATGATATTCTTTAACTAAAGAAATAAAAAATTTATATCTCATACATCATGAGTTAAAAACTATTTCTTCTATCCTATAAAATTAGTGATAAGTTTCAAAAGGTTTTATTTCAAATCATGATAGTGAATAAAGAATTTGAAAATTATACTCTTAACATATAGTTAATAATCAGTTAAAAATACAATAAATATTTGATTTTTTTACAATTGATTAATTTTGTTGACAAAATGTTAAAGGTTTAATTTATGGGAGTTACTATCATGCAATCCAAAATTGGATGGTTGCTATGCAACCTTTTCTTAAATCTAGTTAAAATTAGGTTTTTGCAATTTAGTCCAACATAAAAAGTAAATAAAAATTTAGTCATTTGTACCTATAGACAAATTATAACTTTTAATTTAAAAAAAAAATTAAAAGTAGTTAAAATTAGTCACTTGTGTAAAAAGGCTTAATGCAAGTGACTAAATTTAAAATTAAAAGTTATAATTTGTCTATAGGTACAAAGTACTACATTTTAATTTACTTTTTATATTGGACTAAATTGCAAAAAACTAATTTTAACTACTTCAAATAATGATATGGCATAGGTGTCAACTTCTTATTGGTTTAAGAAAAGGTTGCATAGCAACCATTCAATTTTGGATTGCATGATAAAAATACCCTTAATTTATTTGATATTTTTGGAAAAAATGGAGGAGTAACTAATAAATTTGGTCCCTCAACATATCCTTCCCTTGACTTTTGGATATAGTTCTTCTTTTCAATTTTCTCTATCTACGTACACGTAGATATATTGATTCTGAAATTTTTGTACAAGAAACCACGTAATGTCAACAATCTCTTCCGAAAATAAATACATATAAAAAAATATTTAGAGACCTGCAAGCCTACAAACCTACACATAAAATTATGACACTTGTTATTTTCAAGTTTAAAAAAAAATTAAATAAAAGAATTTAAATGACAAATATCAAGATCCTAATGTGTAGACTTATGAGTAAACAAATGTATTGCTAATTAGTGTCTTATAAGAACATTGGTTAAGAAATATATTAAAGGAAAACTTGTATTGAAAATTCAAATTCACTAGTTCTTAAAATTTTAAATTCACTATTTTTAAAGTAAAACTACCTCTTTTGCTTTTGCTTCCTTAATCAATGATCTAAAAACACTCTTTAGCATTTTCCATAAAAAAATTAGGCTTAATTATGCCACAAGTCCCTGAAGTTTGGGGTACTTTTGTCAGATACCTTTATTCTTTTCTTTTCAATGTTTCACTACCCGAAGTTACTTCCGGGTTTGTCATATATCTCTGCTACCAATTATGATCAATGTTGCTAACATGTGACATCAGAATTCTAGTCAGACGTAAGAGATTGGTGATGTGGTGCTGCCGATGTCACACGAGCGAAGACGACATCTCTCTTCCATCCTTTTTTTTTAATTTTTTTATTTAACTAAAATTATAAAATATTAAGTTTTTTAGATTTTTTAATTTTTTTTAAAAGGACTTCGCTCACAGGGCACCACGTGTCTAGCCTCTTGCGTTTGACAAGATTTCGATGTTACATATCAACAAAATTGGCCAGAATTAATAGCAGGGGTATATGACAAATCTAGAAGTAAATTTCGAGGAGTCAAACATTAAAAAAAAAGAATAAGGACATCTGGTAAAAGTACCCCAAACTTCAGGAACTTGTGACATAATTAAGCCAAAAAATTATAAGGATCAAATAAAAAAAAAGAGGTCTTATTCATTTGAAAAAAAAGAGGTCTTATTCATTTGAAAAAAAAGGGAATTAATGATATCTAGCGTGTTGTTTGCTTATTAAGAACTTGGTCACGGAACTCTGCGCTAGAGGTAAGATCACTCTAAATCTCTAATCATAGACTGTTCACTTATTAATCAGGGCATCAGGAGTGCAAAATATTCTCTTAAATCATATGTGATGCTGCAGCCAGTTCCAGCCATTTATGCAAGAGCGGCGTGCGAGCTTATATCAATAATTTGGTTTTGCGGAGGAAAAAAAATATAGTAAAAGAGAAGTTAGGGAGATAGATTATGATAAAAAAAAAATAGATTTTATGGTTATTTGGTATGAGTTATGATAAATTAACATACACAATTAATCTACAAATAAGTTTACACCATAAAAAAGTGACATGTGTTACTTGTTAACCAATTAATAATAAGCAAATGATACATGTCATTTGCTTTGTGATATAAACTTATTTGTAAGTTAATTTTGTAGGGCTATCAATTACTTTTTTTTTTGGATTACAAACGAGGTACCTGAGACTAGAACCCAGGACCTGGGAGACTAAACTACCTAGGTATCCCTACAGCTACCAACTGAGTTGACTTGCGCGGACTCTATCAATCACTTTTGGTTTGGTATATAAGAGAAAATGTAAAGAGATAAAAGGGAGAAGTTGAGTTTTTTTTTTCATTTTAATTGGTTAAAGAAAAAAAAAAGAAATAATAGAATAATAAATGTGATACCATACAATTACAATGTTATTAAAAAACAAGAAATAATAGAATAATAAATATTTAAACCTCTTAATTATTACTATTAGCCATTGATAAGTGATAACATACAGGTACAGTTTATATCAATGAACAAAACAATTGGCACCACCGATGATACCGTATTGGATGACACCACTTCAAACATTATTAACAATTAAAACCAATTGTTGGACATCATGGTAGACTAGTCCCAGAAGGAGCGGAGCCCATTGTGGCGACTCACAGACACTAGATTTGAGAAATGAGAAGTCAAGTAGTGTGGTCAATATCGATGGGCGGATATGGATATGGATATGCTATGCATATGAAAAAAGGACAAGGTTTTTCTTGGCATCAACCAATAAGATTTTTTGTTCGAATTCCTTGCGGAACCATTAATATTTTCAAAAGCATTTTTAATATTAGGGAGCGCTTGAAATTAATCCGGAGCAAACAACATGGTTAATTCTCCCAGCAAAATGTTTTTAGTGACGATAAGAATGAAAGAATAAAATAATTTTATATTTATTTTTTCAATAAAAATATTATTTTTAAATTCTTATCTTGCGACCTAACAAGAAATTTTTTGAAAACAAATACAGTACTAAATCATACTCAACAGGATTTCAGGATTCTGAACCAATCTTACCTGGAATAGCAAATCCTGAGTTTATCTTTAAAGTGCGGATCTAATTATCTTAGTGTATAGAAGTCAAACCAACGAAATGATGATTGAACCGTGAAAGCAAGTTTTGCAGAGGCCATAACCAGTGCAGCACAATACTGCTAATAGAATACTGCAATTTGATATTAAGGTGTTTGAATAACAGGGAAACTTGCCATGTGAAATTAACCTTCATAATGCTGCATCAACGAAATGGAAGTTTCCCATAAGCTCTAGTCCTAATAAAATAATAACAATAATGCTACGTGAAATGGTGTTCACATTGTCCTGTTTATGCATAAATATCATAAGACTAGCATTTGTGTAAATCGTCTCACTACGTAGACCTCAGCCAGTTTCCTTTGATTTCCATTTCTATTTCCAAGTTGTAAGAAGAAGATGTCACTTCCATTTTCCAAGTTCTTGTTACTATTGCTCCATGTCTTCTTCTCATGTTCTCTTTTTCTTTTTCCCATTCCCACTCACGAGACAGAAACAGCTCTGGTGGCACCCATTTTCAAAGACAAGTCCACCAATCTCTTCACCCTTTCCGTCAACCTCAAAACACCCCTTCAACGCACCAACTTATACCTCGACCTAGGCTTCTCCTTCTCCTGGCTTCTCTGTGACACTTATAACTCTTCCTCTTTCAGCGAAATCCCATGCACACAGGAAAACTCACTCTGCCTTAACGTTGGATTCGGAGGACTGAGTTGCGGTAATTGCGTCATTTTCAGTCCTCCGAAACCCTCTTGCATAGAGCAGAACTTAGTATGCGATTCCTTCCCTGAAAATCCAGTCCAAAATGGATTGAAGGCCATCGGAAAAGGCGGCTTGGCAGTTATCGACACGCTCGCTTTGCCCACCACTGCGAATGATGGCTCCGCTTTGGGCTCGTTGGTTCGGATCACTAACTTCACTTTCGCATGCACATCGGACAATTCCACCAACGTTATGAAAGGCCTTCCCAAACACATCACTGGTTTAGCTTCCTTGGCAAGATCCAATCTCTCTATTCCAAACCAAATAAGCTCTGCTCTCTCCACTCCCAACATTGTTTCACTTTGCTTTCCAAGCTCAACTAAAGTTAACGGTCCTGGTCTCGCTTTCTTCGGCACCACGGGCCCTTACTATGCTCTTTCTTCTTCAAATTCCAAGATTGACCTCTCCGAATTGCTTGTTTACACTCCCCTCATTGTTAACCCTGTTGCGTTTGGGGACACTGTCATTAATTACAGGACAGGTACTCCCTCTAGTCATCATTTCATTGGTTTGACTTCGATACATGTTAATGGTAAGCCCGTTCCTGTGAATTCCACACTCCTTGCTATTGATCAGGAAAGCGGTCTCGGTGGGACGGAGATCAGCACAGCCACTCCCTACACTCGTTTGGAATCTACGATCTTCAAAGCGTTCGCTGAGTTGTTCGAGAAGGAAGCGGCTTCCCCTCCTTTCAACCTCAAAGTAACTTCCCCTGTGAGGCCTTTTAACGTGTGCTACCCTGCAGGAGATCTCACCCTTACCCCTGAAGGTCCCTCCGTGCCGATCGTTGATTTCGTGCTGCATGCGAAAGATGTTGTTTGGAGGATCGTGGGAGCGAATTCGATGGTGAGGATTCAGAACAAGAAGGGAGTGGACTTGTGGTGCTTAGGATTCCTAGATGGTGGGGTCAATGGGGACGCGGTCGTAAACGGTAAAAACGACCAGAAAACGCCCATAGTGATAGGAGGGAAGCAGCTGGAAGATAATCTGATTCAGTTTGATATTGAATCAAACAGATTCGGATTCACATCTTCGCTCTTGTCTCATTCGCTATCATGTACTAATCTTGCTATTCACAGCAAGTAATTAGTTCAGTGCTACTTAACACGTGTGTTATGCGTATTTATTTCTGTTTTCAATTGTTCATGTTGGTATACAAAGTTAAAAATAAACTCAGCACTATTATATGTAGTTTTTGTAATGCTGCAACTTTTGTGACAACTAAGGCTTCATAAGGCTCAGCAGTGGTCAGCACGATAAAGAATTGTTGCTATATTTTGTTTAGCTGCTAGCTGCTTCTATTTCTTTTTTTTTTAACTGAATACTTTACTGGTGACTTAATTTCCTAACTGTCTACTACCCTATTCAGTTTCATAGAAGGAAAAATTAAAACAAAGAGTAATGGATAAAGAAGATTCCGATCGACTTTCAAAGAATATACTGTATTAAAGAGTAAAAACCACACGCACATCAACTTGGACAATTAATAAAAGAATAATTTTCATTCTGTGAGCTCACATCATTCTGCATTTGGACTCATAGTCACAAGACAGGCTCACATCATTATTGTCCTTCGGTGATGGTGGTATCTGCAGTGGCACTGGAACCTGATAGCAGTGGCAGTGTGGTGCTGGATGGTAATAATGGTAAGCATGGTAGGGAGGGATTGCCAATTGGTGGTAGGGACCAGGGATATAGTAGTAAGGTCCACCATAACTAAACACAAATTCAGCACAATGAGGCTTGCTCTCCACTTGAGAACATTCTCTAGGACTAGGTGCTGTCTTTGATTCATGAGGCATGTGCTTCTTATTATTCTCTTGCTCATCATTTGGTGGTGGTCCTGATGGAGGAGATGTCAATCCATCACATGAATATTTCTGTTCTTTCGTGACTTCTCCAATCACCGCGGCAAGCGTAATCATATCCATTGAACTCTTCACTGTTACTCTTCCTACATCTCTTCAACCTTGATGGAGTGTACACATATACAAAATTACATATTTAAACAAAGTTTTCATATGAAAAATAGCTTGAGTAAATGTTAAGTTTCATATGGTAATTACCATTCAGTTGTGACAACAATTTCTTCACCTTCTTTTGACACTTGGGGCATCTTAGTTTAAAAGCATAAGTCTGCTATGAAGTAATTCAAGGAGAAGATTTAAAAAAAAAATGCTAGGCTATTTAATTAGAAGCTTTCTCAATGTATGCACAATTAAAAGAAATTCAGCAATGGTGAATATATGTACCTGGGGAGCAAAGGACTGGTCCATCTGAGTATAATGCAAGGGAGAATTGAGGGTTTGAGATAATAAGAAGTTAGTTTATATGCAGAGGATGAATAATTTCCCTAATTACAACAAGTTAATAATGCAACTCCCAAGATAGAGACTAGCTACTAGAGTTCAAATAAGACTTGTGAACTAGTGTGGAGAGTAACACAATTAGCTGTTACTTAAACAAGTGATTAGGGGTTCAATTTATAACTCTTGCGAGTATAAAAGACTTTGTTGGAATGGTTGCCTCGAAATGTTAGCTAGTATCCAAAAGAATTAGTCACTAGCGTGAATAAATACTTTGGAAAACCAAAAAACGAAGACTTGAGAATTTTCCAAATGAAAGAGACAGATAGGCTGCTAAGGGTTTTGGGAAAAGATTTTTGGGTTTTTATTTTTTTTTTAAAAAAATGAAATTATTAAAATACCTCATTGTCATTAAAACTCATTTGCACAAGACACATATGAGTAATTTTGCCTAAAATAAATTGGTACACAATACAATATATTTCAATTGGAAAAAATTACTGAAATTGGCAAATCCCAAGACTCTTTCTTTTTGAACCCCCTAGTTACTCAATGGCCCCCATTTGTATTTTTATAGACGAAGTTGTCTTTTATTTACCGCCTGAAACCAGGCGAAAATAACTTTCCGCCTTTTAGAAGTCGGGAACAAATTTAATATTTCCGACTAGTTCAAGTTGGAAAAATTCCGATTGGTTAGAGTCGGAAAAAGCTAAGGAGGTTAGTTTATTAAGGAGTCGGAAATATTAAGGATTTAAGGTTACTCATGCAACACAGCTCACCAGCATCATTGGTCTACTGCTTCCCCTCACATTCATTTGTTCCCCCCAAAGTAGCTTCATTCAACTCTCCCTTCCCTCCCTCAGTACCTGAACCTTCTCATTTTGTTCTTCGATGAGTTTCTTGTATGTGTTCCATTATTCTCCTTTTTACTCTCTCTCTCTCTCTCTATATATATATATATACATATTTTTGCCTGCTTCCAAAATTTCTTTATACTTTATTGAATTTATTACAATTTAGATTCATTCATTCTAGTGTGATTTAATAGTCTAAGTTGTCACTGCTCTGTCTATTTGATTTCCATGTCTGAGGTTAGTTTTTCCGACTCTAACCAGTCGGAATTTTTTCGACTCTTACTAGTCGGAAATATTAAATTTGTTCCCGACTTCCAAAAAGTGGAAAGTTATTTCCGCCTGGTTTCAGGCGGTAAATAAAGGACAACTTCGTCTATAAAAAATACAAATGGGGGCTATTGAATAACTAGGGGGTTCAAAAAGAAAGAGTCAATCCCAAAAGATATATTGCATTGGCAGAAATTGTTCACTTTTACTTTTGGAAGTTGTGAAGGATATGCAGCATAGCAGCAATAGATGGGCGCCCCCAAAATTTCAAACAGGTCAGAAAAATTAGAAGAGCCAAGTTTAACTATCAATATTTTTCGAATACATATTCTAACAAGAAGAGCAAAAGACCAACTGTTTTCAAAGATGGATTATGTCTCTTAAAAGGGTGGATCTTGCTACTCCCAAATCCCTCAAGGATAGACTTCGTTGAAGCAGAGGAATGAAAACGAATGTTTAGATGCACGTTGTATTCCTTTGGAATTGATTATGGGAAGAAGAAGCTACTCACACTTGTTTCATATCCAACATGATTTTGAACTCAAATATGATTTTCCACTACCAAACCAAACATGTACTTAAGTGTATAAGCAAAGTCAAGTAGAAAGAATAGTGCCAATAACAAAAGTGCTTGGACATGATAGAAGAAAATGTTGAAAGTAACCATTCCTATCTACATTAAACCTTTAAATAGAACAGATAGTGTTGCAATTTACACGTGTAAAATGCTACTTCTTAGTATCAAACTACAGTAGTTGCTAATGATATAACCCCGTATTTCTTATAATTCTTTTGTGAATGATTTCATTATTACAAAATAACAGACAAACTAGAGGTTACTCAATACTCCTATTCCAGCCACTTAACAACACAAATTAGCCAGTACTAACATGTTAGTACCTCATTGATTCCTCATCTCAGAACGAAGCATCAGCAATAATAATCAAATTCAAACTCTGGAGGAGAAGCCCCAGAAACAAGAATGCCTCTGTAAGGGCAAGGGCATTTTGCTATTGTTGCAATAATCGGCTGATTTATCATTCTTAGGTTCTGCTCATCAAGATAAGTTGATATATCACTCTTTGGTTCTGCTACATTTTAAGTATTAAATATTTAGTTTTACAATGCAAATATACCTTTTTGAACCTTTTATTCTCAATCAAGAAAATTCATTTTTTAGGGGGAACTACCAAGTGCCAACAAAAGCTATGACCTGCCCAATTTATTCAACTCAGTATATATGGCTAGCATACTGCTCACTCAGTTTTATGTATATCAGAACACAGAATGTTCAGACAAGCTTTTCTTGTGGTAAAGCATCATAATGGTCCATATCAGTACTCCAATTACAATTCTTGCAATCCAATACATATATAGGTGAATCCACATGTTCTGCAACATTTGAAACGGGATTAGACCAGAAGACACCCTTCCATGATTGTAACAGCCTTCCCGCGCAAAAGCACTCTCTGCTTCTGCTCATCGAGATGAATATTCAGAACCCCACCCCTGGGTGATGCCTGCTTAAATGTATCGCAGAGGGTTAGAGAGGCAATGACAAAAGATAAACACAATGAGCCAAAGGAGAATACCTGATAAGCATTGAAATCACACTTCCCCAGCTTCTTGCTCCAGTAGGATGCTAAAGCGCAATGAGCACTCCCAGTAACAGGATCCTGAAAGGAAATAGGAGTTATCTAATATCATCTCATTAATTATATGTTGATATGTTTGCTAACTAGGGTATCATTCCCATTCACTAAATTATCCAATTGTGGACCTTGGAAAAATAAGTAGTAATAACAATATTATGCATTTCAAAGGTTTTTTTAACTTATGATGAACTGCTTGTTTTATATAACAAGACTAGAACTCAGAAATGCTAGCGTGTAAGGTAAAAACAACAGGAAACAAGAGTGAAGTCCAAAATCAATCTATGAACACACCATACCAAATACCTTCACTCTTCATTTATTGCATAACTAAGGAGACACTTTGCATAAAATTGGACAAGCGTTATATTATACTCCCTCCTGTCCTATTTACAAGACCCTTTTGAGGTTTTTATTTTGGTCCTATTTATAAGACCTCTTTTCAATTTTCAATAACATTTAATTACTTTTTTCACTAACACCCATACAAAGTCAACACTTTTTAGAGTTCCAATGATAATTATAGGGGTAGTTTTGAAAAAGTATATCAAATTTTCACATTTCCAATGTCACTAACAAATTTACCCACTTTCCTTGGTGGAAGTGAAAAAACCCAAAAAGATCTTATAAATAGGACCGAAGGGAGTAGTCATCATATCTAGCATTATAGTCATAATATCTCAGCTACTTACCTCGTTGATTCCAACGTTGGGGCAGAAAACTCGACTGATGAAGTCAAATCCTGACTCCGAAGGAGTGGCCGCTGAAACAATAACTCCACTTGTAGGTAATTTAACTATTGCATCAAGTTGTGGTTGTAGTTCAACGACAGTGGTTCCAGAAGTGACCACAACCTAAGAGAAATGACAACAACCTTCATGATGTTTGAGGTGCACATATTGATCAAAACACAAACTTTCTATTTTGAAGGTAAGACAATAGTGGCATGAGATATATACTCAACACTGTTCTTTATTCCAATATCCACAATATGAAAAATGATGAAACTATGATCTCCATCAGATACCAGACCATGTAACTAGGATATGTTTTTTTTTATGGCAAATAAAAACTGTAATTACTAGCACAACAATAAAAATGGAAGAGTGGACATTTAGGAATTACAAGTAAGTCGTCTCCAATCTGTGTCTTCTTTATATCAACTATGGAAGCACCGTTCAAGGCCTCTGAAATCTGTGAAGTCTCGGGCAAGTTGAATTCTTCAAAAGGGTCAACAGGAAAATCCAATTCAATAGAAAATCCATCCTGAGCTTCACCATTGTGCAAGTTTGAGGCATTATTGATATTGATTGGTGACACTTTTCTGGCAGTTAATACACCAGACAGAGTCAGAAATTCAATAACATCGGTATCCACCAAACCAGATGAATATAGAGCGTGTGCAGCTGCTAATGTGGCATGGCCACAAAGATTAACCTGCATAAGGGTCCAGATAATATGTTAGTGGTTTTGAGAAGCGCCAATGATGCGGTTATCTACTTCCTCAATTCCTAAATACAGTATAAGACTAATTTTGGACTTTCTTTAAGAATTGGATTCTCTAATTTAAAACTTTCATAATTTCAAGGACTACATTCTATACTAGAAAATAGTTTATTTTATTCAGAGTGAAGACCTCCTTTGGTCCCTATCGATTGTGCACAGTACCAATTTGATCATACAATTCATAATACCACGTTTAGTCTCTAAAAAAAATTCATACCAATTTTGTCCCTAACCTTTTTTCCATACCAATTTCATCCCTCAAGATTTTCTTCCATACCAACTTGGTCCCTCAATTTTAAGGATTAAATTGGTACATTTGACAAACGTAAGGGACTAAATTGATATGAAAAAAAGTTGAGGGACCAAAATTTTTTTTGAGGGACTAAATGTGGTATTATGAATTGTCAGGGACTAAATTAGTACTGTGCAAAATCGACATCCACCTGCGCAACTTGATAACTAATCCTTTCGACATTGTCGGACCCTTTTGGGTAGTCTCACAACGAGGCCTCTTACACTAATATTTCGTACTATTTGGCAACAGCGATTACTGTATTGGTGGCATCCACCTAAATTTTCCAAATTTCTATTCACATCTCTCAGCTGACAATCATGGCTTTGCACAATAGAAAAAAATAAAATAAAATAAAATCGTGATGGGTAAAGAATAGCTACGAGTATAGTATACTCCCTTCAGCTTGAAATATAAGTAACAAAAAACACATCTCTCTTGATTTAAAATATAAGCAAAATTAACCAACTATCTTAAATTTTATTTCATTCCCAACCCAACTTTCCTAAAATATTCCTAGAAAATTGTTATTTTATTTAATTTTTGTTTCATTCTCAATGCAACTTTCCTAAAATACCTCTATTCTTTTATAAATTTGAGAAAATTAAATACAACAAACTAACCTCCTTAATAAGCGCAAATTTAGTTAGTTTGAGTATAAGTGAAGAAAGAATGAATTAACCACCAACATACCTGAGTAAGAGGGGTAAACCATCTGAGGTGAAAACGGGGAGAAGAGGTAGTTCCACTTCCATTGTGGTGGATGGGAGTCAAGTAAGATGTCTCAGAGACGTTGAACTCTTTGGCTACCGCTTGCATCCATTTATGGTCCCTCACTGTCACACTCTCTTCTTCATCATCGTTATCTAATAAACACACTGCAGCTGGGTTCCCCTTGAAAGCTGACTCCGCGAATGCGTCCACCTGTTATGTTTTATACCAACTCAACATATAATACAATCATTCATCACATTAAACCTATTCATGATTCATGAATAACACGATAATATTATTATTAATAATAAAACAAAGGAATAGTACATACCACCCAATATTTCACAGGTTTCTTTGCCATTGAAGAGGAAAGACAAAAAGAACGATTATGCCAAGGTGAGTGAAAGAAATGCTATTATGCTCAAACTGGGTGCTTCAAAGTTCAACTGCCAAGTCCACCCTCCTTTTCTAACTGGTGGAAGTGTCTTCATCATTTTATAAGTAGTATTTTGTACAATGAGATTAATTACTTTCTCCTCCTATAAAGATTATACAAACATCCTTGTTTATTTAAAAAATTTTAGAGTCTTAATAATAGTTTAGAGGATAATTTTAAAAAAGTATATTACATATTATCAAATTCAATATTATTAATGATATTAACTAATTTTCTTAATACATGTTCAATTCAATTTTATCAACTTCTGTATAGAGATGGAGTGAATATCATGTACACACCATCCAATAAAAAGAGATTGATCAAGAGGTCAGCCTATAATATGCAAATGTAAAATTAAAAATTAAAATAATAAATTTTTTAATCTCAATTATAAAAATTAAAAATAAAAATAAATATTTATAATTAAATAATGTTCATGGAAAATAATAACTTCAAAATTTTCAAAATGTTATTTTTTATTATTTTAATAAAGTTTAACTATTTTTAAATTATTATTTTGATTTTAAAAGATTTTGTCAAGAAAATCCTTAAACTAAAAGCACTTACGTGTGAGAATTTGAGTTGAAAATTTTAGCAAAAGCAAACAAAGGTTGGTGTACTTGCTCACTTCCTTAACGAATTGACAACTTCGTTGGTAGGTGAGTAATACATCATAATTTAACATAGGGATCTTTATTTGCTCCCTTTAAATAAATTTTAGAGGGCTAGAAAAAAGAAATAAAGGAAAAAATGGTACATAAGTTTGAATAGACGAAAAATACTTAAGTTGAATGTTCGGACACTCTCAACGTTTAGGCATGGCAACGTATTTGATATGAGACAAATTTCATCAATATTAATCTCACATCTATCAAAAGGGAAACACATTCGAGTGCAAATTTAAAAAAACAACTATGAAAAAATGAAATCTAAACTCATTTGTATTGGATTATGGGAAACCAATAGGTAAGCCGGCCAATTATTTTTAAAATTATTTTTTATTGTATCAAGCATAAATCATATATAAAATACATTAATTCAAATAATGACATCAAATTTTAAAAATGTATAAAATATTTAGAATTATTTTATGATTTCAATCAAATATATTAATTTAACTTCATTATTTTAATACCATTATAATGAAAATGAAAATTATTTAATTTTTAAATCAAAACAAGTATAGAAACACTTATAATCCCATAGTTGTCCCTTGGGTTTCTCCAAACCCAATCATAATAAGTTTTTCCCATCACGGTAAGATTGTATTTGCGGATTTAATTACCAATGTCTATGGATGCCTACCAATTTCGTCATGTACAGTAAGAGCAGAATCCGTCTATTATGGAATTGGATGAAATATGGCCATGCGTGATGCAGGAACATGTCAGATTGATTAATTAAATAAACTAGCAACTAGCAATTATCCCGATAATTATTAAAATTATATGAATAATTAATAATTAAATAATCCCATAGTTGTCCCTTGGGTTTCTCCAAACCCAATCATACAGAGTTTTTCCCATCACGGTCAGATCGTATTTGCGGATTTAATTACCAATGTCTATGGGATGCCTACCATGTACAGTAAGAGCAAAATCCGTTTATTATGGGATTGGATGTAATATCAATATGGCCATGCGTGATGCAGGAACATGTCAGATTGATTAATTAAATAAACTAGCAACTACAGTAGCAACTAGCAATTATCCCAATAATTATTAAAATTATATGAATAATTAAATAATTAAATTATTGTCTATACTCTATAATAGCCAATGGGCATGTTGCAGGCCGGGAAAAGCCACCGAGCTTCTAATGGTAGATCTCATAACAGTACTCCTTCATCGCACATTCTAGAAGAATTTTTTGTCCTATTTATAAGGGATTTTGCATTTTCTAGGAAGCATTTATTGCTGTTTTCTCTTATTTGCCCTTTATCCATTAATGTGAAATAATACATTATGAAATTCCCAATACTCCCTCCGTTTCACTTTAAGTACTTTTTGGACTTTTGCACATAGATTAAGAAAGTGATGATTATGATGATTATTGTAAGTTTTATGTGTATTTTGTCAAAAATATACCTATTTAATATTTTTATTTTGTCAATGCATCATTACTAGTATTACAAATTTCAAAACTAAAACAACATTAAATGTAAGGGTAAATAAGGAAAAACAGTATTAAATGTTGCCTAGATTTGGTAGAAATACACTTATTTTGAAACAAAATTTTGATGTTAAAAAGACACTTAAAGTGAAACGGATGGAGTACAAGATAAGAGAGTAAAATTGTAATGTTAATGTATTTTTTTAAAGTTTCAAGAAACTTAACTACCTTCCTTGGTCCGTGTGATATGGATAAATATGTCCTATAAATAGGACCAGAGGGAGTAGTACATAGTAGTAGTCACCCGGTCCCCAAAAATGGAATCTGCCCAAACTCAAAAAAAAAAAAAATGAATTCCCGCCCAGAAAAAAGCATATAATTTTTTTTTTTTAAAAAAAATATATGCTTTGGGTTTTCTGTGTTCTTTTTATGTACATGTTTTTGTTATTTGGATTTGAATTTTTTTTATTATATGCTTCCCGACACAGGTAATGGTCCAAACAAGTAAAATATAAAATAATGGTCCAAACAAGTAAAATACTCCCTCCGGTCCTATTTATAAGACCCTTTTGGGGTTTTTATTTTGGTCCTATTTATAAGACCCCTTTCCAATTTTCAATAACATTTAATTACTTCTTTCCACTAACATCCCTATAAAGTCAACACTTTTTAGAGTTCCAATAATAATATAAAGGTAGTTTTGAAAAAGTATATCAAACTTTCACATTTCCAATGTCACTAACAAATTTATCCACTCTCCTTGGTGGGAGTGAAAAACCCCAAAAGGATCTTATAAATAGGACCGGAGGGAGTATAAAACAAGAGTGCTTCTACTATGAACCGGTTTTTAAATAATAGGTACGCTTACCAAGCTATGATATTTTACACTTATGTTCTATATTTTTTCAAATGACTTCATTTATAAATAAAGCTTAATACTTTAAAGATTCCTCACTTTCCTATGTTATTTCTTTCATTTTTCTTCCTTTAAGAATCAGTCACTAAATGAATAGGAAGACTAAAAAATAAAAGTGAAGAAGCATCAAGTTGAATTTGATTTTGGTCATTTTTAAGTTACATGAAATTCTTTTTTAGTACAAATCAGATTTGTTGCACTAAGAATAGCATTACACTTTAAAAAAATAGTACAAATCGGTTTTGGTCCACTATACACAGCTGCTGCAAACCATTAATATCTCAAGACTGCAACAATTCATATTTGGTCCATTTATCCGACACAAAATATCTAACTACGATTTTTTTTTTTTTTTATTTAAATTTGGATATGAATATTCATTGTGTTGCCTATGTTTTCCGCATCATAAGCAATTTGTAGTATATTATTGCTAGCAGCAGCCAGAGGGGCTGGGAGGATCTGCTAAAAAAAACAACCTGATCAATTTATTCAACTTAACAAATGTGACTTAAGTTATTATTGCTAGCATAATGATTCATATCAGAACTCTAGTTACAATTCAATATATCATTGATAGCAGCAGCTAAATGGTTTTCTTGTGGTAAAACATCATAATGCACTCCAACAATCCGATACATATATAGGTGAATCCACATATTCTGCAACGTTAGGAACAGGATTAGACCAGAAGACACCCTTCCATGACTGTGACAGCCTTCCCACGCAAAAGCACTCTCTGCTTCTGCTCATCAAGATGAATATTCAGAGCCCCACCCCTGGGTGATGCCTGCTTAAACGTAATGCACACGGTTAGCGTGAAAATGACTAAGATGAACATAATGAGCATAAGGAGAATACCTGATAAGCATTGAGATCACACTTCCCCAGCTTCTTGCTCCAGTAGGATGCTAAGGCACAATGCGCAGTCCCACAAACAGGATCCTGAAAGGAAATTGGAGTTATTTAATATCATCTCATTAATTTCATGTTGATATGTTAGCTTTCTACAATGTCATTCCCATTCTGCTAAATTATCCAATAGTGGACCTTAAGAAAATAGGAAGTAATAATAATATTATGCATTTCAAAGGTTTTTTTTTTTACTTATGGTGAACTGCTTATATTATATAACAAGACTAGAACTCAGAAATGCTAGTGTTGTAGGGTAAAAAACAACAGGAAACAAGAGTGAACTAGAATCTTTAGGGATTATGCAATTCAAAATTTGCATAAATATTGTTGAGTCCAAAATCAATCTCTTAATTGTACCTTACCAAATACCTTCACTCTTCATTTATTGCATAACTAAGGAGACACATACAATAAAATTGGAGGAGCATTATAGTCATAATATCTCAGCTACTTACCTCATTGATTCCAAATTTGGGGCAGAAAAATCGGCTGAAGAAGTCAAATCCGGACCCCGAAGGAGCGACTGCTGAAACAATTATCCCCCTTCCAGGAATTTTAACTATAGCATCAAGTTGTGGCTGTAGTTCTGTGACAGTTGTTCCGGATGCGACCACAATCTAGGAGAAATGATAATAATCTTCATTATATTTTGATGTGCACAAACTTGCTCAAAACACAAACTTCCCATTATGAAATAATAATAAATGATGAAAATATGGTTTCCACCAAACACCATATCGCAAGGATACAGTGTTCTTTGAGAAATAATTAAGGCATAACTAATAGTACTACAACTACAACAACAACAACTAAGCCTTTGTCCCACTAGGTGGGGTCGGCTACATGGATCAAACGACGCCATAAAGGCCTATCATAAATCATATCTTTTGATAAGGCATAACTAATAGTACTATTAGACAATAATAAAAATGGAAGAGTGAACGTTTAGAGATTACAAGCAAGTCATCTCCAATTTGTGTCCTCTTTAAATCAATTATGGAAGCACCGTTCAAAGCCTCCGAAATCTGTGAAGTATCAGACAAGTTGAATTCTGTAATAGGGTCAGCAGGAAAATCCAATTCAAAAAATCCATCCTGAGTTCCACCGTTTTGCAAGTTTGAGGCATTATTGATATTGATTGCTGGCAATTTTTTGGCAGTTAATACACCAGACAGAGTCAAAAATTCGATAACATCGGTGTCCACCAAACCAGATGAATATAGAGTGTGTGCAGCTGCCAATGTGGCATGGCCACAAAGTTTAACCTGCATAAGGGGGTCCATATAATGTGTCAGTGGTTTTGAAAAGAGCCAACGCTGCTGCGGTTATCAGATATTGGCAGCAGCATAAATTGTCTATTCACACTCCTCAAGCAACAATCACCATTCTCTAAAAGGGTTATGTTGAAGACAAATTCCACACCTTCTCAATGTAAACGCAACAATTTCCAATATAGTGATCATTTTTAATTCCTTAACCAATAACCTCAGGGCACGGTACGGTACTAATTGTGATGGATTAACGTGGAGAATTAGATTAAATGATGATGGGTTAAAAAACGAAGTAGCGAGTAAGAAGAGAATTAAGCACCTACATACCTCAGTAACAGGAGTAAACCATCTGAGGTGAAAACAGGGAACAGAGTTAGTTCCATTGAGGACAGGAGTCAAGTAACATGTCTGAGAGATATTGAACTCTTTGGCTACCGCTTGCATCCATTTCTGGTCCCTCACACTCTCTTCATTATCAAATAAACACACTGCAGCTGGGTTCCCCTTGAAAGCTGACTCGGTGAACGCATCCACCTGTTTTATAACAACTCAACATATAATATAATCATTCACCACACAAATAACAAAATAATAATAATAATAATAATACAACAAATTAAAGGCATACATACCACCCAATATTTCACAGGTTTCTTTGCCATTGAAGAAGAAGAAGAAGAAGAAGAAGAAGGACAAGAAGAAGAACTAAGTTGAAATGCTATTATGCTCAAAGTGGATAGTTCAAGTTCAACTACCAACTCCAGTCTCCTTTACTAAACTTTGATATCTTTCTTAGATACCAAAAGCATATACCATCCAATAAATGGAGATTAATTAAGAGGTCAGCCAATAATATGCAAATGTAAGATTAAAATAACGTTATGAATATGCCCAAAAAAAAAAATTAATAATAATAATAAAATAAATTATTGTTTCAAGAAAGTTGGGCTATTTTTAGATTATTAATATCAGGACTATTGCTAAGAAAACCATTAAAATAAAAGCAGTTTACGTGTGAGAATTTGAGTCGAAAATTTCAGCAGAGCAAATGAAGGTTGGTCTACTTGTTCACTTCGTTACCAAATTGACACCTTCGTTGATAGGTGAGTAATACTCACTCCAGTCTTTTATATATGTGTGAGTTTTATTAAAAAACACATCCACTAATTAATTAGTAGTAATATTGAAAATATAAATGTTTGATATACTTTTTTAAAATTATCCTTATAATTATTATTGAGATTTTAAAAAATGTTGAATAAATAAGGGTATTTATGAAAAATGATGAATTAATGATATTGAAAATTAAAAATAAGATTTATATTAAAGACAAAAACAATTTTAAAAGATATTTATATATAAGATCGGGGAGAGTGCATCATAATTTACTAAATGATTTAAGGTGATTATATCATTATTTGCTCTCTTGAAAAAATATATATAGTGGGTATGCTAGGAAAAAATAGAGGTGAAAGAAAGGTACATAAGTTTGGATAGGCCAAAAATACTTAAGTTGAATATTCCGTCACTCCCTATGCCTACCTATTTCGTCATGTATAGTTTTTTTTTTGGTTTGCACCCTGGTCGACTAATCCAGTTCGAGGGGGTCCCAGGGTTAAGGTTTTATTCCTCTCCCAACGTTGTTGCGGGGGATCGAACCGTGGTTCGTCCTACCAAGTGCAGCCCCTGGCACCACTGTACCAACAGCTCGTTGGTCGTCATGTATAGTTGAATACAGGAGCAAAATTTCTTTATTATTATGGGGTTGGATGTACTATGGCGCTGCCTGATGCACAAGCATGTCATATACATTAATTAAATAAACTAGTAAATAATTATTAAATTAGATAATTAAATTATTTTTATTGCCAATCAATTTAATTATTGACAATGAAAATTTAATGGCAAGAATCTTTGTTTTTATTCCTTGACAATCAATTAAATTATTGAAAATCAAGAGTTCAAGACTTGATGGCAATAACAAGATTAAGTGAGCATGGCTGCAGAGCCATCAAGAAAAATGATGCATCCAATATTCGTGTCCATCACATTTTCCATATTTGCAGGAATGGGGAATTTTTTTTACAATACCCCCTTACATTCATTCGTTTACTCAAATGGACATCGAGCTATAGTAATATGAAGTACAACAAAATAAATTATCTACCCACTATCCACTGCTGTTGCAAACCATTGATATTATTAGCCGCAACAATTCATATTTGGTCCATTTACCGGAAGAGCCTCAAGCCTGATCTCTTGAACACTTTTCCTTCAAGCTTAAGCCGTCTATATGCCTCTCTCAGATGACATGGCCGGATTGGTCCAGATTCTTTCCTTTCTTTCATAACTATTCTAGCTGCAGAAAATAGTCCCCTTGATTAATCGAAAAAGCTGAAATCTGAACATTAGCCTTAAGACAAATACATTAAAACATTTTGACCTTGAAAACACAATATGCATAGATCAAGCATCTCGTACATGTAAAGGAAAACTAGCCATACCTGTTTCAACAACTTCACCAACAAACAGTTTTGCTATCCCAGACACTACAATTGTCATTGGCACCGAAATTTTCTGGGTCCCAGTGATGCCTGCTAATAACTGCTTTGATGCCATCAAGAGGAGGCAGCTGGTGAGTAATCTGAATTTGTCATAATATAAATTTAAAGTGCAGATTCTAATGCAAAAAAGGCAAACTAGTGTAAAAATGCAAGAGTTCAGAAGTAGCAATGCACAAACCAAGGTCACAATGTGGCAGAAACCAGACATGAAGAATAACCAAGGAGAAAATGCAATTGAGTACGTTCAGTTGTAACTATTATAATCAATCTGAACAGTTCAAAGTTTGAGAATCAAAATATTAGAATTAGTTTTTTCCCATTCAGTTTGAGAGAAAATAAAGCAGAATACTGAAGCTCAGATCGTGAGACAAGACACAGAATGTAATAGCATCAAGGAAACAATGGCTTAAGGATCAAATCATCTTATGCCATGTTTGTTTATATTCTGAGAAGCAGCAACTCAATGCTCATTTACAGGCAACAGAATAACAACAACAGGCCTTTAGTAGTCATATAGTATTTCAACAGTAAGCTAGATCAAGTCTTGCTCAGTATTTAAAAAAGAAAAAAGTAACTGTCAACAGTATCCTCCCATCAAATAAAACCTTACTATAAGAACCTTCTTAAGGACTAGGGAGTAAAGACATAAACAAAAAAAGTATACCCTTTTCATGTTAGCCTTCTGAAATCCAGCCCTCCGAAACGACTCGTATCTACTCATCTGTTCTTCAGTGAACTGTGACAGTATAGCCCTGAAGAACCAAATAAATATTTTCATGAGAAATTGGAAAATAGAAGTAAGGAAAGTAAAAAACACATAACTAAGGTTTCAAGAAAAATAATTTTATGGGACTTTCTGTCTAACCCACTTTCAGGAAATTCTCTCTTTTTATCCTCCCCCTTTTTAGATTCTGCAACAGAGGCATAAATATGCTAACATTTAAGAGCTTAACTCCAACTATTCTCTGTCAGATACTTAGATGTACAGAAAACAGGTCTGAGCTACAACTAGAGATAATCTAGAAATCAAGTTAGTGCAGACAAAAGGTGGGCTAATAACATTCAGCTAGTGGTGTTTAGGTTGTCAACCAGAATAGATGCCTATTCCCTACTGTTTCTGCGATTCCTGACCCATGTCATGCGAGTATAAAGGGGGTCGTTTGGAAGAGCTTATTTGAGCTTATGAGATCAGCTTATGAAAATAGCTTACTAAAAATAGTTCATGATCTTCTTATAAACTCATGTGGACTATTTCAATAAGCTTTGCTTATGATAAAGCTCATCTGGCTTAAGTCAACCATAATTATCAAATCCGCGCTTAATTATGTTGTTCACCAAAATGCACCCTGTAATAAATAATAACAAGGAAGATGCACCAATCAATTTCCAAAAAATGATTCTATGCATCATATAGATTTTACTAACATATCAAATCTTATCTTCTTCTTTTTTGCGCCATTTTGGATAAAGAAGCTCGTTATATTAACAAAAGTGTTGCCTCAACTTACTGCATCTTGGTCATTTTATCAGGGTCACCGCTGGAAGGGACCTTGCCTAGCTCCACATCCATGTTCTCCTCCTCGTCATCGTCGTCGTCGTCATCATCTTTATTCTTGTTGGCAGTGGCAACGGGTCCTCTGCTAGTTCCAGCAGCACTAGCTGGAGTAAACAGGGTTGCAGGCTTTTTGCCCTTACCACCGGAGAAGTCATCATCTTCCTGGTCAGCAAGATTGCCTTGAGCAGCAACAGAGTTAGGGTTTTGCAACTCAAAATCCTTAGCTGGGGATTCAGGTTGTGAATCCTCTTGCTCCTCAAATGCTGCTTCAAAGGGATCCCTTGATAGATTCATTCTCTTCCAGCTGCAGCAGAATATACATACAAAGGATATTCAACAAACTGGGAACAAACTGGGCCCAAATTCATCTTTCCATAGTGCAAAGTGTGTGCTTTGAACAAGAAACTCAAACCCTAAATCGAAACAAATTGCATCCATGAAGTACGCAGAAATATATAAAAAAAAATAAAAAAAATCCAATTGGCCAGATACCAAAAGCATTTAAAATACCCACAGTGAAATCAAAACTATGACCTATAGAAAAATTTCAAGGTGCTCGCACATTGCTCTCACAGCATCATTGAATTTCAAGATCATCGTTAAGTTGGTTATAAAAAATAATAATAACAAAATGAGAATTGGAAAAATGCAGGAAACCTAAATTGACAAAAGCAGAAGCACAGGCAGGCAACTCACCGATGGGTGGAGGACGGTGGTTCAACCCGAGGAAGGAGCGCGTGTGCGGTGTGTCGGAGACGCTGGAAGTGGTGTGGCTGAGGCGATTTTAGGGTTTGGAAATTGGGAGAGGAGATTGAGAATTGAGAATGATGAGCGATGAGTACTACGAGTCCGATGACTGACTGAGTGAGAGATTGAAATTGGAAGTGAGTGATATTGCCACGTGTGAATCAGTGAAGTGTGGCAAACTTTTTTTTTCTTCCGGTTTTCTGAAACCCGGTCAGTTCGGGTTAAAAAAATCCGGTTTGTCAAATATTTTATGTAACTTTTTTTTTTAGAAAATTACTCCGTGTGTTGATAAAAAAAATGGATTAAGATTGTACTCAAGTGGAATTAAAAATCTAAGCATTTAATTAATATATTTTTTCAAAACTACGTATACTAATTATTATTGAAATTTTATAAAGTATCGATTTAATATGAATATTTTGAAAATAAATAATTAAATATTATTGAAAATTGAAATACAATCTCACAGATGGAACCAATATTTTTCTTTAAAGTCTTACAGGGAAAAAATTGTCTTATTAAGAGCACTTTTAGCAGCACGTTATGCCAAATAAGGTGAGCCGACACCTTAGTATGCTAATAGGGAATTGCTTTTTGATCCTCATGACTGATTTTTTGAACCTCATTTCAAATTTTCATGGATCAAAATACCCTTAACAGTGTTAACATTTCCGATTCTATAAAACCGGAAGAGTCTTTCCGATTTTTGCTAAACCGGAATCAATTTAAACACTATTACGATTTTGCTAAACCGGAAATATACCGACTTTGTAGTACCGAAAATATAGATTTTCGGTACTACAAAATCGGAAATATATATTGCAGTCATGCCAATAGAAGATGCTCCAACTAAAATTAGTGGAGTTCACAATCCACTTTTGAGAAGAGAAAGAACGCTTATGTAAGTGACAATCAGTGGTACTATGTTGCTAGCAAATAAGAGAGGGAGCCAGTTTGGCCCATTAAAATTGTTGAGATGCCATATTTCACTCTCTTTCTGGTGATCATTAGCAAAAGTAAAGCCATTGTCAACATATAAATTTTCCGTCTCTGCATTCATTTTTCCGGTTCCGCAAAGTCGAAAACCATATTTCGTTTTAGCAAAACCGGAAATATGAAATAAATGTATTTTATCTTTGTAGTACCGAAATTACCTTTCCGATTTATAGGACCGGAAAAATTAAAACGCTTGGAGTATTTTTGTCTTTGAAAAATAAAAATGGGAACCGAAAAATCTAACATGGGCCAAAAAGCAATTCCCTGCTAATATGGCATCAAAATGAAGTGAGTGAGCCCATCTTATAGCTTGTTTGTTTATGTGCTTTAAAGTCTCAAATGTGGGTTTGTAACAGCTACTCACACAAATGATGTTATAATAAATCCGATGATGAATAAAGCACTTACTAAAAAATTTTACCTTGTCAATGCACAACCTATTTTCTCATTCATTTATGTTGCAAATTTCATGCATTTAAAACCTTTCATAAATCACTCTTTGTTTAAAAAGAAAAAAGATAGTTTTTTTTTTTTAAAGTTACGTAAAAGTTTAGAATTCACGGTGACTAAAATAGTTTAGAATTTCAAAGTTATATAAAAGCTTCGAATTAGCCCTACACTTTTTTGAAATTTTTTAAAAAAAAAAAAAAAAACTTAGATACCAAAATTATCTTTTCATATGTTGACATTTTGAATTAGTTCTACACTTTTTTTTAATTAGATTATTTGTCTTTGATCTTTAAAAATTCAGTATATTTTAATTTTAGTTTCTAGAAATTATTTTGACTAGAACTAATCTTTATATTTTCAAATGTTATAGTTTTGGTCTCTGCCATTAAAAAAAATCTATTATTGATGAGACTAATGGAACACCGCATCCACAGTCATGTGGCATGAGATATTGAGATGGCATTAAGTATTAGAATCAAAATTAAAATAAGTTAATTCCACGGCCCTTCTAAATCGAAAGCCCCAACCTTCAAACACGATATTAAAATCAGAATTAACCAGCTACAACATTGTAAAACCAACAATAATGATTGATGTTATCAACCAATAGACTACAATTAATTTACATAAATAAATACTGCTAGTAAATGAGCAGTATTATTTAATTATTATACATTGCACATCCTAGTACATAAGGCATAATTTATTTTATGGACAACAACAGGTCAGGCTGAAGCAACTACCAACTTCCTTCCCTTGACATCTTCAAGAAATGGGAGAGAGTGATATTTGGGAGCTCAGGAGAACCCCTTTTCTTCTTCTTCACTATTGTCATCTTTGCCGCCTCCTCACCATTGCAACCTGACACTGTATCTGATGCCAGGTTGTAGAACTGTTCACATACAAAATTAAAATTATGCAATCACATACAGGTATAAGACTAACAATAGTTTGGATGCAACCATATCTTAATTTACAGAAAATATCGACTGACCTTTGCTGGGCAAAACATTTTATGTTGTTTGGTCTAAAATTAAAAACATATTTTTGATGTTCCAAGTAACATTCAAGATAGAATTATTTTCCTGGGCACAAAATGTTCACCTCTGACAAAATTTATTCAGGAAGCTATTTTCTATAAAAATATCTTCAACTCTTTTATTTTTCATAAAGTGTTTCCCGGAGTTCTAGCACATTTTCTGGGTATTTATTTATAGCAGCATATCTGGTTTTACCTCACAAACACCATGCAGCAACAATCTATGAAATGGATCCTGAATTCGTAGTTCAAGAACATCTCCATCTGAGCTTTCTGTTATGAAGGCCCGTACACATTCCTAAAAAGACAAAAAAGGGTTCCATGAAAATGCGAAGAAAAATATGTAACAAAATCAAAAGAAAGCTTAGGCCATAGAATCACTAAAAGCTGGCCCATTTCCTGTGCACACTGGTGATTTAGGGACGAATATGGGTTATCATTAAGCAAATACATACCTCATAACCCTCTATGAGTTCAGAAAGAGCAGTGCGGCGCATTGCATCTCTAGTTCGACAATCAACTCTGTGCCAGCCATTCAATACCGCCATCTTGTCAGAATCAATGCGACCTTTCCTCTTTTCCAAAGAGTTTTCAAGGGCATGAATTATATTAACCTACAAAAACAGAGAAACACCTTTGATGAGATGCTTGACAGTTGTCAGCACCTCACAAGAAGAAATAACCAAATTGCAAATCCACATGCCAACCAAGCAGTTCAGTCAGCAGTCAGCATGGATATTATATTTTCACTTAGTTCTAAACCAATCTCAATCTCCGTGCACAAATTCATAGTTTCACATGAAAACAATACCCACCAAAACAAGCCAACTGACTTAGAACATACGATGATTGCCAAGTCACAACATAAATGGCACCCAAGCTTGTCCTGGATAATTGTTAAAATAAGTGGGACATTTTGAAGTAATAACTAATGGCTGCTGAGAAATCAAAAGCCATAAGTAATATTACTGATGAATCTCGGATCCCATGACAGATTGACAGATGCAATAAATTGCTCAGTCAAAATTTTAAAAAGCCGGTGTCTACAACTCTACATAAGAGAAGCAAATATAACCTCTTTATCCATGTCTATATTCCTGAATCTATCCCAATCTTCCGTATTAGCCATGGAAAATGTTGAAGGTGGAACTTCATCACCTGAAAAATGAACAAATCATTGTTAACATGAAATAAAAAGTAAGGATCAGTCAATAAACAAATAAAGGTAGAAAAGAAATGCTCAGATATGACTAACTAAACAATTTGAATATCTCTGAAATTATGAAGCCAGTTTTACTTTCAAAGTCTCCTACAGATTTTGACATTGAGTGTTGAATTTGAACATGATTAAGATAAATACCAAAAGGTGGTGGAGCAAACAAGCCTCTAATTTCCTCTGCATTTAATCTCGGTACTAGCTCCATCAAGAGACGGTCGTTTAACCACCTACGAGACCTTCGATTTGTAACCTGAAACAGGTACATCAGTCTCGAATTAATTAAAAATCTAATAAGAAAATCAGAGAACTCATTTCCCGGAGTTGTTATCACTCAGTATAAAGAAAAGTATGAGTTCAGGTAAACAAGTGTACCAAATATATATCAGCAGCTTTGCACTTGGCATTATATCATTGACTCAAGTAAATTAAAGATCATAGCTATTAATTAGTCAATTGGTAGAATGCAATGATTCAGGAGAAGTTAGCAAATGTTACCTTCTCCTAAATTATAAAATACAATACGAGAGTGACAAACAGAGTACACATTGTGCTGATAATACTGTGAGTTCATTCTAGAAAGAAATTTCAATAAGAAAATTACTGAACAACTTAAAAGATATAGTTTTTTTAAAAAAAAAAATAAAAAAAATAAAAAACTAATCAAAGAGACAACATTTGTGATTAGAGTTAGAAACCAAACAGAAAGTCTGACTAGTTTCATCTAGACAGTCGAAAAAAAATCACCAAGACATAGAACACCAACACCATGCTACATAAGTAATACTATGTTTCCTGATTACCTTTATCTCACTGGTTTCACATTGTGAATACTAAATGTCTAAGTGTATGATTTTCAATTTTAAAAATGTGTGTGTGTGTGTGTAATTATAAATGTGTAAAATTTCAAAATTTATTTCTCAAAAGATAAAAAAATTGACGAATGCTTTCACATCCATAAATATAGACAAGCCAAAAAGGATAGTGGTAGTCAGTTTCACTGAAGCATTCATAACATTCCATAGCAATTGGCAAATGACAATGAGACACCAATAATTACTACTAACTAGTTTCACAGTTTGCAAAGGCATTTGCAATTAAAAAAAAAAAAAAAACTTAGAACTAGGCTCAATTACAACAAATCAGTTTCACAATAATATAATGAGCATAGGTAATACTAATAAGTATCACTGAAAATTAAATATACAGAATCAGTGTGTGTGGTGCAAAAGAATAACCTTTCCATTCAAGTTCTCAAGATACTCAATCTTCTTTTCAATTGACATCCCTTTAGATTTCACACCATCTCCTGTTCATTTTTTTCAACAAAATCACTAGATAAGTTCTCAAAACATGACAAAACCGATCTGGGTATGACCAAAAGAAGAAAAAAAACAAATTTTGAAAAATGAAATAAACTAAAACCAGCTGCAAAAGCTCGAATAAATAATAAAGATTGCAACTTTGAGAAAAAAATAATAAAGGGGTACCTTGTGATGGGTCAAAGAAGGGGGATGAAACAAAAAGGTCAACGTCTGTGTGAAGAACCATGATTAGTTGACGATGGGAGCAGGGAACAGATCTGTAGGAAATGGAAACAAAGAGAGCAGATTGAAAAAAAAAATATATAAATGGATTCAGATAAGAAAGAAGACACAATTAACAGATGTGAATCTTTCCGAATGGAGAAAGTATAAGAGCATGGAAATGGAGGAATATGCTGATGTAGGATTCTATGACTACTGATGACGGTGTTCTTCCAATGCAGTTATTGGACCGGGCCTTGTATGTTACCTGTCTCACTTATTCTTAGAAAGGCTTGGGCTGTTTTTTTTGTTTGTTGAATAATTTGTTATTGAGTCTTCGAATTCAATCCAAAAAATTAGTTTAAAACCTCAATTTTTTTTAGTTTTATTTCAAAATTATTCCTTTTTTATCCGTAACGTTATTCCCTTCTCTCATCACCTTCATCCACTTAACCATTGCCGCCCCAGATGCCCCTCCACCATCTCTGCCCCACTTCTTTGTTAACCATCGTATGGGAAAAAAAGGAAATTCGAACCCTAATTTTTAAAAAAAAATTATAAAATTTTCCATATTCCCCTTTCTACTTCTTCCTTTCCCACCCTAACTCGATCACTCCACCAACATAACATCACCACATTCTAAACCAGGTCACATCACCACTCCTTCTCCTCTTAAACCCATTGTCGCAAGGGCCAAACTCGAGCTAACATGTCAAGAAAGTGGTCACCCGCAACTCAAAACATATTTAAGACACAATTTTTTTTCTTAATTATATTTCACTTAAAAAAATGTTCAAATGATAACAAGGTTATATTTATCTTTTACATTTATAAATTTTTCCCATTTTCATATCTATTTGTGGTCAATCCATGTATCGCATGAGTACACTATTTAGTAGTGAACTATATACTGACTATTATTAAAATTAAACTCGTGAATTAATCTTTGAATTGTGTAATACATATAAAACCAATTTTTTTCTTTTTTTAATTTTATGAGATGTAATGCCATTCAACATTGCCAATTCAAGGATGGAATATGGGCTATTCTAATTTTGTATGGCACTAATCCCAGCCATATGCAATATCATTATCAACTATGTTATTTGAATTTTTTGTTATTATTTTGTTTTCTTCTTTAAAGATGCTCTCAATCAAAGTCATTTAGAGATTGTGAAAGTGCATTTCAGCTTTATTTACAAAGCTTTCTTATATGCATGATTGGAATTGAACTTTAATTTTTTTGTACTAATTAATGATAACTTTTTTTTATATAAAAATTAATGATATCTTTTCATCTTTTGGGTGAGAAATTAATCTCATTCAAGTACACATTCCCCATTTTATTGAGTATTGCTCCCATAATTAAATCAAATATTTGACATTTGGTTTTTGACATAAAATGATATTTTTATCAATTTTGTTGATTATTTTATAAATTTTTTTATTACATCATTGCAACAATCACGATATTTTTTTTTAATATAATAAACTGTATATTTTACCTTAAACTACTATCTAATATATACTACCTCCGTCTCTAAATATTAGATCATTTTGATACTTTTATTTTTTTTCTATTTATAAAATCCTATACCAATTTTCAATGATTATCAATTATTTCTTTCCACAAACATCCATATTTATTTAACACTTTTTAGATTCTCAATAATATTAATAGGGATAATTTTGAAAATATATATCAAATATTCACATTTCCAATATCATTAACTAAATTAATCATATTTATTAATGAACGTGAAATATCCAAATAAAATCTTATATATAGAGACGGAAGGAGTATACTTTGACATGTAATTCAAAACAGAGGCACTTTCTCATTCTTTCGGCTAGTTGAAATTTATTTTGGAGCATAATCACTCTATCAATGCAAATTGCCAACCTTAGCTTAAATTGGAGTCACCAAATAAAGCTATGCATCGGACAAAATAGATGGATTTATGCAATCATCCATTAATCAAGAAAACATTATTGGGTGTGGTGTTTGTAATGGAAAAAGACCTTTCGTATTATATCATCAGCTGGATCAATTCGAACAAGGATCCATTATGTTTATTATCCTATACGAATCTCAACTCATATAATTGTCATAGCTAGCCAACTTTCGTCATCATACATGAAATTAAGAGCACAGTTAGTGTCAATTATCAAAAAGTACATACACTTACTTTCCTTACAGTTCATCGATCAGAACCAATGCTGTTTGCTTAGGTCATGTTCTACTTCACATCATATTCTTGAGTACTAATCAACGTGGTCAATGATCACTATCACAAATATGTGCGTGTGAACAAATCAAATGAGGTGATATTGTACTGTGAGATCTATGTCTTTATCTTTTACAGATCAGTGAGATAACTATCCTGATAAAAGAATAGTGAGATAACGATGAAATATCTTGCTTAATTTTTTTTTTTGCCAAATCATAAATTTCCGCTTCAACTCAATCAGGATTCATCACTTATATATGAACAAACAAAGTTGAAGACTTGAAGGGAGTATAACGTTTAGTATTTTTTATTTTTTTTTATAAATTTGAAATCTCTTTAAACATGCATTTAGCTTGTTAAATTCTTACCCTTGCTGACAGCAAGGGCATTCTTTTTTTTCCTGGAATTTAGTGTCTGTTTGGCAAAAATAACTTATAGCTGTGAGCTTGTAGCTGATAGCTGTAAGCTTGTAGGTAATAGCTGTGAACCTAGTTTATAGCTGTGGGATTATAGCTGTGAGCTTATAGTTGTATAGCTAGCTTATTGAACTAGAGCTGTTTGACAAAACTAACTGTGCAACTAATTTAAACATGTTAAAAGACTGAAAAGTACATATAGAATAATAATTAATATTGACATTCATGTTTCAACGACGATAATACTACATTAGTAACTTATAGAAAAAGGCATATACTTCATTCATATAGATATAAATGATAAAAAAATTATAACATTCATAATAATTATTACTAAGTACTACTACACTTTAAACATTTTTATTATTTTTATAAAAATGTCACGATATCTTTATTAACAATGACACAAAGAAGGACAAAACTTTTAGCCTATTGATTGGACACACCGCCATCACAAAATCACACAAATTCAATCTGAACCAAATTCACAAAATCAAAAAAAAAATGAGGATAACAAAAAAGTGAAAGAGAAATTTGATGATCAATGTTGAAATAAATATCATATACCTTTATGTCTCCTGAATCAATAGTTAAATATAGGATTTCTTTATGAGTGGTTTTGGTGTGTTGCGTACAGATGTTGAATATATAGAAGGATTCTAGGTTTTTGGGTTTGAGGGAAAAAAGTAAAAAATTTGGGGGTAATATTAATTTGGGCCAGAATAAATAATAATATAATTTAATAAAAAAAGGGTAAAATTGAAATATGATTTATTGAAAGCTCTTATTTTTTTTCTCAAAGCTACCTGATGTAGCTTTCTAAAAGTTAGCTTTCAAAAGCTATAAGCTTCCTTTTTGAAAGCTATAAGCTTCTTTTATTTTTTGTTCACCAAACAGCTCTAGTAGCTTATTGACCAAATCAATAAGCTAAAAGTTACTAGATAAGCTATAAGCTTGTCATACCAAACACACTCTCTAAGTGTTTTTGTTTCTAGTTTTTAATTTTTGCTTAAAAAAAAATCATTAGATTTAAGTTAGCCTTCTGTTAGAGGAAGACGAGTATTATTATTACTGGATTATTTAATTCAACATGAACGACATCCGGACCTCTTTATTGATGTTCTTCCGTGCTCCTAGTTGAATCAACTATCATTAATTTACTCTACTTAATTACTTGTATGAGTACACAAATAATATTTCCTTAATTAATTATGCGTTATCACATAGAATCGATGAGATTCTTCTAATACTTTGAGACTTCTGCATCATTACAAGTATATATTTGACATTCTTGTATGCTAATCCACTTTTAATGAAAAATTTTACCCTTGAAAATTTCCTTCACATTCTTTCCATACGAGACTAATTTAAAGATATCCAAAACAAAAATATTTCTCATAATAAAGTAAGGGAATATTTTACCCTATCTTGAGAGATACACATAAAAATGGAAAAGCTGTCACTGTAATGACACTTCCTCCGGTTCGAATTATAAGCAAATCTAACCACTTTTACCCTTATTAAGGGGGTTAGTTGATTGTATTTAATTTTCTCAAATTTATAAAAAAATAGAGGTATTTTAGGAAAGTAGTATTGAGAATGAAACAAAAATTAATTAAGATTACAATTTTTTAGAGATATTTTAGGATAGTGACATTGGGAATGAAATAAAATTTAATAAAGTTAGTTAATTTTGCTTATATTTTAAATCAAGAAAAATATGTTTTTTTGTTGCTTATAATTCGAGTCGCAGGGAATAGCCCGCAGAAGAGACACTACACATATATAGACAAAAACTGAAAACATAAGGGAATAATTAAAATGGCCTTATCGCATCTATATTCTTTTAGCAATTTGCCGCTCTTTGCCATATATAAACCCACTAAAGATAGAACCTACTTTCCCCACTGTTTCTCTAACTCAGCCTCACCTCGAAGAGCTTCCTTGAGCCTCCAGTGGACCAGTACCATTGCATAAAGGTATAAATATTGGAAGAATATATATTTGTCCTATGCCACTAGCTTCCTTTGTAGTTGACATTAAATATAATTCCTATTACTTTATATTCTTGAACAGAGAGGCAGAGAGAGACACTTTTGACCTCTTTCTACGTGCTTATGCTATAAATATTCAACTAACCCTTTTCTCATTCTCAATTTACTTCTACCTATTGTTCTTGTGTTACCTTTGAAAATGTGTGATACTTCCTAATCAAATTTCTCTCTGCCACAACTATATGCATCCTTATTGATTCTAATTTTTTTTTCTTCTTCCTCTTTATTAGTAAAAGTTTATTTCATTGCCCATTATTAGATATCTATCTCCCTTAATTTTCTATTGTATTTTATTGATCAAGATCACCATGACCATCTCGATGATAATGTGCAGACTAACAAAGCCCTTAATATATGTCCCTCGCAGTGGCCAAAAATTGAACATGAGACAGATTCAAAAGGAGAAGGTAGTGTTGGTGATGGGAGCCACAGCCACAGGGAAATCAAGGCTCTCAATTGATCTAGCCACATGTTTTCCCTCAGAAATCATCAATTCTGACAAAATGCAAGTCTATGAAGGACTTGACATTGTCACAAACAAAATCCCCAACGAAGAGCAACATGGTGTGCCACATCATTTACTAGGAACACACAACCCCAACACAGAGTTCACTGCCAATGATTTTTGTGACATGTCATTAGCCTCCATTGACTCAATTATGGGTCGCGATCGACTTCCAATCATCGTTGGTGGCTCCAACTCGTATCTCGAGGCCTTGATCGATGACGACGATTACAAATTTCGATCAAGGTATGATTTTTGTTGTCTGTGGGTGGACGTGTCATTACCTTTTCTTCATTCATACGTGGCGAAACGCGTTGACCAAATGTTTGACTATGGAATGTTGGATGAATTAAGACCCTTTTTCAATTCCAATGGGGACTACTCAAGGGGTATTAGAAAAGCCATTGGTGTTCCTGAATTTGATGAGTATTTTAGGAGGGAAGCATTTGTGGATGAGGAAACCAAGCAAAGTTTACTAGAAGATGCAATCAATGAGATGAAGGTGAATACTTGCAAATTGGCTATGAAACAATTGGGGAAAATACATAGACTCAAAAATATTAAGAGATGGAAGATTCATAGGTTAGATGCTACACCTGTTTTCAGAAAGCAAGGTCAAGAAGCAAATGAGGCATGGAAGAAACTGGTGGCAGAGCCTAGTGCTATGATTGTTGCCAACTTTCTCTACAACACGAACACTAGTACAACTCCAAATGTTGTTTCTGGTTCTGGCCTTAGAATGTCACCTTCAAAGAGTGTTATTGCAGCTGCTGCAACATGCTAGAGTCATAACAAGGTGTAATTTTGTTCAACCCAACAAATCTTTTTTGGCATTTGGGGGAAAGGAATTGTTAATTACAGCTGAAGAGGCTAAAGAAAATTAAAAAAAAAAAATAAGAAAAGTGTATCTCCCTTTGTGATATACCAAAATAATATATGTGCAACATGTGATGTGAATCATCTGGTCTCCTTTTTATGGGAGTATGCATGTGTAATTTTGACCAATTATAAATAAATATTTTTTTATAAGCATAAATAAATATTTTATTAACCTTGGTAGACATTGGATACATATTGCAACGTTGGGATGAAGTAAAAACCGGTAAATAAACGACACTTTTTTTTTTTTAATTTCAACTCAAAAAAAATTTAGTTCACAACAAATTTTAATCATGAAACATATATTTAGTGGTTCAAATTTTAAAAAATTTCATAATTTTAATTTGTGGAAAAGACATCTAATAATATAATTTACGAGTTAAAGAAAAACACAAAATATTGGATTGAAGTATTTAACTACCAAGTGAGTAAATCAACTCATTAAATATTGTTCTAAGTTAAATAAAGATCTCAAGTTCGAGTCTTTGGATCTCTCAACTCGAACGTAATTGCTTATGATAAATGGTAATACTTGTTATTTTGATTTTTTTTTAAAAAAAATTTAAAGTGTCTAAATCCCTTTTTTTTCATACTTATGTCACACCTCAAGGGTTAATGAAAAAACAGAGGTCTAATTAAATCCCGCGAATCTATATTTGAGGTTAACTTCAAAAAAAAAAATTAAATCTGGTGAATCTATATGTAGGTAGTTAACCTCAAATAATTACCTAGTTGCGCGGATGGATATCTTGGGAAACCAAAAAAGTTAACCTCATATAGGTAGTTCTCTCAATAACTCTCTATCTTTATTCACATCAACCGTTGATACGTTATAGAGAGATTTTCCTTTTGCTTGTGTCTACCCCTGTACCACATGATCCAGGAGTAACTAATAATTTTCCCTGCCCGAGTCCGGTTTGCTGCTTGTAGTTATAGACTTACGGATTTGTATCTTACTACTTTGTATATCTCTCTTCTCCTAAGGTCATCCAATCCCTTTTAGAAAGTTCAGTCTTCAGTGCATCCATTGTGTAACCGTGGCACAATGAGTCACCAAAGTTGTAGTACTAGCATAATTTCAACGGATATATATATGTATATGAAGTGATATATTTTTTTGGGATAAAAGAGTAGTATTGTCTTTAATTTCAGTGATATATGATTAAGATGTGCTTTATCTGATTATCTCTTGATAGTTGAACTTTTTTTTTAATATTAAGCTTTAAAAAAAAAAAGTGCTTAATTGCATTTTTTGTTTACCAAATTCAATCATCAATTTTTACTTTTACTTTTATTTATTTTTTAATAATTTTGATCATGAAGCTTGTCCCCACTCACTTCATAGAACCGTTAACTTTCTAAGCAAGTTGTACAGGAATTATTCGAGACTTGTGATGCAATTGAACCTTGTGCACGTGGAAACTCTCCGTGGCTAAGCTTTTTTAAAAGGACGAAAATGGAGCACAGTACAGCACCATGGAAAAGGGGCTTCATTATTCCAATCATGTAGCATCCGTACAGCTAGCTAGCTGCACAGCAACATGGAATTTCGTGTGACTATTATCAGTCCTTCAAATCACACTTATCGCCTCTCTCTCCGTACGAGATGCCATTGCGCCATGTCCTACCATTCCTGAAGTGGTGACACCACCCCACTTTCTTTCTTCTTTTAATCCAAGATAATTCTAATGAAAATAGGAGTAGTGATTTTTAATGTAGAAATATACTCCCTCTGGTCCCCTCTCTCTCTCTCTCTATATATATATATATATATGACAACTTCTAGAAAAAATCTTTGGTCCTATATATAAGGCACTTTATATTTCTTATGCATTATTAATTGTTTTTTTATCTTTTTTGCCCTTATTAAATGATTTGACTAAGTATGTTTTTTGTTATTCATTAATGAATGTGAATTTTTCCAAGTAAAGTAGATGAGTAAAATTGTAATGTTACAATATATTCTCATAAAATTCACAAAACTAATCACTTTTCTTGGTTCGGGGAATACGATTAAGTATGCCCTGTATATAGGACCGGAGGGAGTACTATCTTAGTCCCTAAGTGTTTGACATTTTAGAGCTGGACATATAGATTAAAAAATTATTAATTATTGTAAGTATTATGTATAGTTTGCTCAAAATGTCCATATTTAATCCTTATTGAAAATTATAGTAGTATTTAGTAATTTTTATTAGTAAGTGTCAGGCTCGACCCTGGGGTGGGCATTGAGGGCGATCGCCCAGGGCCCAAAAATTTTAGGGTCCTCACAAATTTTTTTTTAATAGTACTTATACTTAAAAAAAATTAATATTTTTTATCTTTCAATTATTAATAACATAACATAATATTTTAATTTATTTTTTTTATTTGCTCACTTGACTTATAAATAGGTTAACTTATGAACTTTATTTTTATAATTTACTCCCTTTGTCCCTAAATATAACATCATTTTGAGAATTTTATTTTGTCCTTATTTATAAGACCTAATACAAATTTTCAATGACAATTAGGTACTTTTTTCCACAAACACCCATATTTACTCAAATTTTTTTTAGATTCTCAATAATACTTATAAGGACAGTTTTGAAAAAAAAACATATCAAATGTTCACATTTTCAATACAATTAACTAAATTAACCAACTTTAGTAATGAACGTGAATTCAACCAAAGACGGAAGAAGTAACATGAAAACAATTTTAATTACCTATTTAATTAATAATTTTTTTTTATTTTATTCCAACTCTATTTTATATAATACCTATTTTTATTATTGATTTTTATCATTGTTTTAATTAATTAAATATATAAATATATAGTGTTTTAATTGATTTATTTTTAATAAAATTTTTTAGTAGGGCCCCCAAAAAAATTTCGCCCTAGGGCCCAAGATAGGTTAGGATCGGGCCTGATAAGTGTGTCCATTAATTAATGTATAGTGGTTTAGAGATGAAAAAGGCGATAAAAATATAATTAATGAGAAGTAAGAGAAATGATTGAATGAAAGGTTAAAATTGGAAAAAAAATATGTTTGTGTATTGAAAATATAAAAGGTCAAACAATGGAACAAAAAAGAAGGCTAAAAGGTCAAACGTAGTGAAATGGAGGGAGTAACATCCTTTTGTCATTTTTATTTTGTCCATATTTATAAGACATTATACCAATTCTCAATGATAATCAATTACTTATTTCGATAAATATCCTTGAAGTATTTAATTAACATTTTTTAAATTTTCAATAATATTAACGGGGTAACAACAACCCATCATGAGGCTCGGCCTTCTCTCTTTCTCAGTCTTCTTCTCTTCTCTTCTCTTCTCCGTTTTCCTCTCTTCTGTGATAGCGGTAGAAGGGGAGGGAGAGGTTGGTGTGTGGGTTTTTTTTCTCCTAGTTATATCTGGGTTAAATAAATAAATCTTGCCTTTGTGCAAGTGGTGTGGTTTTTCTTGTCCCAGTTTCATCTGGGTTTTGTTTTTTGTGTGTTTGAGTGTTGGAAGACTTTTTGTTTGTCCAGATCTGATGACCTTCTTATCTTCTCCAATAACTAGAAGACTGATATTCAGGACAGCTTTTCCCTTCCAGATCTCTGTCTTCTCCTTTGTCCAGTGGCTCTACCTCCTCATATATGAGATTCTTTGTCGCCGAATTGTGCTTACTTCCGGCATTGATGAGATAGTTATCTTGGAAATAAAGGCTGTTGAATCTCTTGTTAGAGTTCGAAGCTGGATGTTGATGATGATCCTGATCCACAGAGAGTTTGCTGTTATGCCTGAGTATCTAGTCTTTTTTAACAATTTTTATTGTATTGAAAATATGTGTTTTGTTATTGTTCTGCTGGATCTACTTGTACTATTTTCTGTTATGGAATGAATTACATATTTTCTTTAAAAAAAAAAAAACAACAACCCATCATAATCCACCAGGCCCGATCATCACACAAAATCCGTTAGCTGTAGCAGCAACAGCATAACATAAAAAGATCGACTTAATTTATTTTTTTTGGTTTAAAAAAATAATTAGTGCTCCTAATTTTAAAATTAATTAAGTAAATAAAATATGAGTTTTGCTAACTTGAGAGTACTGATTAAGGTTTCAATAAAAGGAAATCATGTTTTGAAAAATTAAAACAAACATTTTTATATATAATAACTTTATCACTTTTCCATAAACCCTTTTTTTAAAATCCTTAATAAAAGGCACCATTTAGCATTTTCCATCAAAAAAATTAAAATTAAAGATACAAATTTACTAATAACTTTATAACAAAATGAGTTGTGCAGTAATAACGCATTAATATATGTGTTTTTGAAAATAAAAAAAGTTATTAGCAAATGAAAGTATATATTTTTTTTAATTTAAATTAGTATAAACAGATATACATAGAGTTAATAGTCACATAGGTCCCCGAAACATACTCGTGGAATTAGTTAGGTCCTTGAAAGATTTGTGGAATCTCTTAAACTCCCCAAAGATGAATTTGGCGTCACGTTACTTCCCCCCATCCAATTTCATAAGGAGGAACCTAACAGAATCTTACATGACACGTAAAATACTTTGTTGGTCCCAATATCATGTTGGACTGTTAAGAAGGTGTCACGTTTGGACCAACAAAGCATTTAACGTGCCACGTAGGATTCCGTTAGGTCTCTAATGGGGACTAACGAGATGTCAAATTGATCTTTGGGGGTTTAAGAGATTCTACAGATCTTTCGGGGACGCAACTGATTCTACAGGTATGTGACTATTAACTCGATATATATATATATATATATATATATATATATATATATGTGTGTGTGTGTATGTGTATATATATATATATATGTATGTATGAATATATGATTTTTGTTTGTTTGTTTTTTGTCTGCACTCTTTGACTAGTAACACAAGTGTATATACCCAAGAACACCTTTAATACCAAGGAACCCTTAAGACTGATTCTGCACGAGGTCGCGTTCTATGTCTCTCTCCCAACGAAATGTATTAACTGGGAATCGAATATGAGACTTCTTAATCTCAAACCCCATTTTCTCGTTGATTTTTTTTGTTTTAATGGAACAAAATGGGAAACATACGGTTTTATTTTTCCCGGTCAAAATGGTCCAGGCAAGAATGCATAAACCTCTCCTTTCTATTGTTCCTCAAGGATGATGCCTTTTTTCTATATTTTTTTATTTCTTTTTTTCCCCTCTGCTGGGCTGGATTCTATTATCTGTCCTTACCTTTGCTTTTGGTCAAAGCAGTAGTCCCACTATCTCCATTCCAAAGCCATAGTGAAGAGAGCAGTAGTCCCAAATAAGCACCCCCTAATCATAACTACCATGCATTCCTTTCTAAAATACTCTTATAGAGTAGGTTATACTTAATACAAATGCTAATAAATATTTTTAGGGTACTTATTAAGCAAATAAATATAAATAAAAAACATTGAAAAATGCACTTTTAAAGTCTATCGAAGAATACATGTTAGCTTATGATTGTTTTCCTTTTAAAGTAATTTTAACAAGTGTCTTTAGGCACTTGTTAACAAAACCCTATACTTAAACATATTATATGGATCAAAGAGGCTAATTATATTTTTAGAAATTTAAAAAAAAAATATTTTGATATCATAATTTAACATTCTTAACTTGAATTTGAAATTTCACAAATGTATTATTTCACAATAATGAACAAAAGTTAAATAAAAAAATATATCATAATAAATACTATAAAATAACTTATAAATATGATCAATTTTTTCTCTAAACAACGACTTATAAATATGATCAGAAGAAACATAATTAAGATAGTGAAGAGAGCATATTAATGTTGGAAATTTTTATTATGCAACCTAATTTTGGGTTGTTGCTAAACAATCCTTTGTATGAACCAATGATGCATTGCCACCTCATGTATTGTTGTCATGTCATTTTTTAAAAAGTCAAAACTCATAAGTGTCAACCCAAAAATATGTGAGATGTCAAAATATTATTGGTTAAACAAAAGATTGTATGACAACAATCCAAAATTAGGTTTCATGTGAGTAATGCCCATTAATGTTTACTAGTCAGGGTTAGTAATTTAGAGCAGAAATCATGAAAGTGAAAATGACTTACCATGTTTTGTTTTGTTTTTGTTTTTTTTTTTTTTTTCGCTACAAACTTACCATGTTTTGGTATCTACTACAAAAGATGGTAGACTTTTTATTTGCAAAAAGAATGCGCGCTTTATCAATTGAGATAATGACTATACTTATCATTCATTCTATCACTCACCCTATTGTTGGCATAACTGCCCAATATCTTGTTAAAGCCACCATCACTTCTCACTATTGTTATTGCCCTTAATGCTAAACCAAAAATTAGTCTTGAATAGGTTATATCTTGGCCTTATACACGGATTTCAAAAGTGGTGGTTGTCCACCTTCCTTTCTTCCTTTTCAATATAATCAATCATGTATAACCAAATTGTACAACTTTGTTATTCAACAAAAGAAATGAGGATTCCACATCTTCTCTTTATTGTTTTTTTTGCTACCTTCTTTACCCAAAAATAAAAAAAGGAATATTTCACACGAAAGACCTAAAAGTAAGGTATTGGTTCTTGTTCTATTCATATATTAAAAAAAAAACAAATTCAGGTAAATCTAGTAATATGAATAATCCCACCATGCTAAGCCTAGAGCTAACTTTTCTTTTCTTTTCTTTCTGGTGGCCCAATAAATAAAAAGTAAGCATAGCATATAAGTAACAAGACTAGGGACAAGAAGATATAGCTTCAAGCTTAAAAAACTAAACACTAATATTAGATTCTTTTTCCACTACTAAACTTTTCTGGCATCACATAATAATGCATATTTTGCTCATCATATTGGCCCGCCACAATTATAAGTGACATCACAAGAATCTCCAATGCTGATTGTATACTCATGCACAGGTCTTGTAAGGAAAGGAGGCAAACGAACTAAAATTTCACAAACACATTGGCTGTCCATTTCCCTAACCCACCTGCAACAGTTTTCCTCCTGAGGTGTGCCACCGCCACCGTGCCTATGCCGGTGATCATGGCCATGCCTGTGGTTGTGGCCGTGTCCATGGTGGTGGCGGCTTCTGTGTCCCTCGTTGTCATCATCGGGAGACTCAGGAGAGGGTGGAGATTCTGGTGGTGGTAAAGGTGGGGACCCTGGAGTGTATGGCAATAATGCACAAGCATAGTTTACTAGTGCAAATTGTGATGCACAGAGTGGGCGAGTAGGTACTGGAGGCAGAGGAACCATTGATGGCCTAATCTGGCTCTCAGTTTTTGGCACTAAGACAAGAAATGTGACAGCAACCAGTGTTACTAAATTAAAAATCTTAACTCTCTCCATATTGAACAAAGAAGAGTCTTGATGTTCATATGACCCCTAAAAGGAAGAACTCTGCTTAAATACTTGCAACTTCATAAGCTTTGTTTCCAATAGGATGGTGAATTACAATATATAAAAATGTTATTAGAATGAATTCAGGGCCTGCTTGCCTACTAAGTCTCATCCATTTTGTGTGTTGATTTGCAGGTGGCAACAAACTTATTCTAAATACGGGTTCGATCACCAACCTTATTACTCAAAAACAATGTATTGAACAATAGACCACACAATGGTGAAAAGCGTGAGTATGAGACAATGTCCAAATTAATAGCATGTAAAACTTACGAGGGGTGAACCAACTAGGGCAGTTTTCTAGCAAAGGGTGCTATAAATAAGATATATAGAGCGAGACAAACAAATTTCCTTTCAAGAAAAAAAATGTCTATATCTGCCTTCTAAAATATTTTTGGTTGCCTGAAAGTTAGATATTTGTGTTGATTATCAGCTTTATTAAGAAATGCTTTTTTTTCCTTGATTCGTGAATGAATCTACTTGATCCGTTAGTTCATGACACAAACCCTTTTATATTTTGTTTGTGTGAACTACACAAACTGTTATTATGCCAAAGCATTTTAATGTCATAAATTTGCAAAGTTTTAAAGATAAATATTTTGGCTCCCCCATAATTTTGCTACACCCACCACTGTTCACTAAATGGGAACGTTATTAACTACACCCCCTCAACTTTTAGTCAAGATCTGCATTCTGCCAATTTCTTGAATGCATTGTTAAGGTCCATAAACGAAAGTAACAAAGCAGATTGTGAGCAAACAATTCTTTAAAATAACATGCATGATACCAAGACAAGTTTAAGTTCTTTACATCTTTTCGGAGTCTCTCCAGCTGTTACTGAAACAGGAAAGCAATCACTTAATGCAGCTCTGAGAAGAACATTTGCAAATATAACTTCCAACTCGTCACGAATGCAACTCGTCATCATCCAAGAATGCAACACGTCTTCAGTCTTTTGCGCATAGATAATAGAGTATGTTTTTTCACTTTGAACTATCACAGGACATCCAACACTAGATATCTCAGCAAAACTCAGAATTTTTCACCTTTTGTCAATTCTAATATAGTGCAAGGTTATTTGTAGCACTGAATCATTAATTTCTGAAACAGTCAATTGACAAAAGTAAATTTAAGTTCATTTAAAACCTCCTTCCTTTCTGGTCTAACTTAGGTATTTTCTCATGCATTTGTTACCTAGCCGAATGCCCAAAATCTGCAATATGTACATTCCACCAAGGTTGAGCTAAGTTGAAGTTATTAAAATATTTTCAAGGAATGAAATATTTTAATTTATGTCATTTAAATCAGGATAACTGTCAACAATTACAAGCAAAAAAGAATATTGTTTAAACAGCAATCCCTCTCTACCCTGAATACAAGAAAATGGTCTAAACAATATAAACATTGACACAATGTTTTGATCTATAGATGAATAACGAGGCCAAAAACTTCTACTTGGGTATTTTTCAGTAATGGGGGTACTCCGAGGCAACCATTCAATTCTTCTAAAAGAAAGAATACATACAGTACAACACAAGTTTAACAGAAGTTAGGAGTATCGTCCTCGGCATCCATGGTTGAGCTTTTTCCAAGTGAAAGCCTCAAATTGAAAGCTCTTCACATCCATGTGCTTGTTTTATACTTCTATTCACTAACTTTTCGAGGCCAAAACTTCCATATCTTGCCTAATTTTCTCTTGTTTCGACCTCAACTCCTCAGCTCTTTGCTGCCAGCCCTCTTCCAACATCTCGACGAACTTATCTTTTATCTCAAGCAGCGGATCCAAATCAATCAACTTATCCCCTTTATACGCCTCCCTCAACACTGCTGTTTCTATCCCTCCTTTCAACGACATATAAAAAATGCCTGAATGCCTTGTAAAAACGCTTGAAAACGCATTTGAAAACCTATACTCCTCACAAAACTTTCCCAGAATTGGCACCGGAACCCTCTTGTACAACGAAAGAGAAAGCAGCTCGTGGAACACGCCAACCGACCTCTTCTCCATCTCTCTCGAAGCTTGATCCAAATGCGATGCATCCTCATACGGCGATATATAATCAAGGTCCATCCAATCCCTAACCCACTCCCTCATCTCTTTCTTCAACACAAAACCCGGCGGAAGCTTCCAATTGAAACCAGGCCTAACCCTTATCCCCATACACCTGCTCTCCTCTTCCGCCCTTCGCTCAATAACCGATTTCGCAAACTCCGGGTCCCACGATACCAATTCAAGAAACGATTTCCCTTCACCAGGGAAGCCGGTTAACCGAAAATACTGCGGGTACCTAGGGACCAAATCAACCAAAAAATCATTAGGGAAACCGAATTCCCTCTTCACATGAAGCAACTTATCAGCACTAACAACCTTATCCTTAGACATCATCAACAATTTACACAGCTTAGACACAATCAATGGTTCATTCTCATTAAAAATTCTTTTTTCTTGTTCTAGAAACTTCTGAAGGCGTTCGCTTGCCCTCAGAAAGCGAACCGGTTCAGTTTTGGGTTTGATTCTATCATAGTAAACATGGAATAAACCAGGGTTATGATTAAGAAAGGTTTCGACTTTAACCTTGAGGCGCATCCTTTCGCGGCGTTTCTCGAGGTAGCGGAGAGGGATGACTTGACCCGGTTCATTGAGGACCTCTTTAACGACACGTGCGCATTGCTTGAAACGCTTGTCGTTTTCAATGGCACGGTCGAGGTTTTGGTCTTTGCGCCACTCAACTTTGAGGCTGGAAATGGTTCTTGTTAATGTGAATGTGAGGTTGGCATTGTTGCGGAGATGGGAAGAGAAAGTTTTGTTGGTTTTGGAGAACATGGCTTATAGAGTGAGAGTGGTGGGACTGGGGGGTGTACATAGAGAAGTACAGTGAGTAGGGGAAGGAGAATGGGATCAGAGAAGGAGATAGTGAGTGGGAGGAAGAAGTGACTAGTGAGACTGAGGGGTGGGTGCTGGGTTGGGCTAATGGGCTCAAGGGATTTGGGATTTTTTTTCCTTTATTTTCATTAAAATAACATTTAAAAAAAAAGGGAAAATGTTGGTTAACAAACTAAATATATATTTTTTTGCCCCCATCCGGTCCCTAAATACTACCTAAGTACATCCAGATTCGACCAGGATCGTGTATCTGACTATGACAGATGAGTCTCTCAACATGAACAAAATATAATTTAAAAGCATTGAAACTTGTATTTTTTTTAAGTTTTTGAGAGGAAAAAGAAGCGGATATTATGATGTTTTTTCCACTTCTTAAAAGCTTAATAAGTGTCCTATGCTATGAAGCTCATATACTCCAAAAGTGGAAAAGTATCTTTCTCGTATTCGCGTTCGATACCGATACGCGAACGATATTTCCCGATACGTGTTTCAAAAGTATCCAATTATTTTTTATTTAATTTTAATTATTTTTTTAAAAAATACTTTTTCGATATTTCTCATATATTTGTTTGACTTTATTTTGAATTTTTTTATTAATTATTTTTTTAAAAGTAACTTTTTAATTAGTATTTTTAATAAAATTAAATAATCCTTTTTTATGTCCTTTAAATTGTGGATATTAATGAGTCTGTACTAACGGTGTAAAGTTTTTTATATTATTAATTCATCATCAACCATTCATGTGTTTATGGTCCTTGACTTTTCGATAAAATTAATACAAATGAATGATGGATAATGAACAAATAGTGTAATAAAAACTTTACACTGTCAGTGCACTATCTATTTTTTCTAAATTGTGATGTAAATTTTCTCTAAATTGTAAAAAAGTTCTTCACTTAAACCTAACCTGATGACATGTGGAGAAAACAGAAACAACACCATAGGTGGTAAGGTGGACATCATCTATAATTTTTTTTTTTTACATGAGAGGTCTGAGACTAGAACCTATGATCTGAGGGAGGGGGAAATCTTAAATGTCCCTGCAGCCATCAACTGGGTTGTCTTACGCGGACATCTATAAATTTGAACATTACACATAACTATAGTATACGGTAAAATTTATAAAAAAAAATAAAAAATTAATGTAATATTTTAGTAAGAGAGAATGAATGATGCATTGACAGTGTAGAGACTTTTTTTTATATCATTAGTGCATCATTCACCACCATTCATGTATTCATGTATTTATGGTTGTTGATTTTTAGATGAAATTTACATCGTCGCTGCACATCCATCAATTTTTTTAATAATATATAATTGAAGATAAATAATATTAATATATATCATAATGTTTTTGTTTTTGTTTAAAAAAAAGGTTTAATTTTAAGATAATTTTTTTAGGTTCGCATGCATCGGGTGCATTTCATTATAATCTACTATACTTATATAAAAACATCCCTTTTCGAGGTACCGTGTTTATCGGAGAAATTTTCGAGGCACCATGTTTGTTCGCTCAAGGAATACTAGCACTAGAGCATTTGTAGGTAGATAACATTGTCTTTAATCAAAATTATAATTTAAAATTAAATAAATTATCTGTCCAAAATTAATATTTAAAATTAAATAAATTATCTATATATGGAATATGTTGAATCATTATCCTCATTTTGTTAAAAAAAAATCATTATCCTAAAAAAGATCGATAAACCCAAAGAGATGATGCTTGAGTTCATGATAAACCCAAATATCTTTTTAGTTTCACATATTTCAAACTATAAATATGATGATTTATCAAGTCATGAAAGTCACATTCTTCATCATTCTCCTCTGTTTTTTATTGTTCATGAACCATCGCCTCTTCCAATGTGTCACCATATAAGTTGCAATCCCATTGCACGCATTCATCACCATTGTCATTTTGCATTGACAGAAGTTTCATCTATAGCAATGAATATATAAGAAAAAGGTAAGTATTATTACATTGTTAAATATTATCGTCCTTAAAAAATAATTCATTATTTTTAAAGGTCATCTTAGTATATCACTGTTCAATTTTCATAAAATCTTAAATGATGACCGCATAATTACAAAGTTCTACACTACTTCCTTTAATAGTAAGGACCGCTCTATTCAAAACATGGTATCTAACTGAGTTACACTGCAAAAATAACCAAAGCATGTACTATTATCAATGTGATGATAGATACAAATAAGCAAATGTCTCTCACGGTTAGAAATTCGGGGAAAAAATTAAGTTAAATAGATTATTCAAATTTTCCAAATCATTATTTCAACAACATTAAAATCTCATCATTAATTATATTTAATAAATAATTAAAATTAAAATCCTATAAATAAGTCCCATAATATATTAAAAGATAACAACAACATTAAAAACAAAAAGGATACAAACTACATATCCAAAGATAAAAACAACTAAATTCAATTTAAATCTCTTCCTATTTTTTTTAACCACTTTATCTAAATGTATTATCGAGATAAATTTATTTTTTATCACAATAATTATGAAAAAATAATAATTAATATAAAAAGTTTTAGATTAAAAAACGGAGGGATTAATCTATTAAAAAAACTTAGGGATTATTTGGTTAGGATATTCTTTAATAAATTTTTTTTATGCTATCCACAAATTACAAATACGAGATAGATTCAATACTTATAAAACATATAAGAAAAAAAATTTGCATGTCTCATCTAGAAATTTCCACGTAATCCATGGAAAGATCATAAATCTGTTCAGGTTGATGGGTTTGGAGTATACATCATAGCTCATAAAATTCCCTTAATATTTGGCATAACACGTCAACTCTAAAGCTAAACTTTAAAAAAATATTTAAATTTAAATGACAATTATAATAAAAAAATATAATAAAGGTAGAATATCTTATAAAAATGACAATTTTTTTACATAATTTTATATTATTTTATTCCAAAATTGTTTTTAAAAGTAAAACAAATTAAATACCAATAAAGTATAGATTTTTTCAAACATTACAAATAATATGGATATATGATTAAATATAATGATTATCATTTTGTAAAAAGTTTACAATGGATAAATACTTTAGTTGTTATAATCTCTAAAAAAATGGAACAAATTAAAAACAAAGGTACATACATTTAAAAATTGAAAAAAATAATTCATGATGATTAAAACAATTAGGATAAAGAGTTTTTAGGATTAAATCTTATGATTAACTTGAGATAAGATAAACGATGAAAAATATTAAAATATTTAAATAATAATAATAATAATTAAAATAATAATAATAATAATAAACGTGATAATCATATTAAAAAGATGATAATTTATATTAAAAAAAATACTAAATTATCATGTCCCATGAAATAGGAAATATTTTGATTTAGCCTTAAATATACTCATAATACAACATCAAACAAAAAATATTAAAAAAAATTAATTTTGATTTCACTCCAATTAATCATGATATCATAATAAACGTAATAATGGTATATAAAAACGTGTTACTTCATCGATCAACTAAATAAGAAATACATTAATTTAATACTCATCTATACATAAACAAATATAATATTAAAAATATAAAAAAAACAGTCGTTATATTCCTTATAAAATGCAATGTGTTAATCAAGACAGTCAAGAATAACAAGTTCAATGTCGTCTTTATGTCCTCTGAAATACTGAATATTCTACTTTATCCTTAAATTTACTCATAATACCACCAAACAAAAAGGATGAAAATATTTAAATATGATTTACTTTTGATTCTTCAAAATAAAGTTCATAATTATATGAAAATGTTAATTTATTGATTAAATAAATACGGAAGATATCAGATAAAAAGTGTTACTTTTTATTTATACAAGAAAGTACAAAATTTCTCAACAAACGCATTTAAATTATTTTTTTAAGTGTAGGGTTTGATTTGAGCCTATACCTTTTTGTATATTTTTTTTTTGTTGTGTAATAATAATCTTTACTTTAAAATTTTAAAAAAAAAATCTTTACTTTAAAATATTTAATATAAAAAAAATTAAAATATCAATAACCCGTGCATTGCACGGGGTGAGAGCTAGTATGTATATATTAGGGGTGTTCAGAACCGAACCAATCCATTGGATAACCGAAAAACCGATCCAAAAAACCGAAATCCAAAAAAAACCGAAAAAAAATGGACCAATTTGGATGAGATGATTGTAAAACCGACCGGTTCGGTTCGGTTTTCGGTTCTTAGTTTCATAACCGGATCGAACCGAACCGAACCGGCCCTTAATGTGTCTTAGCGTTTTCCCTATATGGCCCAAGCCCAATTTCATTACTTTCAACCCTAGTACTTCCTCAATCCTGTACTACTTCCTCAATTCCTCCCATTCCTCATATTCGGCTGCCGCTTCTCCCTCTCTCACCGCCGCTCCTCGCTCTTTCACCGCCGCTCCGTCACTCACCGTCCTTTGATGCAGGTTCTATTATTCATGCTTTGTGCTTCAGTCCTAATAGCTATTGGCTTTGTGCTGCAACCGAGCAGAGTATTAAGATCAGGGATTTGGAGAGCAAGAGCATTGTGGAGTATTTGAAGGTCGATCTCAAGACTGAAGTTGATGCCACTGGTGGTGGAATGTCCAACAAGAAGAAGGTAACTTCTTTTTCAAAATCCTTTTTATTCAATTGGTTATTTCGATAGTAATAAATAATGGATAGCAATTTTGGTCATCTTATTGATTGGCTATTTTCATGTTCTCACTAATATTGTTTGTTTGCCACTAATATTTTCATGTTTTCACTGATACTATTTTCATCCTTTTTACTTAGTTTTGCACACAAAAATGTCATGTTCATATATTGTTTCTTTGCCATTTTTTTTTGCAGATTATCTACTGCACAAGTTTGAAGATGGAAGCACATACATTGTTCAGTGGTTTTGGGGCCTTTTGTTCATTTCAAGTACCAGTATTGGTTTTGGTTATTAGATAATTTTTGTGAGGAATATATTTTCATCTTAGGTGAATACTAGATATATTGAAAAGAAAAGGAATGAACCGAGCCGAACCGAACCGAAACCGAATGTATTTTTTTGGATCGGATCGGATTGGATGTCTTAAGCTAAATCAACCGAACCGAACCGAACCGATGTTAATTTTTATCTTTGGATCGGATGATTTTCTTCACAAAAACCGAACCGAACCGATCCATGAACACCCCTAGTATATATATATATATATGTGTTAAAATATGTTAAAGCATAAGTGAACACTTTAAAACTTACATTACTATTTTTTTTCCATTAAAAATATCCTATAATCAATAACTAAAAACTAATCATCTCAAAAACATATAAATTACTCCATTTGTCCTTTATTGTAGGACACCATTTTGGTAGAATGGATGTCCATTTTTATAAGTCGTTTTAGAATATCTAGGTAGTACTAATGAGTTTATTCCAAATACACTCCTCATAATTGCACAGGTTGATAAAGTAATAATTACAATTGAGAGAGAAATGAATAGAGTTGTAAAGTTTTAAATAAGGGTATTTTTGGAATGACAACATATTTTTTGATAAATTTGAGAGTAATAATTAATTTTCTTAATCTGCGTGAATTAGATAAAAGTGATTTATATTAAGGGATAATGAGAGTATATCAAAATGGCCTTTACCAACAAAAGGTGATTAACTTATGGACTTTTGGCTATACTCTATATTTAAAATATAGATTGAGAACATCAAATAGTATAATTTATCTTATCTTATCTTATCAAATCCTTATTTTTGTAAAGGTTTTTTTTCATCCGATGCTAGGAATTGGGAGTGGAGAAGAGGCGTTTACCTTTCCCGAGGCATCTATTGTAACGACTTGAGCAGGAATTGACAAGAAAACCCTCATTGACAATGTGCGAAATGACATCAATATCCAATATCTTAGCGAGCAGGGTTAGTCTCCAAGAACAAGGAACAGAATAGAAAACGACACTTACAAATACAAATACTCAGAAAGGGAAAACACCGTAGTAGCTGCTCTCCTCCTTCTCTCACAATTCTTGTTTCACACTTAGGTATCACTCTCCTCTCTCTCTCTCTCTCTCTCTCTCTCTCTCTCTCTCTCTCTCTTTCTCTCTCCTCTTTTCTCCATTTTCAATTCTACCTTCCAATTTCGTCAGTTCACGCTTTCTATTTTGTATCATCATCATAATCAACCTCTTCTCACTCCAACTACTATTTGCTCAAATTCAAATAAATAAAATTCCCATTGTTACTTTTTAGGTATACTTAATATGTTAGGGTTTCTCAATTTGCCTTATTAGGGTTCCTGACTCATAATTTTCATGAACTACTGTTTTTCTTCTCTTTTCTTGTTTTAATCGCTTTCGCATGTGCCTTTTATTTCTATACTCTATATATAGTTAAAACAAGATTATATAATTCTTTATTTTGTTGAATTTGCAGATAATCACTCTTGATCATGGGTTTCAATGCTGTCTATAGTTGCTTGAAGGATTTATTTCCACAGGTATAGCTAGCTCTTTACCTTTTATTTATTTATTTTTTCAAAATTGATATTGTGATTTCATTGCAGAATAATTCTATATTATTAAATGTAAGTGTAATAATTAGTTGCTCTGTGATTTGGTGTTATTTTTATATTTTAGCTCTTAAGAATTGTGAAATTGAATTGATATTCAAGTATTTAACTGATTTAATTAAAGGAATGATTATTCTCTGGACTTTCAAGTTGAGAACATCAAGTGCTTATTTTGCTTATTTTGGTTGAATACATAATATGTATTCTGATATTTTCACCCAAATTTCATTTTGTGTAATCTCATAACTTCCATTTGCAACTGATAATTGGTTGCTTCATTAGACTTGTTGAGTAGAACAACAGAGTTTTTGTCCAACTGATACGTAATCCATAGTGGTAGTTGCCACATGCTTGAGCACAAGTAGTTGCCACATGCTTGAGAACAAATTTTATATATACATATATATATATATATATATATGTTTTTAATGTATTCCTTCATCGTCATCATAACTTGCTCTGAGGTACTAATTCATGCTTGTGTTTTATCATTTGGCACTGAAAAGGTGGATGCAAGGTTACTGAGGGCTGTAGCTATTGAAAACCCAAACGATGCTGATGTAGCTGCTGGAGTTGTTATCACTGAAATCATCCCTTATACATCCTGCTGTTTGTCTCCTGGGACTTCTCCAAAGGCCCCTGGTGCTCCCATGAATGTGAAAGGTGCTTTTACTTGTTAAAATACATTGATTTACGTACCATTTTATCTTGCTTGCATTGAACTAATTTTCTGATATATTTATGACATGTTGAGTCTGCAGTTCAAGGTGAAGAAAGGAGGGAGGACCGGGATCTTCTTGGAGATTTATTGGGGTCTTCTTCTGCGCCACATCTTACTCCTGAAAAAATGGTCAAAACTGCTGATTTTACTAGGGGACCTGATCTGAATGTTGCTCTGGATGAGTCTATACTCTCAAATGGCAGTAATTCAAATGATGATACCAAAAACATTCTGAATGAAACCGGGGAAGCAACTATGTTTTTGAATGCTGAAGTTAGTAAGTTCAGTGGAGAGATCTCAAATAGTGTTGCTCAAGAAAAAACAAATCCTTTTCGACAGGAAGGTAATGGAAATTTTGATCAGGGACAAGTTCATATGGATGTTGATGGTGAAAATCTGATTTATTCTCATCTGCAAGAGATAGAAGATGAGTTGAACTACCATGGTACAAATAACAATGGTGATCTAATTGCAAACCATCTGAATGAAGAGTGGTCAGATTTTTTAGGTCCGTCAGCTGATGTTAATGATGCTACTGTCTTTGATAAAAGCCCCTTTTTGAAAAAATGTGAAACTTCTTTGATTGAGGCAGAAAGTTCTGAGTCTCAAGCAGAACAAGGGTATGCGCTTAAAGCTACAAATAGTCTTCAAGCAGAGGATCACCCTGCTATTTCTTTCAGTGGAAATTCAGAGGATGGTCGCTCTAAGCTAGATTTCTGTAATAGTGAATCTAGTGATGTTGAAGACGAGACTGATGAGAACAAAGCACTTGGCCAATCTAGTCAAGTATGCAGAATTGATTTGCTTGAGGAGATCATTGATGAAGCAAAAACTAACAAGGTATTTGTTAGCCTTAAGTTATTAACATTTTATGTTACAAATACTTTATTTATATGGCATAAATTGTGTAAGTGACATTATTATTATTAGCACTAGATTGAATGATAACCTATCTTCTTTTTGATGTTTAAACTGAAATGTGAAACGAAAATTTCCAAGTCCTACTATTAGTATAGAATGAAGTAACTATAGTTTGGTGGTTGAAATTTATCAAGACATTAAAACTTATGATATCTTATTGTTATTTCATGATGATGCAGAAAACCTTGTTTTCATCAATGGAATCTCTTATCAATTTAATGAGAGAAGTGGAGCTTCACGAGAAAGCTGCAGTTCAGGCCAATGCAGAAGCTGCTAGAGGAGTGTCTGACATTTTGGTTAGGGTAGAAGAGTATAAAAAAATGTTGACACATGCTAAAGAAGCAAATGACATGGTTTGCATATCTTCAAAAAAATTATAGATCTAAAAGTTTCTAAATGTCTGGTGTTGCTGTTCTACATGTAATGAACACAATATTTACCCCTGGCATTTTCGTTGCAGCATGCAGGAGAAGTTTACGGAGAAAAGGCAATTCTTGCTACTGAAATGAGGGAACTTCAGTCTCGTCTACTCAGCTTGTCTGATGAGAGGGACAAGTCTCTTGCAATTCTTGATGAGGTACTTTACAGTTTGGTGTTTTATTGTAAAATTATTGATGTATTTTCTGTGCACATTTCTACATTTCAGAACACATTGATATTCTTACTGACACTGCAATTATAATAATCAGAATCATGTCAATTTTATACCTTAGAAACTCGTGGTTCAATTTTATTGTTATGAATGGAAAATCTATTCCTTTGCACAATTGTATTGCCTAACTCCATGTCAAAGAAATAATATTTCCATGATCTTATTTTGGTTTGTCTTCTGTTGTCTGCCTTCCAGATGCGCCAAATTCTTGAAGCACGACTTGCTGCAGCAGAAGAAATGAGGAAAGCAGCAGAGCTTGAAAAGTTGGAAAAAGTGGAATCTGCACGAAGGGCTCTTGCTGAACAGGAAGCAATGATGGAGAAGGTAGTACAGGAGTCAGGCAGACTGAAGCAGGAGGCAGAAGAAAATTCAAAGGTTAGTGTTTCCCCTGATCTGAAACCTATTCATTTCATGGCATATTCATGTAATATCTTGTGATTTTTATTTCTTCATTTTCTTCTCTACAGTTACAGGAGTTCTTGATGGACCGCGGCCGGGTTGTTGATATGCTGCAGTAAGTTGATTTCAGTTTCCTCATTTGATTGTTTTGTTGAGCCATAAGGAATTTTGTTAGAGCTCTAAAAATTTATGTTTCAGTGTAATTAAGGCATGAATATATATTTTTTTATCACTCGATATACATGTGTATAATATTTGAGTTATGACTATGGTAATTGTGTTATTTTTCTATTGTAGTATGTTTACTTTTCAATTTGCTTTGCAGAGGAGAAGTTTCTGTTATCTGTGAGGATGTTAGGCTTCTAAAAGAGAAATTTGATGCAAATCTTCCCCTAAGCAAATCTGTCACCTCAAGCCAGACTAGTTGTATCTTAGCTTCTTCTGGTTCATCTCACAAAACAGTGGCATCTGGTGCGGGTTCCGAGAACGGTGATTCATATGAAGCACCTAAGACCAGCCTGGCAGCCGCAGTCGCAAGCCTATCTTCCGAAAGTGAGCATGGGGAGGAAAGATCTGAAGCTGATCGCAAGGCTCTTCTAGATGATGGGTGGGATATTTTCGAGAAAGATGCAGAGCTTAATTTCTGATTTTGTTAACTTTTTGTTCGGCCCAATGGAAAGTACAAGAGCTCGAGCTATTGTCTATACAACAAAATAAACGTTAGAATTCTTCGGATGCCATTGATAGGTTCAAACAGTAGTAATAGCCTGAAGTAGTAGCATTGAGATCTAAAACTTTACATGCTTTCAATTGCTTTTCCTTTACAGTTTTTGTATAGAAATTATACTAAGTAATCTTTTTGGTATACAGATACTTGGTTCATAGTTTTATGGTACTTCGGTTTCTTGTTTCCTCGATCTCTATTTTTCTATTATTTCCTAAAATTTAAATGTTACTATCAAACAACTTACGTATGACTGTATGAGCGCTTTTCTATGAAGCATAGGTATTTCAACATTGGTGATGTAAGTGTACTGGGGGTACTGATACATGTGGGTACCTTTGTTTAAGGGTGTTTCCTAAATTACGTTATTTTTGCTTGAAAATTTCTGTTTTTTTCCTACCTTTTTTATCCCAAATTTAATTCATGTAATTAGTCTTTCATCCTTATATTTCACTTAACTAGAGTACGTGTTTGTCGGAACACGGTCTTAAGAATGAGTTGAGTTTCATAAGTTGGGAGCACCTCCTTACAGCATTATGAAATATTGGCCAAAACAAAGTATCTTCAGCAGATGTTCACACCATCTTTAAATTTGAATTTGGATTTGAATTACTCGTAGCGTCCAACAATTTTCAATTACTTACTAGATGATGCTTAAAATACCAATGATTAGGTATGTCCGTTTAATTGTGCTGTGAAATAAGATAGAAAATGAGAAGGACAAGAGCAAGGGAAAGATGATTGAAGGAGGCCATATGTTCACATCTTTTGTGTGTAGGTTCTTCCACGACCAGTCACGCATGACAGTATGTGACCAAAGAACCCGTTGTCTTTCTAAAGACACTCAAGATTTTGCACTATTTGCTATATGTTTAGATGCCACCATATTCTAAGATAGAGTGTCGGTTTGACCAAAATATAGTAAAGGATAACATAATACAAAAACAATGTGTTTTGCTTAATCTTTTATGTCGAAGTGGCATTGGATAAAATGTAACTAGGGCACAATACAACTTTTAATTTCTGTTATTCGTTAAACTAGGCCACAAAATTTTTTCCACATAATATAAAAGGGTATTGCAGTGATAAGTTTCTGTTACTACATCTCATACTTAAGCATATCAAACAGTTAAATAGTATCAACTATCAAATATATAAAAATTATGATTCGACCACAGAACCACTAGTAATTTGTGCTGTTACTGAACATGTATACGAACACTGAGTAAATGGGTATTTTTTTTAATAGCAGTGCACTATATAGTGAGTGACATTGGTCACTCGTGGAATATGACTGAAAACCCATTACGTGGGCTCCATAAGCTGTTCTAAGATTCCAATTCCGCTTTCCCCTTCCTATCCTAGAAAGGCCATCATGGATTTATTACTTATAAACATTGCTAACTTCACTCTTGTTTAACAGCTCGGTTAACACTTAACTGGTCAACCTCAGATTTAAAAAGCACCTAAAATATTAAAGGTAAAATAATGCACGCTATTTTCATATATTGACCTCTAGTGCCATGGGAAATGGTTGGCAATCCATTGACTTCAAAGTGTTAAACCAATTTTGGTGGTTGTTCATAAGGATGAATGGTTGATTTAGGTATTGATTTATTATTTTGGTAACAAATTTCTATCTTAAGGACAAAATATAGGCGCATAGCCAACTATTTGATTAACTCAACAAGTTTCAAAGGGACATTAAGGAATTACATATAATTTTATACTCTATAAAATTAATTAACCCCCTTAATGTGATGTTTTGGCTTAATCATGTAGTAGCAAAAAACTAAAAAAGCAAAGATTGTTAGTATGTGGGGGATGAGAATGAGATAAATAAAAGTACAAAACTGAGACCTGAGACTGAGTTGATGAAGTACTATCATTAACTTCAATTATATACAATGTACTTTTGTAATATACACATTCAGCAGGAATCTCAACATCACCTACTTTAATTACTTACTAACCCTAAGGTCCTAACACAAAACCAAGTCACTTTTAGTTACTTCAGCAACTCATGGTAACTTGCACCAAGCTGTGATATAGTTTAGTCTTGCCTGCACAATAGTAAGACAGTGCATCTCCAAATTATGTAAAGACGAGTCCTGTGCTGCCTCATTTGCTTGGAACACCTCTGCCATGACAAAACTTTTGATGATCCTCCCCTCATTGATGATGAGAATGATGCCATTTGCTTAGTAGTTATTACTCAATTCAGGAGACTTCACAAAGAAAAGAAGTTGTATGTGTTTAATTTGTGTGTGAGAAGTGAAATGTGTTGTATACTACTCTGTATGTTTGGGGGGAGAGTAGCTCAACCGTGTATTAATATAGTGGAAGAGGTTGAATGAAATGAAGATATGAAGGGATGGAATATGTGGTGGATGACATTGTTGTGGCCCATGGTAGCAGCAATGGGACATGTGACATGTCCCACTATACACCTAAGATGATGATAAAGTTATACCTATGGTCTTGTCTCCTTTGCCAAACAAGCTTTGAGAGTGACTGCTCATCCACTCAGCCTCTTCCTTTGTCCCCTTATTGCTAATGGCTATTCCTTTTTCCGTATGTATGTATGCATCACAAGTTTCACACGAGCCAGCCAGTAACATCCATAACATAATGGACTAACTCTAATTGTAGATTTTTTTTTTAAAATTTTTTTTTTATAGATAAGATTCGAATTCGAGTTCTTTCTTAAGGGAAAGTAATCATATACCACACGAATCAATTATCCTTATTTTCTTTAACTAGTTAAATTAGGACATAAAAAACACCCTTTAATTATATCTATATAAATGAAGTACTAATAAAGGCCCATAGTGTATAATACTAATACATTAATTGTTTATTATCAGTTGGTTGCTGATTACATTCTAATGAAAGTTATGCATATAAGGTCAAACCACGTTTCTGCGTGGTTATAGATAAATTAAAATATTAAACCAGACGGTGGATGAAGTATTTAACTATTTATAATCTTGTTATAAATAATTAGATAATCATTCACTATAAGTACTATAGGTTAAGAGAAGGTTCGGAGGCATGTCAGCAAAACAAATAACCAAAAATCATAAATGGAGCTACCACGTGGCACAAGATGACAATGTTACAGTCAGAGGTGGGGTTCGATCCTCCGAATCCAAGTCATGGTTGACATGATTCACATTACAAAATTGCTATTATTCTGTTTGAACAGGCTGACTCAGGTACACAGATGCATTTAGATTATGGACATTGTATTTTGTCCTTTTGTATATTCCTTTATCCAAAAAAAAGATCAAATGACCTCAAATCCCATATCCGTATGGTATTTAACTTCTTTGTTTAGTACTCCCTCCGTCCCTAATTATAAGATCCTTTTGGGAGATTTCACGTCCATTAAGAAAGTGAAATAATTTAGTTAATTGTATTGGAAATGTGAACTTTTGATATGTATTTTTAAAATTACCCCTATTAATATTATTGAGAATTATTGGGAATCTAAAAAGTGTTAAATAAATAGGGGTGTTTGTGAAAAAAAATAATTAATGCTCATTGAAAATTGGTAAAGAGCTTTATAAATAGGGACAAAATAAAAGTGTTAAGAGCGCCTTATAATTAGGAACGGAGGGAGTAGTAATTATTAATCAAAACTACCATCATCAGATCAGATTTTAAAATATCCTAGCTGAAAGACAATAAAAACACTACAACGTGTGTCTGACAAACATCTTTGACTAATCACTTTTCTTGTTTGGTTACTAAGTACTAACTCCTATTTTAGAATCTTGATTTATTAGTTGATGTGACTTAAGTTAGGAGAATTTAAGTCATTTATCAAAATATTTTCAATACTATCGATCATGAATTTTTCAGTTTTTAACCGACTTTTCAACTTTCGATTGATTATGCCTTAAAGTAACTATGTTTTTATACCTTACCCATTCATAAACTCCTTTCTCTAGAATTTTAGTGTATTCACAAACTTTTGAAGGAAAAAAAAAGGATTTCACATGAATTTGTGGCGTGACAGGATTTTATTCATTGATATTAGTGATAACGCTATTGATTTACTCATCCTCAGTTCCTCACATTGAATTTTGAATACACTGAATACAGAACATGCTTTTCTGCAATAGGCCACCCCATAACAGAATCATGTTGAATCCTCATTGGAACAACAATTTGAAGGCCCATCTTTGTACCTAAGTAGAGTCCACAGTCACGTGTAATGTGTTTCCACATAGCACAACCAAATCGTTGTCAATGTTGACCTTACACGCCCGGGCTCTTATCATTGCTGGCAACCATGAACCATTTCAAGGGCTTCAAATTCCTTCAAAGTCACTTAGTCAGTTAATCATGTTGAGGTGAAGTTGATCTCCACAAACTGTGTTCTTGTTGCATTTAAATGACATGCCCCACGTGGGCTAGTGTGTTATTTCAAGAGTAGACAGACAAAGTGGGCAGCATTGAGCTAGGGCCATAAGATCTTGGCCTATATTTTTTACACGTGGGTATGTGGACCTTGGGTTGCTAGGGGACCAGACTCTTGGTAGAAAATTCAATCCTAATTTTGTATGTGAAGCTGAAAATTGAAACAGGAATGCTAGACACAAACACTACATTATACATTATCTTAATACTTGCTATAAGTTGATATTTGTTTTTGCCTTTTTGTGTGTATTGTGTCTACAGGTTAAGACTAATCTTTTTTGAAATATATAGATAATTAAAATAGATTTTGTTTTTATAAAAAAAAAAAAGAAAAAAAAAAATTTCATGCATATGATGGGGTCGAACCCTAACATGACGCTTAAGGAATCTACTATCTATTAACTGTGTTGGCTTGTTGATTTTATATTACTTGATTTTAAAAACGGAATTTTGGAAGATTTGGCCAAATGAGCCTTCATGTCCTTGTCTCAGTAGAATTTGAGGTGTAGAACAAATATAAGGGAAAGATCTTTGTGGTGCAACTGTTTGATTGTCTACCCCATCTGTCGGTTGAAGCTTTAATACTGGTCTAATGTTTGAAATTTATTCTCATAAAAGGGAAGCTTGAACATTGATCAGTCCCCTCTACCAAAAAAAGAATTTCTTGACAGTGAACTACATATAGATGTGATGATGTGAAAATATGTGTCTCTAGACTCATCAAGAAAAATCAAAAGTAGTTTGCACTAACACAAGTATCCATCTTTTTAATTATCAAAATATATGTCGGTGCCCGTTTTAATTTTGGGTTCATAAAAATAGTACTTGAAAACAAAGAGCTGCTTAATGCTCTATCTGATACTTGAAGTCTTCCTTCTTAAACCAACAGGTAGGATGTATTTGACCATCTGAATTTTTTTATGCACGTGAACTTTACTTGCATTCCAAGGATTTGAATATATTTGGAAACACATGTAGCTAAAGTCTAGAACTACTACTCCATGAAATTCTTAAGCTGATATTAGTTCCACACTCAAAGGTGTGTCAGTTTGGGAGATCCAAAACTAAAACAAAAAAAAAATGGTTGTCTTCCCTTATATTGATTAAAAGCTAGAAGCCTAGAACCTTTGTGTATGTCTTTGACTGCGCAATAAACAGGATTATATGCTCCCGATCCTCTGCGGTGAATTCTTTCTTTCTGCAGCCCTATGCAGCATTGATCAATCATATCAATCTTATATGAGATTGAACAATTTGTATAACGAAATACTTTAAATCCCAGATTAGTCAATACTGAAGAAGATTGATCAATATTATTAGAAGTTGGAACCGGTCAATTTACATTAAGATTGTTCAGTGTCAGTGAAATGTTTTCATAATTAGTAATTGAACGCAAGATTTGTTAATATTGATGAAGATTGGTCATGTTTTCTTGTTAGCAAGTTCTGCTGATGATATCTGCTGCATAGAGGATCCAGATGTTGCAATGCTATGCTAGTGAGTTGTTTGTTCTCTTAATTATCTTGTAGCTAAGTTAAATCAACACTCAAGCAATACTTAATACCGCATCCAAAAGGATACATGAAAACCTTGTGGTTTTAATATATAAAAGAGAAAGTAAAGTTGGAGGGGAAAAAATCATTACCGCAATCCCAGCCAAAATAACTCTCATTATTAGCGTGTGCTTGATTAGGTGAAAAATGGGAATGTAAAAATAGAATAATTTTATTTCACACCTTGCCAGGTTTCTGTACCAAGCAAGTGCTAGGTGATTGATTCTACATCCGCAAGCAAAACGTAAAACTCAAAATCCTGAAATCAACTCCAAAATAAAACAACGATCTGAACTGAATTTAATACAACAAACAGCACAAACAATACACAATATAGACATGAATATGCAATAAATAACCACCAGAATAAACACCTATCAATTCTTTTTTGGTTGTTTCGCATATATCTTCAACACGACCGATGATTCAAAGTAATCGTAAAGTCTCTCATGCCACCCTCAATGCTCTTTTGATGTCATTCTGTCAGTTGACAAAGAAACACTTTATGAATCAATTTCATGTTCCAAAGACGAGCAATTGAAAGCACATTTAACATTTGCATACCACACATAGAGGGAATGTGTATACCTCAATGGCCTTCGGTTCAGTGGTTGGGCTATAACGCTGGATGACATGCCCTTCCTCGTCAACCAAAAACTTTGTGAAATTCCACTTTATTCTAGACCCCAAAAATCCAGGTTTCTGTGCTTTTAGGTATTTGTAGAGAGGTGCTGTATCTGGTCCATTCACACGTATCTGCATATAAAATGTAATTTAATGTGTTAACAACCCAATGTTTGGTTGATTGGAGACTAAAGAATTGCATAGCTTGTGAAGGAATAATAAGTTAGGGGAATAAACAAATGCATCTAGGCTCTTCAAAAGCAAAAAGAGGTCTAGATTGACACTTGTTGATCATATATTGTTCGAACTACGAAGTTCACACATACCAAAAAACTACTCATTGTTCTATCCTCTGCTTATATCGAATTAGTCACAAAATATAATGAACAATGTCAAGCACAACAAGGATTTATACATGGCAAGCACAAAAAGCTCTAGAGTCCGACCTATCCCATGCAGTTGTAACATAATTAATTTCCAAATAGCTCTAAAGTTAAACAGAAACAAGCAAACTTTATCCCTCTCTGTCTAGACACTCATAAAATTTAATTGAGTGTAGTTTTTGTTCAATTTCCATTAACAATTGCTGGGTTGAACTAAACTCCAAGTAGCAGGGCTATAGAATTCATTAATCAAACCTAAACCTAAAGTTTTTGAGGCAAACAGTTTTTGTTCAATTTCCATTAACAATTGCTGGGTTGAACTAAACTCCAAGTAGCCGGGCTATAGAATTCATTAATCAAACCTAAACCTAAAGTACATTACCAATTTTTTCAACAATAACCAAACACAAGCAAAATAAATGGTTCAATTTTGACTATAACCGATGGCCTTATAATTGATGTACCAACCAGTTCTTGATGTTGTTACTTGGTAGATAATGAGAGCATTTAATAGCATGGATACTTTTAATAGGCAATGTCCTAACTATGGTTTAAGCAACCTCGCCTCTTTGCCTTCTGGAGTTTTGATTATGATCATCCTTTAAGCTATAGTTTAATAGGAATCAGCAGCAAAACTGAATCTATCAAAGCCTAAGTAACTGTTTATAATTTGACATCCTGACATTTGAAAAGAACACTCTTAAACATCACCAATGAACTTAAAACAACTGGATCAAGTTTCATGCAATGAGAAAATATAATCCATAAAATTCAAAAAAAAAAAAAAAAAGCCACATTGTTGTCGTTTCATTTATTTGGGGATTTTTCCACATTCACCCCATATGGTTTGTTTGTTTTTTTTTTTTTTTTTTCCACTAAAGCTAAAAAGTTATCATCATAACGTCCAAAAATGAAATATAATTAATAGAAAATAATAACTGTCATTAAAGGATTCAGATTTCAGATGCCTACAGACACAAGAAGTATAATATATTAGTATTAGTACCTTTTCAAAAATGGGATATTCAGCCTTATATCTTGTGCAGGCAAACTCTTGGGCTTCCTGGCTAGTCCCAGGCTCTTGATACAAAAATTGGTTGCATGGAAATGCCAATACCTCAAAACCTGACATCAAACAAACCCAAATGTATGTGATCAGTTTTCTTTTTGGCCTATCCAAATGGAAATAATTGAATATGAAATAGCAGCTGCAAAAAACACAAACCTTTCTCCTTGTATGTGCTGTAAAGTTGAGTTAATTGAGTGTAGTTTGCATCTGTAAATCCACTGTTCATTTAAATTAAATGTGCATGCATGAATCCAGTTAGCATAACCATGATCATAATAAGAGAAGAAAATACACAATAAAAAAAAATGAAACTAACCATTTTGAAGCGACATTAACTATAAGAACAACTTTCCCTCTGAAGGTGCTGAGGTTCACATCTTTTCCCCTAGCATCCTATGTCAACCAACCACCACCAACAAAAGTGTTAACATATAAAAGTAAACAATAATAGTACTTGCTATTGTTAAGACTTTGGGGTTTGTATATACCTTGACGGTAAATTCATGGATGGATGTTTCTGAAACAGATTGGGAAGCACCCATGTATGTATTTATTTGTCAAGACGGAGAAGACTCTTTCTAGTACACAACTTGTTTCTGTTTCCTATTTAGGCGCAAGAGTTTACTCTAGTGTTAATATTTTGTGTTCTATACAGCTCACAAATCAGCCTTTTATAGCATGGCTATTCTCATTTTTAATTCAATAGGTTGGTTTGGTTGCACAATTATGTTACTCCATATTAGTAGTTTGATCATGAAAGTCAACAATAAATTCCATTTTAACATTTCTTTTAACATATGACACATATTAAATCCACAATTATAAATTCTCTTTTATATTCAAAAGTCTAGGTGAACCTCTTTTAAGTTAGAATAAGCCTTATAATTTTAAAAATGTTTACAGAGATATATACACAAATTATCATTATTCATCAATAAAATTCAAATTTTGATAAAGGAATTCAAACTCACATTTTTATAAAATGAGAGATTCTTGATCAATCCGACCAACCTTTGATTACCAATAAACATTTTTTACTAGTAGTTCCATTTACTAACATGATTACAACTATCAACTTTATTCATCATGATTTAATGTTGTGCACTTCGTATTTTTATACTATTGCCTGAACACCTTACAACCTGGAACTATAACATGGCTCGCATGACCGTGTATTTTAAGCTAGGAAGAGATAATAATAAGCATTTGCTTAAATACTAATCCAATACCACATTGACCTACCAATACTCAAAACAAAACCATATGTTAATATAATGGACAAGTTTGAACATTATGTATATTTATATAATAAAATTAAAGAAGTAAAATCAAACCTAAAGTATATTTTATACTTTCATTTCATTTGTGGTGTTTATAAAAGTTTTTTCATGGGGGTTTCATATGTATTGTACTTTTACAAATCCTAACGGACATTTAATATTGTTTTTCCCAACTATATATTTATTCATCGCAACCTCTTTTTCATCTTCAATATCTTTCTCTCTCATCAATAATAATTACATATAGGGATACTAAAGTCCAAATATCATAAATTTTTATATTATTCAACCATTTCTTAATATTTGTCCATAATTTTAAAAAATACAATATACAAAACAGAGGGGGTTTTTTTTTTTTTTTACGTCAAATTCATAGCACTATGTCATGTCAGTTACTCCTTCCGATTCTTGATATAACACTTTTTTTTAATAGATAATTCATGTAAAAAAGTTAGTTAATATTATAAATAACGTTGAAAATATAAATATTTGATAAAATTTTTCAAAACAAACTCATGATCATTATTGGAACATTAAAAATTGTTAAATAAATAATAGTATTTGTTTAAAAAATAATTAAATATCATTAAAAATTAAAATAAGACCTTATTGATAAATCAAAAGAATTCTCAGTTATCTATACTAAGAACCTGAAGGAGTATATGCTATCATAGGCAGAGATCTACAACTTTGCAAAATTATCTAATGATTATCAATTAGTATGAACAAACTCACTTTTCCTAAAGCTATCAAGTTTTTGACATATATAGTATAAGATAATTTAGAAATATCTTTAGGTCCAACAAATCCAACAGTTGAAATAAATGACAGGGAATCTTCATTTCCACATAATTTTGGGTAGTGTTGAAAAAACATCTTATCCCCAAAACAAACAATGCACACAAGTAGCATTGCCTGATTTCCTGGAAAATTAGAATTCTGAAATAATGTCACGCACCCCTCATGATTCTAAACACCGGCATTATAGTTGAATATGACAACTAGTAACTACCTTAATAAATTGCAACAACCAATGGAAAAAAGAGTCACCACCAACTGGAATCCCACATATTAATTAAGGGGGGGGACCAACAAAGTTGGCTTCCACTAAGGCCTTGAACTCAGCCATGTCATATACCTGATGCCCCAGGGCAAATGTTTTGTTGACAATTCTCCAAATACGGAATATACAGCACAATTCCTAAGAAAACAAATCAAAGAATACGATTTGAATTGACGGGTGGAAATCCTTCCATATATTAAGAGAACAGTTTCAAGAAACATCCCATGAAAATCTTATATATAACATTATTGATCTAACATCTATAAGGGCTTCCACGAAATAAATTATAAAATTTAGAGAGAAAATTTTTGACACATCCTAAAAAGGTTACAACTCCAACAACTCTACTATCTCTCTTCTTGGCCCTGCATTCTGCAGACGCTACAATACATATATATACAAATCTAGTAGAACATTTAATATTACTCTGTACATTCTGCTTCCGAAGATACTTGCATGTACAGCATATAGACCATAAACCAGAGCCCCGACCAGAGAGTGGGTAATACCTAACAAATGAAGGGCGAAACATAAGTACCAACGTAAGATAGATACTATATATTTGTAAGAAAACTCAAGAACCAAGCAGAACAACAGATGTATACCAGTCTTGGTTCCTTGGTAATTCCTAATCACCTTGGCGGCCAAAAGGTTGGACCTGAAATATAATTATAAACATCTTAAAGCTAACTATTTTTCAGTAACAATTCCAGAAATTTAATGGAAAGAAAAGATCATATAATCTTAAGTTTTCAAGATAGGAGATAACTGGAGGGACGAGGGGAACACACCTCTGTTTGCCACTGGAATTGCATCATCAAAGGGTGGTCTGAATGGCAAGGAGTTCCTGTGATTCATTGACGGGGGAGGAAATCTCCACCCGTGATCGGGTAAACCACTTGATTCACATGGATGACAACCATATGGAGCAGGCATACCTCTGTCCTGATATCGAGGATCTACACAAGAAAGAATTAATTTCACTATAAATAAATGTCCAAAGCAAACCATGGCACGGCTAATTAATATGAACATGAATATAAATATAATTGACGTAATCTTACCAGAATAAGGTGCAGGAGCACTCCATCTCTCACGGTGATCATATGGAGGTGGTCTTGATCTCTCGTGATTATTATATAAGTTCTCTCTCTCCATGTTCTGTTCTGAGTGGTGTCTGTTGGAGTATGGAGGGGGTGGTAGAGGTGGTGGGGGTGGGGGTGGGGGTGGGGGAACATCCCTTCGATGCTTCACATGCTGCTCCCCGTGAACAAAAGAAAACTGATTGGACGGAACATGGTGGGGTGGCCTTAAAGAATACCCTTTATTATTATGAACAGTAACACCATCAGAATGGCGAAAATTGTCCGGTGGTATTGGGAAACTGTTGAAAGAGCAATTAGATTCCGGCATATGCATTTGCCTTTCTCTACATTCTGGGACTCGATAGTGCACTGCATCACTGAGAGGTTGACAACTCCTTGGTGCAGCCAAGGGCTGAGCCATAGAGTGGGGTGGGTTGTCTTTCACACTCTGTAAAGTACAAAAGAAAAAGTACACCATGATCACATTTTTGTGCAACTCTATGGAGTAAAATCCAAAACAAAAGTAGTGAAACATACCTGTGTATCTGTATAAACTTTAGAATTGACAACAGTGCGATATGGATCTGAGGAAGATGTTAACAGGTGTAGCATCGGAGGTGGGGGTGGGGGTGGGGGTGGGGGTAGGGAAGATGACGGTGGTGGTGGGGGTAGGAAAGATGACGGTGGTGGTGGGGAAAATTGCACATTCTGTGGCAGAGGAGCAAAGGGCAGGGGAAGACTCTTCTGAAACTGTGGGGCATTTCCTCCATTAGCATTCCGCAATGAATTCATTTCAGCATCACAAGGAGGAGCCACATCCTCCATTTCGAGCTCACCATCAACATCTTCCAAAATATGCTTGTGTTTTTCAATTGTAGAATTCAATTCACGTGCATCAGAATTATGCTCAGGCGTGACAGCCACAAAGTTTCCTCCATCAGAGTCACTCCCATCATCATCATCTTTAAGCATTCGGGGCATGCGAAATCCAGGTAGCTGTAAACTTGAGTTGCTACAAGATCAAATGAAAATTGAAGTAAACACCCTAGAAGAAGTGTGCGGAAATATTAAAATAAAAAATTTTGTACCAGAAAATCCAAACCTTCCATATTCGTCAACAAGCATACCCTCCATTTCTCTAACCGGGTCATCTAATGACCTCTCTGTTCTTGATGTTCGCCGTGAGTGGACACATGCAGAAGGTACATTGCCATGAGAGTCCACTACTCGGATATGATGGCGAATAATAGACTCCGGCAGGATTCTCCTTTCCAACCACACTCTTAAAACCTAAACAAATTCAGAGCAATGGTTAACAAAGAATGATAATCCAAAACAGAGATGTAATAAAAGAGCATATGGTTTAAACTTCAGTAAACATGAAATTCCATTCACTTGCCTTAAGACATTGCCTGCGGTTTTCATTTGCATTATTTCCAGTAGGAGCAGCAGCAGACAATAGTCGTGGCAGCACTGCTTGGATAGCAGATGGATATACTCCGCAAACATCGCCTGGAAAATCAGACATTTAGATTCCAGTTAATTATGAACAGTGCTGGCAAGAATCAAGATTAACCAAGCAGTGACCATATTACCTTTTAAACCTCGAGAAGACTGCGCAATAGAGTCAACAAGAAAAAACAAATCCACCCTCCGATGCAGGCTTGACTCTGTTTCCAGATTGTGGGCAAGAATTTCCAAGACCTGTGTAATACAACCCCAAAGCCCAATCCCCCAAAAAATGTATATAACATTAAGAAAGGGCATGTAAGATTTTATAAGTAAATCAACAATTTTGCAAACTAAATGACTGCAAGTCAATTGAATGATTTTAACTCCCACCAAAGTCCAGAAGAATTAAAACAATAAATTCACGTGCTAACTTCTGAGCTATACTCAGACAACCAAATTCAATGAAATGCCTAGAATTCAAAATTTTCAACCTGTTTCACATATTATATGATGCACTCTTTTTTCTTCACATCTACAAGGACATCAAAAGCTACACGAATAATCTTTAGTGTACTTCACTACACAAGAAGAGGTACTAGCAATGCGTGTAAACTGTAATGAGAAAACATGGCTTAACATTTATTCAAATACATTATAAAACAGAATGTAAACAGAACTTAAAACTGTAATAAATATAAATAATGTTTAAGAAGAGTTCCTTAAAAAAATAGCAATAGGTGTTGGTGGATATTTGTGCTCTATTTCTGATGACAATGTTGCACTCATTAATAAGTAATAACTAATAAATACATAGTATTCGGCACTTTCAGAAAGCAAAAGAAGACACCGAGGGCACCCTCTTTCTATGACAGTACACAGATAAAGAAACAGCAGATGAAAAGATATTTAGAAATTTATTCTTAGAATTTTCAAATGTACACAACCAATTGAGAAGCATGGTCACATTAACTGAAAAGAAGAAACCTTTCAATATGTAGCTAAAATATCTCACTATCAAAACTACACAAATTTGATCAATAAATTGATTTTATTAGAAAATGTCACGGACCTAAATGAATGATTACTTGATTATAATGATCTTACAAGCAAATTATCCTCTTTCCCAATCTCTCCAGCACATACACTAAAGGGATGATCATAGTGCTAAAAATAAAAAATCATAACACAAAAGGCCAACTAAAATGGAAGAGCAGCTCAAACTCGAGACAAGCATGGGATTTTTCCTACCAAAGCAAAAAAGAAAGTATTCTGACAAAGATCTCCACATCAAGCACAACATAACCTTCAAGATCCAGGGTAGTCTAATGACCTTGCCTCCAAATTGTTGGTTTTGAAAAACCAAAACCTTCCTGAGGCAATCAAAATTCTACCAAGATATCAAAACTAACCATTCAAACTTAAAAATTTGAATGCAGCAAGATAACATATAAGCCCTAAAAGACATACTCCCACTAGGCATTATTTTTAGAATATAGAGAGAACATAAAAAGAAATTCAAGGTCACATTTCAGAACAAGAGCACGAGACAAATTTTTTTATTAGATATCGTAACGAAAACAAAAAGAATCACCAAAAACTAATCATAAGGGCCATCCAACACAGCACGCTGATCCCTCTGCATATCAACCAAAGAAATACGACTAGAAAACCCCATGTGCAGAGCATAAAAGGGAAGCCAAAAAACTCACCCTATCCTAAACAAAGTTAATAGAAGGACGCCAAATACAGAGCATTGGCATCTTAACATGTGCCAAAACCTCTGAATCTAGTTAGAGGAATCAGAAGAACATTACAATTTTTTTTTACTTCAGCTAATTTAAGTTCTCCAATTTTTTCTATTACTTATAGGTAAGAATATGCACCAGCAGATTCAAATTGATTGAGCCCATTGACAAATAAAAACATTAAATATATCCTATATAGATGCATTTGCAAGGTTAAAAGTAAACAGTAACGTAAACCAAGATGTATGCACAATTCAATGATAAAACAACATTGAGCATAGGAGAGGAGAGAAGAAAAAAAACGCCATATTACCTTAGCTGCAATGCCAAACTTCGCACAGTCAATAGCTATGCGTGTTGCACGTCCAATACTATCCTTTGTCCTTGTTAATGTCCGAAGCATTGCTTCAAAGTACACCAAAGCAGCACATCCTGCATCAGTTGGTTTGCTCATCGATCTTGATTGTTGAGTTGCCACAAATCCATCTTTACTTCCATCAACAGCACCAGATAAAGTTTGGTTCGGGTTTCCATCAGGGCTACAACTTCCATTTTGAAGGATATTACTACTATCTGATGTAGAATCATTGCAAACTGACATATTTGGAGGTGATCCTTGTGGAACACAATCTCCTCCACCAGTCAAGGATGTACTTGACCGAGTGCCCAAAGTAGCATTTTGAACCAAGCAGTCATCGGATGTTGAAACAGAATTCATATCCTCTTCTGGTCCTTTACATGTTATCTCTTTAACAACCACACTCCTAAAATTAAAAGATGTCAGCATTCTTCAGTTGTAAAAATGAAGCATAACTAACTCTCATAAAACAATTGTTCACTATCATTTATTAATTAAAAAATAGCAATCCACCAAATAGGATTCCACCATACTGAAAACACATTAGAGTTTAGGGTGGAAAAAAGCAAGCAAAAAGTGTAATCTAAATGAGGAAAGCATAAGTTCATCCTGCAAATTCTATGATTAAATATCATAAATAAAATATTAGGAATAAAAAGGAATCTTTTATAGAAATTGTGTTTTCATTCTTTTTCTTTATTGCTTCTGCGATTTAAAAAAGGGGAGATAAAAGAGGCTAAGAAGTATAAAAAGCAGCAACTAAGCTTACATGTCATTTGCTTTGATACTGTCGACCACTGCTAGCTTTGAGTTCTTGGTATCCTCATAAACAACAACCTCACTATGAGACGCATCAATAGTATTTTGAGCTAAAAATTCATTGTTTATGTGGGCAGCCATAGGATCAAGACTAGTTCCATTATGTTCTGATGCATCAGAAGCTGTGTTTTTGTGATTCTCAGCCCTGATATTGTCTTCGTCATTTGGCAGTAAAGATGGATCTGTTGATTCTTGATTTCTTCCACCTTCACAAAATTTTGTATCAAGATCATGAGAGATTTGTCCCTGTAACTGAATTTTCAAATCTGTCTCAGCAATCACACGAACCACATTATCATTAAGATCTTCACCAACTTGATCTGTAGCACCTGAAAGGACATCCTTGCCAATTTTGTGTTGTTGGAGCTTATTCATCTGTTTATCCACCTGAATAGATGATTTATTCTCTACTGAAATCATTGGATTGGAGCGGGTTGAGAAACTATATACACTGATATGAGAAGGACTAGTGCCACAATTATCCAACCCTTGGAGTCCTAATCCATTACCACTTGATGTTGCTTCCGTATGAGCTTGAACTTCTTCGGCAGCATTAGCTGACATAGCTTCTAAAGCACGATGGAGGCGTTTGGATGGAGGTAAAGCAGCTTCATCATCCACAGAACAGAATGTTTGGTCTTTCTTGGTATTAGAAATTTGAGTGTCAAGAGATGGAGCAAAGATCTTCGAAGGAGAAATATTGTCTGAAGTTCCATTCAGCAAAGATGATTCACCATCCATAGAGCTACCGTTCTCACAATTTGAGGATGAGATCATCTGCGGCGGTGAGTTAATATCTTCCATACAACTTTTTTCTTGAGCGGGTACGAAGTTATTTAACTCTGCATCAGTGGATGATAATTTTCCCATTCTGACTCTTAATCGTTTCAAAAGGGGCAAGTGTTCATCTCCATCATGTTCAATACATTTCCCTTCCGAGTTTCCACAAACATTTTTTGAGCTTATAAAGGCATTCTGCAGAACAACCTCCTCCTCTGGTTTATTGGCCAGCTTGGTAGCATCACAGCTTGCCCTCCGCCTATTTGGTTTTCTTTTCTTCTTATTGACCACAATTTTTATTTCAGCATCAAGCCCTTTGTTCAATTCAACTTCTTCGGGACATTCAATGGTCTCTTCAAGTTTAAAATTTGAATCTATAGTGCTTCCCTCATTCAGGCTAAGTGAATCAGAATCAATTGTGAGAATTTCAGAACCATTGTCCTCCACACTACCATTTGAGGCAAAAGCAGATGAATCAAAATCATCACAGCCAGAAAGATCAGGTGATTTCCTCTTACATTTACTCCTTCTTACATATGCACTCTGAGTTGCATTAGCTAATAGGTTGCCAACAATTTTTCCACCATTACTACAAGGCATCACAAAGTTTTGGACCCATGATGAGCTTCTAGACCTTCTTACTCGTGCATTCCTGTGAGTTACAAAGCTTTGAGTACACAAGTTGCCTGTTGATCTTTTTCGGGAAGAATAAACAACTGGCTTAGGTGAATTCACGGCAGGAACATTATCACTAGGCTCCTCCAGTGATGCTTCTCTACTATCAGATTCATCCTCCAAAGCAAGAGTTGGGTCATCCTCAGCTACACATTCCAACTCATGTCTATTGGAAACAGAATCTAAAGTTTTCCTTGGTAAATTCAGTGCCAATTCATGAGCATCTGTCTGAGCCTTGGCAAAGGAGTCAACTGAATTTGAAACATTTACACAAGCAGCATCACCAGAGCTAGTTTCATGATGTTGGATCTCTTTCTCTTTCTTTAATCTTTCATAACAATCAACAATCTCCTTTACAGCACGAACAAAGTCAGCACCCTTTCCGTGACGTTTGACAAGAGACTGTTTTTTCTCCTCAGTAAATGCTTCAATATCAGCAGGATTGCAGAAAGCTCTGCACAACAACATACCATTTAAAAATTAACACAACTTGCAAGCTTAACAGATATAAGAACTTGTCTGCAAGGGGGAAAATAAAAATTAAATTCCAAGAGGGAAGACAAAGGCTTCAAAACGAAGTTGTGAATTATATTACTAGTGCACAAACAACCAAACCTTTCACATAGCAACAGAAAAGACCATTGCATTTGCACCAAGATTATTGAAACTGTGGCTGATTATTCAGTAAAATCACCAGTTAAGAAAAAGACTTACAAATTTCAACAACTGATATTATCCTTTCTCTCAGTCTAAATCACTTTCCTTCACTTAAAGAGGATTATGTGATTCTATCAACACTGCCACACCAAATCTAACTCAATGTATCCAACCTCAAACGTATATCACCAAATGTATGCATTCGTCTCCTATCTCTGACCCCGAATGCAACTATCAAAATACTGCTCCAGACAGCCAAGCGACACACATACACACACAAGCAAATAAGAAACCAGTACTAAGTTCAAAGGCTGTAGCTCTCATGTATCCAATAGCATGATATGATTCCTCATATTCCAGTATAATTTGTCAGGTAAGTGCGATGTCTTTGGGATGAAATTAAAGAGTATTAAAACAAAACACCAGAAGGACTCAATCCAGTCCTTGCCTCCAACTTGCAGTTTTACTTGGCCGAACAAGATGCAAAAAGATTATAAGGATCTCACCAAAAAGAAAATGCATTAGGCCACTTTCAATTAAGCAGAGTAAAGCAAAAATAAAAATGCAGATAAATCAATATCAATGTTCTAATGTCAGCGCTGCATACACAGCAAAATTACTAGATTTTGCTAGCTTCTTAAAATTACAACTTTATGGAGATCAACTATTCAACACATTAACAAAGCAGAAAAGTTCGGATTCATAAAGCCTGTATAAGCTTAAGAATGCAGTAAACAGAAAACCATCAACTGAATCCAAATCCACCTTGCACAAGAGCATTAAAATGATAACACACAAAAAGAAGCAATGGAATTATAACATTTGAGTCGTGGAAACAAAATAGAACCGGACTTGGAAGCCGATAACCAAAACACTTCTCACCAATCAAATCAGTTGAAGGAAGAGGTTAGCACTAAACTCAAATTGCAGGTTGTGCTAACGCGAATCATTTATATTACTATCATGCTTTCCATCAAATAAAGTGACAAAAGCAATGTGCTGAGATTCGAAATTTGAGATTTCATACTTTCAAGTCTATAACTTTTGCAATATTTTTTTTTTTTGATAATTAGTGTAATGTAAGTAATTGTCATCTGTAAAATGTCGAGTGAAATTGTATTTAAATGGGTAGTAACATGAAAATTAATGTCTATAATTTTAAGTGAAAATTTATGAGTGAAAAAAAGGATATTAAGGTACGTCAATTGAATAGTGTATCCTAGATTAATCATATTTTGAGACAAGATTGTTTATTATTATACTAAATAAAGGACATTTTGTGCAATTGAACTTTATATGAAGTTCCTTTCAAAATTGAAGTAATGAAAGAATCACTTAGCCAAACCCGAAGGCAAAGGCCAAATGATAAATGAGAAAGTATCTGTATTAGTTAATCTCAGCAAGCAATGCAGAGCTACCAACCCCAAAAACATTATGCTGTATAAAGCAAAGTGAGAAAGGGTGGCCTAGTGCACAAGGCCCCACCTGGTAGGGTCTGGGGAGAGAAGATGTACGTAGCCTTACCCCCACAAGCAGAATGGTTGTTTCCCGGATTTGAACCCGTGACCTCTTGGCACTAAGCAACAACCTTGCTGTTGCGCGGGTATGCATTGGCACAAATAGCCTCTCTGCTTGTGGGGGTAAGGCTGCATACATCGACCCTCCTCGAACCCCATCAGATGGACTCCCCTGTATCTAGCAGTTGTGACAGCCACAAAACGAGCTGTCATCAGCCACTATCCCAGTCCCAACTAACGCAACAAATAACTCCATGATGGCACCCCTATAGCCGGCAGATAACACCCCATGCTACTGTGAAATGTCACAATTAACTACTCTATAAAATGTTCTGTGTCAGTACATTGAGGTTAAGTAACTTCACTGAGTCAACACCATGAACTCAAAATAGGTTGTGGGAGGAGTAAATTTTACAAAATAGCAGCGCACAGAAACCACCCCAAAAATGCTATTGCAACATAGAGAATAATAAATGAGAGAAAACAAATTGCAAATGAAACTTCTTTAAAATAGTAAATGAAGGACTATCCACTGAAATAGTAGATTCCTATTGAACTAAAAAGGAATACAAGTAGGAAATACTGCAGAAACAATAAAGGAAATATTCTCTCAATTCTGGAATTGAGAGCCCAAAGCCTTCCAGGCTGAAAACTACTCGAGATATAAAACTGTTCCCTCTCTCTTGCCCCACTCTCCCAATATATCTGACACCCCACCTAAAGACAAAGCCACATATAACCACAAAACACGATAAACAATATTATTAACTCAAACTACGATGAATATTATCACAGAAGAAAATCTTCTAAACATTACTCCCTCATTACTCCCTCTGGTCTTAAATGTAAACCCCTTTTGGGGGGAAAAAATTGGTCCTTAACGTAAGCCAATTTTTCCGATTTTCAACGGCATTAATTATTTTTTTTCCACAAACACCCCTATTTACTCAACACTTTTAGAGACCAATAATAATTATATGTAGCATAAACAAAGTTTCTAGTTGCCTTGGTCATCAAATTTGAAAAAGGTTATACCAAGTACCAATTGCCATATGAATACTACCAGCAATGTGACTTTGAATACTTACATTTGTTGGGTTCCAAAGAAGTAAACGAATACTTTCTTCCAATCATTTTTGTAACCCCACTTCTCAGGCTCACTTACCTGCCACAAGCAAAAAAAACTTGATAAGTCAAATGAAATCTCTACTACAACCATGAAAGGGGGAGGGAATTTATGAAATTCAGAACGTTATCGTTTTTTCCTAGCCTAATACCCCACTTATCTTACATCTTAAGTAGTAGTATTAATTATTCATCCGGTTTTGTTTTTCAAGAACAATGTAAAAGTCAACATTCCAGATTGTTTCAGTTATAGATCCTATTCCTGTGGTACGTTGGACCTTTGAGATTTGTGACCCTGTAAGCCTATGCTCTCTAGTTTGGAAAGGACCCTGAGGTTGGTTGTACCTAAGGTTCACCGTTTCAGCCTATGCTCTCTGGTTTCTACAATCTCCATGGCCATAACTGAAGGAATTCGAGGCCTTCTTCTCCATCAGAAGAAATAAAGAATTAAGAACACACAAAACAAATTAAAATTTTGAAACCCTCCTCCAGACCCCCTTTGAATTATGCAGTAAAAATCCATCTACAGAACGAAATCATTTGGTTAAGCAAAGATGCGTATGATAAACTCTAGGTTTTATCAAGTTAAAGGTAAGGAAACCGGAAATTTTCATAAGCCACCATTCCTCTAGAATCATGGTCAGACCCACACAGCTAACGCATCCGAACAAAAAACCCAAAAATAAAAAAGCATGAAATTCGAATTGGGATCAAATTGACATCAGCTATGTAAATGCCAGAAAACGCTAACACTGCAGATAAAATTTTTTTTCTTAAAAAAAAACCTCCACATGCAAGGAAATCCCAAAAAAAAAAAACGCATCAAAAGGGCAATCTAAACTGCAAAATCAACATAAAGATACAAACTTTAACCAAAAAAAAAAAGCGAAACATACCGTGGCAGGCCAAGCAGGGAAGCCTTTAACTTTAGCGAGGACAAGATCACCGACTTTCCATTGGCGGCAGGCGGCGGCGATGGCGGCCGCTTTGCTAGAACCCCTTCTACGGTTAGGGGCCATAGAAAGAGAGAGAGAGAGAATCGGTGCGGCGCTATAGTGAAATGAGAAAATGGAGTGGGTTGAAGTGAATAAAAAGAGGCGGAATGGAAGGGGTTAGGAGGGTGCGAAATTTGAGGATGGAATAAGCAGGCATTGAAACGGAGGGGGTGACGGAGAGAGAGTGAGGAAACCCTAATTGGAGAGAGAAACAGAGAGAGAGAGAGAGAGAGAGATGGGTTGGGGGGAGATTTAGGGGAAGACAGACAAGTGGTTTTGTTGATGTTTGACACACAGAGGAAAGAAATGAGTTATGGTTGGGTGAGGTGGAAGGTGGCTAGGCTAGGCTAGGCTAGGGTGCGCAATCAGCATGGGCTTCTCAGACTCTGACTCTGACTACACTTGTACTCGTATATATATATACATGCTTCTTTCCACTCGGTGCACGTGACTTCACACTGCTCTCTTTTGGGCCTTATTGGGCTATATTTGAGCTAAGCTAATCATTTCAATAAAAAAATATTTGATTAGTAGTCAACAAACCCTACTTTTTAGGCTCCAAACCCCATTTTTTTCAATGAGGTTCTATCGGAATATTTTCCGATACCCCCGAGTCAGAATGCTAGTTTATTAAAAACGGGGTTTTAAAGTCGGAAAATGCATTTTTTTGATTTAGGGGTATCAAAAATATTCTGATTGAACTCCATCGAAAAAACGAAGTTTGAGAATTAACAATGGATATAAAGTGTGAAACTTGTTGACTAAATCTCAAAATATTTTTGCGTCCCAATTTTTACTTTCATTATAATTTTATTCACAACTTTCGAATCGTGAGTTTAGTAAATTAATTTACACAATTATGAGCAAGTTCACAATTGTATTAAAAAAATGGTGAACAAGGCCACTATTTGAAAAAAAAAATTTTAGCTGTCAAATCTTTTTCTCATTTTCATTAAAATAAACTTAGGCTCTATTCGGCTTATCTAATTAAGAGCTTTTTCTTTAGCTAGGAATTTTTAAATTCAGTCATTAAGTTACTAGTTTTGTTCGATAAACACAAATTAGAAGGACCTTGTAGCTTTTAAAAAAAGACCTTATAGCTTCTGAAAGCTAGTTTTTAAAAAACTATTTCAAGCAGTTTTCAATAATTCATATACCAATTATACCCTTAAACAATTTTCAAAAATTATTTACCTACCACGATGACAATTTAATATTTAATTTAATAATTATTAATTAAAATTTAATAATTTTGTTAAAATTAATTAATTGACTATATAATTAATAAATAAAGGGAAAAATGAATTTAATTAATTATAATTTAATAATCTTTAATTAATTAACTATTTATTTCATAAATAAAGAATAAATTAAAATAATAAAATATAAATAATATAATGTTGCATGTCATTTTCGATCATTTAATAACTTTCAACTACTTTAAAAACTAGTTTTGTCGAACTGCACTATTTCAACGGGTCAGCTAAACTAAACAACTACAAGCTCTCAACTACACATTGATAGCTATCAGCTACCTTCAGAGCTACAAGTTATAAACTCACAGGTACAAGTTAGTTTTGCCAAACAGACCCTACCTTATAGCTTGTAGCTGTGAGAACTTCTAGCTTGTAGTTGTTAAGCTAGCTAAGAGTTGTGAGTTTGTAGCTGAGAGTTTATAGTTGTTTAGCTAACTACTTAAAATAGTTTTGTTTGGCAAAACTAGCTTTTGAAGTAGCTAAAAGTTATTAAATTATCAAAAAGGACATGTAACATTTTATTATTTTCAATTTTTCAAATTTTTCTTTATTTATTAAATATATAGATAGTTAATTAATTAATAAAATATAAAATCATTAAATTATAATTAATTAAATTTATTTTCTTTCTTAATTTATTAATTATGTAGTTAATTAATTAATTAATTATAACAAAAATATTAAATTATAATTAATAATTAATTAAAGGGTAGTAAAATAATTTTAAATTTGTTTGAGGGTATAATTGGTATATGAATTATTGAAAGTCGGTTTAGTTTCTAGAAAGCTACTTGAAGCTAGCTTTTAAAAGCTATTAACTCCTTTTTTAAAAGCTATAAGCTCTTTCTAATTTATGTTCACCGAACGGGGCTGGTAGTTTATTGAGTGAATCTAAAAGCTTCTAGCTAGCTAAATTTATAAAAACAAAACAAAAAACAAAAAACAAAAATCTTAATCTCAACCAACTTGACACAACTCATTGCTACTTTGCTAGTTCGAACATTTTTCTTTATCCATTCAGGATATCCTTGTTCAAGGATTTAAGACTAATTTTTTTGAGATACAGTATAAGTTTTACATCTTCTAACATTTTTTTTTCCATATACACCACAGAAATCTCATAAAATAATATTTGAATCATTGGTTTGTTCCACAATTTTTGAATGATGGCTCCACCTCTTCTGACCAATGATAGAACTCTGGCATGCATACATGTAGGAATTCTAATTTCTAGCTCAATTCCTAACTTTGCTCTTAGCCAAGTGACAGAATTCTGACTTCCATTGATGTTTAAATTAATAAAAAAAATAAATAAATACAGGATCACATAAATGTACATTCAGATCACAACATGTATGAAACAAAAACAAAAACTAAGATTCTATTTTCTAACTTGTCGTCCCTAGTCTTAACCACCTTTTAATAAGAGTAAATTAGCCTACATTAATATGACATAAAAAGTGGGGGAAAGAAATACCATACCATGGAACTAATTGGACTGCAAACACAGTACATACTCCGATAAAACTATAAACTATAAGATAGCCAAACGGATATGAATCAATTGCAAGCCGGGATTCCTGGACTCATAAGCCACTTTTATCACCAGAAAAATGAGCCCAATAGCAGCTACCATTTCAAACCAATGGCTAAATCTAGCAGAGCTTCTACTTGGCGTATTGTTTGTTGCTTCTCCTGTTGTTTAAATCTATTTGCAACAGATTCAGGATCAAACCCTTCTTCATTCTCTACTTCACTTTGCTCATAACGAACCTGTTGCAACAATTCATCCACCTCCCTCACAAAATCCACCCTCAAAAGAGTTTCATCAACTTCAAGTTGCGGTCGCAATGGCCCTTGATGCTGATACCACACAAGAATGAAAACAAATTAAATATAAGGGGATTCAAACAGAGGTGGAGTATAAATTTTGTAGTTTAGGTGGTGTCTGCACCAGCACACTATTAACCAAATTATGTATAAACAAATAAACTTGAATATGGCTTTTTTCTTTTTGAACTGAACTCGAATATGGTAAATATCAATAGTTACAGTGAACTTCAACCACTTTATCAATTGAAACAATTATTTATTTGTAACATGTTAAAGTAGTTAAACACATTGTTATTTAAATATTGAACTCGGTTCAAACTATAAGGGGAGTTGAAACCAACAGTCAAATCAGGAATTTAGTTATATGCTTATATTGAGCTACAGCTTCTGTTATCTATGATAGGAAAGGAGAGGGAGCACTCAAACTTTCGGTATCTACATGACATGCATATCACTTGACTCAAGTCTAAGCCCTGTAATCTTTGTGCGCATACCTTATCAATGTCAAATGACTCAAATCCTGGCGGAACAAGAATACTATACGGATCCTCCCTTGGAAATGTATCAATCATGCGCTTCTTACATTTCTTCAGCCACTCATTAAAATCAAAGCCATCATACATAATCAAAAGATCATTGAGTAGTCTCATCGCAGGGGTAGCCTCACGTTTCAAGATCTCAGTCTATAACCAGAACAGAAAATAAAAAACTTTCAGAAAAGGAACAAAATGAATATTAAGGTTCAGTTAAACAGTGCAAGATGCAATATGCTAGAATAATTCATAACTGAAGACACTATGAATGTGTATTCAACTAAACAAACAAGTAAAGAAAAAGGTTAGAAGAAAAAAAACACAAACCAAGCGAATCATTTACCATAAAACTTCTCTAGCATGACCACTAAAGTGAGGAGGTTTTACTTAGTAGCCATTTGGCCTTTTATGTGATATTTTATAAGAAAAATATGTTGATATGAAGCAGATGGATTTGTATCAGTTGTGCTCTTAAAAAATTACATTCTACGAAAAAGTTTTCTTTTCTTTTCTGTTTGATCAAGCATCCTCGCAAGTATTTTTGTGAGACTAATCCTTGGATACTGTCACGAGTAGGAGGCCCTACTAACAGTTGCCTTCTCTGGGGTTTTACTTTTTAGTCCTCTCCATGAGAGTGCGGCTAGCTAACCACCACACCCAACCTTTGTTTGTATACAAAAAAAAGGTACAATTTAGGATAAAAATATATTTTATTTGCATTTGTGCCTTTGAGCCGTAGCCATCTTAATGAGCCGCTTCTTTGAATGAGTTTGGGGAGGGTTAAGCTTCTAAATGAAATGAATGGCACAACTCCTAATAAAAGGAGCAGTTATTACCTCAACCCTTCTGTATAACAAATCCAAACTTCTTACAGCATCCTTTTCATCCTGTGAAGATGTGATAAAATATGCAAAAAAAACCAAGATAGTGAGGCCAGAGAATGAAAAGAATCATACAAATTTTATGGGGAATATGCAGAATAATTGTCAGATTTATTTCTCATGATCCTACTCAAATTTCCTAATATATATCCAAGAGAGAATGGTACAAAATAGGATGCATGATTATCCATGCTTTGATTACTATGTCTATGAAGAGAATGAATTACTTAAGTTAATAATTTCTTGATCCCATGTTTGTACAAAGCCTTCCAAATGACAAAGTTGGAGGGTTGATCAGTCAACAGCTTGAAAGAAGACAGCAAATCTGATGAAAATTAATAGTAGCAACAATTTTATTACAGTTATCCATCCTTTTCAACCAATAAATGAAAGGACTACATGATACTAAACATATTTTTTCTTCATTATGATGGTAAATTGGATACAACATACATTATCAGTCATATTTTGAACAATACTGAAATTTCTTGAGTATTATTATAATTTTCTGAGATTTCACTTCAAAAATTTGCAACATGATAAACTTCCTAGTCAAGAATGCAGTGGCCATCAGTAGTTGCTACTTTCTGGGTTTCTATATTACACACTTGCAATTGCTAAAAGAGTCCCTCACTCATTACATACTATCAAATTTCTTTTGTGATGCAGAAGAAATTGATATTTACGCAAACACAATTAAAAATAAAGCAAAACTTTAATGTTTTGATTTTAATCAACCAAAAATTCAGTGTTTTAAAAAATGTAAAAAACATGTCCCTTCTGAACTTCAATCTGTAATCGAACATATATATTAGAATATCTAAAAAGCATCTTATAATATTATCATTAATTAATCTGTGATTTGCTGCCTAAATTAGTTAGGACTTAGTACTGTGATTCTACTATTAGTAGAAAGTAGGGCTCTAAAGTTTTGTCTTTTGTATTACATCACATCATATTATTTCAATCATGTCATAATATTACATCCTTGAATAATATTCTTTGGTTATAGTCATTTCTCTCTTTCCTTTATCCATGGCACTAAACCTAATTCTTCAACAATATAACTGCATCTGCGCTTCATGAAGACACCAATACATTGATCATGCTGCCAAAAATCTGATAATTAAGGACTCAAAGTCCTCTGAAGTGCAAGTACAAGCTTAAGTTCAAAAACAAGTTCCTTAATACTAACTTACATCACGTCGAGCGAGATCAAGGCGATTCCATATCACCATTAAAACAAGTTCAGTAAGTTCTCCTTTCTCAGCAGCTTCCTCAATTTTCTACCAGCGAAAAAAGTCAGTCAGTAATCTGAATATAACGCTAGTGACATTTCAAAGAACAATAATATCATTCGCAGAAATATGCAAAAAAACCACACAAGTTATCAATAAAAAACAGCTTACATCACTATATAATTGCATGGAGGAAAAATTTATGCAACAATATGATAAGAAGGCTATCATGATGTGGACGGTGTCAGACATAACGACTTACATTCTTCTTGCTTTTCATTAGTTATAATTTCTTTAAATATTAACTACATCATAATTTCCTCTAGTTACAAATGCAGAAATTTTTTTTAGTGATCACTAACAGCAGAAAAATAGTTTTCACTCCAGCTCTCTTCCAGATACATTAAATTTACCAGTCCTGGTATCAAATTTATAGCCATAGGGACACCTAAGCAGTCTCCAGTTTGAAGTTCACTGCTCGTGATTAAAATATGCTATCTGCATAAATATTATGATGTATCTAAGATATTATTACTACAACAAGAGATTGCTACCTCTTCGACTTCTTCTTCGGCTCTTATGAAGCTCGAAACGAGCTTGCGCGCATTTCGAACATCTTCTTGCGGGTATCCTTTCAAGCGCATTCCGACTTCGCGATACTCTTGGATCTTTCGCTCTTCTTCCTCTTCCTCCTCTCTCCGCAGCTTATGCAATTCCTTCGTCATCTCTCGTTGCCGCGCTTGCCATTCCTAAATTGACACATGAACAAGGTTAATGATTATAATTGAAGTGCTAATAATATTAAAGGCTAATAGTACATTATGTAGTACTGTAATAATTATTAAAGAGCATAGAGAATAAATAAATTAAAAAATAAAATAAAATTAGAAATAGAAACAGATAAATACATCATCGTAGTACTCTTTAGGCATGCCTGGTAGAAGCACTTCTTCTTCCTTATCGTTCTTGACGCATCTCCTTATCATCCTTAAGCCTATTTTATTTTACCATCAAATAATTGAGAGTGAGTGAGTGAGTGAGTGCGCATGCATGATTATGATTTATGATGATTGAGATTGAGATTTGAGATGATGAAATAATATAGAAGGTGAGAAAGACTAACCTGCGCCGGGTGTGAATTTGTAAGAAGAAGAAGAGGGAAGTGTCGTTAGAAGGGGGAATGGGGAGAGAGAAGAAGTAGTTAAAATAGCGACGAGGTTCGTCATCCTCACTCACTGGGAAGGAAGGAGTGCGGGAATTTAAGAAAAGCCTTTTTTTTCCAGTTATTATTATTCGATTATTTTATTTAATAAAATCCCTCCTCGCTTCTTTGTCCTTCTTTTCCGTTTAATTTCACCTATTACTAGTCTTCTGCTGCTGGCTCATTGCAGTTGCTCTCACTCAACAAGAGGAGCTTCCAAAGGAGAAGGAAAGATGTGTCTTCGACTTCTATCTATCTTCCGGAATTCAACACATAACCGGGCCTCTCCAAGGATAATTACCCACCCACATATATTCCGGCCCATTCATTTTTTTTAGTTATGCTACATTTATCTCTCACTTATTTCCTCCGCTCTTGTTTATTAGCAAAAATAACTATCGACACATGTATTAAGAAAAATAATTAGATACATTTAATTTTCTCAAATTTATAAAAAAAAAAAGTAGACTAGTTTAGTAAACTTGTATTGGGAATGAAAAAAAATTAAATGATTCAACCACTTCATAAAGATATTTTAGGAATGATTGTATTGAGAATAGAAAGTTAGTTAGTTTTTACTTATATTTAAGATCACCAATGAAATGTCTTTTTTTTCTTATAATTGAAACCGGAAGGAGCACTTAGTTACTTTCTTAAAAAAAAAAACATTACTACAAAAATTTATTTAAAAAAAGGCAGTTTGGTTTTACAAGACTTTTTTTTTTTTTTGATAATCATTACAAGACATTTTTTATTAGTTAATTGTTTTATAAGTTACATAGTTTAAGCTTTTTACTCAACACTTTGTCTTTTTTTTTAAAGGAAAAATATGTCATTCATTCAATAGAAGAAAATAGTACAAGCAAAACAACGTCATCCAAACAAAATACATAGTTTCCACACAAATATTGTTAAGAAAAGCAAGGTACTTTACACCAACAACATATTCCCTCTGCACATGTGTCATCAAGCTCTTCTACAATCGGTCTCTAACATAAGATTCAACAGCCTTTATCTCCAAGATAACAATCTCATCAATGTTGGAAATAAGTACATTTCGACGATAAGGAATCTCAAATTTGTAGAGACTGAACTGTTGGACAAAAGTCAAGTGAGAAGTCTGCAAGGGAAGAGTTGTCTCTGCTATCATTTTTCCAATTATTTGAAAAAAGAGGATGATCATCAGATCTAGAAGCTAACATAAAGAACAGATCTCCTCAAAATAAAAACACCCAAAACAACTGAAGAATAACACTTATTTATATAACAAAACTTGCACAAAGGCAAGAGTGAAACCCATAAAAACTGGGGCTAAAAACCACACACCATCAAGATGAAAGGGAAAGAGTTATTCTTCTACTGTTATCTCTTTGATAAAGAAAGAAAAGCAAATAGAAGAGGAGGAAGACTGAGAAATCTAGAGAGAAGACAAAGCCTCTCTATATAGAAATTAGGGTTGGCTCTACACTTTGTCTTAATAATAATTATAGAGATAATTTTGAAAAAATATATCAAATTTTTACATTTCCAATATAATTAACAAACTTAACTATCTTTCTTGATGAAAGTGAAAAAAAAATTCACAAACATCCTTATTTACTCAACACTTTATCTTAATTATAATTATAGATATTTTTGAAAAAATATATCAAACTTTCACATTTTCAATACTCTAACAAATTTAATTATTTTTTTTTATGAAAGTGAAAAATCCAAAAAAAAAATCATTACAGATAGGACACGAGGTAGTAAGTTTTCCAAGTTTAGCATAGAAAATGAGGAGAGAAGGAAAAATTGGTGGGAACTATTCAAAAAAAATTTCTCCCCTCCTCAAGTGAAAGAATGGACAAAAAATGAAACATGCACATCCCGATGCACCAAACATTATATCCTAAAAAAGAGATGAAAGATAAATTAAATAAACACCACATTAATTTAATTCAAAATGACACATTAACTACATATTTTAATTCAAACGTTATATCCTAAAAAGAAGCTAAAAAGTGGAACGGAGGGAGTATTAATCGGAGGATTATTAGTTGGTCCTCGACCATGATGGTCCGAACCCATCTCAACCATTCATCATGTTAAAATATTTTAAAAATAAATAACAAAGTGATGGTGATTGTTATGGACCATGAAGTCCCGGACCACCTAATAATTTCTATTAATCAATGTGGTTACTTCCAAATGTGATTTAATCATATAGACAAATCAATTTTCAGAGAATCAAATAATATGTTAATGATCACTTCAGATTTCAGATTAACAATGGGCTAAGCATGGTTTCAAATAAATGTAATTTTTTTTAAGAGAAAAACATAAAATAAAGAAGATAAGGCATAAGAAAACTGAAAAGGGAGTGGACTTAGAAGTATCACTTTGTCACAAAACTAAAATTGGACAATGCTTCAAAGAGAAAACAAAACTAAACGCAATGATGCATAGCATCTACATCGGTTAAAGGTTTCTTTACGGGAATGATAACACCCATTCCATGACATTATAACCAAATATACAAATGCATGACAACCAAATTAACCACCCCGGGCTTCTCTCCTCGTAGCATCATGCAGTATTTCGATGTCCACCCCTTCTGGAGGCAATAGCACATATCTCACCACCGACCCTCTGATGAAGCAGTTCCTTACAGAAAGCTGCCATCAATATAAACATGTTATATGTACAGCCAACATAGTTACATGATCATCAAGAAAGATGCATGCTAGTGAGATGGGATATCGTAAAAAAGTTAAACCAGAATCAAGATAAGAAGTTACGAAGGATCATATATACCTAGCTACTGGAATTTAACATAACAAAATTGACAGACAAAGAATAAGCTCCAGTGTTTGTTGCATGCACCAAATTCAAATTTGAGAAATTTGGGTAAATCATTAATTCTACCATTCAGTTTCTTGTTGGTACCAAAAGCAATGTTCCGAAACCCTACTGCAATGACATCCTTTTAAGCAAGTGTCTCTCATTTATCTATACTAGTTTGCAGCAGCACATATTTGTATGAAGCTTCTCTGGTGTAATAACATAACACTTCAACCTTGCTATATTCATATTTTTTTAAAAATTTGTGCCAATCCTTGGTAACTTAAAATTCAGGGCCATAAAACATAATGGGACATCAGTAGCAGTAAAAAACTTTCCCAATTTCCAGCAGTATGCAAGATATAAACACTTCGACCTCTCTGTAACCTTTTAATTATAAACATAATGACGATGAGAATGCTGAGCGCATCTGTAGCCCCCAATCAGATCCCCAAATTTCCAGATTTTGTGTCCATTTCTGACTAAGTCTAAATGTAGATCAGTAGAGGTAGTCATGTAACAGAACATTACTTACTTGACTAAGGCCTTCAAACATACAGCACAAATTAACTTATGAGGAGAAAACAGGCCCACATAAACTTTCAGTTTGAAACCATCCACAATGATATGAACTTATGCAAAGGCATGTAAAAAAGACTTGCCAATGAAGAAACAGATATTGGCTCTAGAAAAGACCCAAGAAACCCAACAATATATAACCTCAGACTTCAAGCTCCTATAAGAGCCCAGCAGACCTATAAAATTCCAACATCCTCTAGGGAAATGAGTAATATCCTAACCACAGATTTCTACAATAAAACCAAGATATCCTAAATTATGTAATCGAGCCCTATTTTCTATCAATAAGATTTATTAAGCCACTATAATCAAACAATAGAAACCGTATTCCCTAACCGTCACTTGTTCAGAAAGGCTCAGGTGTTAGGATTTGAAGAATGGTAGTAACTACTAGAAAGAAGGTAATACAAATTCAGATATTAATGCAAAAGAATTCGGCAATGGTAATATGAGTGCATAGTTCGACATACTCTTATTACTTATCAAGAAGAATTCAAAATCCTACATGTACAAAACTAAGTAGAACGCTAATAAGAGTGAAATACGAGAATGGTAATATGAGTAATATGAAATTGGAAATTGTTTGGAGCAAATGAGTGCATAGTTCTCATATTAGTTACCCATAGTTCAAAAGAATGGTAATATGAGTGCATAGTTCTTCAAAAGAATTCACCAATACAAAACTTGAGTCATGTGTGGAGCATAACGCTAGCTATTATTTAATCGACATGTACATTCAAGTGCTTAAACACTTTCTGAGCTTAACCAAAAAAAACTCAAATACTAATATCTAGGTATAATAAAGATCAACGTGAAGCGATAAAGCAGTTTATAGAGTCATAATGCATAATCGATTAATTTGACCTAGCTCGTATAAAAATATCCCCAAATCAGTTACGGATGAGTGAAAAAAGATGAAAAGTGAAAACCCTAAAAGGAATATAATACCATGTGAGGGTACTTGTCTTGATCAACAACGCGAGTGTTCTCGAGCTTGATGTTGAGGTACTGATCGACGGAGTGGAGTGTGCCTCTGATGGCCAAATCGTTCTTCAGCTCAACCGTCACTTCTCTTCCCACCAAATCCTTGAAGTAAGAGAAGAACAACTGCAAGCAAGGGCATATATGTCAGAAATTGAGCAAAAAAAATGAAGAGCGGAAGGGAAGAAGAAAGCTTACCATCTTGACAAAGCGAACAAGGATGAATGAAACAAAGAACCACAATTACGAAACCAGAATTGCAGCAGAAGAAATAAGAGTGTGCTGTATAAACTATAAAGAAGGAAATAGAGAAAGAGTGAGAGGCCAAATGGACCGGGTCATATCAACTTATAACCCGCTACATCTCGGCCCGGACCGTTTCACCTTTCGGATTGGCCCACAATATCTCATTTTTTATTTTTTATTTTTTTTTTTAATTTTAAATGATGAGTAATGGCTGATTTATGGATACACGTATACTCCATTAAAAAAACAAGAGAAGTGCTTAGGTGCAATTATATGACTTTGATACATGGAATTGTACTATTAGTGGTATAGCAATAGTAAACTCGTCAAATATATATTTTATCATATTCTCTTTATCTTCTCCTGCTTGGAGTATCAACTAAAGAGAAAGGATATTTGATATATTTATTTATTTTTCATTAAAGATAATGGATGTATTTAGTTTTTCATTTAACCATAAAAGAAGAGAGGGTTTAATTACACATCCAAAATTTGGAAACATGTCAATAAAAATTGATTCAGTTGGTAAAAATTCAAATCACTCCGTACTATGTAAGAATGAGTTTGAATTCACTACCAATATACTAAGAAACTCGCAGATAAATGTAAATATTTCTATAATCACTCTTTCTATTGAAATCCTAATGAATCCCCAAAATATTTTTAAAGAAAAAATTGAAAAGAAATGCATAGAATTTTAGAATAGAAAATTTTTCAAGGAATTATCATTAGAAATTACAATTATTGCAATCCCCACTTCTGTTGGTTCATAATACAATCTACTATCTAATTTGTTTGAATGTGTAATGCGTAATTTGTGTCCTAAAAATGATAAAAAATCAATCGTAGAATAATCCTTGTCTAAGAGTAAAAGCAAAGACCAGATGTGTTCGTCAATCATATACACATCCTAAGGATTAGATAAAAAAAACTCGATCTTCTAGCCATTTTATCACAAGCCATTACACTACCCACAGAAAATACTCCTTGTTAACGCAAAAATGACACCTTTCTTCACCCATAACTTCACATTTTTTAGGCTGATCAAAAGTTATTACGGGAAACATTTAATAATACGTAACAATAAATCCAAATCCAAAGGCCAAAGAATACTAAAAACAGACAAAGCAGTCAACAACACTTTCATACAAGGTTTTTACCAAAGAAAGGGAAAAAGTAACCATTTACAGAAACCTGCGGTGAAACAGGCCTCTGCAACAACACCAAAAACAAACTACATTTACATCTTCTCCTAGACATGAAGCTAAGAAAATTTAAAACGGCCTCTAGTCCTATAAAAGCTTATCATCATCTCCCTCGATCTAATGGTTTCTCACTGTATTGTTCAAAGGAGGGAACAAGCGTTGGTACAGAAAAGTGTTCAGTGTTCACACTATAGCCTTTGCTTCACCCGCCTTCCATTTATGTCGCTGCCATCGAGTATTATTTCATTCCTATGCTTGCACATGAAGTCCGAATGCTCATTAAATCTAGCCACATACTCCAATAGCTCAGTCAGAACAGCTGGGCAACTTTCCCTCAAGTACTCAAAACCATCAGTTTGCATCACAGCTGAAGAAACAAGATGGAACAAAAATACTTCAGTTCATGGTTAGTTTTAGTTCCGGATAAACAATAAAAATGCTCAAGCAATTTTGTAAAAACCATGTTAAAAACAATCATTAATGCTTAAAGATGAATTTAAGACTCTCTACAGAATTCCTGATATCACAACTAACTTATCTTATTCACAATAAATTAATTGAAAACCTAAAATAAAGAGAAATATGTCACTAAACGAAAAAAACAGTTTAATCCTTCATAGCAGATTTTTGATTCAAGCTCAAACTGGAGGACATAATGGTGAGTTAGTGACAACTGACAAGTATAACTATCAGGCATCAGCAACAAATTTAACTTTCAATTATAATTATAATTATCTTGCTAACAAGCTTCCTAAAAGTAGAAAAAACAACACAAGTCTCAATTCTTTCTTCTCTCGAGAACTTAAAAAACTTTAACCTTCAATTTTTTTAACCATATTTAGCCTCTTAACAAGTTAGCATTTTCCTCATAATAATTACATATTGACTTTCAGACCTTTTAACGTCCCAATTACCCCCTAATTGCATTTATTTATGTTTTGCTATATGCACATGACACGGTAAATATTCAAAGAAGGAAAACACACCTCTAAGATTTTCAGGCGTTGCAATAAATTTGAGACAGACTGCTTTCAGCTGGAAACAATGGTGCTGCTCAGCTAAGGCTAAAGTTGTGGCCACGGTATTTATTGCAACATCTTCACAAAGATTTGCTTCACACATCAGCCTAAGCCTCTCCAAGCCATATCGATCAGCTGCCGCTAGCAGATGCTGAGCCATCAAGGTAGTTGCCCATTTCGAGTTCAGCCCAGTAAGCTCTTGCATGTCAGGTAGGGAGTCCCAGTATATAACATGAAGCAATGCCTGCAAAATAGAGGAATATGGTAGGGCACAGCAGACAAGTTGCCCATTCCACATGCATATTGCTAAGCATAATTTGACAAGCTAAATAATGCTACATTCCCATTAGGCTCAAGTGAATGTATGTAAATGGAATCAATGGCTGCTTGAGAATCCAAACATAATTTATTGAAAAACAAATTGCCTGTTCTCATTTCTAGTTACACAATTTAAAAAAACCACATTACTTTATCGAAAAAGCAATTCAAATAATACATCAAACAGATGCAAGAAATCCAACTGATGCAAGAAATACAGCACAAATGGACATCTAAGTCAGTTGCAACAATACGCCTAACGATGATAATAGGGGGAATCGAAGGGGGACAACTCCAAAAATCATGAAGCACAATATGTATATCAGCGCATAAACAGAATAACGGAAACATGTTTTTCAAGCCATATCACAAACATAAATGCAAAAAGAGGAAGCACAAAGAGCATTAAATCAAACCTTGAAAACTGGAGCCTCCATGTCTTCAACTTTTATATGCTGAGTATTCTGATCTTTCATAGGACCAAAAAGTTGGGCTTTGAAAACGGGTGAGCGGGCTGCTAGAACCAATTTATGAGCAGCAAAAATTTCTCCGTTCACTTCAAAACTCACATCAGTACCTGTTCCACTTTCCAGTAGGTGCCCAAAATGCTGACCAATGCTAGTAGGCGGTACTGCTATGGAGTATATTTTAGGGCCCTCCGTGCGAGACTTCACCACGCCAACACTGCAATTAACACTAAGGCAATCATCTTTAAGATAGTCTGATGTCTCTAGTAAAGTCCTCTTAAAAAACCGCTTGTATCCCCTGAAACACCCAATTTCAAACAATTAGCCTTAAACAAACTGTTAGTCTTCCCTTGTCACAAAAAAGCTCCATACATCTATCTCTCCAAGAATGTATTTGGCCAAACCAAAATAGTAAATTAACAGCCCAACCTAGATGTAGTCATCTTAAGGGAAGATGGCAAAACTTAGATTTTCTCTAGGTGCTTGTGGTGATGCTTTCCGGAAGTTATATTTCCATTGGAAAACAATATCACAAGCAAAGCATGAAAAAACACCACCTCAGTTTTGTCACTTGAAAAAATAAGCTTCGGTTTACTAACCAAAAAGCACGTAACCAACAGTCCCGAAAAATCATATCACCGCAAGAGAAAATATGATGACAATTGTCCCACGTTTAAATAAAATTCCATCAGTCACTCTTCAAAATTTCAATGATAAAAAATTAACCGGGTATCCAACATACGGAAAACTATAAATGATAAAAAATTTCAATTGAGGAAATATATTGATTAAACTAATGAAATGAAAGTAATTCTGACACGAGCACATGCCCACAAGAAACCCAATCAAAAATTTAACATAACAATATAGTTTATCAATTAAGGAAATAGATTTGATCGAGAGCAACTCTCACACCGGCACGTGCCCACGTTACACAACCAATCAAAATTTTAACATAACAATATATTTATTTTTTTCAATAAAGGAAATACATCGATCGAACTAATGAATCGAGAGTAATTCTTACACGGCACTCACCCATGTGACACAACCAATCAAAATGTCAACATAATATATACTTTCAATTGAGGAAATATACTCATCAAACTGATGAAATGGGAGTAATTCTTATGCAGGCACTCGCCCATGCCACATAACCAATCAAAATTTTAACATAACAATACGTTTTTTCAATTGAGGAAATTGATTGAACTAATGAAATGAGAGTTCTTCTAACATGGGCATTTGCCCTCGCGACAAAACAAATCGAAATTTCACCATAAAAATAATTGTACCAAGGGTTTTGTAGTTTTTCAAAATCTTAACTTTAACCATGTTAACGATCATTTGATTCGTTATGCCTAAACATGCAATTAATTCAAGAAATTAAGGAAACCAAAATCAACAAAAAGGAAATTGAAATAATGAAATCAAAGATCAATCTTTTTAAATTAACGCGAAATTTTTTGGAAAGAAAAAAAAAACCCCACCACATGCTACCACGATATTTCAAAGTATACGGTCCGCTCTCAAGGGTCCTCTCAAAATGGCTATGAACCTTATGCCTCTCCTTCCCACTCTGATCCAAAAGGGTCAGCTCGAAAAGCGCCCTAACATCGGTCCCTTCGCTCGCGAGGGCGATGAAGAGCGAAACATAGGTAGCATTATCCTCAACGCTCTTCCCATCAGGGTAGAAATAGATCGCCCAATCGTACCCTCCAACGGAGAAAGTCTCCGATGCTATGTATTTCCCGATCCCAATTCCCTTCGATAACGAATAACCGGTTATCTTGAATTGGTGGGAACCTCGAACGGTGTCGGTTACGGAAGTCGACAACGTCGTTGCGGGAGGAGCTGAAGAAGACGATGCGAATGAGGGATTGGAGGAAGGCCTCGACGTTTCTCGAAGAATCTTACCCATGCGAGAGCCACGAAAGAAGAATCAGAAAAAATTATGGGGTCGAGATTTGGGGATAATTGTTCAGAATCGGAACCCGATCGGAGCGATCTGAGAAATTGGAATCGTTAGGGTTTGGGAATTGGGGACAAGGATGGAACTTTATAGGGGGAAAGTGAGAGATTGATGAGAAAATTTAGGGTTCCGTGACGGAATGTGTCAGATTGAAGAAGATGAATTTTCTAGGGTTTCGATTCCGATAGAGAGAGAAAGAAAGAAAGAAAGAAAGAAAGAGAAAATTGGACAAGAAAATAGAGTAGAGATAGGTGATGATGATGGTGTTAAAATGGGTTTTTAAATATTTTTAATTTTAATCTTTCGGACAAAGGAAATGGGTGTGGATGTGACGCGCCTTTAGCGCGGTTCTGTTCTACTACTGGCACTGACCAACTTGCGTTGCTTTTTAAGACACGTGTATCGTAAGCGCCAACGGTAATCGAATCTCGGAAGAAATTACGATAGCGGTGACGCAGTAAAATTAAGTCAGGTTTGGCTGCGTCTCGGTGTCCCGTTCTCACTAGGAAACGTTGATTTGAGATTAATCTAAACTAAACAGATTTTTAGTTTAGCAACCACGTGATTATAGTCAAAGGAAAGTACAGAGCTACTGTCTACCTTCCGCTCGAATTACAAGCAAAATTAACTAATTTTACGCTTATTAAGGTTAGTTGATTGTATTTAATTTTCTCACATTTATAAAAGAATAGAGATATTTTAAGAAAGTTGCATTGAGAGTGAAACAAAAATTAAATAAGATAACAATTTTCTAGGGATGTTTTAGGAAAGTGACATTGAGAATGAAATAAAATTTAAGAAAGTTGGTTAGTTTTGTTTATTCCTCTAATCTTATATATAGGACACCTTCTAGAAGAAATTTTTGGTCCTATATATAGAGCACTTTATATTTCCTATGCATGATTAATTGTTTTTTCTCTTTTTTGCCCTTATTAAATGCTTTGACTAATTATGTTTTTTGTTGTTCATTAATGAATGTGAGTTTTTCAAATAAAGTAGAGAGGTAAAATTGTAATGTTACAATATATTCTCATAGAATTCACAAAACTAACCACTTTTCTTGGTATGTGTAATTCGGTTAAGTATGTCCTGTAATAAGGACCGGATGGAGTATATTTTAAACCAAAAAAAATATGTTTTTTTGTTGCTTATATTTCGAGTCGAAGGGAGCATGTAGTATATTTTTGGCAACCTAATTTTAATAATAATAATAATAAAAAATGTAAATGTTAACAAGTGTACTTGTTAAGGAACTTGTTAAGAAGTCAAAAAGATTAAAAACTTATAAAAAATGAAGTTTTTTGTATTTCAGATACGTGAAAGAATGTGCACCTATGATTATTTTTTCAATACTAGAAATCTTTAAGGCACTTGTTAGCAAAACCCTAGTAAAAAACATGCTAACATAACTTAATGATTTAGTAACAACCACACCTTGCTTAGTATTGTTAGGCATTTTCTTACACAATTTTTTTTTTATGAACCAATGCATGCATTTTTGTGGAAAATAAATTAGACACATAGTAATAACATTATATGAAACTTGCTGTTAAAAAAAAAACATTATATGAAACTTTACATCTAAATGGTAAAAGAGGAATTTCATTAGATCATATTCTAACTACATAACAATACACAGTATAATAATCATCAAGCTTAAAAACCAACACGATATGAAAGGTTTATACTTTTTATTAATTGAATGGTTTTCATGTTTAGGAGGTAAATACCCATGAATTTCATGTTTCAATGCTGCACCAAGAGTAAGCACAAAATTCATGTTTGGTAGTATTTGGATTATTTTATGCTGATAGATAGGCAGAGAAGTGTATGTTAACATGGTGGTAACTAGATTATTATTATTATTATTTTTTAATTAAGGGTATTTTTCTATCGATAGCTAAAGATTAATATATTTTGAGGCGGAGAGATCGATGAAGTAAGTATAACCTCTTTTAACAATATTTTTTTCATATCCATGAATACTAGTATCATGCTTAAAGAACTGGTTATCTATCAACTCTGATAGGCTTTGTTTATATAGCTATGTTATTTAGGAAAGACAATTCCACGAGCATCATTAAAAAAAAAAGATTAAAGGATGGGAGGAACATAAATTAAAAAAAAAAGGGAAATGCATATTGTATTGCACTTCAATTGAAATTTTAAGATGTGTTGAATATTCTTTCCGTCTCGAATTATAAGCAAAACCAACTAATTTATGCTTTCTAAGGAGGTTAGTTGATTGTATTTAATTTTCTCAAATTTATAAAAGAATAGAGGTATTTAGGAAAGTTGCATTGGAAATGAAACAAAAATTAAATAAGATAACAATTTTCTATGGATGTTTTTGGAAAGTGGCATTGAGAATGAAATAAAATTTAAGAAAGTTGGTTAGTTTTGCTTATATTTTAAACCAAGAGATATATGTTTTTTGTTGCTTATATTTCAAGCTAGAGGGGGTACATAAATATGTTGGTGAAAAACACATTATTTATATGATTGAAAAATGAAATATGAGTTTATAAATAAGACTCAAAAAATTTATCTAAGAGGAATCTTACATTAAAATCCAAAAGAACTAAATTAACCTGTTGTTTGGACCCCTTTTTAATTTTAGAGATTAGAAAGTGAGCGGACTGTCAAAGAAAGTTGATTGGGCCAACGGGGGAGCACTTAGCGACATGGGCAAGGAAAATTGAGACACCAAATGAGCCAGAGATAGACACCAACAAAGACACTGGAAGACAAGCCCCTCCTACGTGAGCCATCTAGAAGGATGACGTGATTGGCGTGGGAGGCAAGCCTTGGGAGCTCACTGGGCGGACGTGGTGTGGCAGGCTCTGAGCGGTCATGCCTTCCGCTGAAGAGGTGACAGACCTTGCTTGGAAGGACTGATGCAGGGATACGAGAGGGCGACCTAAGGAGAGGGGTGATACGGTCAAAGGGACCTTGGGGCAATAAAATGAGGTGACCTCTTAACCAAAAGAGACCTTTTGCCTCTGCACCCAAAAAGGTATATTTTCTGAGAATACATTAAATAAGTAGACTTAGCAATGTGGAATTGGTCACTCTGATCCACATATGAATGTGTAACAGGGGGAGAATCAAGGTAGCAGAAAAAGTGAAAAGAGAGAATAGAATAAGAAAGGGAGCGATAGAGGAAGGGAGGCAGGGAACAACGGTAAGGGAAAAAGGAGTAGAGAAAAAGAGAGAAAGAAATACAAGAAACAGAGAAAGAGAGGAAAAGATGAGAGAAAAGGGAGGAAGAAAAAAGAAAGAGAGAGAAAGAGAGTGTCGCTGATCACCCCTCCCAAATTATTATTCTTGCATCAGTACTGCTCACTCTCCACCATATCAATCCACCAGAAGCTACTGTGTAAAGATATCCACTGTTTGTTCGAATCTCTCAAGTTTACGAATCCAAATCTCTTTCTATTTATTGTTAAACCACTTTACACAAAGTGGTCCAAAACACCTGTAAAACATTCAAACCTGGGTAATAAAGGATTAACATTATAAAAACTAGAAAGACATTAAGAAAAGAAACCAACAAATTAAAAACATCGTAATGAATACGAAGAAACTAGAAAATGGTAAACCAAAAGTTCAGTCCCAAAAATCCAACCGCGAAATAAACCTTAAACCTAAAAATTGTTTTTTTTAATATATATATATATATATATATAGTATATAATAATGATAGAACCAACGATCCATTAACATCGAATCAATAATTAATCATATTTAACAATATTGGCAAGAAACCAAAATGAGCACATGGAAAACATAAACCCAAAGAATCATGATAAATTAACACACAAAATCAACCTACAAAGTACAAACAAGCCTATACCATAAAAAAGTGACATATGTCATTTGTTAACCAATCAATAATAAGCAAGTGGCACATGTCACTTATTTTGTGATGTAGACCTACTTGTAGATTAATTTTGTAAGTTGATCAATCATTTTCCAAATCGAAATTGAAAGAAATAGAATAATCATAATTGTTTTTTATACGAATGTAAAGCAACTAACTTAAGAGATAATATCATATGATTACTCATTTTATCCCTTAAGTTGATCATTTCACATTGGTAAAATAAGTTAATCTTTTGAGGTTTTTTCCTCTAAAAATTGGGTTTTTTAACTATTGTCTTGTTTGTGTTAATCCCTCCAACTTGTTTTTTCCCCTCGCCAACCAACTTGTTTTTTATCATTCTTGGGATCACATAGTTGAAAATGTAAAAAAATCTAAAAATTTCACACTCACATTTTTTATAAACGATACCATAAAAAAATATGTTTTAGAATATAAAATCAATAAAAAAAATCATGTAAGACCCATTTGAAAAAATTAACTAAAAGATTAACATGAAACATAAAATTTTTAAATCAATTTGGAAACTTAAAATCAACAAAATTTTATAGGCATTCAAAACTTTTCATTTGCACCAATACAAATTTTTTAGATAAACTATAAAAAATATTGAATTGTTAAATAAGCTCAATAAGCTTTCCAATAGTACAACTAGCAATCTCATGAAATTTCATACATTAACTTGGGATGATTATAATACTCATTTTGTCCCTTAATATAAGTCACTTTTACCTAATTCACGCAGATTAAGAAAAATAATTATTACTCTCAATTTTATCAAAAAATATGTTGTCATTCCAAAGTTACCCCTATTTAAAACTTTACCACTCTGTTCATTTATCTCTCTATTATAATTATTACTCTATCACTCCTATGCAATTATGAGGGGTGTATTTGAAATAAACTCTTTAATATTACCTAAATATTCTAAAACGACTTATAAAAAGGGACACCAATTTTATCAAAATGGTGCCCTATATTAAGGGACGGATGGAGTAATACTATTTCTTCGAGTTCTGTAATATCATTTTGGAAAAATTTATATTTATAAAGTGGATCAAAGTTGTTAATAATTATTATAAATATAAATATTTAATATGTTTTTTAAGGTTACTTTTATAATTGTTTATTTGGATCTAAAAAGTATTGACTTATTAGGAAAATATTTTTTTAGAAAAATTAAATATTATTAAAAATTAAAATTGAGACAAATATAATCAATTTTTTATTCTTCAAAAATCTTACACAAAATATCAGAAGCACTAAAATTTTGGCGAAAAAAAAAAATCTTTGACATGACAGCATAAACATTATGTTTGTCATTCAGTGGCATTCCAACCTGGACTTGGTGCCGTTGATTCCTGCCATTATGGAAGTTTCTGGATTAAACAAATGGATCTCATTAAAACCTTTTTTGTTTTTAATCAAAGTGTTTTTCTATGCCACCCATAAATTCAAGTGGCGGAGAATCTCGGGGATTCGAGGCTGAGGGAGCGATAAGATCCATGGTGTGGTGACAGAGCCACCATACCATTACCATAGCAGAGGGAAATCTTGGTTTCGAAGCCTCCTTTCTCTCACTCAAACTCCGTTTCATGGCTTCCCACGTTTGCCCTTCAGGCCTTATGGTCGGCTCCATCATGAACAAGGTAACACCTCTTTCTGTTTCCGTTTGTTTGTTTTGTCAGAACTTGCTTAGATTCTTCAATTCATGCTTATAATAGGGTTTTGAATTTTGATGTATTATTATCTATCTTACAGCTATAACAACATATTTGTATTAATTAAGTAGTATAATTATAAGTAATAGTTAATTAAGAACTATGGGCTCGAGCAGGATTGTCCCTAGTTGATGAAGAATACACTTGGTTTAGACCAAACTAATCAATTAATTGGCTTCTTGTCCTCTAGAGCCAGCACAATTGATAGAGTTGCGGCCGGAAATAAAACGTTAGAACCAGTTTTCAAATCCCGATTACAACGTTAAATATTTGCCTAACAAAAAAAAAAATTAAAGATTTTCTTAACCTCTAAGGGCTGAGGATAAGCATCTTCAGTTGGACAAATATTCCTGAAAAATAAAAATATAAGATTTTATATCTCCTAAGTGCATAATTCCCTATTAAATTTAACCATTTTTGGGTTCTTATCTTCCACCTAAGGGCTGAGGTTAAGCAAACCCAAAAATTAATTGGCTTCCTTATGTTTACTTTTTCTTATAATAATAATAATAATCATTACAATTCTGACTAACTTGGAGAATTGTTTATGCTATGCATCATTTTATACTTGCTTAATATCTTTAATTTATTTTCATTTGAATCTTCTTTGTTTAATACAGGGATATCAACCATTCTTGCCCTCTCATGTACCAAAACCAGAAATTGTCAGATATCAGGCTCCTAGTCTTGTGCCAAATCCATGTGAGGAGGAGTCAAGGAAATACCAAAACGAATGGTTCAATTCCAACCAGTTTGTCAACGTTCACTTGTCAGCTCAGAAGCCTGTGCTTATCGACACCCAAGGTGTGCAACCAGCTCACTGTGTTCTGCTGTTCTGTATCTGATCCAACCATCCAATGCTTAACTCTCTTAATTGTTACTTAATTGTTTTCATAATTTCATGTATTAGTCCTTGCAACCCACCTTGCTTTGTGTGTTCTTTTATGATTCAATCTTTTTTTCTCATAGTTTGCTCTTGTAAACATTGAACGTTTGGCTAGCCACGCCACTTAAGTTCTTTTTGTAATAATCCTGTAAATACACTTGTTTTGCTATAAAGTGGCATCTGTTTAACTATGGGTCTCTTGGCCCAACAAGGGACCCTAACCAAAAAGCATGCAGTGCAACCAGACAAGGATTTTTTTAAGGTCCTCCTTGAAGCACAGACCAATATATATTATAAAAATCCAGTCAAGGCACTGCTTGAAATGTCAGAGGAATAAACAGAGGACAGAGGAATTACCGCAACGGGCTTCGGTTTCCTCCTTCAAAGGAAGCTAGTCAACTAGTCTCCAGGCACCAAGGGATCTCCTTGGGAAGCAATGACTACAGAATGAGATTGCTATTTGAAGGAGGGTTTGAACCCATGCCCATGGACCATTGGATGTGGACCTGGTTACAAGTTACAACAATTTCTACATTATGTATGATTTCTCTCAACTTACACAATTACAGATAGCTTGTGGGCATCTCTGTTTATTGATTATGCATTTGCATGATAATTTAGTCGTGAGATGCTAAACCCAATGACCAAAAGGTTACTGTTATATTCCATCAGTGAAGGGTTTCTCTCTTAGATGTGATGCATTGCTACAATGATGTAAGAAATTGAAGGCAGATGGTAGATTTAATTGATAACGTTTATTGCGTCTGCATTTACTGCTTAGATGCATGTCTCAGATGGCGTATGCTGCTAAATCCTTTGTTTTAATGTTTTTGGTCCTACTCTAAGCAATTTCACTTTACTTTGGTTGCAGCAACCTGCCCAAATGCAGTACGATTCGGCTTTGGCATCATTGAACAATGCACTAAGCATGATAAAATTATGCAGTTCATCATGTCTGGGACTGCAGAAGCAGGGATTGGTGGATTACATGCATCTTTGTTGGCTGACTTGATGGATTTGCAATTGTCAGGCACTGATGAACCTCAACAAGCATTGGCATCTCTTCTCTACCCTAATAGCAAATCCCTCAGCCAAAAGCCTTTGCTAGATATTTTCCATGACTCAGCCCTAAGCTCAAAGATTGCAGTTCATCCAGATGGTCAAGTCACATTTATGGGTGCTGCGGTTGATATGAAAAATCTTCTTTCTGTGGTTGCCGAGTCGTACTTAACAGAAAACTCACACAAGGGTGAAAAACGAACTATGCTTGTTCCTCACTTCAGTAGGTAAAAATATGTGGACACGTTTAAGCTTCAATCGATCACATGAAATTCCAACTGTCCAGGAATACTAAGGGTGGCTTGATTTACTTGAGTTACCTTTTCACAGCAGAACAGAATAGTATAAAATTCATTTATCTTTATAAACATTATGGTATTTGGAATAACACCAAACTTAATTGTATTTCCAATGTCAAATTAAGCCTGGCCAAAATATAATTTCACATGCATGCTTCTTGACTTCTCCTGTAGTAAATTGATAGATATTAGTGTCTCTGCATAATAAAGCCGTAACATAATTGACTCCATTGAATTTCATTCATCACAAGTAGTTGAAGAATTAGGCTATAGGCTATATGCTAATTAATGTAAGCTATGTGATTAAATTAAAAATAAAGTGTATGTTTCTTTCATTTAGAATAATTACTTACCCCTAGGATTGTATTGGGACTACAATGTTAGTTTGTAATTCTATCATTTAAGATGGCAAAATATTTTAGAGACACTTCCTTTTTTTTTTTTTTTGTGCAAATGACTTTTTTAAAGTGCGTTATCCAATTCTGCAGTCAATAGAAACATTAAAATGCACAACACACGAGTCTGCTTTACTTCTGTGTGCATAGTAATTCCTTGCTTCAACTGATTTTTCAAAAAACTTTTGATATTGCCTGTTGAATAGGAAGGTTTTAGGTGCAATGAGGAAAAGAGAAAATAGATAGTTATCACTCTTATATAATTCTACTAAGTCTCTATTAGTTGCTATTATATTATTCATTAATACATATCACCTATAATGGATCCCCATATTTAACAGACTATTTTTTGCCAGTTTTGTATCAAGGAGTTGACTTTATTTGAAATTTTACATGGACAGGCTGGATATCAATGAAGCAAAGGCCAGAAGTAATTCCTCCACATTGGAGATTCATTCCACATTGACTGTACCTTTAAGGAGGTATGCAAAATATGCTTCTGCTGACCATTGACCTCTCTCCTGACTTTGGGATATGCTCTGCTCTTGTTCAGCCAAAAAATAATCTGTTTTTGTTTTCCTCCTTCACTCTTTAAGTTTATCATTTAAACTAGTCAGCATGAGCTCTGCTTGTTGGTTGAATTTAGGAGTTCATTTTAGAAAGCAAACTTGTTTAGTCTCCATAGAGGGATTTAAATGATACGTGGGGATGATTATGAGTTGACTATTCTTGAAGGAATCTAAAATAGCAGAGGAAGGCTAAAATACTATTTTCTGATTAAAGAAATCAAAATGAATGCACAGCTAAATTTTTTAGTATTCTTTCACGGAATTTGTTACCCCAAAAGAGAAAATAGTTTGTACACCGATAGAGTAAAGGTTTTTTACATTGTCAGCACATCATTAAAGTAAATGGTTAAAAGTGTCTACAATGGATACGTGTCCGACACGGGAGTACGGGACACGATACGTATCAGACACGATACGACAACAAATATGAAGTATCGGTGTTTCCTTGTCCACCATTCTGAGGTTTATGATTATTGACTTCTAAGTAAAAGTAATGCAAATGAATGGTGGAAGATATACCAGCAGTGTAAAGATGTCGGTGCATACAAATTAAACTCAGAAATTATGATCACCCTAGAGGAATTGTCTTATCTGAGTTAAGAATGCTGTAAAAAAAAAAAAAAAAAAAAAAAAAAACCTTAAGAAGCATGTTGTTTGCACTGTTGCAGCATATATACTATTTTAGTTTCCTCTTGGTGTCTTGGACGCATCATTAGGCTGTCTTTGCAGACGATAACAAAGGCTTTGAGTATTAGCCGAGTTGAATATATGCAATTAAAACTGTCTTTATGTTAATGTGGATTTGGCTGTTTAAATGTTTTGATTTGTTCCTGTGATATGGTGAGCTTCATGGAGAACATCATTACATGTTAGAGTGAAGATGTTCTAATAGTCCCATCTACTGAGCATATAATGGTTTCAGTAACTTTTTGCTCAACAAAATATATTAAATGAATGTTCTTCTCTTGCTTTGCAGCCCTGGGAAAGTCAAAACCAAGCCATCACAAAAGAAGAACAAGAAAGTGGCCAGGGAAAGGGATCTCTACAAGAAGAACTACTTACATGCATGTGAGAGCCTTTTGACCTTGTTGATTGACAAGAAGCAGCAACGGAAAACAGCGATCCTTTCACTGAAGAAATCCGGGCCCGAGCTTCCTGAGCTCCTGACACAATTTTCTGCTGGGATTGCCGGCACTGGCCTTGCTGTCCTGCTAGCCGTGATCTGCAAGGTAGCTTGTGGAAGGGTTCCTTTTTGTGCATCTAAGCTCCTTAACACTGGGTTCGGATTCGGGCTGGTTTGGCTTTCTTGGGCAGTGAATAAGCTAAGGGATACAATTGTCAACACAAGCAAGAATGCTAAAAAGTTCGGATCAAAAGATGAGGAAATGATTCACAGTGTGGATAAGAGCATAAAAGAAGTTTACTTCAGAGCTGCAACACTGCTAGCAGTGGCAGTGCTAAGGCTTGCTTGAAAACTATCACCAAAGATGTGATCATGTGTAGTTTGAAGAGCTGTGAGTGGCACATCCGATCAAATGATGCTCAAAACACTGTATATCTGGTCTTTGGATGTCTATGGCCATAGCTTTCCGGTGAAGTGATAGCTAAACAAAGCAATCTTGGTTACAAAGCTATTGAGCTCTTTATCTTCGTAGCACAAGATTGTTGGATGTTTGGCTTGATCAGCACTTGGCTGGTGTAGCTAGTGTATGGTTATTAAGATTTTCAGTTATCCAAGCATGCAACATAATCATTTGCTTGGTATTATAGGGGTTAGACAAATTGTAAACTGTAATGTAAAGTTTTGCAATGGAATAACTGACTATTGTGATTAAAATTATCAGGTTTTCCTTGTCCTCGTAAGCAGCTCGGATGCATACTTTGCATGGATCAACAATTTACCAAAATGTTGTTTGTGCTGATATGTCTGTGTTGTGGAGGTATAGAAACTCCATAGAAGGCTTCTATGGAGTTTCTATTAGAAGCTATATCAACTATTGGGATATAGGTGGAAAAAAAAAATATTTAGAGCAAGAAAAAGTAGGAAGATGCACTTGTGAAGTAAAGCTTCTATGTTGCACTTCTTTTGGGCGACTATTACTTCTCAACAATTTAACATGGACGATTTCTCCGGCAGTCCTAACCTAACCGTTTCTTGTGAAGAGGACTGTGAACTATGAATGATCAAATTACCATATTCTGTGATGCATTCAGTAAGTGAAATTTTCTCTTGTACCCCTTGCAATATTGACTATGATGTGGGGACCAGCAGCAATCCTAGAGTCCACTTTTATGATAATGAATACTCCGTTGCTAATTATAAAACTCTTTTGACATTTTTATTTTGTTTCTATTTATAAGATCTCATATCAATTTTCAATGATCATTAATTACTTTTTTTTTCACAATCACCCATATTTATTTAACATTTTTTAGATTCTCAATAATATTAATAGGGGTAATTTTGAAAATACACATCAAAAGTTTACATTTTCAAGACAATGAATTAAATTAATCAATTTTATTAATAGACTTGAAATTTTCTAAAATGGTCTTATAATTAAGGACGGAGGGATTAGTATTCTTAGGGACTATTACTGAACTATTGTAGTTAGAAACTAAGGTCAATATTTTAAATGGGTCAAACTCAAGCTTGATATTAAAAGCTCGTGAATCTCGTATATGTGTATTAAATTATTATTATTATTATTATTATAAATCTATTTTGCATAAGTTAGACCGAGAATTCTTGAATTTTGTTGAGCGTAAAAACTTATTTTGAAATTTTTGTATAATTGTATTGATGGGAATTGTGATGTTGTGAATTATAATTATGTATTGTACGTATTGATTAATGAATATGAAATTATATTTTGTTTTTACTTTTACCTCCTTTTCTGATCTTAAAATGTTTGTTAATGTTGATTTTTGATAAAATTACAAAAAATTTTCTTAATTTTACCCTTTAGGTTGAGGATAAAAATCCATAAGTGATTATTTTTTATTGAAAAATAAATATAATTTCTTTTTTTTCAAGGTAACACTTTTTTTATAAAACTTATCCTTTTTTTTTCTTATCTAACTATAAGGAAAAATTTGTCAAAGTACTGAAATATTTTCAATTTAATTATCACTTTAGAAATTTCACATGGATTAAGAAAGTCATTTAATGTTTTAATTTTCAAGAGAATTATTATATAACTAATATCCTCAAAGTACATTAATTATTATCCATTTCACATGTTTTAACACATTAAATGCAAGATTTAAGTTAAAGAAAATCAATTAATACATCATCAAATTCCTAAAGCGACAAATAATTCGAAATAAGTTAAAAAAATTAAAATAAAATTATCATTCTAAACAAACTTACCGCAGAATCAAACATGCACTTACACAATTTCCTTTTAAAAAGAGACAAAGAGAAGAATTTGAAGTGTTTGTTGTGTTGGAATGGATTATTCATTATTGTAAGGCAGGGGACCCATGATTATGAAGCCATTAGGATAAGAAGCCCTTAAGTCCATGACAACACGCATGGTCTACAGACCTCGATAACTGTGCCAGTACCCTTGTTCCCTTCCCATCACTCCTTGTATCAATTCCTCTTTCCACTTTCCCCATTTCTTTCTTCTTTTTTTTTCTTTTATTTCCTGTTCAGAAGAAATAAATAAATAAACAAACAAACTCTCGCGTCACTCATTCCTCGCATTAAAATTGAAGCAATTGTTACGTAGATTTATAGAGGATGAGTTTGAGCGCATAGTGTGGGGTTTAGAAATTGAAGAAGAAGAAGAAGAAGATGATGATGGTACCATGGGGTGGGATCAGTTGCTGTTTAAGCGCAGCTGCTCTTTACCTTCTCGGTAGAAGCAGTGGCAGGTAACTCTCACTTTGCCCCCTTTCATCACCCATGTTTCACTCCTCATATATACTCATTCTTTTTTAATTCTTTTGGTAACAGGGATGCAGATATTCTTAAATCCGTCACTCGGGTCAATCACTTACATGAGCTAGGTAATTTATATATATATATATATATATATATATATATATATATATATATATATTTAAATATTTTTATAGATGCTGATGCAAGTTTCTTTAAGCAAAATGTTATATGTACATCCGGAATTGATATCTATCTGGATGTACATCTGCTTGTCTTAATTGCTCTTTTTTTAATTGCATTGTTGTAATTTTGAATAACATGATCTGAGTTACTACTGATCTTCAAATCCATGTTTCTAGTCTTCATCTTGATTTCGTAAATTACTTATAAGCCCCTACAACATTCACAAGCTCCCTTTCTTCGGTGATAAATGATGTAGGATACTCAATTAGTAGTAGCATAATTCAAAAAAAATTGTTGGTACTCTTGGCATTTTTATAGCTTTGATTAGTTTTTGAGTGGTAGCTTCTAGAGGCTCAATTTTGTTGGCACCTGTCCGGATTCTGGAAAATGTTAGTTGCGAATGAGATTGATATTATTATTTGGATGGATTGTTTGCTGATAGTCAATCATCGTGATATCTCTATCTGCCCCTTGTTGCAAGATCCTTTTCTGTCATCATTTTGGTAAGGGTGAATTTTGACAGATTGAGACATCACATGGCCATAACCATAAGAAATTACCTACTTGATATGTATTGCTAACCAAGTAGTACTTGTTATTAAAGCAGAACAGATGCATATTTCTATGGTACGAAGGTTAAATGCACTTTCATTGTATCGTAGTTAGTTTGTTTCATAATTAGTGATGCAATCTGTGCTTCTGTGGTTTCTGATCATGGTCGGGTTTTCTTCACTTTTCAGCGAAACTGTTAGATGAGGATATATTACCCTTGGTTGTTACAATTTCTGGAAGAGTTGCCTCTGAAACACCAATTACCTGCGAGTTCAGTGGTTTACGAGGTGTAATAGTTGAAGAAACGGTTCGTAGATATTCTATCCTGAAGAGCGCAAATAATCTCCATTTTATAAGGGTTTTGGTTATCTCATTTCAGCCCGTTGCAATTAATATTGAACTTGTTTTAAAATTTTCTTTTTAGGCAGAGCAACATTTTCTTAAGCACAACGATGCTGGTTCCTGGATACAAGATTCTGCTTTAATGCTATCCATGAGTAAAGAGGTTCCTTGGTATCTGGTAGGCAGTTGTCTATTATTGTTGGTTATCAAGTTGATGTGGTTTTTGCTTCTTAAAAACAACATTTAAGTTTAAAAAGTGAATAAGCCCCCTGACAGGGTAAAAAGAAAGGGAATTAATTAAAACGCAAGGAAAATACATAGAGATTTTAGCAATATACCATATGTTCAATGAGTGAAAGCCAAAGTCACCTGAATTAAATGTTTGAGATCACAATCTCTTCATTCTTGTGTGTTAGGATGATGGGACTGATCGTGTGCACGTGGTTGGAGCTCGGGGAGCCACTGGATTTGTATTACCTGTTGGAAGTGAGGTATTTGAAGAGTCAGGTCGGTCACTTGTGCGTGGAACTTTGGATTATCTACAAGGTCTAAAGGTGGGGATGTTAGTTCATTCATCCAATCCTATCTGCTCCTCTCCCCCATAATATTTAAAAGTAGAAGTACTCGCTGTTTTTTGTAAACCGATATAAATTGAAACCACATGTTTTCAGATGCTTGGAGTCAAGAGAATTGAACGGGTTCTGCCGGTAGGAACTTCGTTGACTGTTGTTGGTGAGGTAATCAAATCAGTTTCAAGAATGTGGTTTGTTACTTTGTCAAGAGGGTTGAATTCAGTTGAATTTCATTATAATTGGTATTAGCCGCGTTTCAGAGTAGATCAGTAGTGGTCCAAGATATAACAGAACTAACACTTCCATTGCTAGTTGCTCATACAATCACTTCATTAAGCATATGCTCTACTGTGACCCAGACCTGAATCCTGATGACTTGAATATTCACATGGTAAATTGTATGTCCGAAAAACTTGTAGATTTCATCATTTGACGCATTTAAGTGAGAGAAAGTCCATGTTATATGTATCAAACACTGATCATAGCTGTTGTTTCTTACAAATTATGCAATACAGCATATACTATGATATTTGAATAAAAATCTAGGTTCCAAAGAAAAAGGGATTGCATTTTCTTTTTTTTATTTGAGGTCTTCCTTTCTGTGTTCAGGTAATAAACTGTGTTGGGATTTCTGTGTCTAGTCAATATGAATCCATAGCTTTTTTAAGGTTTTTTTATTTTTTTTAAATAATAATTTCTAAATTATATCATCAGGCTGCTAAAGATGATATTGGGAGCATTCGGATTCAGCGACCCCACAAAGGACCATTTTATGTGACTCCCAAAACAATTGATCAGCTAATTGCGAATCTTGGGAAATGGGCAAGGTTGCTTTACATGTGTTGATGCTTGTTGTGTATTTTGGTGTTCCATATTTTTTGATTGACTAAAACTTTCTTATTAGGTGGTATAAGTATGCATCTTTGGGCTTGACACTATTTGGTGCTTATTTAATAGCTAAGAATGCTATTCGGTACATCTTGGAAAGACGTCGCCGTTGCGAACTGCAGAAAAGGTACAATCATTGCTGATTGAAAGCTTTTGAATGAGGAAAAGAGTTGTACAATGTTGTTGTTATGAATGAGAGTTCACCTTCTAAGTTTGAGTGAAAGTATGCCCTATACAAGTCCACACCATTCAACATTCCCATGCACCTCTTTGTCTTATTCTTTATCAGTCCGAAGAAAGTATTAAAATTTCTGTTTATGCAGGGTTCTTGCTGCAGCTGCTAAGAGGTCAGGACAAGATAATGAAGGTAAATTGTTATTGTCATATTTAAGTTTGCAATGTCTGTTTCAACAGGTACCTGAAATTCATGATTCTTCTTCAGGTGAAACAGATGACAGCTTATCAGATGGTGCAAAAAGGGATCGCTTAATGCCAGATCTGTGTGTAATATGCCTCGAGCAGGAATACAATGCTGTTTTTGTTCCGTAAGCTGTCAATCTTATCCTCATTCTTTCTTGACATAAAATCTTCTGTAATCACTTGATCTGTTGTGTGTTTATTTGCACACTGTAAGCTATTATTATTGGAAGTACTGGCACGGAGAAAGACACACATGCTTCCATATATGCAAAACCCTGCCTAGTTTCCCAATTTTGATATTTTCCTCCTCCGGTATAAAATATTAAAATATCTAACTGCCATTTCTTCAATTTATCTTTACTGACTGCTACTTAAGCATAATTAGTTCTTTTTTAAATGTCATTACCAAGTGATTCAAAACTGCGTGGTATGTGGTTAAATATGTCTGTTAGCTATATCTTAATGTTGAAGTTTTACAAGGAAAAGAAAAATAAAAAAATACTAGTCTATATTTGCAGTAAATGTGTCCCTTGAGTTCACTCTTTTGTTTTTCCCCTTTGTGAACTGAGCTAACCTTCTTGATTATTTGTATTATACTGTATGCTTTACCCAAACCTCAACCCATCCAACTGCCTCACGTCCGCTCATTTGGTTTTGCACTATACAACCTCCTAAACTGAGATGTTCTAAGAACCTAAAGTAGAGTAATCTATTTTGCTTAACATTCTAATTAAAAGACTCTAAGATCTCTGTTATAATGTCAGGTGTGGGCATATGTGCTGCTGTATAGCTTGCTCTTCCCACTTAACCAGTTGTCCTCTTTGCCGGCGACGTATAGAGCAAGCAGTGAAGACTTTCCGTCATTGATTATTGAGCAAATATATGTGAGTTGAACTAGATAAAGAGATGTGGAATATGGAATCATGTCTTACGAAAACAACAGTATCAATTTGATCGGTGGTGAGTATATGATATCTGCACATTTTGATTAGTCACTTTCCCCGGCTTTTCCTATGATGAGCACTTCTGAAAGCAACGGCTTTAAAAGAAACACCCATATGGTGTTTTACTGATTGATGCTTTGGGCATCTAAAGTTGTAAATATCTGTGATCAGAAAAAGTTTCATGTTACTCCAATTTATTGTAAATTACTGTTTTCTTATAGGATGTTTTCTGCTTTTTGTTGACTGCATACCCCATGGGTTTCTTAAGACTTATATATAATGTCTGCTAGTGAACTAACTTTGTTAATTATCAGCGTTATTGCTGCATTCATTTCGAATTGCTTCCAGTTTTTGATTTAGGGGTTGGTGTTATAGAGGTTATTAAATTGGCTATTAGCCCATTACTAGTGTGGTCATGTTAAGCAGAGCTATGCTTACCTTTGATCTCTAGGTCCAAAGTAGTTTACGCCCTATGTCTACCAGGGAGTGTGGAAAACAAAAGCTTTTCGGCGGAGTTTAATTGGACTGTGAACCGTGATTAGTTGGGAATATATCCTTGTCTTTCTAAAGGATGGTGAGAAACATGCACTAAAGGTGGAAAAGTATACATGGTAAAATAGGGAACTTTGGTGTGAGAATAAAGCGAGAAAACTATAGTTTAGGTCATGCTCATAGAGAGAGGGCTTTGTTCTTTAGAACCTTTATGACTTGCTTTCTTTCTCGAGGGAGCTTCACGAAGTAAAAATTCCTTTTTGCTTTGTCCCAATCAGATCATTGTATTATGTTTGAGCAACGGCATATTGCAGATGCTAGCTAGAATACGTAGTCTTATCTCTTAACTTATTAAGTAAGCGAACTTAAATCACATACACTATTCATTGAGATTGATTTGTTTGTCTATTTATATTAAATGGTAAATGAAAGTCACGAATAAAAAATGACTTTGATATGGAAAGATTCTCGAAGTATTTGTAGAGCAGGATATTTTTTTGGGAAGATTTTTTTTATTTTTTTAAGATTAGCATCTGTGTTCCATGTCTAGAAATATGCATGTAAAGTTGTAAATTGCCCGCAATCATATCGAACTCTTTCTTTCTTTGTCTCTACCTATAGACTAAACATGATATTTAGCAAACTGAAGTGATAAGAATTACTAGGATTCTGGTTGGTTCAAGAAACACAATTACCTGGGAAAAACATTTATAATTTGGATCATATTACGGATTTTGGATTCTTTTCTTTCTTTAGGTATAGCGGAGACTAACGTATTGGTGTAATTTCAATCACTGGATTGTCACTTCCAACAAGAAAAGTTATTATTCTTATCTTCACATTTACATTATTACACGAGTAGTGGAACCACGTTTCCTGCGTGGGAATCCCACATTGGGTTTGTTTATTTCTCCAAACATTTAAGATTTTATTGAATCCTATATCATGTACGTCCTCCATTAAAAATACGTCATATACTTTTACAAAGCAAGACATTTTACTATCATGTTTACTATCTTTTTATTTGTATATTAAATTGATCCTTATTTTGTAAATGATTTTGAGTATGATCCTTTTGTTTGGGTTCTATCTTATAATAAAAGTTAGTCTTCCGAAAACGTGTGGCACATATGCAACTACTTTCCATCCAAAAACACCACTTTCATTCTTATTCTTATTATTATTATTTTTTTTTATCCATGACCGAAGTGTCCACCGCCGACCGCAGTGACTAATCTCCTCGCTGGCTTGTAGGCACCTCTAATGGGTGGGACAGCTGGCCCCGAGATTTAACGCTGCTACATGCACAAGGCAGGATTCGAACACCTAACCTTGCTTAAGCGTGGATCAATCCCTCTCGAGGTTTCATTCTTATTATTTTTATTTATTATTCTTTTATTTCTCTATCTATTCCTAGTATTATGATAGTATTGTTTAGTCACTCTAATCTACTCTACAAAACATTATTCGTAACTTTTAAATTATTATTATATAAATATTTATTTTAATCAGGTGCCTAAAATTTTTTATCAACAAAAATGTTTCACTTTTCTATCTTATTTTTATTTAGGGATGACAACGGGACGGGGAATGCTCGGGGAGACCTTTTCCATTCCCCATCCTCGGGTCTCATTTGCTCCCCATCCCCATTCCCCATGTCGGGGGTTGATTAACTCCCATCCCCATTCCCCACCACCCCACGGGTCCCCACAAGGAACCTAACTTCAATTTGACCTGTTATAAAATTCACAATGTCGAATAGCATTTTTAAACTTGTACACTACAGGAAAAATAATCGTTAAAATTCAAGAGATTCAATTTAAAAAAATCGTTAAAGTAATCATTAATAATAATTATTATAATAATATATGTGAAGTTACTAAAAAGCCTATTTTCTAACTATATAAAGCCTAAATATTTAAGGACATATAAGTAAAATTGTCGGGGACGGGGAACCCGCGGGGACAGGGGAACCAATCTCATTCCCCGCCCCAAAATTTGTTCGGGGGAAAAATCCCCCCCCCCCCCTCCCCGCCCCCGCTGGGGAAAAATCCCCAAACTCGTGTTTCCGAACGGGGCATTCCTCGCGGGGATCCCCATCTGCAGTCTCCCATTGTCATCCCTATTTTTATTGCCAGTATTTTTTATTTTTAGTGAAGGAAGGAGAGTAAGCACATTCTCAGGGGTTTGAATCCGGGTTCATGAATATTTTACATCATGTAGTTCTACCATTTGAGTTACTTCTTGGTGACATTCCCCTACGTATGTACTTGTAAGAAAACTAAGTGCTTCTCAAGACAAGTGCCATGTTCTCCACGAACATTTTCCGTATAAAAAATATCATCTCATTCCTTATATTTTAACATATAATATCTATTTAGTTTATTAAAAACAATTTCACTCTTACTTATTTTATACTATGATTTACTTTACAAAATATTGGCTACAACTTTATTATTTTACTAGAATTACTCCCTTCGAAACAAAATGTAAGCCACTTTCGAGAAAAACACGTGGAGTAAAGTAGTTAAAGTTATTGTATCGGAAATGATAATATTTGGGTTTTTTTTTTTCCAATTATTCTTATAATTATTATAAAGACTCTAAAATGGATTAAGTAAGTAAGGGTGTGTATGACAAAGAAATAATAGATGCCATTGACAATTGGAATAAGGACTTTTATTATGAGAAAAAAAAAAGTATTCAATTGAGATTTACATTTAGAACCGGATTGAGTATTATATAATATAAAGACTTATTTTAACTAGGGGGTAATTTTTTTTTATTAACAAAGTATTTGAATTTTCTTAGGATTTCCCTCTCCACCAGGTCATGGGTTCTTGTCCCAGACCTCCCATGTAAACCAAAAAAAAAATGTGTCAAATTCTCCATCAACATTTTTGAAATATCACTTTTATTTATAATATTTTAACACCTTTTTCTTTCTAAGTATATATCTTTTCTTCACTTAAATTTTTTTTAAATATGTTAGCATATTTGAGAAATTTAGAAAAATAATTTCATATTATATTTTGGACATCAAGAAATAATAAATTTAATTTCTTAACACTCTTTTACTATTTAAAACATATACTAAGTTAAGATTACCAAAATTTTAAATAAATAATAAAAATAATAACTAACATGTGTTGAGTCACGAGTATTTGTAATAGACCTCAAGATAATTAGGGGATGATGACATTTGCCATATCATTTTTTGGTCGATTGTTGAGATAAGGATGTTGTTACGCGGGTGGAGCTATACTCACAGGTGAATCTGATATGTCGACAATGGTAATAGAGTAGAGTGGATGATATTGAATTATTTACAATACGATAAAAATGAATAGGGACTTCAGGGTCAAAGGCTCGAGACAACAATTCCTGGGGAGTGGGGAGGATCCATACCGTTGAGTCAAAGACTCGCAAAAAATGTGAAGCCCAGACACCACCTAGTTTCGATAAAAAAAAAATGAAATTTGAGGTTAAAAAAGTTAAGCTAAAAAAATATTCTTTATAAACAAAAATTAAAAAAATAAAAAAATTATTTGAAAAAAGAACATTAAGGAATTTTCCTGCAATATAAGTGATAACGTGATAGAACATTTGTGAAAGGGTCATATTAAAAATTATTTTCAAAATAAAAGACTAAATGACAAAAATAGGATATGAGATAGTAGCAAGTTAAAAAAATAATAATAATAAATAAATACCTATTATATTACTGATCATTTCAGGGATCATATTGCATTGAGGAAAGGCAAAAGAAGGGGACAGGCTTGGAGATGTGTATGGCTAGTCACCGTTTGTACTATTTGGCTAATACGCAATGATGTAATCTTCTCAGCTGCAAGTTTTAGCCTTATACACGTTATGGACTTGATCCAAATTAGATCATGAAGATGGTTTAGTACTATGTTATCACACGATTTTTATGATTTTGTACAATGGTGTAATGGATCTTTGGGCATCTGTTTTATCGATTCTATGACTTATGATCTTTGGATGTAGTCCATTTAGTGTATAAGGGTTGAGCACCCCTTGTGCTTTAATTTCTTCAATACCATTCTTTTGCTTATAAAAAAAATACCTATTTTACCAATTATTTTTTCTCCCTTATTTATTTATTTACTTTTTTGTGTTACATACTTTTTAAATGGACTAAGCCACTCAACTTGTCACGACATGCAAGAGAACATAGTGTACTGTAGGTGGAGAAAACATATAGGGGACAAAAAAAAGGAATTGATCCCTGCCATCCCATCCCCATTGAAATTAAGAAAAAAAATAGCTGTAAGGAATCAAATCAGATGGTTTCTTCAATTACGATTGGTTCCACAAGGATCCAAAATTCACAAGTAGATGTTTTTATCCATTTTTTAACTATCATCTTTCCTTTTCACTCTACTATAAAACATTAAAACAAGCTCTACCATAATCATCTTCTAAGCTAATAAAGCTTTTTTCATTTCATAGAGCACCTTTTATTTTCAAGTATGGAAAATAATAATACCTCAAACCCAAACCCTTCTATGTGTAGGAAAATCCGTCATGCATTTTCAAGCAACCCTGCTATAAGAGCTTTTCATCGAATCTCAAGCCATCCTCATCAAGAACCAAAACCTGTCATAACTGATTCCAACTCTCCATCATCAACCCCTACTAACATTCCAATCCAAACCAAACATCATAAGACTAACATAGAAAATTCAGGAGCAATCCCTATCAAGTTTGAAAAGTCATCAGCAAGACCAACCAAAGGTGATGATGGATTCAAAGGAGGGGAGCAGCAGCACTCATCATCAGAGAAACAAGGTAAGAAATCAATGGATATTAATGACACTTTCAATGATTACATTAAACGTGCTAAGGTGAAGATCAGAACCGTATCAAACCTTGGTAGAGGACAGAGCAACCCTACTACTGCACCAGATCACGATCAGGCTCAACATCATGGTACAACCAACAAAAAGGACAGCAACAAAGATCAATTTTCTGATTTTATTCATCGTGCTAAAAAGAAGATCAGAACTACAACAATTGTTGGAAAAAGAGGGTGAGACTCTGAATGTTGAACAGGGATGCAGCCTTACTAAGCTAAATGTTAATTAGTAGTTAATAATGCTGGCGTTGGTAATAATTGTATGGTGCATGTAAATTGTTGTAATGTTTGGTTTTGAGTAGTCTAGATAAAAATAAGGGCATAATATCAATACTAGGGGCTGCAAGAAGAATATATATATTGATGTCTTAATAGTTAATATTGATATGTTCGATATTTGTTTCCCTCTCTTCTTTCTTAATATTTTACTTGGATTTTTTGTTCTGTAATTTCGAGTTTTCTAGTCTTTGTATTTCAATAGTTTGAGAGAAATGGTTATATGTCACTATGAGAATAAAATACCGATAATGATAAACACAGTAAACAAAATCAGTCGCTATAAGAGAAATAATTTCGGTCCCCTTGACTGTATACCATTGCAATCGGTCCTACAACCCTAGTTGCTAAATGACTAACAAAGGTGGTCACTAATATACCATTCAATCAGTCGCTATTACAGTCTCTAAGCTATGCCTTGATGAACATTGATCATGACCATGCTGTTTGATTTGCTAAAGCAATATTTGGTTGCTTTCTACATATTAAATATCCCGTGAATGTAATAAGTTTGAATTCATTTCTTGTTTTTTTTTTTTTAAATTTATTTTGAACTTTCTATTTTTCGAAATTTCAGTTTTAGTTTTCGTAGTTGACGTGTTAATATTATTATTGCCCATATAAATAATTAATATGACATATGTTGCATATCAATGTTAGCCCACGTTATAACTAGGGATCGGATTAGAATCAAAATTTAATAATATAGAGATTAAAATAAAAAGTTATTACATTTTAAGAAATCAAAAAGATATTTAAGTTATTACTCTCTTCGTTTCGTATGTAGTGTTTATAAAGTTTTTGTCTCGTGTTTCATATATATTGTTCTTTTAAGCCGTGCCCCTATTTTTAAAACAAAATGATCATAATATTTCTCCCTAGTTCTTATGTTATCCTCCAAACCCCAAACATATTCACCTTCCTATCCAAACCCCAAACTCCCTCACTTTCTTATCCAAATCCCAAACTCCCTCACCTTCTTTTGCAAACTTCTTTTCAAATCTTTCCTATTCAAACCCCAAACTTCCCAAACTTCCCAACATTCTCCTTCACTCACTCACGTTTTGAGATCCTTCCATTGAAGTATGTTTGAACGCGTTTACTTTTTTGTCACCAATACAATTCTAACAAGTCAAGGTCGGAAAAGTATTAATTTTTTAACACGGCTATGTCAGAATCTGTTAACTACATCCTGGCACTCACTGGTCAGACAGTAATTCCGATACTGGTTTATCAAAAATTAGAAACAATAATCAGTGAGTAAAAGAGATAATGACGACAAGGTGACAGTGTTGTCCTTCTCTTCGACGACAATTACTTCCGGTAAGTGAGTGAGTGAGAGAAGGGTTTGAGTGTGAGAGAGTGATTTGGTTGTGGGAGGAAGTAGGGTTAGGGATTTTTGAGAGAAGAATATAAGAAAGGATATTTTCGGAATAATTTTTTTTTTGAAATTTGGGGACTAAAGTGTTGGGTTGGGAACTAAATCCCAATATTGATATAAACAAGATATCGGGCTAGAATACACTGTCGTCATATTTTGAACAAAAGGCCCAGATTTAGGCCCAACATAGGTCCTACGTCAAAATTTGGACCGGGGATCTCTTTGTTTTTTCTTTTCCACGTCTAAACATTAAGCACTGGAGATAGTAAAGTCAAGGAGCAAATTTTAAGTAATCTACTCCTTTTTTTTTTTTTTTTGAGGAATTAAAAAAAGTGTAACTACGAATATAACTGATAAAAATGTACAGTAATAAACATTGTTAAAAACATGGGCGTTCATTTCTCTCTAACACCTCAAAACTATTGATTTCTAAAAAATTAAATTCAGTTTATTTTCACGATAGATTCAAGTTTATGTACTTTATTTTCACCGTTAGGTTAGGGTACTTTAGAGTTTTAACATATTCAAAAAATTATAAAGCTCTCTCTCAAAATAAAATAGCGGTTCTTTTTTATGGGAAAATTATGTAATTAAATGAATAAAAAAATGAGGTTTTAATTTTGGAATATATAACTTTACATTTTATGCTCGTGTATCCTATATATTAGTGCATTGATTAAAAAACTATTTTCTCTTGAAAAATTGTATTCATATCTAGTTTTTGCTAATTGTACCATTTTTTTCCATGTAAAGTTTCAAAATAGCCCTTGCATCAATTTTTATATTTTTTTTTTCTTGTTTTCGTTGTATATTCAAAAAAATTATCCGATTAGATAGTATTTTCGAATGTATAACAAAAACATTAAAAAAATAATAATTAAAAAAACCTTAAAAATCCGAATGCAATCAAAAAAATTTGAGTATAAATAGAATTTTTCTTTCTTTATTATAGCAGTTAAAAAAGTGCTGGCCAAATGTTCATAGTACCGGTCATTAACTCAACAGTATATAATAATGATAATAATAATAATGTGACTTCTGACTAGCTACAACAATGCATGGTTTTCGCAACATGGTGTAAGCGTGTGTGCGGGGCATAAAACTTACATTTTTTTGGAACCAGATCTTCTATTCCTAGCCATGTCCCTGATCAATCACATCTCAACCATGTCCCCATTTTTTTTAGTGCAAGTAAAATATTGGCAAAACTTCTGTAAATTAAGTTAGTGTACAAGAAAAACAAGCATCAATGGAGACTAAAATCTTACAACTATTTTATTAATGATTAAATGGTAAATGTACTCTTACTTTCTTTTTAAAAAAATAATTTTTAATATTTTTAATTTTAAAATATAATTCAGCTCAAGTGAGAGGTTTCATTCTTCACAAGTGCACAAAAAAGGTGAAGGAAAGGCAGATGGCTCCATGGATGAATTTGGAACAGAGGTTAATATACTTTCAAATGTTGAGAGTGTAGTTTTTAATTTTTAATTCAAAAAGAGGCAATCAGTACATCATCTGCTTCACTGTCTAAGGGACGTAATGTTCCACGCCAGGTGATAATTAAAAACAAAATCGTGATACGAAAGGTCTAATACCTATATTATATTTTGGTTTTTTTAAAAGTCAAGTTTAAAGTCAAGTAAAAAAAATGCAGCCCAATTTTTCTTTATTAAAAGAGCACTTGAAGTTGCTTAAAGTCAAGTTTATGAATGATAACTAACCAAATCGTTATTAAGGGACTTCTCAAATTTTAAATGTTAGTATAAATTAAGAGGACTTCTAAATTTAAATGTTTCTTTAAATGTAATTGTCAATAAATATATATATATATATATATATATATATATATAATATGATTTTCTTATTATTATATCAGTTTGAACCCTCAGGCCTCAAAGCTTGTTGGATGATCTAATATTAATAATATGATATCAACACCACAACTTCTAAGTCATAAAGATAGAGGGGATGTCTTGTAGCCGGAAAAATAACCTGGCCCTAAAGATTTGTCCGAACAAGCTCAAAATATTAGTATTTAATTTTTAGGGTTTTAACACTTAGGCTTATTTATGTATTTAGTCCCTGAAAGTTGGGAGTGTTTTGATTTTAGTCCATAAAAGTTTTTTTGACCTTGACTCATCCTTAGTTGTTTTAAAAAAAATCCGTTAACTACTGACGTGGCTAACGGAACATCACATCAACATACACGTGTGTAAGTATGGAATGTCATGGTAAGATGACGTGGATGATCCGGATCCACAAGAGTAAAAGGGTCATAGCCCAATCCACGAACACATTTTGGTTGAGCCTTGACCCTTTTGCTTCTGCGGGTCCGGATTATTCATGTCATCTTATCGATGACATGCAAAACTTGCACACGTGTATGCTGATATGACGTTTCGTTAACTACATCAGCAATTAACGAATTTTTCATAACGGCAGAGACTAAAATCAAATTTTCAAAACAATTAAGGATGAGTCAAGGTCAAAAAACTTCTAGGGACCAAAATCAAAATACTCCCAACTTTCAGGGACTAAAACCATAAATAAGCCTAAAATTTAACTCAAATGAGTTTCAGACTTTATTATGAGATTATATTTAAAAGTTATATTAATAAAGCTTGAATTTGTCGAACTTCAAATGAGATGGTTTATATTACCTAAAAATTCAAGGTTTTATAAGAATTAGATAAATGATTTTTATTCAGATTTTATTTTTTTTTAATTCTATTCGATCATGGCCCAATATCAAAACGGACCAATCCAATTACGATTAGATAACTCTAATTACTAGTTCCAATTAAAAATATTTTCTCCATCGTATTGAAATTAATCACCTTCACTTGAGGTAACAAATATTATGAATACCATTAATCAAGATTAAACATGGTTTATTATGATGATTGATTTAAGTAATACATATTATATAGTAGTACCTTTCAAACAATGTAAAAAAATATGTAAAATGTCAAAAAGTGTTTTTAGGACATTGGTTAAGGAATAAAAAAATATGTAAAATGTCAAAAAGTGTTTTTAGGACATTGGTTAAGGAATAAAAAAATATGTAAAATGTTAAATAATGTTAAATTTAAAATATTGAGGAATTATAAACTTAAAGTTTCAACATAAATTTTTCTTTAATGTATTTATTAAATAATGTCTTTTTTTAATAATTAAATAATGTCTTTAGACCATTGGTTAACAGTAAAAAAAAAACTATACAGTACCTTTTAAACATAATCCCAGAATCCCTTTAAAAAAATAATAAAATAAATAATCCCAGAATAAGGTCATGGGAATAGAAACCTAAAAGATTTAGCTACACTATGATATGAATGTTTCAACATGATTATCTACCGGAATAGCACACTTTTAGGTGGCTTGCAGTTTGACGCCTCATTTATTGGGATCTCATGAAAATGTAGATGAAAAATTAAAATTACTGGGATCTAACCGAGTGTCAAAACTCGAAAGGATATTAGGATACAGTACTTTGTTAAATAACTAAAAAAATAAAATTATTGCATTGAAAATGTTGTTTCGAATTTTTAAGGTTTAATATTTTTTTTACTTTTTTTAAATATAGTAAATTTTGATTTTAGTGCTTTATTTTTTTCTTTAATTTTAGTTATTTTATTTTTCAAAATTTTAGTTTTAGTCCATATTAATAATGTGACTGACACAGACATGGTAATTTCCATGTCAATATGTTAATTGCCAACATGTCTATTTTATGTTATTGGCATGTCATTGATATGAATTAAAATCAAAATTTTGGAAAAATAAAATAAAAATCAAAATTTAAAAACAAAAAAACATAGAGACTAAATTAAAACTCAATATATTTGTAAAGATAATTAAAAACATATTTAAGCCAACTTTTAACATATTTCAACATACCATGTTAGTTTTTAAAACAATAATCAACATGCCCTTTTTAATATAGTTTTTTTAAATCTAAATTGTTTAGCAAATGCCTTCAGAATTTAGAGTATCCATCGTTGTTCAGCCAATTTTTTTTACGCCGTTTTTGTGGTGGACCAATTCCGTCATAGTCTAAGAATTTTTACCTTTTTTTTTTTTTTAATTAGAGTATCTCTTATCACATTCTTCAAAATAAGATAAAAAAATTTAGTTGAATCTCTTGTTTTGAAGATTTAACTTTAGATTTTGCGGGAGTTAATTTTTTTGTATTTTATCTTTTTTAACTTTCCATCACTATAATAATAATGATAATAAAAAATAAATAGATAATATTATTATAAATAATAAAAATAATAGTAAATAAATACTCCTACTATTTTTTTACTTTCTCTCTTTTAGACTACATCACCCTAATAATACTATTAAATAAAATATGGAAGCGACGATTAAATTATAAGAATTGAAATTACATTTTATTTCTTTATTTAATGCACTTTATAATTTTAAGTATTATCTTTATCTAACTTCAACTATTGTAATGTAATTTTTTATACAATTTTAATTTTTAAATATTATTTGAATGCAAATATAGTTTTTGAAAATTTATAAATATTAATGCATTGAAAAAATATAAAAAAAAATGCATTGAAAAAAAAATATTTGAGTTACGTTTTGGAAATAATAGTTAATTAATAATATTTAAAATAAATTGAGTTTAAATAATGCATAATAATTTGATGACGAGTCTTAGCTGTTATGCTGAAATATACGACAAACTTAGAATTGAATCTTATAACATAATTATGCTACAATATTGATATTGATATGTGAGAATTTGATGATTATGATATTAACACTTTGGCGTGGATGTCTTTAGTATAATCATTATCCCAAAATCAATTCATTATACAGTAATTTTTCCGGCTCGAATTATAAGTAATAAAAAATATGCTTCTTTTGATTTAAAATATAAGCAAAATTAGCTAACTTTATTAAATTTTGTTTCATTCTCAATACCACTTTCCTAAAACATCTCTAGAAAATTGTGATCTTATTTAATTTTTGTTTCATTCCTAATACTACTTTCCTAAAATACCTCTATTTTTTTAATAAATTTGATAAAATTAAATACAATCAACTAACATTCTTAATAAACGTAAAAATAGTTGAATTTAATTATAATTCGAGTAGGAGAAAGTAATATTCAACGGTCAAATTCATATATGTGAAAAGTGAGGAATAACTTTTACCGTACACTACTAGGTAGCATGGTCAAATTAGTTCCCACCCTTGTTTCCTTGTGGCTACTACGCACGCAGTTGAGGGAAAACTCTAGAAATAAGTATCTTCCAAAGTTTCCCACTTAATAAATGAGTGGTTGTGATAAACTTATAAGTCATCCTTTCGGGCACTTGCAAGTTGCAAATTTGCAATGTTCATCCCAAAAGGATAAATGACCTCTACAACTTTTTTTTGTTTTGGAGGTATAAACTACCTAATAATTTAATATGGTCCATGTAGCGTTGTGTGAGTTGTCTTCTTGATTCTCTATCCCATGGCAAAGTTCCCAAAGAAGTTGGCACAAGCATATTAAAAGTGAGCGAGTGCGTGTGTGGACCTGACCGATTCGTTCAGGGGATATATATTTATCTAAGAATAGGTAAGTGCCTTCTTGGTAAAGTTCTCCCTGGGAATTTATGCTCTCCTTTTTATTTATGAAAAAGAAAAAAAATAATAAAGTGAGGTATGGTTAGGATAGGAAAGGGAGAGACAGAAGGATGTTTTTTAAATTAATATCCAAGGAAAAAGGAGAAAAAGGAAATTACTATTGTTTATAGCTTAAAAATTACTTTATTAATTCTAATTCTACACTTTTTATCCATTATTCCATTTAATAAAAAAAATCATGAATCATTCACTACAAGACACATGGTATTGTGACTATTTAAAAAAATGAATATTATTAAAAAATTGATGGCATACAACATGACATCCAAATGATCATTGACCTAGGGGCAATTCACAATTAGGACACCATATTATTGTTTATGCATAAAACTTAGATTCACCTTATGGATCGGGTCAGTGAGCTCTAGGCGAGATTCTTAGCTGACCCTCAAATTAAATAGGATTTGGGCAAAGTGTTGGAGTATATGGAAAGAGAAATTAAAATGAAGATCATTATTAGTTAAGATTGAATTTCACACTAATTGGTAAACGAAAAAAATTAGGCATATAATGTAAGACTCTTTTCTCGCTTTACTCTCCGATCCCTTGTATCATCTATATATAATTTTGCACCATTGCTTTGATTACGTAATATGTGGATAAACAGGGCAATGGGTTAACCTGGTTTGTATAATTGTATATAGGAAGTTGGTAGTAACTCGTACAGATCAGAGCACAAATAATATAACTAACTGAATGCATTTTTAAGGCAAATAAAATTGAATATGAATGTCCACAGCATCACGGATCCCTGAAAGGATATGCTCGATTATGATGTAGACTTTACGTAGCAATTGCTTTCTAATGATTAGCAAATAAGAAGTTGCTTTTCAAATTTGCAAATTGACTTTCCTTCTGTATTGCACCAATAGGAGTACTGTAGTGTATTGATATTGCCTAATATCTCAACGACGAGTAAATACGAAGGTAAATTGGTTATCAAGTATCATGATGTATTCTTTCGACTGTTTTATGTAGTGAGGATGATTCCCGGACTTTTGTATCCTAGAATGTGGTTTAGAAAAACATACCTGACCCCCTTAATAAGCAGCATATTTATATTTTATTGGGAAAGTTGTTTGACCTAGTTCAAGTGAATTGGGTCCGTTGGGTCTAGTAGTCGGCATTGTGGACTCAATTCGGTTAGTCATTTTAAATCAATTACAAGTAATATATCAGATATGGATACAATACCGCGCACATGATACAATGACATTTATGAAAAAAATTATTATATTATATCGGATATCGGTTAAGCATCTTATACATGATATGACATTTATGGCAAAAATAATTAAGGTATGAGTATGCTAATATAAATTAAAATTAAATAAATAATTATATATGAATGAACAATCTAGATATATATTGACATGGAATACATACAAGTATCTTAACTAGTGTTGAAAGATATAAAACAAACTAGTCTCACATTGACTATAATATGATAAGTTAACAATATATAAATAGAAAGACACATAAATCTAATGTCTTAAAGTTTTGGATCTAGACAAATATATTGCCGAACCCACTTATATCGTTGCTCACCTAACCCATTTATAAAACATATTAATTCACACTCTAACAATTGACAAGCTAAGGACTTGGACTAATGTTCTAACAATAAATATACAAAATTGTAATACATAGAATAAGAGGTTGGGGTCTAAAATAAGCGAATATTTAATCATGGATGATTGATTATGAATTTAATTTAAGCTCATGATATAAGTGTAGGAAAAAAAAAAACACAAATTTTTAAGATAAAAATAACATAGTTTTAGTATGATCACAGTCAAATTAAAGTATACAAAAGCATACCTGGTACATGTACCCACGAGTACTGCAAATATATTAGTACTCAAAATCTACTTGGTACAAAATATATCACCAGTTTTGAAGTACTCATGCTTCAAAACTTTCATATATTCCCCCATTTTATTTTTAGAGTTTCGTTAATAGTATTTTTTTTTTTTACGCGAACATAATGTTTTCCAACAAAAATCAATAATTGAAGATTAAATTCTTTCAAAGTATATAAATTACTATAATGATTTTCTTTATCATAATTTTTTTTAACAACAAAAAAGAAGATTATATATTAAAAAAAAAGAGTTATCGAGCATCATCGTACACAACTAAGACTCCACCTTCTATGAAGGGTTTGCCTTAGAATAAACAATCATGTGCATCACGAAGCTCAACACCAAACGGTACAATTTCTCCTTCACACCATTGTGAAGTAGATATATTAGCTACTTATCATACAATATTGATCCCCCTTTCCATGTACCCTTATTCAATTAAGAAGTTATCACCCGTATCAACAACTACCACTTGATTGGTCCCCTGTCTCCTTGAAAACCTTGTAGATAAACAAAACCCATTGGGAAAATTCACCACAAGGGAAAAAGAGTGTAGCAGGGCCAACCAAGAGTTACAATCATAAAAGTTCAGCGTGTTTTGGTCCACTCCATTATGAAAAAACTGTTATTTGCTGACGTGGCTAGCGGAACACCATATCAGCAGTCACGTAGTATGAGAAGATGCCAAATAAGTGATATGACATGGATGATACAAATCCATGGACACAAAATGGTCTCATACGGAAAATGGTCTCATACGCAGAATTTTGCATTTATGCACCTGAATCATCCCTTTCACAATACTTATTTGGCGCTATCTCGCATCACGTAATTGTTGGTGTGGGTTTCCGTTAACCATGTCAACAAATAATTAATTTTTTCTAACAGATGGGACCAAAACCAAAATGTTTGAAAAATTAAGGACCAATCACGGTCAAAATAACTTTTACGGACTAAAACCAAAACACGCGGAACTTTTAGGGATCAAAATCATAAATAAGCCATTTTGTTTTATGAATACTAATATATCAATAAGTGTGGTCGCGCCTATGGATCCGCATTTTTATTATCATGTTTTTGTATGTCTAAAATTAATTGTTTGTCATAAAATAATATCTTTGTTTATCCCTATTTTTATACTCGAGAGTTTTTTTAAGAATCCTTCTACTTGTTAAGGTTCTTAGAAATAAAAAAAATAATGCAAATCCCTAATTTTTCTTTTTTTCAAGAATATCAAAAATTATAATTTTTAATAAATTCTAACTACATATAACTTATTGACTTCTTAGTGCATTTATCAGCATTTTTTTTAATATAATGACCATAACAAAAGTCGAGCCATTAACGTATACGTATACATATACATATATACATATTTATATACATATAGTTTAGGCTAATTTTGTTGATCTCAGCTCGAATCTAAATGCTTAACATACCATGTTGCACAAATATGGATATGATATTAGATATGGATATGATATCTTCTAAAACACTAGAGTAAGAGTATGCCAGTTTAAATTTTAAAATAAATGTATATAAATAATATATAAATGAACATTTTTGGTTCTGACACATGATAGAAATGTTCTAATATGAGAGGTTAGGACATAAAATAAATTAATATTTAAGTACGAGAGAATGATTATGATCTGAATTAAAAATTACAGTATAAATATGAAGAAAAAAAATACTGATCCTAAGGAAAATAAAGTAAAATAAAAATTAAACTCTGAAAAATTGGGTATTTTAAAATTGATGATATTAAAGGTCATGTCAAGCCACATGTAAACATAAACTTTTTTTTTAATCTATGGTTTCACGGGCCATGTAGTAGTAGTAATTGTTTGTGGCTACCGCGGGATGCATGGGGAATTTGGAGATGGAGTCTTCTCGATCTAGCTCCATCCCAATGTTGAGACTCTTTTCTGTTCTTATTAAGCTAAGGGCACTTTAAACATGAGCCTCGTGTGTGCGCGCGCCTTAATCCTCACTTTTAAGTTTTAACTTCAAAAGGATCATGGGACGAGGCATGCTCTTTGCGAGATGCTTCTTCCTCACATTCAAACAAGGAAAAATATTAATTAATACTTTTAGAATATTGTTTTAAAAAATTTAAAAATTTGAATTTATTCGAGAATTGAAAATTTTTAAATTTTGAGAATGGATGAATGTAAATTTTTATTTTATGTATTTTTAAAACCATACTCTTGAAGGACTAATCAGCAAAATTCTTTAAATGATAATATGTGCATATATTAAAAATTGTATCTTGTTTTTCAGAGATGATATGCTGAGCTCACCCATCCTCATCTGCTCTAAAAAGTCATGGAATTAATCGTAACCTTTTTCGATTTCCACTCCGATATAATGAAGGGGTGTATTTTAGGGGAGCACCACGATTTTACTGTGACAGTATCCTATTACATATCATATATATCCTACTTTGATTAGGAAAATGCTAGCCAATAATTAAAAAAAAACAAGTAATTTTATATTGGGAAATCACATTTTTAATATTTTGAAAAATATTGAACTCATTTTTTTTCCAGGATACTTACTTGTATCATTTTTCTCAAACGGGTAATCTAAAAATATTTGTTAACAACACCTTTTTAATTAATAAAAAAAATGAAGTTATTAAATTTTTAAATAAAGATTCATTTTGTCGTCATAATCATAAGGGATAGACATGAACTCTTGAAGTGACTTACATTATAGACATTAATTATTGGCTTATTTATGGTTTTGGTCCTTATAAGTTACCTCGTTTTGAATTTAGTCCTTAAATCTTTTTTTGACCTTGAAGGATCCTTAAATCTTTTTAAATTTTGTTTTTAGTCCTTAAATCTTTTTTTGACCTTGGATGGTCCTTAAATCTTTTTAAATTTTGTTTTTAGTCCTTCTGTTTGTCTTCTTCTGTCATCTGCTGACATGGCAAACGGTGTGCCATGTCAGCCCTTATATTGACTGCCAACGATGCATCTGATGTGGACCTCCCACTCATGTGAGCAGGAACCGAGCATGAACCGAGCATGAGCCGAGCATGAACCGTGCATAAGATATCGACCGAGTACGATGCAATTGGTAACGACATAGCTTGGTTCGTGCTCAGTTTATCGTGCTCGATTCGTGCTCGGTCGATATCTCCCCTCGGTTTGGCAAGTCATGTTCGGTTCATGATCGGTTAATGCTTGGTTCCTGCTCGGTTCCTGCTCACATGAGTAGGAGGTCCACATCAGATGCATCGTTGGCAGTCAATGTAAGGGCTGACATGGCACACTGTTTGCCATGTCAGCAGATGACGGAAGAAGACAAACAGAAGGACTAAAAACAAATTTAAAAAGATTTAAGGACCGTTCAAAGTCAAAAAAAGATTTAAGGACTAAATTCAAAACGAGATCAACTTATAGGGACCAAAACCATAATTAAGCCTTAATTATTTAGTATAAAATGCAATATAATCATTAGTTGAAAAAATTATCGTTATTCAAATAATCATAAAATATATTCGCATGTATAGTAGATTATGAAGTTATAAAAAACTAGTCATCGTTAAGTTTATGATCAATAACAATAATAATAAGGCCTATTTATGGTTTTAGTCTCTGAAAGTTGGGAGTGTTTTGATTTTGGTTTTTTCTGACCTTGACTCACCCTTAATTGTTTTGAAAATTTGGTTTTAGTCCTTGCCATTGGGAAAAATTCGTTAATTGCTGATGTAGTTAACGAAACGCCACATCAACATGCACGTGTGCAGTATTGCATGTCACCGATAGGATGACGTGAATGATCCGGACCCGTATGAGCAAAAGGGCCAAGGCCCAACCAAAATGTGTTTGTGGATTGAGCTATGGCCCTTTTGCTCCTGCGGGCCCGGATCATCTACGTCATCCTACCATGATATTCTATACTTGCACACGTGTATGTTGATGTGACGTTCCGTTACACACGGAAGTAGTTAACAGATTTTTCTTAACAATAAGGACTAAAACCAAATTTTCAAAACAATTAAGGATAGGTCAAGGTTAAAAAAAACTTCCAAGGACCAAAATCAAAATACCCCCAACTTTCAGGGACTAAATACATAAATAACCTAATAATAATGTTTCACCTTATATTCCAAAGAGAACTCGTCATCTTGGAGGAGCTAATTATTTATTTTATTTTAATTTTTCCCTTCGTAATCTTCTTCTTCGGCTAGCTGTACTTGAAATATCTTTCTTTTTTTTTTTTTTTTTTTTTTTTGCCATTTCAGTTATGTTTGTCACGTAAGAATCTGTTAAAGAACTTCTTTAAATTTTCTGAATAAAAAGTATCTAATAAAGACTCTAAAGTCAGCGATGAACAATTATAAATAACAAAAGAAAAAGGAAAGATAAAAGTGAACATGCAAGTCGTTGTCATGTTTTTTTGCAACAAATATTATTCTTAGATGAAATGTTATACTATTCGAGTTGTAAACGCTTACTGAATACACTTATTTGCTTACAAATAAACTCACTTTACACAACTTATTTCATAACCCTTTATGCTTTTGCAGTGTGATGAATTTAATGCCATGAATTTGATTTCTATATGGTCGTATTTTTTAGGGTAAATGTTTAGCAGTTTAGGTCATTTGGGCTTGGGTTTTATCGCATTATGGTTCAAAAATGCCCATACGTTACCTATCTTTTTCCGCATTTTTTTTAAAATCATGATAGAAGATTAATTCATCAGATATAGTCAAATTAGTGTTTCCGCAATTAGTGTTTTCTTTAACGATCAACTCTTGATTCTTTTCTGAAGCCATGCATAATATACTTTTATAACCATGCCAACATTTCTGTAAGTTCTAACATTAAATCTTATATGCAATGAAATGGACAAACAAATCAAGATCACAAAATTTGTAAAATATGTGTAACAATGATATTATTTGTTTTTAATAAAAAGTAAGTAGGAAAAATTGGAGACGTGATCCAAATAACTTCATTAATATATGTAATTTATTTCGGATAAAAAAAATTTATTCTTAAAATTAGAAGTACAAGATATACTTCTAAAAAAATAGTGCTATAAAAAAAGCAAAAGGTGCCATACGCAAATACTACAACAAAGTATAAAAGAATCTCCTATACCAGTTAATGTAAAATGCGCTTAAGCTAATATTCCCTCCGGTCCTTATTATAAGCTTCCTTTTCGTGTGACAGAAATGAGGCTTATAATAAAAACTGGAGGGAGTATCAAATAATAATATTAGCTGCTCCCAGCATAACAGCAACAAATTATTGAACAAATAATATTGATATATGTAATTAGCTAATTTAATAAATTAAGATTCCAATATATAATAAAAATGATATATAAGTTTGTAAAATCAATGTATAACTCAGTTTACATAAAAAAATTATAAATGTCACAAAATGTATTTTGCGTTTTATTAATTGGTCAATAAGTGACATATATCACATTTTTATAGGATAAACTGATTAGTAGGTAAATTAATAAGTCTATATATCTTTACTTATGTAAGAGTAGTATAATATATAGTATAAGATTGTTCATATATATAATAAGATTTGGTTGCTTCTTGCTACTAGAACTCTTTTGGTTGGCGCAATGGCCACGAGATTAAAGTAAATGTATATGCTGATTATTGGCTGGAATTAAAGATTGTCGTTCAAAATTATATATTCTCCTTTTCAATTTACCACTATCAAAATGCAAAGCTTGCTTATGCCTTTTACCATGCCTTGTCAAATTCTATCGGTTTGGACTTTCGAAATGAACAAAATATATAAACGAAAATGGTAGCTATGTTTTATCATATAAAGAAAAAGCATGTAAATATTGTAAAAATGTATAACACCTCAATGTAAACTTCTATAGCTTGTTACTTAGACCCAAGCTCGACCCCGACCCAGGAGTGGCAATAGGGGCTATGGCTTTGGAGCCATAAAAAAGGGGTCCCTACTTTATTTCATGTTGACCCTAATTGTGTTTTATGTTTAATTTTGTTGTGTTATTAGTGTTGTTTTGGAGATTGGATTTATATACACTATACCTTTTTCACTCAAAATTATTTTAATATATAAAGAGGTTTTCAATAAATTAGACATCCAATATTTTTCTTCTGCCCTGTAATCTAGCTAGAAAATGTTAAGATCTGGTTTGCTATATCTAAAAGCATGCATTGGTGGTAAGTTTAAGATAGATTTTAATTTGGCACCAGTATAATTGCACTTTATTATAATAAAGGTTATGTGATAAAGCTACGTGACATGTATAAGCGTTAGTAAAATCGGGTTTAAAAATAAGTTATTGTGTTTTTTCCTCAGTTCCCTTAAAAAAAAAATTGCCAAAAAAACATTGTTCACTATATTGTATTGTTTTCTATGACCTAAGCGATAAGTGGCGGATCGGAAAATATAATACTATATCTTTATCCATTTCTAGTCATCACTCTTTTGTCTATTACTAAACATGATCCAGTCAGAAGGGGCTTAAACTCATTATAACCAAATAATTGTGCTCTTAGAAGAAACCTGAGATATTAGTTATGGTCTCATGGAGAATACCAAATTGCATTGTAATTCCTTGTTGGGATGGATTAGTGTAACGTACATACGTGTTGGAATACTTTGAGAATCCAATTTAGCATTTTGATATCTAGCATCTCTATACTATGCTACTCGTATTGATAACGTATTTACTTGTACTACCTTTTTCTAAAATCAAATTCCTTTACTTTTCAGATCATAATATGTGAAGAATTGCCTCTTCCTCAACAAAGAACATGTTTAATTTTCCAAAAACCATTTTTTTAAAAATAATTTGGTAAACGAAAATAGCTTGTCGTTTGTTATATATGTTTCTCTCCTGGCATTGCCGTGAGATGTTGATTCGAGAATGAAAAGGTTAACAAATGTCCATTTTAAAACATCAAAACTAAAGAATTGTTATTGAAAAATGTTCTATTTCCTCCACTTTCTAAAATTAGTAAAATTTTGAAAAAAAAAAATAAGGGAATGTGTATTTAATGCATTGTCTAATAAATCAACTAATTACCAAAATAATAATTTAATACATATTCTCTTAATTAATCAATCATATAATATAGTAGTAATATGTAATTTCATTTTTTATTCACTGATTTAATTTTAATTAGGAAAAATGTCATTTTTTTTAAAAATTTTATGGGACAAAAAAGTATTAAATAAATTGATAAATATTATATTTATATTATTTTTTTAAAGATGTTCTTAAGGAGTAGTACTCGTTAACTAAACCAATACGAGAATATATTATATAAGTTTATTTAAGTTTTTAGTTCTTGAATTTATGTGCTCTTTTGAAATTGGTCTTTAAACTTTTTTTTCGATGCTCTGAGTCCTTAAACTTTGTTCAAATTTTGGAAATGGTCCTTTCAATTCATCACTTAAGTAGTAATATGATTGAGGAGATGTCACGTCACCTTCGTCACATCGATAGGTAACGTGTCATATGATGTCACATGATTTTTTTAAATTAAAAAAATTTCAAATTTATTAAAAATAATTAATAATTGTTTTTTTTAAAGAAAATCGAATCTTTTGATAAATTTTAAACGAAAATATTTTTTTAATAAAAGTATCATGTAGTGTTTCGTGGCTCTACGTAACACGTTACTCGTCGATATTGTGAAAGTGACGTGACATGTCGTGGACTATATTATCACTTAAGTGACGAAATGACCAATTTCCAAAAATTAAACAAAGTTCAGGATCCAAAACATCAGAAAAAAAGTTTAAAGACCAATTACAAAAGATTACTTAAGTTCAGGGATTAAAATATTAATTAAACCTATTATATTTACCATGGCAGGGGAGAACAAATCGCTCTTGGTTTCCATAAAGCATTTGAGCAACTTTGCCTAATCCCGGAAAAGCTTAAACAATCGAAAATTCACAAACTTTAAGGCCTAAAAATCAACAACAAAGGAATAAGAGACAGCAAACCTTTTTCCATCAAAGAAATAAAAGAATCACCTTTTAATCGATAAAAAGAAAAATGGATTTTTTTCCTTCTACTTTTAGAATCTGAGCCAAGCCAAGCTTAAAGCCACACAAAGTGGCACCTTTTATTTATGAAAAATTTCTGTTGTTTTCTTCCAAAAATGTGTATCATTCACCACATTATTAGCTCTTAATTATATATATATATATATATATATATATATATATATATATATATATATATATTCAAATCAAGATTTTTTAAATTGTAATTTTCCAGTTAAAGAATAGTCTCATTGAACATTGAAGAACACTAAATTATGAAATTGCATTATGCATATATTGTCCTTCTCATGCTTTGGTTATATGAAAAAAAAATCATGTGCGCATGCGGTTAGGTGGTCATAGGGCATGCCACAACAACAACAACAACAACCACGGCATACCAACAACAACAGTAAGTGTCTCACTTACATCACATGTAATGTAATGTAATATAATGAAATTGATTATTTAACAACTTTAACATGTTCAAATCAAAGCCTCATCATCAAGTCAAGGTGAGGGTGCCTCTAACATAGTCCCCTCCATGCATCCCCTGTGGCTGTGACCCACACTCACCTTCTCTTCCTCTACTTCTGCTTATTGCCAACCAACAATAGAGGCGCTCTCACTGGCCCCACCATTACCATGGTCCATGTACCCTCTCTACTACTCACAAGGCTTCAAGCCTTCATTCATTCTTCATTCGTGGTGGATCAAAATGGTTGGTTCTATGCCCAAAGGGACCCACACACGTTGAGACATGCCTTTTACTTATTCCTCTATATGTGGCATTTGTTTATTTTTCCCTTGCCAACTTGGTTTATTATATGCTAAATGCCAATTTTGCCATTACGCTTTTCTAATCTTCCGATTCCTTTTTCTTTTATTGAATTGATGATTGAAAAAGGTGGTGATGAACATATTGGTTGGAAAGTTGAGTATTGAAGTTCAAGTTTTATTTATTTTAAATTAAAACACGTGTTTAATCTTTGAGCTTAGGGGAAACAGTAAATGGTTTCTGAATTTCAGTATTTGCATAACCCCGTTCATCGAAAAGGGGAAAAAAATTCAAGAAACGGAATCTGTTATGCACCGTGGAATATCAGTTCGAGTTTCATGCATCCACAATTTTTTGACAAATCAGTCAAATGCAAGGCAAAAATATAATATAAGGATATTTTCAAATTAACCATAAACCGTGAATGTATATGGAAGAAACAACAACCTAGCTATGATCTTACATGCTCTGTTTTTTTTAATTGGCAATTTTGACAAATTCTTCATTAATCAACAAATTAAAAAAAAACTCAAAAAAAACTTATTTAAAACCTAAAGGATCAATATAATATTTTTGCCAATGTTTAGCCCGTCACAAGCGGTGTCTAATAATGCCACGTCATGTGGAGAAGTAAATGGACAGTAGTGGCCACACGATACCATGAGCAGCTAGCATAAGCTTCTACGTAATGTTATGTTATAATTATGAGCAGCAACCCTTATGACAAAGCTTACAAGTTATGAATCATTTGAAAATCTACAATTTGAAAGGAAAAAAAAAATGTATTTGACCTTAATAAAATAAACGTAATGATAAATTATTTGAAAATCTAGAATTTGGTATTTTTGAAAAAAAAATAAAAATTATGAATTTATGATTTTTTTTCAACCTTACACATGTTAGCTTGAAGCTATTATTATTTAAATGAGGAGATTTTTAACACTTTCAAATATTTCTATTCACGTTCTTCATCGGTTAATTAATAATTACAATTCAACACAATAAAAAATTAAAAATATCATCAATTACAGAAAATGTTTTATTGAACGCTAAAGCAATATAATGATTCTTTATTTGTTATGTCTCTCTCAAACTGTTGTTTTTGAAATACCTTATAGATAAGAAAAAAAATAACAGATTTAGTTTTATTGATGTCTAGTCAAGGCGTTACTCATTTATTTAAGATGAAGAGATTACTCGATCTTGCGAGTATTTTAAACTAACTATATAAATCTAACAAATCAGATTAAGAATCATTCTAACTATTTACAGTAAATGAAACGTATGTTATTGTTAATGAGGAAAATAATTGCATGTGGCATTATGTCATCTTCGTGTGTAATTAAAAATGGGAACTTGGGAATGAGGTTCGATTCTCGGTTAACACACCTCGTTGGGAGAGGCATAGAAACACGACCTCTTGCAGAATTAGTCTCCAGGGTTCTTTGGTATTAAAGGTGCGCTTGGAAACACTTGTGGTCCTGGCCAAAGAGTACAGACCAAAAAAATATATATTTTTAATGTAATTTGTTAGGAGAATATATCATTTTTCTTTTAAAAAATCAACACCTTTAAAAACACAAATAATTAACGACCTACAAAATCAACCTAAAACAAGCCTATACCATAAAAAAGAAAGTGACATGTGTTACTTGTTAACAAATCAATAATAAGCAAATGAAACATGTCACTTCCTTTGTGATGTAGGCCTATTTGTAGGTTAATTTTGTAAGTTGATCAATCATTTTTCAACATGTAAAGCAACTCAAATATTTATCAACTTTATCAATTTTATTGGTAATTTTTTTTAAAAATATGATTAAACTCCTCTAATATGCCGATACAATTTAAATGATCAAATTAGAAATTATAATTAATTATAATCAATGACTTGATTTAGTAGTACAAGATCCTATTGGATCCTCAAGTTTCAAATAAGATCATAAGAAAAAAATTTGATCCATAAGAATAACACATGTTAATGGATTCACTCGAACTATATATGTTATGTACGAATGATCACACGTTTATTTCCACTCGGAAGAGAAAGGTTTGCATCACAAATATCTAAAAATTACTTGAAAAATTGCAAGGGGGGAGATTGAAAAATTGCAAAGGGGGGAGATGACGACTCGTGACTCCATTAACTTTTTTTTTTAAGTATATCAACCGGTACTCGGGTCTGATTTACCCAGAATCCGACTCATCTGATTTGACCTAACTGAGCTCGCACTAAGCGGTAAGGATCTCCCAACGGGAGTTGCTCCATACCCAAGGCTCGAACTCGATATCAATTGGTTAATGAGTCAAGTGAGCTATCTTTTGACCAACCCACGTTCGTGGTGACTCTATTAACTAGTTGATTGAATTGGAAATGACGGCTTATATTTTGCTTGAATAGCTAATTGATAAGCATAAATGACTTAAAATTTATCTTATAAATAGTATAGTAAAAATGTTATTTTCACAATTGAATTTAACAATTTTATCTTATTGCAAATAAAATTAGGGTGTTACTACCATGCAATCAAAAATTGAATGGTTGCTATGCAACCCATTCTTAAACCAATAAAACTTTGTCACCTAAGACATGTATGCCACATCATTACTTAAATTAGTCAAAATTAAGTTTTGCAATTTAGTCCAACATAAAAACTAGATTATTTTAATTTAGTCCTTTTGTACTTTTAGACAAATTATAAATTTTAATTTTTTTATATATAAAAAAAATTCTTAAACCCAAAACTCATCTTCACTTCTCAAAACCCACCGGTGGCGCCGGCGCAGGCGGCGGTGGGTTTTGAGAAGTGAAGATGAATTATGGGTTTAAGAAATTTTTTTTATATATATAAAAAAAATTAAAATTTATAATTTGTCTAAAAGTACAAAAGGACTAATTAAGTTACAATAATCTAGTTTTTATGTTGGACTAAATTGCAAAACTTAATTTTGACTAATTTAAGTAATGATGTGGCATACATGTCTTAGATGACAAGGTTTTATTCGTTTAAGAATGGATTGCATAGCAACCATTCAATTTTTGATTGCATTTTAGAAATTTCCATAAAATTATCTCCATCATCGACTTATCTTTATCTCATTGATTTTGTATTATGTTGTCTAAGGACATGTGTTCATCAAATAATATAATTTTTTTATGGTATCTTTTTATTTGAAGGTGAGAGATTAATTTTTCAGTTTTAGTCGTTTATAGAGCCATCTAAGCTTCAGACTCTTACGAATAGAATCTGATATCACATACATCATTACTTAGCATCTCAATACCTAAAAATCTGGTAAGCAATCAACAGACCAACAACCGTTGGGGATATAACTCTATTTATAGTAAGATAAGGTTGTCAAATTTTTTGTTAACAATATTAAGTGAATTCAAATGTCTTATCATATCAAGATTTACAAGTTAAATAATTTATTTTAAAAAATATTTTATAATCTAACATGATATCGATTTATTTTTACTAAAGTAGATTTGTTAACTTATAATTTCTCCGATAGGCCAAACACACACGATCGTATACATTTTTTTTCATCTCCCAACTTCCTTTCTTCTTTTATTCTTGTTCTTGTTTCTAAAAGTGTGTCCATGCCCAATTTACGAAGGATCAATCTCTCTAATTATGATTAAGCATCTTAGTTAAATCTCTCCGATCCGATTTAGCACCTTATGCTTAAGTAATTCAAACATTCTATGTGCGACCAACAGATTGATCACATTTTTTATTTTTTTACATGCAGCTATAAAAAGTGTGAAAATTGCCATCCTTTTTCAGTTTTTGTTTCTTTTCCGATCCTTTTATCTAATGATTATAATTTTTTAACTAAATTTAATTTACTATTCTAGTACGAGTTTTTCTGATATGTGCTTTACAACACATGTTAATAATAATACCTAAATAATAAACTTTGATGGAAAAATTAAAAAATCATGTCCCAAAATATTAAGAAAAAATATGTTATGAACGGGTAATCAAATTTAAATAGCTCATTTTCCATATAAGTTTTTTTTTTAATTTCTTAATTTGTGACATGTAACACACATTTGAAAACCTCTTTTATCATAATATTGATTATTCAAACACCGAGATCTTATCTCATTAATTATGAAATGAATATAATTTAGGGACCCGAAAAACTACACGATAGATACCAAATAAAATGACCACATTTGTTGTAAAAATACATTACCAATAATTACATCATATTTTTTCGGCTTTATTTATAAATTATTATATATTTTTTAGGAATCATTTATTGTTTTATTTAATTTTATTTGTCTTTTATTTATCAATGTAAAATAATATATTCGTGAAGTTTTTGTAATGAAAATTAAGAGAATAAAACTGTAATATTAAAGAACCTTTTATAAGTTTTAATAAATGTAGTTATTTCTTTAATAAATGTAACTATATTCCTTGATCTATATGAATTAGTTAAATATGACCCATAATAAAGACAAAAAAAATTACTTATATTTATAAATGTAACTATTATAGAAGAAATGTTCCAAAATAAATGGATAATAATATATGCTATTTCTCATTTTTTGTGTCATTTACATATCATAATGTGTTTAGACCAATTCAAACACTTTGACATATGAAACAACACAAAGTACGAGAATATATACGATATTTCCCGAAAACAATGTATTACAGTAAGATCTTTTTGCAAATTTTTTTTGCCATCTTTCTAAGATTCCATTCCAAATTCAAATGATATTTATTTTTTTTTCCAAAAATATACTTATTTGGTTAATACTTAAATTTGAAAAATATAGCATATATTTACATTTTTAAAGGTATCAGCACAAAAATAAAAAATAAAAAATCTTAACAAATGTGAATTTTTCTAAAAAGATCTTATATTTAGGATGAGATAAAATAATAATATTTTCAACCCTTATTTTTTTTATACCCTTTTATTTTGCATCTCCATTTACACCTCATTACTTCGTAAAAATAACTAATATCATTACTTCGTATAAAAAAATAAATAAAAATTTAGAAAAACCAAAACAAAATACTCCCTCAATTTCTATATATATAATATATTTTTGAGACTTCTATTTTGGTCCTATTTATAATATCTTATTTTAATTTACAATAATATTTAATTATTTATTTCCACAAACGCCATTATTTTACTTAATACCTTTTAAAATCTCAATAATAATTATAAATGTAGTAATTTTAAAAAAAAATACACTGCATATCAAATTTCACATTTTCAATGTCACTAACAAATTTAACTTTCTCACTTAATAAAAATGAAAATTCTAAAAAAAAAAGTACATGTAATACCATAAGGAATACTTCATCCATTTCAATTTATGAATCGTTTTAGTATTTTCAATTTGTTCCAAATTATTTGTTGCATTAGAAATTTGATGATGCATTAATTAATTTTTTTTCAACTTTAACCGTGCTTTTATACATTTTAAATTATGTGAAATGTATGATAATTAATGTAGTATAAGAATAATATAGTAAAGTTGTTTTATCATTTTCTTGAAAATCGAAGTATTAAATAAATTTTAATCATCGCACAAGTCTTAAAACGACATATCCATGTTTGTCTTATATTAAGATTGTAGTTTTACCTTTTTTTTTCAAAAAATAATGATAATCTAATGGGTTTGTTTGTCAATGAAAATCATAATATTAGATTATATTTTTGAAAAAATAATCAAAATATAACAGTTCTCTTATAGCAGCTCGATATTATTTTTGTAGACCCATATAATTTTCCTATTCATCCTTATCACTCCAACACATTAACTATCTCATTATCACTCCATATCTTTTTGCCTTTTTTGGTAATTTACTCAATAAAAAATAATTTTCTTTACACTATTCAAACAAAACAAAAACAGATTAGTTTAAACTCATTTTTCATCTAATATACTCATATTACAAGCTATACATCAATCACGCACTAAATTGGAAGAGATGGAACATAAAAATAAGCAAATTATAAGCAAAAATAACTAATTTTACGCTTATTAAGGAGATTAATTGATTGTATTTAATTTTCTCAAATTTATAAAAGAATAGAGATATTTTAGGAAAGTTGCATTGAGAATGAAACAAAAATTAAATAAGATAACAATTATCTAGAGATGTTTTAGGAAAGTGGTATTGAAAATGAAATAAAATTTAAAAAAGTTTGTAAGTTTTGCTTATATTTTAAATCAAGAAAACATATTTTTTTATTTATATACTCACTCCATCCCTTAATATAGGGCACCATTTTGGTAGAATTGGTGTCCCTTTTTATAAGTCGTTTTAGAATATCTAGGTAGTATTAAAGAGTTTATTCCAAATACACCCCTCATAATTGCATAGGGGTGATAGAGTAATAATTATAATAGAGAGAGAAATGAATAGAGTTGTAAAGTTTTAAACAGAGGTAACCTTGTAATGACAACATATTTTTTGATAAATTTGAGAGTAATAATTACTTTTCTTAATATGCGTGAATTAAGTAAAAGTGACTTATATTAAGGGACAGAGGGAGTATATATACTCCCTCCGTCCCTAATTATAAGGCCCTCTTAACACTTTTATTTTGTCCCTGTTTATAAGGCCCTTTACCAATTTTCAATGAGCATTAATTATCTTTTTCCACAAACACCCATATTTATTTAACACTTTTTAGATTCCCAATAATATTAATAGGGGTAATTTTGAAAATACATATCAAAAGTTCACATTTCCAATACAATTAACTAAATTATTCCACTTTTTTAATGAACGTGAAATCTCCCAAAAGGGCCTTATAATTAGGGAGGGAGGTAGTATTTCAAACCGGAACGAGCAATAATTATATTAAAAAAAAAAAAAAAGTGACATTGAATGTGACTCCCCTTGCTTTCTTTAAAACTCTTAAACCCCTGGGCTTCCCTTTTCTCTCCAGTTTCATGTGAAAAGTGAAAAAACCAAACCCACCCTTCCATTCCAAACCTCTTTCTCTCTGTTTCTTTTTTTCTCTTTCATTCCTTCCTTTTCCTCCTCCCACGTAACATAACAGAACCGAGATTTCTGCCCAACACCATTGCCCCAAATATCTCGGATCAAACCAATTACCCCTTTCTTGCTTCTTGCTTCTTAATTCGCACCAACCATGCCCATGGCGGCGGCTACCACCCATTCTTCCCCCTCCGATCCACTCCCTTCCCCTCTCCTCCTCCCTCCCACAATGCTCCCTCCTCCTCCTCAACTCCATCAATCCCCTCCTCCCATGCTCGTCTCCGATTCTTTCGCCAAAGATGCCATCCTCTCCTGGTTCCGCGGCGAGTTTGCCGCTGCCAACGCCATCATCGACGCCCTCTGCGCCCACCTCGCTTCCTCATCCTCTTCCGACTACGACTCTGTTTTCGCCGCCATCCACCGCCGCCGTCTCAACTGGATCCCTGTCCTTCAGATGCAGAAGTATCACTCCATTGCTGACGTCGCCCTCGAGCTCCGCAAACTCTCCGACAAGATAGAGTCGTCGGCGCCGGTGGTTGAGGAGAACGGCGATCGTGAACAGAGCAAGGCTGTGGAGAGCAGCGAGAAAGAGAAAGCAGCGAGTGAGGAAAGTGTTGAAAATGGAAGTGATCATAGTCACAGTAATAGTAATAACAATGAAGCAGCTGCGCCGGAACACGAGGAGTATGATTCACCTGAGAGTGAAATCACTGATGCAGGTAAAAAATTACACACACAATTCTTATTTTTTTTTTTTTAATTTTTATTTTCCTCTCATTTTATATTTTTAAATTTCAAACAAGGAATTTTCTCATGTGTAAGATCACAAGAAAAAGGAATTTTTTTTGCAGTGATTTGTTTATTATTTTGATGTAATTTTAAGAAATAATAATAATAATAATAAGTACTAGTTTGTGTTTGGCTCGAAGAAGAATCGGTTGGAAAAGGAAGCAAAATCATATTTATTTTTTTGGTTATTTAGTCATTTTTTAAAATCAAATTTTGGCTTATATATACTACAGTATATTGTTAATTAATAATACTACTACTTTTTTTAATGTTTTTTATGTTCTCTTTTAAGAAAACAAAAGGATGAAACTTTATGCTTGATTCTTTCTAAAGACGCAAACTTTAACTGTTTTTTAATTTTCTCGATCAAAGTTTTGGAAATAAAATAATAAAATATGAATACGTGCAAATATTATGTTAAGTTTGCACTGCTGTCGTTTCGCAAAGAAATGGAACTAAATATACTTGCCATCGAATCCGATAATTAGTTTTTGTTTTTTTTTTTGAATGATTCACCGATACAAAATTGTTTTTCTATGCGGGGTCAAATATCTGTTGCTCAATAATAGAGTTGTTCAGTTTAACATATTGACTTTGATGACTATTCCATTATATGATTTTTAGACAAAGAGAAACCATTTGCTTGCATTGGATGCTTTTGTTTTCACAGAAAATAGAAAATAGCGATGATATTAATTTGCAGAAAGAAAAATCAAGAGATGATATTAAAATGAACATGAATAATGAATAATTGCAACCAGAGCAGCCGAGCAGGTGATTCGTAATTTTTTTAAAGATTTAAGTTGGGGCTCAGATGGAAAAAAAAAAATACTAATAATAAAACATTGCTTTTAATGTATTTGAACGCATCATTTTCGCCTATTAAAGTTGATTTGGTTAGTAAGAAATTTTTACATGAATTCCAATTCCACAGTTTTAAGCATTCATAAAGTCGCGAACTTACATAGTACTTTTTTTTTGTCCTAAAAAAATAATTTTTGAATAATTAAAAAAAATAAGAAAACAATTTTTTTAATGCAAATTACAATAATATTGCTAAATCTTCCCCATAATCACATATTCTCGTAGTCCTTATAATTAATGTTATAAACATTGACATCAATCTAAGATATTCGTTTCTACGTTTAACGTGTATTTCTTGATGAGAAAGCGGGTTGTGCATGAAGGTTTTTACACTATCAACTAGCTTTTAAGTAAAAGTAATGCAAATAGATGATACACCAACAATATAAATTTTTTTACATTATTAGTACATACAAATTAAACTCGGTCTTGATTATACAATTACAATTAAAATATATAATATCCCAACATTATTTACTTACAATTGTTACACTAATTTGAGGCATTTTTTTTTTTACAATATTTTGAGATTTAAACCATAAATTTTTTATAATATAAAAAATGTTTCTCTTAAATTGGGTTAAGAGTGGAAGGCTAAAAAAATTATCTTTAAAATGTGAAATTATGTATTTGATACCGGAATGATAGCAAACTTAGTTTTCTAATTAACTTTAAGCAAATTTTTAAAAAATACATAATTTTTTTTGAGATTTCTATAGTATTAGATTTTTTCAAAATAGTAAAAAAATAGGTTAAGACAATGGTTAATTTTTATTATTTTGAATTTTTTTTTATAAAAAAAGTGCGTTTTGCATTTTCATAAGAAAAGTCTAGGGTGATTATTAAAAAAAAAATACTAGTAATTATTAAAAAAATAGTAGTAATTATAAAAAAAAAAAAAAAAGTGTAGGAGGGTGCGTTCGGTGTTACGGTTAGTTTGGGGGAGTGTGACATGACAGAACAAAGACCACAAGGTTGGTGGTGTAGACCGTAGAGAGGGAGATCTAGAACTTTGTGCAATGATTTTTATTACCGGTGGCAGTACTTCTTCGCATAACTTTTTTGGGTTTTTATTTTGGTCCTATTTATAAGATCCCTTTTCAATTTTCAATTGCATTTAATTACTTTTTTCCACTAACCTCCCTATAAAGTCAATACTTTTTAGAGTTCAAATAATAATTACAGGGTAGTTTTGAAAAAGTATATCAAATTTTCACATTTCCAATGCCACTAACAAATTTATCCACTCTCCTAAGTGGAAGTAAAAATCCCAAAAAAGATCTTATAAATAAGATAGGAGGGAGTATTACTCTTGATACATACTCACATGAGATGGGGGGACCACCATAGGCGATTGCCTGATGCTGTTGTTTACGTCACCTTTAATAGTAGTAGTAGACTAGTAGTAGTAGTATTATTATTCGGGTTCGGGTTTTTGAATTCCGGATTTGACAAAGTGGGTGCTGATCCCTATGACCCTTTTTGTTGAATACTGAGTTTCTTCTGACCTGTCCCAGTTGGCTGGTCAACTTTGTCTTGCTTCTAGAGCGATGGATCCGATGAATGCTTGGTTGGTTGCTTCATCATTAGCTCAATTATATAGGAGTACTACAAAATAGTACTCCCTTTAAATTGAACTTGCCTCTAAAAGTAAATAAATACTATAAATTATTCTTAGATGCATAATAATTTCAGTCCACTGCAATGTAAAATACACAAAAATACATTTATTTGAGACAATTCATGTTTGTTAGTACATCATAAAAACATGTGTATGAAAAGAAAACATGTGCAGGCAGCTAGATGCATTTATTCCTAAATACAGACATGTAACTACTGCTTTGCCTTGCATTGGCCTGCCCCTTTTGGCTCTATATACCGAACTGACATTGATGGTTGACATTTTACAGACACCAACGAATAACGACTTTTTTTGGAAGGCGGCACATGTTTCCTAACTATCTTTACAAAGTTACGAAGTAGAGTAAAAAAATGTTATGCTATTGGTGAAATTTCAGTTTAACATAGTCATCTTTTGGTAATTTACCGATATCAGTATATCACAATGCATTAACAACCCATGGAATCTGTAACCTTTTTAAAGTGAATTGTAATGCTGAAATATCATTTTTTATTTAATTTAATTTAATTTGAGGGATCAATTGTAGTCCACTCTGTATAATAGTACAAAAAAGGGTGTCGGTGTTGTCAATCACTCAATTGTATTTGTGATTGCAATGCTCCATGGTGGAAATGTGATGCATTATGTTGTTGTATTGCCGAGTATTAAAATTTGCAAGGGTGTTCTTTGGTTTCATGTATGTGCAGGATCTCAAGAAATGCAGGCCAGTTCGATGAACATGAATATATGCTCCAATCATGAAGAATGTGAAGGACGTTCTTTACATATCAAGTTGACAAAGGGTTTCACTGCAAAGGAGTCAATAAAGGGGCATATGGCAAGTTCTTTCTTTTACAAACTCGCAATATGGTTTTTCATAAAGAAGCAGGATGTAGCTGCTTCAGAGAATTCATAACCTAACTAGGTTATGTAATTTAAAAGAAACAGGATGTTGCTGACTGATTCATAGCTGATTGTAATTGGCAGGTGAATGTTGTGAAAGGGTTGAAATTGTATGAGGACATTTTCACTGATTCAGAACTCTGCAAGCTGACAGAATTTGTGAATGAGCTCCATGTCGCTGGCCAGAATGGGGAACTCTCGGGTATTCTCATGATCCTTTTTCTTTATGGCAGCACCAGTTTAATGCAAAAAGCATTCTTTAAAATACTAACCGAACCTTCTTGTACCAATGCAGGCGAAACTTTTATACTATTTAACAAACAGGTGAAGGGGAACAAGAGAGAGCTGATTCAGCTGGGTGTTCCAATATTTGGACAGATTAAGGAGGACACAAAAAGTAAGTAAAATGATCTACAAGTAGATTTAATATTATGTTGTATTTATACTTTACCAAGACAAAACTGCAATCTGGTTTTTGTGATCCCTGGTTTTGCATAAATGACTCTCATAGTCTCATCTATACTGATTATCTGTTATTCTGTTTTTTCCCTTCAATTTTTGCTTATAGGCAATATTGAGCCAATCCCACCACTTCTCCAACGTGTCATTGATCACCTTACTCAGTGGCAATTACTTCCACAGTACAAAAGGCCAAATGGTTGCATCATTAACTTTTTTGAAGAGGTAAATATTGCGTTTTTTCTTGCTTACTCTTAATTTTAGCTCGGTATCAGCCAAATAGGTACTACAATAATTAGTAGTGTTCGATGAAATGACCACCTACCAATATCTCTACAATTTTTTATTTCTTAGGGTGAATTTTCTCAGCCATTCCTCAAACCACCACATCTGGATCAACCTCTGTCCACTCTTCTCCTCTCTGAATCAACAATGGCTTTTGGGCGTATCCTTATGAGTGAAAATGACGGGAACTACAAGGGGCAACTCATGCTCTCATTGAAGAAGGGGTACATATCAAAGAACTTATACTCTTTGCAGTCCTAAACTTCCATTTATTAATTAAGATTCTAGTCTCTGCTGGATACAAAGGAAGAAGTACCTTCAACATTTGTAGGACATCATGTAAGTGAATAAGGTGAAGTGCAAGCTTTATAGAGGGTGCACCTATTCGTTCGTATAATACTCATATTATTGGGTTAGATTGCTTCTCTGATTTTCCCTTTTTCTTGGAAAACACACAAACTTTCAGGGAACTCAAGGAAGGATTAAAAACTGATTGTTTGTGTCCTGGAAATATCAACTACTAGATTGTAGTTGAAGTCATATACCTAGTTTACATTTTCAGTATTCTCACAAGGGTCACACAATAAGAAGTCTCCAATCTGACGCTAGTGAAGAGTTACATTTCCATATATACCTTTATGTCACTTATATAATTACATTGTGTGTTTAAACTTTAAAGTGAAAACCTTATGCAGCAGATACTAACTCCTTAAGCACAGTAGTTTTTTCTAAGTTTGAGGAACAAGTTCTTCAATACTACATGTCTTGAAGCTTCTATATATTCTTCATGAATGTCAGGCTATGATATTATAATGTGATTGTGGCTTCATGCCATTTCAGTTCTATTGAGCACATGGTCCCAAGGTATTATGGGCTGCATTCAGATTTACTGATACGGTTTGCATTGTTTTATTATGATATATTATTATTAATTATCAACTGAAAATGCACTTTTCCATAATGCTTTCTTTTCCTAAATTTGTGTCTTGTGCAATGAAATTGAGCTTATCATGGATTACTACTGTTTATCCTTTAAAATGATGAGTAACAGCTTGTGACGACTCGAACTTTAACATTGCAGGTCTCTCGTAGTGATGAGAGGGAACAGTGCTGACATGGCAAGGCATGTGATGTGTCCATCTCCTAACCCAAGGATTAGCATCACTTTCTTCAGAGTGAGGCCAGACTCCAACCATTGCCAATCACCAACTCCTACCATGACAAATGCAATGACTCTTTGGCAACCTGCAGCCATTGCTAGCCCATATGCATTGCCAAATGGAGCTGTAAGTGGGTATGAAGGAATGGATATGATGCCTAAATGGGGAATGCTTCGCGGTCCAATGGTGATGCTAACTCCTATGCATCCTATGGTATTGAATCCCCGCAAAGTAGATGGTGGCGGCACTGGGGTTTTCTTGCCCTGGAATGTGCCATCCAGAAAGCCAGCAAAGCATCTTCCACCACGAGCTCAAAAAGGAAGGCTTCTGGCATTACCTTCCCCAGTTGAACCACACATGGGAGAGTCCACTTCTGAACCCAGCATTAGTGTTGAAGGATAAGAACAATTTAGTTCCGAAGCAGCCTGAGGCAAATGTGAATCAAGAGAGGTGGCTTTCACGCCTCAGCTATTTGCTCAACTACTATCTGGAGCATTTTATTTTGTTGTACAAACAGACAGGACCAGCCCCGGGTGCTGCAAGTGGAGTTTGCTTCATTAATTTCTTTTTTTCTCTTCATCCTTTCGCCTTAGATATGTTAGACTGTAGGGTGTTTACAGTGGTTTTTCTTTTTGTTATTATTAATATGTTTGGCAATCAGGGTAAGAGCTTTAGTAGAGAGGTCAAGCTTTCAAAATCGAAGAGTGTGAATTATCTCTGACGGTAGAATTTTGTACGAATGATAATTTAAGTTGATCATCATTTTAGACAATCAAATTATCACCACGATGCATAGTTATGGTCTTCTACTTGATTTGCTGTTGTTATATGTGAAGGCCAGTTTCTGTTGTGGATTGCTTTAATTATTTTACAAGCTTGTGTAGATAAAGTAGCCACCTTTTGATCTTTTAATTGGATGTTAGTACAATTCCAGCAGGAAAAAGAGAGACAAGATAAATGTTACTATAGGCGTGGTAAATTCTCTCTATCTATAAGCATATTTATGATTAAATTTTATAATCTGCATGTATTTATAATTTTCAATTATATCTTAAATGGATGCTATATATACTATCTGTCGTGAATGAGAGTTCAGTAACATTAGTACTTTTAGTGACTTCTTTGTTATCTGCATTTCAAAGATGCTCATAGTTCTAGAATTTTTTCCTTATACAATTTCATACTTTAGGATTCCCATGCACTAATGGTTTTTTTATTTCCTCGCTTATCTTTTTTCTTATTCCACCACCCTCTCTTATCATCTTCTAAATGTTCTAAAAATAGTTTCAATAGATTTAGGAACCTGTCAGAAAAACAGCTTTCCAAAAAGGGAGGGTGGTTGGATAAGAAAATCTTTTCTTAAGTGAAGGTTAGAGTATGTGAGATCTAGTCTGGCCATTTTGGGTGGACTTACGAGAACAGGAGTATCTTCATTTAAGATAAGGGACAACTTTCTCTCTACTGTAGGAGCACTGTATAATTTAAGCTTATTTAAGTTTTTAGTTCCTGAACTTATGTACTTTTTTAGAATTAGTTCTTAAACTTTTTTTTCGATGCTTTGAGACCATAAATTTTACTCAAATTTTGGAAATTGTACTTTCATCACTTAAGTATAATATGTCAGATGATGCCACGTGAATTTTTTAAATTAAAAAATTTCAAAGTTATTTAAAATAATTAAGAATTGTATTTTTTTTAAAAGAAAATGAAATATTTTAATAATTTTTAAAAGAAATGATTTTTTTAATAAAAAAAAATCATATAATGTCTCGTGACTTTACATAACACGTCACTCGATATTGTGAAAGTGACGTGACATATCATCGGCTATATTATCACTTAAGGGACGAAATGACAATTTCCAAAAATTGAACAAAGTTCAGATATCCAAAGCATCGAAAAAAAAGTTTAAAGACTAATTCCAAAAGAGCTCCTAATTCAAGGACTAAAATATTTAAAACCTATAATTTATATAGTACAACTGTGCATGAAAGTTGTCAAGAATTGTAGTTAGAATTCAGAAAATTGTTCATTCATTTCATTTTGAATTGTCCCAATCATCTTGTTTCCAGACACAGCAAGCATAATCACATTCGCTAAAGGAATATATATGAGCACTCAAGCGCAAAAACCTAATAAGCAGAAGAGTTTTCTTTTTTGATCGAGATTTTAAGAAGCTTGTTTGTGTATCAAAATGGTCCCAAGCAATCGATTGGCAGGAACATGGTGATAGAAGTAGACTCCTAGCTCAAGTCAAGAGTTCAATTCTGGTTAAATGTGTAATCAAATTGAAGTATTGAACAGCAAAAAAAAAAATCACAGAACCATTCAGTAATAAAAGAATCCACAGGAAAAGATAGGAAACATCAAACAATCAATCAGGTTGCTTATTAACAATACATTAGAGAATCAGTAAAAAGCTATAACATTTGACACGTAAGTTCGTGTGCCAATATGGAAACTAAATACTTCCATTTCGAGTGAGACATTTACAGTATTAGCAGGTTGGAACTGGGAACAACAGTGCAAGCTTAAGCATTTTTTTGATACCTTGACAGCAGCTTCACTGCTTCAGTAAGGGCATTTAATACAGTATAGGATTGAAAAGTAAATCCACACCGTTGCCAGCATTATGACACACCTGCAAGAATATGAGAATTTCATTTCATCACGCCTCAAAGTCACTGCACAGTAAATAACAACCTAAGATTCCTACTTGGTGAAAACTACACGAAATACAGAGATAGAATTTCAAATATTTTCCTATGTCTATCACGGAAATTCAACAGGGCAATCTGTGCTAAAACTACACACAATTAGAGTATCAGTTATACATGTTCATCACAAAGTCAACATATATGTGAATGTGATGCTGGAAGATTCACAGAGGAAAAATCATAACATGGAAAGAGTGTTGAGAATTCAAATAATTGTAATAAGTGACATAACCATGAAGAGTAGGGAATCTAATTTGACCATCAGAAGGAATCTCGTTAGACATGAAAGACCTTCACCTCGTGAATTTGTAGAAAGTATCTCTTAAAATGCACCCAAAGCTCACAAATACCCTACTAGCTCTTTAACATAAGATATCTGATTGTAACCCCTGATCTGCCATGTGGCAGATTTAGTTAGTTATTTGGGGGCAGATTTGATTATTAGTTAGGCTTATTTATGTCTTTAGTCCCTAAAAGTTTAGCGTGTTTTGGTTTTAGTCCCTATAAGTTATTTTGACCGGGACTAGTCCTTAATTTTTTAAACATTTTGGTTTTGGCCTCATCCATTAGGAAAAATATGTTAAGACACCAAGCCATTGCTGTATCATGTGTGTACTAGGAGACCTTGGTCTCTGCCTCTCTGGGGCATCAAGTTTAGTGTTGTACAGTGTATAATTTATGTTTCTATCAATAAAAGTGTTCATTTCAAATCTGAAGTTCTATCAATATCATGATTAAAAATTGAGTTAGCATGTCCAAACTAAGCCCGTAATTGTTCAATTATTCAATACAATAAGAAAGTACATGGCTTGATGGCATCATTGGAGAAAACTTGTCTCCAAGACAAATTAGATGCTAGATGGAAGAGCACTAAAGGATAGAATGTTTGGAATGAAGGAACACGGCTGATTGAATTCAAAATGGATGGAATGATGGATATACTGATCATCCATAAGTATTACTGATTAATAAGGATTATCGAAAAAAAGGTGTAACAGATGCAGAAAAGAGCCTATATCAACAACCAACAACCAAGCCTTTGTCTCACTAGGTGGGGTCGGCTACATGGATCAAACGATGTCATACAGGCTTATCATAAATCATGTATATTGATAAAGCATTTAATACAAAACAATGAGTATATCTGATTGAGGTCACCATATTTTGATGCGCATATCCAAAACAATGGGCAAAAATAAATGAGAAGATATACTAATATTAGAAAATTTTCTTTTTAAGCAATTTAGGAACAGATGACTATACTACTTCTATCCTAATTGATACAAATGCAAAAACAAAAGAGTAGGCAAATTTCTTTTTGTCAAAATGACACTTACATGTATATACTTATCTCAAGAAATCAGAACATGATGCATTACATATGTCAAGCCTTAGCAGGCTCATCATCATCTTCAATGTCCCAACTCAAATCATCTTCATCTGCGTCCGCAGCACTCAGTCGTTTCCGTAAATCAACTTCGTTTCTGCTACCACTCTGTGCTTCTTTCTTTTCATCAATAGTGCTAAGATCCTCTATCTCATCCCACCCAAGGTCCTCCTCATCCTCCTCCTCATGAGATGAAGACACGTTATTTTTATCAGCCTTCTTTTTGGCTATCCCTTTCTCATCAGACTCGGCTGTGGAATCATTCTTGTTCACAGCATTGTCCACTTCTGACTTTGATGCTTTACCAATTCCAGCTTCCTCAACAGTTTCCTTCCTTTCATCATCCACCATCTCATGAGCAACTCCAGCTTTCTCAACTCGTGATTCCTCAACAGACTTATCCGTCGTATCATCTACCTTCTCACTCGGCACTATATTGTCTTTCTTTTCTACATCAGACCCCTCCTCACCGGAATTTCGCACCTCTTCCACATTCAACCCCTTTGTTTCCCCTTCATTGCTAGTAGTGCCAGAGCTACCAACTTGCAAATGTCTAATTACCGTTTTCCCCTTATTTTCACCGCCAAACTCCTTATCAGTCACAAGCTCTGGTTTAGCTTCACCCTCCTCCTCCTCCTCATCCCCGGCACCCTTGTCTTCATCTTCTTCGACATCCCAACTCAAATCCTCCTCTTCACTAGACATTCTCCTAACAAGCCTAGCCCTCACGTCCTCGGCTCTCTTGAGCCTATAAACCTTATAATAATACCTATACCAGAAAGTTTCATGATCAACATTGTTCGGAACAATTCTCTTATAAACACTCTCCATGGCATCATTATCCTTCAAAAAACCCTCCATTTCCTCACTCTTCCCATCCAACGAAAACTCCGATTTCCATTTACCATACTCATCCAAATCCTCAGGCCCCTCAGTGTAAGTGCTAGCATCGCCCTGAATCGCGCGAACCTGTGCCTCAAACCTACTATACCGTTTCGAATTCAAGCTCTTATCGCTAAGGTTACTGAGTCTGTGTTTAGGAGTAATGTTACTGTTATCTGAATCAGAATCAAGATCAACGGCTAGGATTGCTTCCTTACCTTGAGAAATGATCTGAGCCGTCCCTTTAACGACGGTGTTACCGAACTCGTCGATGACGTGAGTAACGGTTCCGAGAGAACCATGCGCGACCTCGATCTCCTTCTTGAGACCGGTGCCGAATTCCTGAAGATCGCGACGGTAGGTTTCGATTATGGATTCGGATTTTGAGGTTAGGGTTTGGATGAGGCCTCCGAAGTTCCACGCGCCGGCGGTGAGATTGTTGGTCTTGGGGCTTTGTTCGAGTAGGGGCTGTGTCGGTGGGGAATCGGGATCCGGGTCATTGATGGATTCGGATCCGGGTTCGGATTGGGGAGGATCTGGGTCGTCAGAGAAAACGGATTTGAAGAAATTCATGAGGGATCGTGGAAGAGAGAGAGAGAGAGAGAGAGAGAGATGAAGCAGAGGAAGGAAGGAAGGAGCTATGCCGACAAGAACGCACTTCCGGTTATGGTGTTTAACCTAAGATTCAAAAATTAATCATTTTTAAGGTAAAAAATTCATTTTGGTTTAATCACTTTAATGATTAGAAGGAAAAAAGGAAAGAAAAACAAAACAAAACTAAGTTACTCCCTCATGTTTGCAATATATGCCATCAATATTAGCAAATAAAACTAATTTCATGTTTGTTAATAATGTTAGTTAATTGTAATTAATTTTCTCAAATTTATTAAAGTATAAAGGTATTTTAGAAAAATAATATTAAAAATGAAACAAAGATTAATTAAAATGACAATTTTTTAAAAATGTTTTAGGAAATTAATATTGGGAATGAAATAAAATTTAAAAAAAGTTAGTTAGTTTTACTTATATTTTAAATTAAGAAAAATAATATATCTTTTTTCTTATATTTCAAAACTAAAGGAGTATCTAAATTGTCGGTCATGGGTTCTAGTCTCATACCTCCCATGTAAACAAAAAAAAAAGGAGTATCTAAATTGAAAACAAATTATTTTTTTTTTCAAAATAATGAAGAAATCACTTTCTAATATTTTTTTTCCTTTTAGTCTCAAGCATATTCATGGGTGATAGTATTTTGAGGGAGGAATGTACATAATATGATGAAAAAATGAAATAAATTTTGAAAGATTTTTTTATCATATATAAGATCGGAACATATAAAATAAATCAAATGTATGATAAATGCTTATTACCACTAAAACTATCAACATTGGTCAATTATTGTTAGTTAGGGTATAACTTTACTTTCTTAATCTCAAGGACCAACATGCATCTTTGACCCCGTTGGATTTTCCCAAGACATTATTTTGTCGTGACTTATTTGGGAACCGAACTCATGATCAGCTATTATACTAATTGTAAGATAAGATCAAACACTTACCATTAAGTCACAAGAGCTTCATGATTCGTCTTAACTCTGATCCTTTGCCAAGATAAGATGTTGTATCACCCTTAACGTCAAGTATGTACTACTTAAACTAATCATTTATATTGAAAATATAATTGTTTTTTTGATTTTTGTTATCGACTAGATGATTGACTCAAGTTGATTGAGTCCACTTGAACAATTATGGGTAACATAACTAGTCTTATGAGTCTAAAATAATCAAGTTAACTAGGTCAAACTCAAGTAATCTATAATTGGCTTAATCAAGCCTATCAACGTTGCCTGGCATAATAACTTATTTTACGGATAAGTTGATTGAGATAATCACAACTTTTAAGATTCTCGCGATCTTAACAACTAGGTAAGGGTAATCTCGCCAAGTTCCTCCTCAAGTATTTCTAACCAATCTAATATAAATATATTCATATATTGACTTAGGCTGCTATGTATCTTTACTGAACACTAGTTAACAACATTATACATCAAACTCAATTCATCTTCATCTTGACAATTTAGACCGAAATATTTTTAATATCTCAAATACTTCAAATTCTTAAATCATTGCTCGTAATATACTCCTATAATAATATTTAAAAAAAAAAGTTTGTCTGCAAGAAGTTGAATTTAGAAGAGAATAGAATTAAATTGAGAACCATGATGATTTTCAAACCTTTCACTTATCTCCAAAATCAGCGTACAAACAATTCTCAATAGTATTAGGTATTGAATATATAGAGCATTAGATAATCTTGGGCTTTATTAGTATTTTTTTTAGTTATCCAATTGAATACGTGTAGATGCATGAGAATATTACATTTTTAATTAAAAAAGTCTTGTAGAATAAAATTAATAGAAACTTTAGTTGAAAATTATAAGTATCGAATTTTTAATGTTGTTTGTGTGTTTCCTCGTGTGGTGGGATGTTCCCCAAAATCACGGGTGTCCAAAAAAACTCAAAAACTTTTGATCATGCGTGATTCGAATTAGAAAGCCAAACACACACTTTAATAAGTTTTTCATTCGCACTTGCTGCAACTTTGGCAATTGATAGGGAATAATATTAAAAATTCAATATAAATTTTCATTTAAGTCTATAATATAATTTTAAAAATTCTCATTGAAACTAGTGATGAATGATCTTCCATATATAACATCATTCTACATTATATTCCATGAGATACTTTTACACAAAACATTGCTTCTCAATTCATACTCTCTCCGTCCCATTATCTTGGTAAAAAAATGCATTTTTTTTTGTCCCAAATCAAAGTAAAAATAATAAATGAAAAATCTTAGAGATTGTATATTATATTCATGATTGATTCATGATTGAATAAGTAAAGAAAGATACAATTAATTACCAAAAAAAGAAAATTTGATGATCCATTAATTTTTCAATTATTATCATTACATCCACTAAATATATTATTACATCCAATTATTATTATATATTCAAATATGTATTAATTATAATAATATGGAAATTTGTGTGATTGAAATTTGTAATCATACATTATATTTGATTTTGAAAATCGAATCTGGCATTGTATCAAAAGGATATTTTCTTATTTTTGTTAACTTCGTTGACTTTTACCAAGATAATGGGACGGAGGGAGTATTTTAATTTCTCAACGGGGATTCGTATTTGCCAAAAAAATCCCATTTATTTATGAAGTTTTTTTTTATTCCGCTTGTATACATACACCTCTAATAAAAATTTGGTGTATATGGGAAAAAATTTGCTTAGAAGTAGTAACCTACACTTTTCTTAGAAGTAATTATAAAGTTGCTTTGCTCAAACATAACCTGCATAAATTAATACCAACAAACCCTTAAAAACTTTCCATATCTAGAAGAAAATAACAACTAATTTCTGGTTAAAATACCATTATTGCTAGTTATAAAATTAAGATTTTTTTTAGAGGAAAATATGTAATAGTTATAAAATTAAGATATTCTATCCTCTTCTCTTTTTTTTTTTTTTTTTTGGACATTCCATCTTCATTTCAATTTTGGAACCATTGATTGCATGCATTATGGGGAAGGATGAAATTTCTTAACTAAACAATGCTTAAAATATTACATTAAAAACAACGATAATGACTATATTGAGAGAATTAATCACTTAATTTTTTAAGCAAAATAAACTGATATGAAAACTTTTATTCAATCTGCCTTAACATTCAAACAATGTAGCTTCTTAATCAACGATGTTTTTCTTTCCACTTTTAAGGCACCTCAACTAATAACCCATCCATTATAGTTTTAATCAACACATCTAATGAAACATAAATGAACATACATTACATTTAAAAAAATAAAAACAACAAATATGGCACTTTAGACATTTCTGGCTATATTCATTGATATCAACGTTGAAAGTTTAGAGAATTACTTCATCTCCAAACACTTTTCAAAGATTTTAGTGTGGATTTGAGTCAGGATCAAACATAAAATACCTTAGTGTTAAGGTTTCAAATATATTGTAGTTTATAGCTTTGCGTGGATGTTTTATATGAATCATGATCAACGATCAATTTTATAGACAGTCACTATAAATTACATGCACAGTCTATCAAAAATTAGAAGAAAAAAAATACATAGAGCGTCGAATATCTTCTAACTGCAATTGAGCAGAAAAACGTCGTACAAAATCTAACAAGATAGTAAAAAGAATATTAAATTATAGATATCATGTTTAGGGACAGTAAAATTTGAACGAGGTTCATCCATCCCACAACCAGTCACTGATGCGAATGATACCATCATCCACAACCAATGCATTAGGCATGTTTCATATTCATCCCAAAAAACCCATAACATAGAAAAACAAAAAACAAATAATCCTTGCTACCTTGCCTTTTGGAGACTTTTGAACAAGGCTTTGTGACCAAAGTCTGCTCTTCCCTTTTATCCCACACAAAATGCTTATGTATAATTGTTATCCCTTTCCCATAGTAACACTTTCAACCAACCCTGGTTATCAAACTACTTTAGTAATCTTTTCACCTCCACAAACTCTCAATTACATCCTGAAAAAAAGAAACAAAACAGAGAATAAAAAAAGTTTTGACAAATGGTTATTAGTACTTACCTCTTTCTTGTTTTAATTTCTTCCCTCCCTCTCTCTAATTATAAACTCTCTTTTTTAAATTAATTTGAGTGGCTTGGATCCCACCCCTTTCCCCATCCCCTTTGTCAGTTACGTTCTCATTCATCCAAGGAATGAGTGTTTGGACGATAAAGATCATAGGGTGCCCAAAGATGATCAACAGAACATGGTCTCCTTGAATCCAACCTCAACCAAGGCTTGCCTTTTCCACTCCAATGCAACAAACTAATAGGCCCAGGATGCAGACTCCTACACTTGCCTTCAAGATTGTCCCCTCCCAACCCATGTTGGTTCCACCTATGATCCACACTCTTCAACTCCCCAGCCAAAACCAAAAGAAAAGGAGGCAAAGATCCTAAATGGTATATCCTCTTTTGCTTCTGCACTGCCATCCACTCCTCCACCTTCTGTGTGTATGTTCCTTCCCTCCATTTTTCCACATTCACTACCATAACGCCAGTGTTAAAATAACAAGGATTTCTACCCTCGAATGTTCGAGGTAACTCTGGATCAGTCCAGAACAAGTCTGTGAAGTACTCCGTGAAATTTGCATGGCAATATTCTGGCGCAGCCAATACCTTGCGTTGCAAGTCAACCTCCCAAAGCTTGCCTATGTCATCCACAACCACAATATCAGAGTCTAGGTATATCACACGCTTCACATAACCTGGGAGGATATCAGACAGGTAGATTCTTGCATAGTTTAGAGGTTGATCCAAAGCTTGGCGAATGGATTTTGAGATTTTCCCACGTACCCTATTCGATTCAAAGCGATATATCTTGAACTTGAGGTATGGGAAGGTGGATTTGATGCTGAAATACACCTGGGGTTCGAACCTTGACCAAAGGAAATGGAACTCTATGTTTTCTGGGCATGTTGAATGTTGCAAAATGGAGAGGACAGCAGCCATGGTGCCCCTAAGGTAGTTTGAGTCCAATGTCATGGAAATGTGGATCCTATCACTAACGTTGCATGTGTTGCCATTGCGAAAGGCAGGGGCTTCCCTGAAGATAGGGACATCAGGGGCGGGTTTTCGAACCACGCCAAGGTGGACGCCGTTAGCAGTGGTGGCGGCAGGGGTGACATGATAGCGGTGGTTGGTGAGGAGGAAGAGGAGGAACGACGACAGGAGGCCAAGGACTTGTGATGTGTTTCCAAGGGCCATCCTGTCTTGGGGTTAATGGTAGAAATGGAGGCAAGAAGTCAAGCAGCCAAGGGAGGCGAGAGAGTTGGAGCCATTGGTTGTTGCATGCGCTGGTTGAGAGAAGGGTTTGGACTTTTTTTGGAAGGAGGTTAGAAATGATGGTTGATGGATGAAAAGGAAGTTGGTGAGATTGTAGGGAAGAGAACAATCCTCGGAGGGAATAATAATAATATAAGGATTTGTAGTAGTATCAAGTATCAACCATGGTTTAGATCTTTGTTGCAAATTGGTAATGTTCCAAAATCTTTGTACTCTTCAATATGTTATTTTTTTAAGAGATTTTCTATATGGTTTGCATAAGTTATGTTTTTAAAAGATTTTCTATATGGTTTGCATATTTTTTTGCCTAAATGCGTGGGGAATGCTGACTGTTTAATTTGTTGTTTACCTGTCAAATTTTGGTCTACTATGTGATGGCAATTTCTCACTAACGAAGAATTAAACTATTTATTTTTTAAAAACAAAATAAGTACTTATATTACATTATTACCCTTTTTCTAATCCCCACGAAGCGTCTTTATGATTGAGATGCATGCAAACAACCTGGAATGTGAGAGAAAAAAATTATATTGCCCATGGATGCATATTATATAGTTGGTTGCATAGAATTTATCTGGACTATGTTATGAAGTCTGATAATAATGTGTTTGGTCAAATTATTGCATGGTCCATGACTATGTGATTTAATAGCAATATGACAAATGTCATGTTGCTATTGGTCCAAATCACAGCCTCATGTCATGCAATAATTTTCCTCTTAACAAATGTCAACTGCTTGAGCAGTGTGATGTTGATTTTATACTTGGCTGTAATGGATTCAAGCTGATGTTATGGATTGGAGAGCATATTGAAGCCGAGGTTGACATTATAGGGGTTCAGGTGGATGTTATACCTGGCAGTAATACGATCCACCAGTTTTGAGGCCCAATAAAAATTCAACAAATCTTAAGAACTAGAGGAAAACTACAATGCAGTGGAGGCAAAATTCATATGCAGTTGCTCATGCTGTTAGTACCGCATACATTCACAGTGATTCACTTCGGTTCGGAGTTATATGTGTTTTTGTTGAAAGAGAGACTGGTAGGAGAAGCTCAAATAATGAATAAAAAATATGTAAACCATGGCATTGTGCATATGAAGTCGTATTCCTTAAATATCGAGTGTTTCCTTTTCTTTTCTTTTTGGATTTCTTTGTGCATTAAATATTTTCTTCTATTTTTTATTTTATAGCTTTTCGGCTAATTTAGTTGTAATCATACGCCTCTATCATTTTTTTATGCAGGATGTCTTATCCTCCTATCATATGACCTCACTTAGTGAATTTTTTTTTATATAGAAAAAAACACTCTTTTATATGGGAATATTACTATACCAGTACCTCTAGGTTTGGCAGTCATTGGCCCTTGAATATTGTTGGATACATTTATTTTATTTTTTTTTACACCAACTGTACCCGAATCTGGTTTCCAGAATCCGACTCATCTGGTCTGACCGCTTGCACTAAGCGGTAGAGGTCTCCCAACGAAAATTGTTCCATACCAAGACTTGAACTCTAGACCAGTTGGTTTAGGAATCAAGCGAGCTACCACTTGACCAACCTACGTTGATTATTGTTGGATACATTTAGATCTACAATCCAATGGTAGAAGCTGTATGAATACCAAAGCATGCCATACCTCCATCCCTTTTAAATGTTTTTCACCTCGACAAAATTTCGGCAAGTAATATAAAAGTGACTTATCAATGTTAAATTTCCAATTAAGAAAATACTTTACAGCGATAGAAATCTCAGTAATACTCCCTCCGGTCCTTATTATAGGGCATACTTAACCGAATTACACATACCAAGGAAAGTAGTTAGTTTTATAAATTTTATGAGAATATATTGTAACATTACAATTTTACCCTCTAAACTTTTCTTGGAAAATTCACACTCATTAATGTACAACAAAAACACATAGATAGTCAAAGCATTTAATAAGGGCAAAAAAGAGAAAAAGCAATAAATGATACATTGAAAATATAAAGTGACTTATAATTAGGACCAAGAAAACCTTCTAAAATGTGACCTATAATAAGGACCGGAGGGAGTACAATATATGCAAACGGTGGCTGTGAATCATAGTTCGTCCTTTGGAGGTGTTTGATAGCATTGCTCATCCCAGTGATAGGGGAATTTCAGTTTTGCTGCAGTGTGAGGCATTGACCAGTCCTCATATACAAACCTGAACAATATCCAAAACATTCACAATGAGTAATTAGAAAGCTAGGAAAGAAAAAGAATTAACCATGAAAAGAAACAAAGATATCTGCATCGGAATGAGCTCTTCTAAAGTGAGCAAAGACGTCTGTCTATCCACCATTAAATTTCAGCTGGTTAAAAACTAATGATCGTTGTGCATTTCATACTTCCATCTCATCACTGTCCCCATAATTCAAATGTTCAACCTGCCTACCCAGTCCAATAGAAATTTTGGCCTGAGTCACCAACTGACATCCATCGGTCACTAGACTCATAATATGGTCTACTATGGCCTATAGGGACCATCGTTAGATGTAGAATGGTTTAAATGCAGTTTCAGTTTGCATGATGCATTCTCTTACCAACACGATATAATACAATTCAATCTTAAAACATCCCAAAAAAAAAAAGGCATGGAGTTCATAAACAAACTTCACAATAAGCATATCTAATCTTAAAAAGAATAAAAGTAAACTTAACATGGAATTCATAAACAATCTCCACAATAGGCATTTTCTGACACAATGACAATGTGATATGGGTAAAAGAACACAATGCAGTGCATACATTTAATATGATTTATTATAGTATATGTGCATTTAAAAAAACAGCCAGTAACATATAGAACTAGGAGAAGAAACCACATAGCCAGTGGAAAATGAAAAGCTAAAGTTAGCACAAGTGTCTTTGGGGATACCATCTACTAAGTTACTTAAACAATAAGTTACTCAAACATTAATCAACACAAATAAGAGCTTCAGTCATATTTTGAAGAGCTAGGACAAGAGTCACCACTGTCAACTTACTAGTAAAGTAAGAAATATGAAGAGGATGGGTAACAGAAGTCACTTACACTTTAATAGGCGGACGGGATATTATAACAAGCACTTGTAAATCCTCATGCTTATTGGTGTTCCAAAGCTGCAATGCAAATTCTCCAAAATTATTTAAAAATCCACAGGGAACCAGAAAAGTTTGAATAAAGGAATCAGGGAAAAAACATCAAACACGAGCAATTGGTAATTAATATCACCAAAAACCAGGCAGGTAATATTTTAAACTATCTATAGAAGTGTACATCATTTATTAGCTAATGCTCTTTGAAATGTTCATATATCTTTCACTTTTATTGGGAATGCACTACGCTTTATATCTCCAACAATCTTCCAATGTCCTGCTTTTAATCAATTTGACACATGGGTTAGACTAGACTATGAACTACAGAGATAGAACTAAGAAGTTCCTGAGAAACAACCAATAGCTACTTCACTCAACTCAAACAACTTGCATTTGTTTGGACGCCATTCGACCCTGCACACACACCTGACCAAAACTTGTACTCTCTCGGTTGACATTCTTAAATTATGACTATATTATTATTGTTCTTAGACAAAACACATGCAGCAAAAGATTAACTTCAAACTAATCAATTGTACTGTAAGAAATTATAATTCACAATTATTTTCCTAAAATCAAATTAAGCTAGAGAAACCTCACAGCGCTTCTTCAAATGGTTTACCTGATGAGCATCATTGAGAGGAATATGAAAAGTGCTGTTTGGAAATACAAAGTGCTCCTGCGGCTTTCCAGGGTATTTTCCATCTGAATCTGATGCAAGATAGAGAGTGCCACTCCCTTTGAGGACAATAAAAACTTCTTCACAAGAATGCCTGTGAATTGGGGTGTGTGTTCCTGGTGAAAATGTTTGAAGCCATACTTCAACCTGTTCCAGAAAGATTACAAACATTATTGATATTGAACTAACATCTGCCACACAGATGGCTGCGAGTCAGCATTTGACCGTTTATGGACTGATTTTAGTATTAAAAAACAGCTCTTTTTAATTTTAAAAAATAATAATAATAACTTTATCAACAGCAAATCTTATTGTTCCAATGGACAAACGGCATCACCATGCATCAAGTATTACATACAGTATGCCACTCCCTTTTTTCACATGAGCTACTCGAAACCTATCATGCAAGACTGTTCGAAACATGTTTGTGCAATGTTACAATTTGTGAAGGGAAAGGAAATGATGATCATAAAGATTAAGTTGGATACCTCCTTCATTCCATGCAACATCGAACCCGCAACTGTTATATGAGAGAGACCTCCCCTCCCATAGTTATCCTGAGGAATCTCGCTGATATTTCTCACTAATGGTAGCCCTGCAAATGATGCTAATTTCGATTACCAAATAGTAAAATAGAAGACACGAATCACATAGTGAAACTGGATACATATATATGGCAATCACGAGTTATGCATGAAAAAATTGAACAGAAGACCAATCATCGAACACATGGTGTGCACGGGCAACATATGAGGGTGGGTGGGTGGACGAGTGAGAAAGGAATAAACATGAGAGAGTGACTAACCAATGACAGAGCATCGAGAAGAAGAAGAAGAAGTGATTGCAGAAAATGAGAGGAGGTTGAGGAGCAGCAACAGCAACGTCAAGCTCATGGAACATTCTACCATCTTCGCACTATTTCTTTCGCCAAATGCCAATGAATGCTTGTGCTCTGTAGTCTGTCCCTGACTATAAAATGGAGTACGAAACAAGCCTTGTTTGGTTTGAGGGAAAAGAGGAACAAGGAAAGGAAATAAAGAGGAAGGAAAATATAAATTTTCCCTTGTTTGGTTGCACCATGAAAAGAGAGGGAAAGGAAAGAAAAATGTATGTCACTCTCTCCTTTAGTAGCACTAGGAAAATTGTTCCGTGCGATATACGGATCTTAAATTTCGTTATTCTTGCTATGATCTCGAGTTGATATGAACTTTGACATAAATATAAAAATTGTAGTATCATATTAGTGCTAAATATATGAGAATTCAAAGATCATAAAAAAGTGAGTGATGACCCACTTTGGTCCCTGTCAATTTTGCACAATACCAATTTGGTCCCTGACAATTCATAATATCACATTTAGTCCCTCAAAAAAAAATTCATACCAATTTTGTCCCTAACCTTTTTCCATACCAATTTCGTCCCTCAAGATTTTCTTCCATACCAACTTGGTCCCTCAATTTTAAGGATCAAATTGGTACATCTGAAAATCTTGAGGGACTAAATTAATATGAAAAAAAGTTGAGGGACCAAATTGGTATGAAATTTTTTTTTTAGGGACTAAATGTGGTATTATAAATTGTCAGGGACCAAATTGGTGTTGTGCAAAATCGACAAGGACCAAAGTGGGTCTTCACTCTAAAAAAGTATATTCATAAGAATATAGGTTTTGGAGTTCTGAGCAAAAGATAAATCTATTTAAATTTTATTTTAAATTTTTTAATAAAGATATATTAGAAAAATAAAACTAAAAATATTATTAATTAAAAAAAATGAAGAGTGTGAATAGTCATACGGGTGTGTGAGTGTCCTCACTCATATCTTCATTTTCTTAATCCTGTTTCTAATCCACCATTGGTGTTTCTGTTTTTTCGTAAAGACTTTTGTCATCTCTTATTCATTAGACTATATATCTATGTGAAAAAATATGTGTATTTGTGTTCAATCACCAAAAAACAATAAATATATGTGTAATTGTGCTATAGAACGAATAAATATATATGATTAAATATAACGAATAATTATCTATGTGTAATTGTGTTATAGAAAAATAATTATATATATGATCAAAATATTTATATCACTAATACTCTACTCATCAATTTTCATATTCTATTTTTGTTTTCAGCACTTGTCTTATCAAATCCTTAACTTCCACAAAAAGACATAAATTTTAGTTTAGTTAGAAACCGTAAGTTATTTAATTAAATCAAATAAAATCTTTAATATTTAATTTCACCAAAAAATATATAATTAAATAATTTTTTTGGAACTTTATGACAACTCTCAAAATGGCAAGGAATAAATTAAATATAAAGAAAAAAATAAAGATAAATTATTATTTTTATTCGAGTACTCATTTGTATATTTTTTTATGATATATATTTGGAGAGCCTAATGAACATCAAAATCAAAAGTTAATTTTCCAATTTTTTTTGTACATAAAAGTGTTTGAAAATATGTATTAAAGAGATGAAAAAAATGAGAAGAGACAAAGAAACTGAAAGGGAGAGAAAGGAAGGCAACAAAAAAAACTAAAGAAAGAAGATGAAGAGAAGTGTGTCTTTAAGAAAACATGATGAACGATTATGATTTAATCTAATAAAATATGATAGATGACTAAGATTAAAAGACACAAAGCATACACTTAATGATGGATATAGGAGAAAAATACAACATTAGGAGGGAAAATAGGTGTTTTAGGAGGGAAATCTTTTTTGTTCTTCTACTTCTCCTATTTCATATTATGTTGATTATAAAATTTCTATACAAGTTAGTATTTTATATTTGTTAGGAGTATTTAATTTTTTTTAATAAATTATCTCTGTTAAATAAGTGTTTTTATTAATTACAAAACACTTGATAAGTGATTTTACGTAGTACCAAATTTTTAATGTTCGAGCATTATAGATTCTAGTTTAATCCTTAAGAACGTTATTTACTAGTTTAAATTTTTTTCTTCTTTGTGTTAAATTTTCTTCTTGAATGTTGACCATGATTTGTTTTGTCTATTGAAATTGATGCTTTTTTAAAATACTTATTTCGTTTCATTTACAATTTTTATAGAGTTTTTCTATTTTATTTCATATGTACTGCTCTTTTATAAACATAATGCATAATGAATATTATTTTTTAATTATACTCTTATTTATTACAACCTCTTTTTCACATCCAATTTTTTTCTCTTTCTTGAATAATAATTATAGTCAAAATATCCTAAATCCTCACATCATTTAACAATTTCTTAAAAACAGTACAATTTTTTTTTTAAAAAAAAAGTACAAATTCTCAAAACACAATATACATGGAATAGATGAAGTGTCCTTTTTCTAATGTTTTGATGTTAATCAGCAAAAATTATCACGTCGAAAACAGTGATGGTTTCGAAACCATTATGATCATTCAATGCTTAATTTATTAAAAAATTAAAATAAAATGTAACAAGAATGATGAATGATGATACTCCATATCAAAAATCATTATCTTAAACCACATACTTCCTCCGGCTTGAAATATAAGCAACAAAAAACACATCTTTCTTGATTTAAAATATAAGTAAAATTAACCAACTATCTTAAATTTTATTTCATTCTCAATGCAACTTTCCTAAAATATTCCTAAAAAATTGTTATTTTATTTAATTTCCAATGCAACTTTCCTAAAATACCTATATTCTTTTATAAATTTGAGAAAATTAAATACAATCAACTAACATCCTTAATAAGCGCAAATTTAGTTAGTTTTGCTTATAATTTAAGCCGGAGGGAGTAATAATTTGTCTTTAATTAAATAATACTATCTTAAAGTAAGTAATTAATCATTTTCAAGGTATGTGCTTGTCTTTAATAATAAATGTAGTTCTCTAAATTAAACTTGATATTTGGTTTTGATGGTTATGGATCTAACAAAATCTTATATCATTATACCAACATTTTATTGATTTCTTATTCTAATTAATATCTAAAAAAATTAGGTCTTATTTATAAATTATTTTATATTTTTATTATTTGTCATTTATTAATTAATGTGCAGCAAAATAATTGTAAAATTTTCAGTACAACTTAAAAAAATAAAATTGTAACGTTCAATTATATTTTTAAATTTTAAAGAAACATAGCTATCTTATAAGTGTTTGAGAGTGTGTGTCTATATATATATATATGTATATGTATATGTATATGTATGTATTATGTGTGAATTGTTCATTGATTTTCCCATGTGTATTTTGATATATTTGCCTTTTGTAATTTTGTTTTTCACTTGATAGATTTCATTTTTAGTTAATTTCTATCTAATTGATTTTACTTGCTGTGATTGTTTGTGGAATTACTTACTTTATAACACTTTTTAAAAGAATATAATTATTTAGACGATAAATGTTTTATACTTTTTTATTTACAATTATTTTCTAATTAATATTTTTTCTCAAAACAAATATATAAAGTTATTATTCAATAATTAAATTTATTTTTATTTAAATGGATGCAATATAATATGAGAAAATACATGATGTAAATATTTTTTGCACCGCCAATATGCGGTGTAATATCTATCATTTATAGATTAATGATTATTTACTTTTAATAAATAAGTAAATTAGTAGTGGATGAAGAACAACATTGTGATTTTTTTTTTTTTTTTGCCTTACTTGGTGATAAACTAGCAGGAATGATAATGTGTAAGATTTGGATAAGACATATATTAAAATATTCCTCAATCGATATTTTTATAAAAGTGTCCATACATACTTGTTTTCATATTCATATAAGTAATGATTTTAATACTGGTTTCTATATTCGCAGGTATTTATATACTTATATCCCCATCTATTATCCACAAATCTAACGTAACACATTTTAAAATTTTCAACTTAAAGTAAACCCTTCTTTTTATTATAAAAAGATGTCTTAATGGAGCCTTCTCATTCATCCATTTTAAAATGTTGCATCCTCATTAAAAATTGGACTTTCCAACTCAAAGAAGGCATCAACCTGTCTTTTTTTTATTATTATTATTATTTTAAATTTTAAAGGCAAGATACAAGTTACACTTTGTAACTGCATCAGCAGTTTTTTTTTCTCCATTCATTTATGACTTTGTACTTTTTTTTCTTCCAAATCTATCATCTTCACTGGATTTGAAAGGGCCGAAGAAAATGTGGATTATTCAAATGTAAATTTTTTTTTCATTTCTTTATTAACATGGGTTGGGCTCCGGTAAAAAACAAAAAGTTTAAAGTATTAACACCGGGAAAACAACAGAGACATAGAGAGGCATCGGAGAAGTAGGGAAAAATGAAAAAAGAAAGAAATATGAAGAAGAAAAAATGAGAAGAAGCGATACACTCGTCGACTTTGTAATTCAATTCGAAGGCATAAAATAATTTATAATGTCTCATACTCTCATCGTTCTACTTAAATTATCCAATAATGATTAGCTAATAACAATAAGCAAACAAACAAACACCCCGTGCAATAAAATTAATACTTCTTATAAGGGCTAAAGCACAGTTTACACTATTCATAGTTATCATCGTAAATCATAACAAACTTAGTTTCCCATAATAAGCACCAAGAAAAACCAAATGCCAAAGCTGAGAACCAGACTCGCCTCTTATCTCGTCTTCATATATCAATCTCACTTATGCATCAACACCATCGTCTCGCATGCCGCCTTTGGATAAGCCGATGATGTGAACAGTTATAATACTAGTATATTGCTATGTGACTTTATCATCAATAATCAATAATAAAAAAAAATGCACATTTCAAGGTATTCCCTCCGGTCCTATTTATAAGACCCTTTTTGGGTTTTCATTTTGGTCCTATTTATAAGACCATTTTTCAATTTTCAATAGCATTTAATTACTTTTTTCCACTAACATCCCTGTAAAGTCAACACTTTTTAGAGTTCCAATAATAATTATAGGGGTAGTTTTGGGAAAGTATATCAAATTTTCACATTTCCAATACCACTAACACATTTATCCACTCTCCTTGATGGGAGTGAAAAACCTCAAAAGGGTCTTATAAATAGGACCGGAGGGAGTATTTAAAATATTCAACGTCAATTATTGAGCATGGATGAATAACAAAAGAATTTTAAACACATTTAATTTATTTAATTTGTCAATCTTTAAGCGTAAGCTTGCAATAACATGAGTTTTTTCTTCTTCTTTTTTCTTTTAATAAAAAACATGTGAGACATAATATATCTTCCATGCCAATAAGCAACCACGTGAGATATAATAATAGGACAAAACTGAGTTGACTTCCCCTTCCCTATCGATAGAAAACCTTATACTAGAAGCCAAAAAAAAAACTTCATTTAATAGTAATAAAAGGATAAGGCCAAGGGTACCAACAAAGCCCAACGCAGTTGGTAGATAGCTGAGTTTCTTAATCATGATGTCTCCTCGGAGGGATTAGTCTTCGGCTGTCGGCTGGGGATATCCTTGGTATACACAAAAAAAAAGGATAAGGCCAAGGATTGATATTTTATGAAAAAGAAATTATTTATTTTTCATAAGAAAAAAATATTCATTCCAAGGAGCACTCATACCGAGAAGATAGATGAAAAAAATTTGTTAATAAAAACAAAATTCACTTTGATAATTTTATGTTTTAGTAATAATAAGAATTACTTTTCAATAGGTGATTGAAAAAATATCTGTGTTAAAAAAGCCAACAAAATTATTATATATCTAATACAATGATTTTGTTTTCACGAACCCTCAAAATTAATGTTATACATTACATCTGGAATAAAATAAAATGTTCACTGCCCATCTTAACCGCTTCCTTCGTGCCACATGCGCTAGCTTCAATCATAATAGACGTGATCACGAAGACTGAGAATGGAATCTGGACAGTGATGCCTACTTTTTAAGTCCTGTTATTTTACGGGGGTGTAAGTAATCTAGTCCTGTAAGATTGATCGGGGCGAAAAATACAATCCGGTCTAATTTCATGGTCCGATTCGGTCTCAAAAATTTTAGACCGATATTATATGGTCCAGTCCATGATCTCAATATTTTTGAGATCGTTCAGATCGGATCGGACCGCATACCAAATTTTTTGATTTTTCTTTAATTTTTTCTATTTTTATATGTACTGTGATAAAAAAATAAAAAAACAAAAAAAACTCAGCAGATGAAGAGGGGTTAATAATGCAATGGACACTTATTTTTAATAGCTTAATCAAATTAGTCATTATACAATACTCATCCTTGTGGATGAGTACAAATACCCATTGCCTAAATCTAAGGTCAATGTTCATTTAAGCCATTAGATGACTGAGATTAATAGATGAGAGCATGATATATATATACACCTGGTTAAGTTGAGTGCACCATAGAAAATGACCATCTAAACAGGACCATCGTTCTCCTAAAAAATTAATCACATGGGCCAAAAGAGATATTGCGACGGCGGCGGCGGCCCAAAGAGGCAACTCCCCCAGACCAACACCGCCACCGTCGCCGAGTCACCCGGATCGGGTCAACTGGATTCCAAATATGCCACCAACCGCTCCGGCTGCAAGGTTCGGCGGTTCCACATCCAGAAGAAGAAGAGGCGGCAGCGAATGAAGACAGCAATGCCTGCGAATGGAGACGGGAAAATACAATGACGGCATGAGAGGGCTGCAAACGGAGACGGGGAGAGACAACGACGACGCGAGAGGCAGCGAACGAAGACCGGAGACGGCGAGAGACGACAACTAAAGAGGGCGGTGGCGCGAGAGGCACCGAACGGAGAAAAATGGAGGAGGAGAGACAGTGGAGATGGTGATTCGGAGAGCCACTACCATGGAGAGCAAAATAAACATGAACAAGATGAAGGAGAAGTTCAATGAAAAAGATGAAGATAGAGACTATAGGGAGCAGGGGTGAGAGGCAAAGAACACGAGAAGAGATTTTTATTTTTTTTAATTTGAAAATTCATTTTTTTTGGTTAACTATGGTCGAGTTAAAATTTTTTAAAAATTGCAAAATAATTCTTATTATATAACAGCTAAGCAAACACTTCATATGCCAATTAGATTTAAAAACCACATATGTCCTATTTTGATAAGTACATGTGTAGATGGCATGAGTATCATTTAAAATATAATTGGCACAAAAGCAAAACTCTTTTATAAATAAGATTGGAGGCTGAAGGAGTCAGACGTATTTACGTCACGCTACCTTTCATCAATCCGTTCCTTCTGCTTTCATCCAATCCAGTCCTCGCACGACATCGTTTTGTCAAAATTTAAAAATATTCGCAAAAAATTGCAATTGTGATGATGAATGAAGACTTTATTTCATTTTATTTCTGACATACTATTTTATGCTAATTTAAAACTTTTTTCTACGGAAGAAAGAAAAATTGTTAATTATTTATTCTTGTGTCTTCATCAAGTTTAGAAAATATCGATCAACTGAATTCTGTTTGTATTATAAGTATTGTTAAATGTTAATTAAAAAAATAAATAAAAAGCCTTACCCTGAAAGAAACTGAAGAAGAAACTGTAGAGCGAAAAAAAGATAAGCCGTGCAAACCAACATTTCAATTTTCGCGAGACTTTTAGCTTTCCGGCGAGTTCTCTCTCCGCGCCGGAAAGCACTTTCTTCACGACTCTCTCAACGGCGAACAACAATTGAATCAGAAATTCCGAGCTTCTTGATTTGAATTTCGATGCGATCGCGCCTTCTTTTACCCTCCAAATCCGATGGGAAAGTTCATCGCCGGCTTCGTGCTTCCTTCTCTTCTTCTTACAGGTAAGAAAGTTATCATGCAATTCGTGTTTTCTCAAACATGTGAGAGTGAGCTAGTTCGCTCCTACGATTTCAGCTTCTAAATGTTGAATCGAATTCTTATGCTAAGCTGACACTGTTTTAGTTTTCGTACATCATAAATTGTTCATAATTACCGGTTGATTTGATTTTATGCTTTTATTAATTTCAACTTCATTGAAAATTTAAATTATCATTAAAATTAGATTGCATTTGAAGATTGGTGATTTGTAATTGATTTTGAACTTTGAAGTGAGTGAGTACTGAGTAGGGAGTAGCTATAGCTAATTATTGAGTAGTAACCTTATATTTACTCTGTTACTTCATTACTATAAATCTTAAGATTTACTCCTCCTTTCCTTTATAACTATTGTTTTAGGATACTAAGTGTGGATTAAGAATATTTAACATGTACCAGTACTATTTTGTAGTAAATCAATGCTTATTTTACCACTTTTGCCCGTTATCACTCTTTTTTGAAGTTCTGTAATTGGTCATTTTTTTTCAATTATTATCTCTCTTATTGATTAAGCGGGGATGGAGTTGTAAAAATAGTAATAGATGTTGCATTGGTTTTCTGAAGTGACGGTTAAATAGGAACAAGACATTTTTTTTCTTAGAATGACAATTAGTAGTATTTAGAAACGAAGGTAATAAATGGAAGACTTTATCGTAAAGAGTCAAGTGATAGGTATGAGAGATATAAAAGTGTTAGACCCGGGTTCAAACCTCAATGGCTGCACTTTCTCCTCCCTCCCCTAAGAAAAATAAAAAAGATATTTGCCTATCAAAAAATAAAAAATAAAAAGATGGAAGAGTGTTGTTAGACTTGATAACTATGAAAGGAAGAGTATTAGCTGTATTTTTGTTTTTGAATGTTTTCATTTGGACATGTGTATGGATATTTACTTCATTGTTGATTTATGTGCTGATTCTTATATGCTCTGGTTTCCTGCAGCTGCATTAATCAACTGGAGTTTAATCTCTCTTGTTGATTTGATAGCCTTTCTTCTCCTTCTGTATAATGTATCGCAACTAGGTAAGCTGCTTAGTTCTTTATGTTTTTGTTTCAAGTTATTATTGCTTAGAGCATTATAGTACTACTTTTATACATAATCGCATTGTGCAAATGATGTGCTGCCTACCATCGAAATTCTTCATAAAAGGGAACTGTTTGGATCCCATTGCAAGGTTTGGGAGATTTTAGTGTGGGTTTTATATGGCACTGGGCTCTCCAACCACAGGGGCTAGCTTTGATGGTTTGGTTCTCTCAAGGGTCGTATCAATTGGTATCATATCTTTCCACCATGAATCTCGGCTACAAATGAGTGGCGCAGGTCATGATATCGGCGTTGCAGTGTTTGCTTGAGACTAGTAAAAGGGCTAGTGCACAGCTAGCCTGACTGGACCCCAGGTCTGCACAGTATGATGGGAAGTTAGGATCCAATTTCAAGGTTTCAGACTTGAGCCCCTCATTGGAAGTAGGAGATTCTAGTGTGTGGTTTGTATGGCTTGGACTCCAACAACGACTAGTTTTTGTGGTGAAGTTCTCCCAAAGTTCATGTCAGGAACTTTTTTATTTGTTTGGCTGTTTGATTGCTGGACAGTGAACCGCTTCTGTTTGTCATTTGCAGATTACATATTAACAACGATTTTGAGTCTTACAAAGCCTTTTTTTTCTTCACATTGAGTTCATCCCTTCTTTTTTTGCTGTATATTCAGTGAGGATTGGAGTTCATCTACATTTTCAAGTGCTTTTGTGGAGGAACCAAAGAAATGAATAATGAGAAATAATCAATGATATAATTGTGTCAATCTAAAAAAAATCATTCTATAATAGTTGGAGCTGCTTTTGTTTTGTATTTAAAAAAAGTCACAACTCACAGCTCTTTTTTTTTTTTTTTTTTTTTTTTTTTGTATTTAAAAAAAAATCATTCCATGATAGTTGGAGCTGCTTTGTTTGAAGGAAGAGTTTGCGCATCTCGTTATGAATGCATTTGTTTATTGTGAGCTTGGCTGTTGAATCTTGGTCCATGTGATACTTATTATGCAGAAGTTGTTCAAATGGGTTGATTTTTTTTCTTGATACTGTTTAATGGATTGCTGGATACTGTGGTTCAGCTCATTATATTCATGTTGTCGTCATATTTTTACTTTTAATGTTGTTTTTCTTGTTGTAGGATTTCTTTTCCGGAGGAGGCTTTTATTACTGTGGCCAATTGTTATATTTTCTTTAGTTGCAATACTTTCTCAAGTGATTTATCTGGTAATCTGGGCTGTTAAGCCAGATTCGTGGAGCATACCAGATGCTTGGTGGGCAAAGCTAATTGGATTCATGATGTGAGATTGATTTCTCTTTCAATTATCGTCTGATTCATCATTTTTTTTTTAGATAGACTGATTTCTTTGTCTCTGGGGTTTGCTCTTGCAGACTTGAGTCCTGGAGATATCCTTATGTAATTTATTTCTTGGTTGTTCAACTACTGGCACTTCTTGTTGCCTTAGTTGATATATATGGGAAGAAACGTATTCTGAACACATGGCAAGATTCTTCTTGGGGCCATTTCTTATCACTTGTCGAACATTTAGGTTTGTAAGTAGTTTATTTGATCTTTTTGTTTACTTTTTTTGTGGTATTTTGATTGCTATGTTTGTTTTTACAACACACCAATTGTAAGCCTGCAATACGAAATGTCCATTTTTGGTATTTGAATGTGCTAACGCAACTAACTCTGCGATCTTCTTTGATTTATGGTAATGGAAACAAATTTTTCTTGGTTGATTGAAGTGAAGGTGGACTTCTGTGCCATGCAAGAAATGCTGCATTATATGAAAAAATTATTTCTGTTTGTAGCTGTGACATTGGTCAGTATGTATTAAAACATGCAAAACCAGCATGTTTCATTTTGTTACATCTATCTACTTGCTTTTCCATACATTGTATAAAACAAGGGAAATTACCAAACTCTTCACGCGAATGATCTTGTGATTTTCAAAAATTCTTAAATATATGGTGAACAGTTTACATTCTCTGTATTCTGTGGTAATTGAGTATTAATATGTGATGAATTTGTTGATGAGCGTCTGTAGTGTTAAGCTTGGAAGAAAAGTATTTAGTACCTAGGAAGTGTTATAGAATTAGGAAAATATATACGTAATTTGCCAATGTAAAAGGTATTTGTGTTATTATGTAGTTGTAGTATCAATGCAGAATCACATATACATATTCAGCTGTTAGTTGGACTAGTGTTAAGTAAACCTTTTATGTTTCTCTAGACCTGTTTTGCCCTCATTCTATTGTCTCAAGAGTGTGCTTATTTACAATTGTCATTATTTGTTCTAACACCTGCAGCTTGATGTAAATAATGCCATTCAGACTTTGACTATAATTTTTTTTTTTTCCATTTGTGTGTGTTGAAGGTTCTCATCTTCGGGTGGCATCTTGCTTGCTGTTGCCTGCCATTCAGCTAGTTGTTGGAATTAGCCATCCTTCATGGGCCTCACTACCTTTTTTCATCGGTAGCTGTGTTGGTCTTGTGGATTGGTCTTTGACAAGCAACTTTCTTGGGCTTTTCAGGTGAATTTTCATGGATGTTTCATTTATGCTCTGTCTCCATGTCTTGGATGGTATTTGACACTCTTTTAGTGCCCTTCGGGCTTTTATTTGTGTATGTGATTCTAAAGGTGGTGGAGGCCTCTTCAGCTGTATGCAGGTTTCAATATTTTCCTGCTTTACATATATCAACTTCGTGTGGAATTTCCAAGTATGATTCGTTGGATGGCTGATCTAATTGGTCTTTACAAAATATCTACAAATTCTGAGTGGCCCAAAATTTGTTCCAGCCTTTCTCTCATATTTTACTATATAATGGTATGTATCTGCTTTATAAATTTTTGTTTCATAGTTCATATTGTTGGAAGAGAATAGTTAAGTACTTTATGGGCTTTCACATTTTAATATTTAGGTATTGCGGATATACTTTCTCATAGCCCCTTCTACTTGTGGCATATTTAATTCTTAATGCAGGGTAGCCTAAAATTCAGAATGTACCCAAGGTTGACAAATTGTCGATGATGTTGAGAATTCCAATGCAACTTTTCTTCTTCTGTAGTGTTATAGTTCTCTGTGTGCCTTGATTGGCTCTTGATGATCATTATGAATTATAGGTGCCATTTGATCCCTTAGTTTAACTAATGTAAAATTGGTAGAGATGATATGGGTCTAAACATAGTGAAGTTCTAGTACATGTGGAGAAGCATTTATTGAGGGGACATGACGCTTGTAATGCAAATTTTTCTGTTTGAAATTTGAAATAGGTTATATTTGATTTTTCCTTGCAATTTTTTTTTTTTTTTTTGTTAAAAAGGTGGCTAGTAAATATCTTAGGCTTATATAGTGGTTTATGTTATTTATTTTAGTTAGTGTAAATTTCAATTTCATGATTCTGGTTATTCTAACTTTCTAAGGACCTAGGTGTGTTTAAGTTACATTCAGCCTAGTATTATACTATACTCAATTACAAACATAATCAGGTAGGTGGTGGATTTTATTGGGACCAGGTTGAGCGAGGCAAGTACATGCTTTAAATGCACATGTGATGCACCGGTAGACCGGTCTTTCAAGCACTTTTGATGTATGCGCATAAGAATCCTGAGGTAATTGCCGGACAGCCAAAAATCCGACAATCTTCCCTTCACCTTCGGCAACAGTCAGGGCACTCGAACCTGCATCCTCACTCTAGTAGCACTTCTTGGGTCAAGCGCTTACCACATGCCCAAAACTAAGGCTATTAGTGAGGGCGCAACTTTATTTTCTTATAGTTGGAGTCATAGCTATGTGTCTGTAATGTGCTACATGTGAGGCACAAGGGGCTTCACAATGTACAAGCTGCGCACTGGTAAGCTGGGCCATCAAGATTTTTGGATGTATGCCCAGACGAGTCTTAGGATGACTGTCTGACTCCCATAAGTCCCACAAGACTCTAATGGATTTATACGAGAGACCAAGACCATATAAACCCCACGTTGGAATCCCATACTTCCAATGTGGGACCCGACTCCCATGCCTCACTATTGAATATTTGAATCCTTCAAATAACATTTCTATTTTGCATAAAACATGACATATGACTGTGTTATTCTTTCCCTCCTATTATTTATGTGTTCACTTGTGCACTTCGCTTTTGATGTGTTTGGTACTGTTGTCTCATATTATTCTTTTCATGTCATGCAGCTGTCCTTCATTAAATCTGATTTGGAGGAGATGAGCTTTATTATTTCAAGGACAAATTGTAGCTTGACTGAGAAACTTCTTCCCTCTAAGCATTCATTTTTCATTCGTGAATCAAGGTAATCAAATACTCCCTCAGTTCCTATTTATAAGTCACATTCTAGAAGGATTCTTTGGTCCTATTTATAAGTCACTTTGTATTTTCTAGGAGGCATTTATTGCTATTTTCTCTTATTTACCCTTTGCCCATTAATGTGAAGTAATACATTGTGAAATTCCCAATGCAAGTTAAGAGGGTAAGACTGTAATGTTGAAGTATTTTTTCAAAGTTTCAAGAAATCTAATTACCCTCCTTGGTCTGTGTGATATGGTTAAGTATGTCCTATAAATAGGACCAGAGGGAGTAATAACTTTATGTCATATCTTTCAAGGAGACGTTCAACCACTTATCAATGATTAGCATATTCATTTGAGCTTAAAGGAATATTTACTGCACCACTATAAAGCCTTTGATGTTGTATAGGACTGAATGTTGGGTGGTAAAAAGGCAACAAAAGAATAAGCTCGATGTAGCAAAGATGAGAATGTACCGTTGGATGAGTGGACACTCGAGATAAGATAGGATTAGTAATGAATGCATTGGAGAGAAAGTTGAGGTGGCACCTATTGTAGAAAAGATGGTAGAATCTCGCCTTAGAGGATTTAGGCATGTGTGGAAGAGACTTGTAGTCGTAGAAGCCCCAATAAGGAGAGTAAATCCAATGGAGGGTAACTCAATAGCTAAAAGTAGAGGGAGACCAAGAAAAAACTATTGGTGGAAGTGTGGAACCATTAGGAAGGATTTAACTAAATGTTTTATAGGTAGTCATGATTTATGATAGGACATTATGATGTCGTTTTATCCATGTATCAACCCTTCTCCTTTGTATGTGTCTGGAGTCCATTGATGAGAAGGGGCTGGGGAAAGTAGGAAAAGGTTCAGTTGCTATTATTGAAGAGAGATATTTTTTTTAAAACCTTATTCACTTCATAAAGAATTAGCCAGAATCCATTGTACTGTACTCACATAAGTATTCTTTTTTAATCTGTTTTAAGTACAAGTTGATCTACCAAGATATCTTTGCAATATTCTATCTCCATGCTGCATTTAAAGACTTCACGGGTTACAGCTATGTTTTAGCAAATGTGCTTGTTGGAAGTCCCATATTGCCTACCCATTATATGTGGTATGATTTAAATACTTATTGGGCTATTTCTCTGTTGCCAATTGGTTGGAGATGGCACCTTAACAATGACCATTGAATTTTCTTTTTGGATTCTGCTAAGCAACTTTTGTTGTTGCATGTGGGGAAGAGACTAGTAGAAGCCCCAGTAAGGAGAGTCGATCCAATGGAGGCTATTCCGATTGCTAGAGGTAGAGAAAGGCTAAGAAAAACCATAGGCAAAATGATTAAGAAGGATCTGGAGATTAACACCTTATCAATGAACTTGATTTATGACAGAGCATCATGGCATAGTTGACCCTACCTAGTTGGAATAAGGCTTGGTTGTTGTTGTAAGCAACTTTTGTCAAGGCAGACTATTTCAGAAGTCAATCCTATAATTGCTGTTAAGTGGATTGGAGTCTGTCACGAATATAGCAGAAAATCCGCTGATGCTACCAGTAGTTAACGACTATATAGCTTACTGACTTTCGTATTTGTGTAGCACGGAGGATAGGTTGGTGGGGGTAGGGGATGAATCATGTGACTTGAAATTTATCCTTCCGTATAGGTTTGTTATCAGTGAAAAATATGGGTGGATTTTGTTTCACTAAGTGGGGAATGTTTACCCTCAATATTTGGTTGAATGACATTCTTGATTGTTGTTAGGAAGATCTTTAAGATGTTCCAAAACTTAGGTTGAAGGAAACATGGTTAATTAATTATTGCGACAATTTAGCATATGCTGGTCACAGTATTTTTTCTCTAAATACTTAACATCTGCTGCTTCACTTTTGTTTCTAGATATTTATTTTATTTTCAGAATATTGCTTTACATCTTGCTGAGTGCCTTAATTAAATCTGCAGATCTGGTGTGAGACACACAAATGTTTTACTCAGAGGAGCTGTTTTTCGGAACTTTAGTATCAACTTTTTCACGTACGGTTTCCCGGTATATATTCTTGAAAACATATTATAATCTGCTTTTTGTTATCAATGATGATTGGTGAACATCTAATCCTAGATAGTATGAACTACAAGGAAGCATACTCATTTGTTTTAGTTAATATTGATTTGCAGTCTACAATTTAGGACTTCCTAGAAAATATTTACAAATCATGGAGCAATTAACAGGACGAGTGGTTAATTAAGTTTATATATGCTTAACCCATTAACCCCACTTTCAAACTTCTTTACCACCTGTCCCCATTATTTTGGAAATTGTTATTATAATTTTTTTGTCGGCTACATGGACCATACAACACAATCATGTCCTATTATAAATCATTTCTATAGACAAACAATTAGCACCTTAATCTTTCTCAATGGTTTCGACTGTAGTTTCTATTGGTCTCCCTTTTTTCTCTAGCAATTAGGCTACTCTTCATTTGACCTACCTTCTTTACTAGGGCTCCTACAAGTCTTCTCCCACATGCCCATACCACCTAAGGCAAGATTCTACCAGGTTTTTACAATAGGTTCTACTTCAACTTTCTCTCTAATCCTATCTTGTGTAGTGTGTGCACTCAACCAACACAACATTCTCATCTTTGCTACATTGTGTTTATTCTCGTGTTGATTTTTTACTGCCTCTCAAGTTTTATAGCTATACGAAAATATTTTCCTTCCTTCATTTTATCCACTACACTTGAATCTTGTTAATGTACTTTTCCTCCATTCGTTCAGCATTTCCTCAGTCCTCCTAAGCTTGTTAAACAACATTGTGAGCCAACTCATGCTTTCCTCTCGCAGCCTTTTCCATTCCTCAATAGATATATTATCTGGTCCAACTGTTTTGTCATTATCCATACTCTTCAGCGCTTCTTTTACCTTGGATCCCCGAATTTTATGATAAAAGATAAAATTTTGGTCTTCCTCTCTAGCCTTTAGCCTATCAGAGTCAATTAAGATCCCGAGTACTTCATTAAACCTTGTTTATCCTAGAAATTAGGTTTAGTGCTAGACCCTATCCCTAATGGAAAAGAGAAAAGCACTATCTATTGAAGATAAGATTTCATTTATAAAAAGAAGGTATAACTATCCCTATATAGGTTTCATTTATAAGACTTCATTAAACCTTGTTTATCCTAGAAATTAGGTTTAGTGCTAGACCCTATCCCTAATGGAAAAGAGAAAAGCACTATCTATTGAAGATAAGATTTCATTTATAGGGTTTGCTTAACCTCAGCCCTTAGGGCTGAGGATAAGAGGTTAAAAAATAGAAAAAAAGGTATTGGAAACATAAATTTACTAAGCTCCAAATCTTAAATGTTTAAGTTTTCAATGCAAAAATGCTTTATAAAGCCTCTTATCCTCAGCCTTAAGGGCTGAGGTTAAGAAAATCCTATAATCCTGTTCTACTGTGCATCATTCTCTCTTTTTTAAAGATATTCTGTAGATATACTAATAGTGATTGCAGTCAGAACTAGGTATAACTGTGATTGCATTTTTTATGTGAATCACAGTTATGGACATGGAATGACTTCTTTTACTTGATCTAATAGACCTTTATTTACAAAAGATGTGAATGTCAAAATTAGGTCTATATGTTCATTAAAAATGAAATAGACCATTTAATAAGAAAAGATCATATCCAATGTAAGATCAAGCAAAGTTTTTCAGGACTAATGCCTTAAATGGTTACCTGGTTGAAGCATGTTTGTTCTTTGAGGATCCTTTTTGTTGGTAATAAACATTAGTTGCTTTTAATCTCAATAGGACTTGTATTAAAGGAAACTTTTGGCTGATACATCAACCAACCTCCCATTAGATCAATTATTAAAAGAAAGCATCCCTCTTTCCTCCTTTTAGGTTAGATAGATAATCTTGTCTGAGATATTTGTTTGACGAATTTGCGACTACTCAATTCAAGTATCATATATTATCAATTCACTTGCTGTTGAATGATTTTTTTTATATAGGTTTTCCAACTTATTATATTTTTTTTTCAGGTCTCCTTATTTGCCCTTTCCTTTTGGAGCTTCCATTTTGCAAGCTTATGTGCATTTGGGCTACTTGCTTATGTTGGCTACGTAATCTATGCCTTTCCTTCCTTATTCCGTCTGCATCGATTGAATGGGCTACTTCTCGTCTTCATTCTCTTGTGGGCCATTAGCACCTACATATTTAATGTAGCATTTGCATTTCTGAATTGGAAACTTGGACGGGTAATTATTTCGTACAGGATGGCAGTTTTTATCACTAATTAATGTACATTTGAATAAAGGATGGTCCATTGCACAAGGCTCCCACTTAGTGGGTCTGGGGAGAGTAGATGTAAGCAGCCTTACCTTCACAAACGGAGAGGCTGTTTCCAGGATTCTAACCCGTGACCTTTTGGTCACTAAGCAACAACCTTACCGTTGCGCCAAGGCTCACCCTCTGATTAACGTACATTTGAATGATTGTAATATTTTATATTTGGTTACAGGACATGAAAATCTGGGAGATGGTGGGTCTATGGCACTATCCGATACCTGGTTTTTTTTTGCTTGCACAATTTTGTCTTGGAATTTTGGTTGCATTGGGTAATCTTGTGAACAATTCTGTTTTCCTCTGCTTGTCTGATGAGGGTGGACAATCTTCTAATGACTATTCCTCAGTAAAAGGTAATAAGTCACGATCTTGTCATATGTGCAACTTGAAAACATGACAAGCTCCTTTGATTAGAATTATGTTTAGCCACTTACCCATTTATTTGTATATGCTACTGAGTAGTTACATATATATGCAAGTACGCTTATTTATTTTTTCTTGATAAATTTAACTCAAGAAATCATTTGGAAATTGGTATAGTTAAACTTTGGTTTGTAATATTTATTAAAAAAATGGTTTATCAATTTTATCTGGTTGCTAACGATGAATATATTTGCTCCAAGCAGTTCCCTTTATGTTTCATTATTTTTTCCATCTTTTCTTTTTCTTTTTGACATTCTCATACCTCCTATTACATGATTGTTGCTTTCATATTATTTTTTCGTATGATTTCATTCTGCTTTTAGTGATGCTTAGGCTCACTAAGGTTGGTTATACGTATCTTTGTTATAGGCTTGCCACTATGGTTTTATACTGTTTCTGCTCATATTACCAGATGTAGCACATCTCGGCTCGAAATACTTTGTTTCTGAGATATATATGGGTTGGTTGACAATTGTCTAATCTCTATTATTTCATCTCAATCTTTCTTATCCACAGAGGAGGGAGAGACTAAGGTATTGGTTGTGGCCACGATAGCATGGGGATTGCGCAAAAGCTCTCGGGCTATCATGCTGGCATTGATCTTTCTCATTGCCTTAAAACCTGGTTTCATCCATGCTGTATATAGTATGTTTTATCAAAACCTTACATGTTCATTGTGGATTTAATCCATTTAATGGTTAATGAAAATCATTTACCTTGATTCTGTACTTTATCATGTCACAGTGTCTTTTGCTCGTTTATTGATCAGCTTAAATTTTATCTGTTCTTCAGTGATATTCTTCTTGATATATCTTTTGAGCCACAATGTCAGCAGAACGATACGACAGGCTCTGATTCTTCTATGCGAGATTCATTTTGCACTGCTGTATGTTCTTCAAATTAATTTAATCTCTACTGCTTTGGAGAAAAAAGGCTCTCTAACCATGGAAGTTTTAAAGCAGTTAGGTATGTTGGTTGGTTTGTTTTTCTAATAGTATAGCAAAGCCATGCCTACTTATTGTGTAATAAGTAAATTGAAGATTCACATGTTTTGCAAATTGTTTCAGGTCTCCTTGAAGAAGATAGTGCCTGGGATTTTTTGGAAGTAGCTTTGCTTGGTTGCTTCTGTTCGATTCATAACCATGGTTTTGATATGTTATTTTCTTTTTCAGCAATCATACAGCATGCTCCTAGCCTCCCAATTGGATTTGGCATCTTGAGAGCTGGTCTTAACAAATCTGTTTTGTTGTCTGTATATTCCTCCTCCTCTGTGAGATACAGTGATGACAGTTTCTCTTATGGTAAATTTCAAGAACGTTTACAGTGCATTGGAGTTACAGTTTACATAGTGAATAATGAATAATACATATAAATGTAATACTCATAATAATATAACTTTGGTGTTAGTTCGAGGCGAACATTGTTTCTGGGAGTGAATAGGTGAAAGTAGATAAGCATATGGACTTTAGATGACATTAGTTGTTCAATTAAAAAAAAAAAATGTGTGTGTGTGTGTGTGTCTTGGGGGGGGGGGGGGGGGGGGGGGGGGGGTAGAACGTGTATGCTGTTTCATGGACTCTACTTGGATAATTTGTAAAGGAAAGATTGTAATCAAGCAACTTTGGTTGAGATGCTTTAAATGCAAACATATATATTTTTAGTAGGAAACCAAGTCTTTATACTGGAATGAGTTTTTCAATTCGTGTCTTTATTGATTGTGATCCATGTTTCTTCCTCATATTTTATTTTTACAGAAAGAAGAATAGCATTGTACCTCAGTGCAATTGGGCAGAAGTTCCTATCTATATATCGATCATGTGGCACCTACATTGCTTTCCTTACTATTCTTCTCACAGTATACATGGTGAGACCCAATTGCATATCATTTGGTTACATGTTCCTTCTCCTAATGTGGATTATTGGAAGGCAACTCGTTGAGAGAACAAAAAGACAGCTTTGGCTTCCATTGAAAGTGTATTCAATTTTGGTGTTTATCTTCATATATAGCTTGAGCAGCTTTTCTAGCCTTGAGATATGGTTGTCCAAATTTATAGATCTCTATTTTTATCTGGGATATGACTCAAAAGCATCTTCTTTTGAAAATGTTTGGGAGTCTCTGGCAGTCTTGACTGTTATGCAACTTTATAGCTATGAGAGAAGGCAGAGCAAGCAGGACAGGCATGATTACTTAGATCAGTTGGAACCAGGGGTTGTTGGGTTTATCAGGCGATTTCTTATCTGGCACAGTCAGAAGATCTTATTTATTTCTCTGTTTTATGCATCTTTGGCACCAATTAGTGCATTCGGTTTCTTGTATCTGTTTGGCTTTGTCATCTGCTCCATGTTACCAAAAACTTCTAGTATCCCATCCAAATCATTCTTAACATACTCAGGTTTTCTGGTGACAGCTGAATATCTTTTTCAGATGTGGGGTAAGCAGGCTGAAATGTTTCCTGGGCAAAAGTACTCTGATATATCTCTCTTTTTGGGTTTCTGTGTATTTGAGCAGGGCTTTTGGGGTCTAGAATCAGGATTGAGGGGAAAAGTGCTAGTGATTGTAGCTTGTAACCTTCAATATAATGTCTTTCGTTGGTTGGAGAGGATGCCAAATACAGTTCTAAACGAAGGACCGTCAGAAGAACCGTGCCCTTTGTTTGTTCCTGTAGAAGATGCATTCAATGATGTTACTACATGCAATGAGGAATGTAAACCTTCATGTAATTCGCATCCACCATCTGAGATGCAGGACGGGGTGTCTTACAAGTCACTGCAAATTTCAACCTCCGGTCTCTCGCAAACACCTGATACTCCATCCTCTAAAACAAGAGGTTCTGATAGTAACAGTCGAAAGTATTCGTTTGGGTTTATCTGGGGAAGTGCCAAGGAGAGTCACAAGTGGAACAAGAAGCGGATTGCTTCTTTGCGAAAGGAACGGTTTGAAACACAGAAAACTGTCTTGAAAATATACTTGAAATTTTGGATAGAGAATATGTTTAATCTGTTTGGTCTTGAGATAAACATGATAGCATTACTACTGACAAGCTTTGCCATCTTGAATGCAATATCTATACTGTATGTTGCACTCCTTGCCGCTTGTATTCTTCTGAATCGGCAAATTATACGCAAAGTGTGGCCCATTATTGTCTTTTTGTTTGCTTCAATTCTCATCCTGGAATATTTCGTCATCTGGAAGGATATGTTACCTTCGAAGTCCCATGTTCCACGTGAAATTCATTGCCATGACTGCTGGAAAACTTCAACTCTGCATTTCCGTTATTGTGAAAAGTGTTGGTTTGGTAGGGCTCTTATCCTTCTTTGAATTGCAACTTTGTGAAAGAATTCCTCTGTCATGCCTTTATATTTGATTCTAGACTTCTAGTGCTAAGTACTTGAGGTCATTCTTTTAGTCTAAACATTTAGTTCATTGGTTCTCTATTTTTTGTTCAGAAACTTAAATTATCCGGTTCTGTTTTCCTATTTGGAGCATGTCCCTCTATGGCACAAGTGAAAGTTAGTGACTTAGTTTCTCAAATTTTTACGGGATTGCCACCAGAGTACTTAAATATGCATGTCTTATTTAATATACCATTTTCTGTGTTGAATGACCTATTCATTTTATTTACCTTTCTGATGTAGGACTTGTTGTTGATGATCCTCGGATATTGATCAGCTACTTTGTGGTCTTCATGCTGGCTTGCTTCAAACTTCGTGCTGATCGCTTGTCTAGTTTTTCAGGATCATCAACATATCGTCAGATTATGTCTCAACGTAGGAACACATTTGTTTGGAGAGATCTCTCTTTTGAAACTAAAAGCATGTGGACCTTTCTTGACTATTTGAGGCTTTACTGCTACTGCCATCTGTTAGATCTTGTGTTGATATTAATATTGATTACTGGAACACTTGAGTTTGACATCCTGCATCTTGGTTATCTTGCCTTTGCTCTGGTATTCTTTCGCATGAGGCTTGAAATACTAAAGAAGAAGAACAAAATATTCAAGTTCTTGCGCATATACAACTTTGCTGTTGTTTTTCTTTCTCTTGCTTATCAATCTCCTTTTGTGGGAGGATCTAGTTCTGGGAAATGTGGGACAGAGAATTCCATTTATGAGGTTATTGGTTTTTATAAATATGATTATGGTTTTCGAATTACAGCGAGATCTGCAATTGTTGAGATTATCATTTTTGTGCTGGTATCTCTTCAGTATTTTATGTTTTCCTCTCAAGAGTTTGATTATGTATGTCGCTACCTGGAAGCAGAGCAAATTGGTGCTATTGTGCGTGAGCAAGAGAAAAAGGCTGCATGGAAAAATGCACAGTTACAGCAAATTCGTGAAAGTGAGGAGGAAAAACGACAGCGTAATATGCAGGTGGAGAAGATGAAATCTGAAATGCTCAACCTGCAAATACAACTCCATAGCATGAACACATCCACTAATTGTATTGATGGATTTTCTCACAGTGGTGAAGGTCTAAGAAGAAGGAGGAGCACTTCTCTTACATCCAACAATGACATTGGAATACCTGATAAAGAAGAACAGGTTATGGGGAAACTAGATCAAACAATAAGAGAGGATTCTGTTTTTCCAATTGAAGCTCATGAATCTTCTGCTGACATGAATGTGGAAACTCCATTAGTAGAAGAGTATATGAAGAACTCACTGGATTCTCCTCTTTGTGAAATTACTGAAATAGATATTGATACTTCTTCTAGTGATTCTGGAAAAAAAGAAAAGGTTACAGGGCAAGTAAAAGAAAACCCATTAAAATCTGCTGTACAATTAATAGGTGATGGTGTTTCCCAGGTACAGTCCATCGGAAATCAGGCAGTCAATAACCTAGTGAGCTTTCTGAATATTTCACAAGAAGATTCTGATTCCAATGAGCACAGAAACATTGACGACCGGATATATGATGAGATGGAGAGTCAGAAAATTCGTCATATTTCTATGGATCGTTCTTCATCTGTTCTCTCTGATAAGAGTTCTGATGCTGCAAGTCTGCAGTTAGGAAGGATCTTTCGTTATATATGGTACCAGATGAGTTCCAATAATGATGTTGTATGTTACTGTTGCTTTGTTCTTGTGTTCTTATGGAACTTCAGTTTGCTATCAATGGTTTATCTCGGGGCTCTCTTTTTGTACGCTTTATGTGTACATACAGGCCCAAGTTACATATTCTGGATAATCATGCTGATCTATACGGAAGTTTATATTTTACTTCAGTATGTGTATCAAATTTTTATCCAGCACTGTGGGTTGAGTATTGATCCTGGCCTGTTACGAGAATTGGGTTTCCCGACACACAAAATCATGTCTTCATTTGTTGTCAGTTCATTGCCTCTCTTTCTTGTGTATTTATTTACCCTCCTTCAAAGCTCCATTACGCCGAAAGATGGCGAATGGATGTCTTCTACTGACTTAAAGCATAAGAGGAATGATCTCCACAGAAAAGATCATCCCACTAGTTATAACTGGCAAGAGAGAGCATGGAATCTGCTTAATCAGATGACTAACATGGTCAAACTGATAATCAGGAGCTCCTTTAGATACTGGAAGTCGCTCACACAAGGAGCAGAATCTCCTCCTTATTTTGTCCAGGTGTTTATGGATGTCAACTTCTGGCCAGAGGATGGGATTCAACCAGAGAGGATTGAATCTGGAATCAATCAGTTGCTCAGAGTAGTCCACAGTGGTAAATGCAAAGAAAAAAACCCAAATCTTTGCCCTTTTGCTAGTAGGGTAAATGTTCAAAGCATTGAAAGAAGTGAAGAGAGTTCCAATGTTGCTTTGGTTGTTTTGGAGGTCATTTATGCCTCTCCTATAGGTGAGTGTTCTTCAGCAGATTGGAATAAGTCCTTAACTCCAGCAGCTGATGTAGCCAATGAAATCCTCAGAGCTCAGTCTGCAGGTTTTGTGGAAGAAGTGGGATTTCCTTACCGTATACTTTCTGTAATTGGTGGAGGCAAGAGAGAAATTGATCTGTATGCCTACATATTTTGTGCAGATCTGATTGTATTCTTTCTTGTTGCCATCTTCTACCAGTCTGTCATAAAAAATAAAAGTCATTTCCTTGAAGTGTATCAGCTAGAAGACCAGTTTCCTAAAGAATTTGTCTTCATTTTAATGGTATGTATAATTTTTAACTTTTGTAATTTATTTTTCTGTCATTTTTACTGGCCTGGAAAAGATTGTCTATAGTTAATATTAGTAAACCGAAAAAGACCAAGTATGACAACATTTATGAAGTTCTCTGATATTTTTACTATGGAAAATTGCCGCAACCTTTGATATGGTTCATTTATGATTCTGTTTTTTCCCAAACAGACCAGGACATTTAGATTTTTTGCATTTTTCATAATTTAGAGGTTAAGATATGTAGCACTTAAAAAGAGAATGGCTATAGTTCTTTATTGGAAGCATATGAGACATTTCTTTTCAATTTCTATTTGATGATTATATATGTTGAAAGGACCAAATGATTTATTGCTCTCTTCTTTTATTTTTCTGGCTAGAGTTGCAGTTCTAATATCATATAGACTCCTAACAAGGGTTATTTCTTTTATTCAGGCTATTTTCTTCTTGATTGTGCTTGACCGTATAATATACCTTTGCTCATTTGCCACTGGCAAAGTGATTTTCTATGTTTTCAACCTCATTCTCTTCACATATTCAGTTACTGAATATGATTGGCAAATGGACCCAACCCAACAGCATGCAGCTCGGTTAGCTCTCCGTGCCATATTTCTTGCAAAAGCAGTTTCTCTAGCACTGCAGGCTTTACAAATGCGATATGGCATTCCTCACAAGAGTACATTGTATAGGCAGTTTTTGACCAGTGAAGTTTCACGAATCAATTACTTAGGATATAGACTTTATCGTGCTCTGCCATTCCTGTATGAACTAAGATGTGTACTGGACTGGTCATGCACAACTACATCTCTCACCATGTATGACTGGCTAAAGGTAGCTTCTGTAAATATTCATTTCTAAAATCACTATCTATCATCCAGAAAGTAAAATTTCCATTATTCTACTTTTTTCCCAGTAACTTTGGTAAACTGCTACAATCGATGATTTATGTTTAGTACTACTACCTTGTTATTATTGTGAGGACCGATCTTAAATAATAGATTGATTGAATTAAAATTGAAAATTCTGATGTGAATTATGTTGCAGTCAAGACATCATATTTTAGTCTGAAAATGTACTAGGAGAACTACCACATAGTTGCTTGCAATACTATTTGATGTTGATAGAGAATTGACAGAAAAACTGTTTTAGTATATATTATTGGCATTCCTAATATTTTAATGTCTTTATCTTGCTTCTTTGAAGGTTGAATTTCAGATTGATTTTCTTATTTATATTTGCCTTCATTCGTCTTTGCACATCTACTTTTGAATTTGAATGATTAATTGCTAGAGTTTTTGCTTAATTTTCTTGGTATTATTTGCTGCAACATTTCTTCCCTTGAATTTTGCATGACCTTCTCTCATTTATTTTTCTGCTCCTAACAACTAGCTTGTGAAATCGATAGAAATTGTATTATCTTAAGTACATATTAATTGGTATTCTATTGTTACTGATCCTTCAATTCAAATGGGGTGAGACTTGGAAATTTCATGATGTTATGACTAGTAAAAGATATCACTGTATGATGCTTGTTAATGTTGAAGAATTAGGTTTAGCGCTAGGGAATATGGACAAGAGAGAAATAGCTATAAAATGAGAATGATATTGAAAGGCATAATGTGATTGATGTGATGTAACAAAAGACAAACCCAATAGCAATACTAGACCCTTAGTCATTATAAGAAAACAAAGGGAATATAAATTTGAAGGAAATCCCAAGAAATCATCTCAGATATTCCATAATATTATAAGATATAATAATGATATTATGGGATATTTTTCCATACATTCTAACACTTCCTCTAGCTAAACCTTCCAATGCTTGAGCTTTTTCAATTAAATGCTCTAAAGAAATTGGTCATTGACGACGCCTATCAAAATCCATCTGGAACAATTTCTTTTTCAAATTGTGCTGTTCTCCTGCTTCTAATTTCTGCTTAGTTTGGATCTAACACATATACTTTTTCTCTTTTTGATAGCTTGAGGACATAAATGCAAGTTTGTTCCTTGTCAAATGTGATTCGGTCTTGAATAGATCTACACACAAGCAGGGGGAGAAGCAAACAAGAATGACCAAATGCTGCAATGGGATATGCCTGTTCTTTGTATTAATTTGTGTTATATGGGCTCCAATGCTGGTAAGAAAACTATAATAGCCTTTGATTTCATAATTTATATATATAATAGGCAATGGGATATGTTTCCCATACAGATAACATGATGTTTGTCTCACTTCTGTTTTATAGATTTGTCAGTATATGAACCTTAAATTAATGACTGAGAGGCATTCTGTTTATCCTCTTAGTACTTAAAATTAGTTTGGAAAAATTTATTAGAAGTAGAACATAACCTAAATTTTGATATGTTTTAATATCATTTCAAAACTCTCCTTAACAACATATTCCAATCAGGACATTCTGGTGTACCTGGGATTAGTGTTACAACTTGCTTGAGGCAGTATCAATTTAGGTTGATCTTCAACTAATGTCTTTGGTTCTCTTGAACTGATTTGACACAAGCTTCAAAACAAATTTGTAGTACCAAGTTGGATTCTGTTAGTGTTTGCCCTTTAGAGCACAAAGCATTGTTCTTCTGTTTTTATGTTGCCTTCTGTTAGAAGAGACAGAAGAGAGAAAATGTAAACGAGAGAAAGTTAAACTGAAATTCTGTTTTTGTTATTGAAAGAGTTAGTTACAAGAGATTGCACTCCTTCTATTTATGGAAGGAGTCATACACTTAAGTTAGGTGAGCTGTCAGCTTATATCATAACCTACACTACACTTGAATACTTGATACATTTACATTATATCATCTAATCTAATACCTTCTTTTATCGAAAAATCCAAAAAAGTGTAGAAGTGTGAAAATAAAATTGAAGAATATTATAATTTTATGTAATAATGGTTATTGGTTTTTTTTTTTTTTTTTTTTTTTTTTTTGTATAGAATATCTTTAATTGTCTCATGTCCACAACTTCATGGTAATATGCCTATTCTTCTGAATAACGTGCAAAATCATTGAGTTTGGTAATGGCATAGAGTAACTTCATTAATGATTCTTATTATTTTTGAAGGATTTTCTTAACCTCAACCCTTAGGGCTCAAGATAGGAACCTAAAAGAGGATTAAATTTATAAAGAAGTGCTGCATTTTTTTTTAATATTAGTGGGCGGTTTTGTTAAAAACTCTCTTTTTAAAAGATAATTTAATAAAAATGCCAGGTTCTCAACAACTTTGTCTAGGAATGTTGTTGGGTTATGATAATTTAATAAAAATGCCAGGTTCTCAACAACCTTATTGAAGTTGAATGCATATGCATTTTATCCTCATTACGTTCCCATAATTGGCCACTGCTTTTGTTCAATCACCACAATAGCATAGTATTATAAATTTATTAAAGTATATTTTCTTTTCTTTTTTTCTCACAGATGTATAGTAGTGGTAACCCAACAAACATAGCAAACCCTATCAAAGATGCTAGCTTTCAGATTGATATCAAGACCGTAAGTGGAAAGTTAAATTTGTATCAAACTACTCTATGTGAAAGAATCCAATGGGATTCACTCAATTCTGGCATCAATCTCGACCCCAATGGATATTTGGATGCATATAATAAGAATGATATCCAACTGATATGCTGTCAAGCCGATGCTAGTTCATTGTGGCTTGTCCCACTTGTTGTTCGGACCAGATTAAGTCAGTCGCTTGAACGGTATACTGATGAGATGGAAATATTTTTCACGTGGATACTTTCAAGGGACAGGCCAAAAGGGAAAGAAGTTGTGAAATATGGAAAGCCTGTTGATCCTCAATATCTTCCAAGACACTCTGATGTTCACCAGGTTCTTAACGGCTCTATGAACAGCTTTAGGATTTACAATGTTTACCCAAGATATTTTCGTGTCACTGGTTCCGGTGACATCAGACCTTTGAATGAGGTAATATACTGATCTTCAGTGAACACTTTTCCTGACTAACTTTTTATGGGTTCTTCCATCAATTCCTGACTAACTGTTCATGTCTCGGATTATTGTAATAATTATATATGCTTTACCTTACAAATCACAATGCTCCTAAATTACTATTTAGAAATCCGAAATCTATATTTCAGGATAATGCTGTTAGTGCCGATCTCATTCTAAACCGCGAGCAATTTGAGTGGTGGGCCTTCCGAGATATTCAGGCATCAAATATAAGTGGAGTTTGTGGAGGTTTGACAGGACCTATGGCAATCATAATATCCGAGGAGACACCACCACGTAAGTTACTCGAGACATTTTAAAATTTTTTTGTCCAAGCTTTATTTTATTACCGAATAATACCTTCTACGATGTTTCTGAGATTATCATAAATACTGCTACAGAGGGCATTCTTGGTGACACGCTCAGCAAGTTCAGCATATGGGGGCTTTACATAACCTTTGTTCTTGCTGTTGGACGTTTTATCAGACTCCAATGCTCTGACTTAAGGATGAGAATTCCCTATGAGAACCTACCTTCCTGTGACAGGTACTGCAGATTTCTTTCCTGAAGATGGCATTACAAATGATAATAAAAATTTCCCCATTCTTCCCATAAGCATATGTCAATCCAATTCATTGGGACTTCACATGAATTATTCTCCTAGGGGATTGATAGTATCCTTATTTAAGATACGCCTCGTGGTATAACTTAGATTGCTTACTGCTGCACGCTTCTCATGTAGGTTGATTGCAATCTGCGAGGATATATATGCTGCAAGAGCAGAGGGAGAGCTTGGAATCGAAGAGGTTCTTTACTGGACACTAGTGAATATATATAGGTCCCCGCACATGTTGCTCGAGTACACAAAGCCTGATTAAAACTTGCACGGTTCAACAACACTAACCTCCTGGTCACTAACAACTAACAAGGCTTGACGCTCACATATGGTTTGACTCCCACACACTGTACCAGTGACACCCCAACCGTTTTTGGTCGGAGCTTGGATTAGTACCACGCAGGTTGAAGCCCCGCATGATAGGATTAAGACCAATGTTGCAACATTTTAGGTGCGGTCTGCAAGCATTTCTATGAACAGATTGGCAAAAGAAGCATCGTGATTCATGATGCAACTATATCTAACACTGATTTTAATCATTATTTTTAGAGAATCATGTACTAAAAAATTAGAGAAGTCAATGGTGAGTTAGTGAGGTACATATGTACAGTTGTTGAGTAAGAAGAGCAGTGTTCTCTACCCCTTGTCTATCCTTTTTTCACTCATAAAATGGAAAGATTGATTCGACGGAAAATTGAAATGAATTTTTTTAAAAGGAAAGACTAAAATGAAATTAGAATATCATCATGTAATAATAACATGACTACTTGGCAAATACTATCTCTCTGTTGTAGATGACAATGCTCAACCTCCTGAAGCTGGAATTAAAAAGGCTATGTATTCGCTACACCGAAATCAAAATCTCGAATCCACTTACAATGTGTCACTGTGTCGATAATTCCCAACGCTAATAATGGCCAAAAAATAAATAAAGATCTGGCAAATTGAAAACAATACCCTCAAGCAATTCCTCATGTGCAGATCATAAATGTTGCACTTAATCCTCTCATGCACAATCATTGCTCATTGGATTCCAATAGCAAAATGGGAGCACCAAGCATTATCGCCACACATTTGCATATTGCCACCCGCTGTCATCACATCACCGCATGTAACGCTGCCTCCTCCTCGAACATGCAGGATTTGATGGCGTTGAAAATGTGTAAGCTTCGTATCTGCAATGTAGGATTGAACCCATTGAACCACCCTATATGCTGATGATGGTTTTATTTTCCTTTTTGCCGTCGGTATAAGGTTGCACAGTCACACACGGTTAGTAGGGTGGGTTGGGGATAGGGAGGGGTCGGGCCATTGGGATAGGGATGACGTAAGATGAATAAAATGATAAATAGGGAGCACAAATGCTCCTAGAAACAATGAAGACTGAACCTACAATTAACCCTACCATTGAACAGCTTATGTATCTAATCTCCGTTAGGAAGAACTAAAGAAGTTTAAGTTTAGTTGGTCATAGCTAACCACATCACAAGCATAGACAAGAGAGATATAGGACAAAACCCAGATTTATAAAAGAAGGAAACGAATATGGTAGATATCTCTGGGTTTTTCTTTTACATTTAAACAAAGACAAAACACAGTGAATATCTGCCTAGGTTTGGGATCACATTTAAATAGCATACACAAACATAAGGATCTATCACAACAAATACAAAGCCGAGAAGTTTTGGCGTACATAGTCTAGGGTTGAAATATATTTAACAAACCAACCAAAATGACCATCTATCTAATACAACATGCAAGCTTGCCTTGACACATTTCTCAAAGATCATTTTTGGGTTGCTTGACTTTTTTGATAGAAGAATCCTTCTGCTGAAAAATCTCTGGGATAGTGTCTTGCATGATCTTTGGAGATGAAAAATCAAAGTCTGTAACAGATATACCTTCATATTGAGGATTATCTCTTAGGTATGCTGCTATCTCATTGCGGGTTCTCAGCTTTTTCCCTGTAGGAGTGATGTAGTAAGCATCCAATTTAGAGTAATCCTTTCTGAGCACCAAGCTTTTCTTAAAACCTTTGGGAGTCTTTGGGAGGTTAGGCTTGTCAATGACCCATGTCCGAGTCGAATCATAATTAAGATCAGCAGGAACATCACATGAACGATTTGGTTTGTTGCTGCAATAAAATGGTTCCTGAATGACTTTGTGCCTAATCTCTTCAAACTCCTCTTGTGTATCAATCACTCTCCATTTCATGCAACTATTGCACTGTGCGGCATATACATCAACCGAACCCTGAGTCATCATCAGCGATGATCTCTGTCACAATAATTTGGCAGCAGTTTAGAATGCAGGACAATTTCAGCTCTATGAATTAAGCTCAATAACAAGATTTCAGACTTCACAAATATGCGGACTTAGATCTCAATTTTTAATCTATAATCTGTTAGGTTTAGCAAGCAACAACGGTATGCAGCTATGTTGCACCAATTCAGGTACATACCAGGTACGGGGGTTGCACATACATATACAATTAATATCAATATGATAAAAAATAACAAAATTGCACAACAATTAAAGCAAAACTCTAGCAGACCCACTACTGCAAAACTCTAGCAGATCTGTAGTAAAAATTAAGAACATAGTCAAAAACGTGTATGTCTACAATATCAATAAACACACACTTACACAGTATAGCATAAAAAAGATGATATTAATAAACACACGTACTCAATAATCACACAGAATATCAATAAACGATTAAGCACACGAGTACATGACACGGTATAGCAGAAAGCCATAAACATGAAAGAGAGAACGACTGACAGCGAGAACAGACTAAAGAGAACTGAGAACGAAAGACAGACCAAATCTGGTGGCGGTAGCGATGTAGCAGTGGGGCGACAGTGGTCGAACAAGAGAGAGAGAGAGAGAGAGAGAGATTGCGAGTGGGAGCGAGAGAGAGAAACAGAGAAGCTGAAGCAGATGTGAGTATCGGGTTTTATTTTTAGGTTTTAGAAACCCCAAGTCAGATTTTCCTTAAAAGCTAACCAAACGGCGGCATTTCAAAGAGTGCGTACATGAATCGTGGTGCGTAACAGGAAACTAATTTCCTTTTTTTTTTTTTTTGGTGTTTGGATCTGTACACACCGGGTGTGTATCCAAGTGTACCCATTGCATACCTGAGTCCGACGCATAACCAGACACAGAGCCACAGAGGTATGCAACCATGAATTTATTAAAAAAGCAAATTAACCACTACAAAAATATGACATGCCGATATACTTACTAGGTCAGTTACATTCTTAGCTGGCTAGCTAGTACTGGCGAAGCTTTTTGTGACCAGGGGAGTCACCCATAAACTTTATATTTTTTATAGTATATACATATATGTTTATGTTTATATATTGCGTTATCACTATTACTTTCCGTGGCTCAGTGGTTGACAAAAGCTATAAACAGCTCGACGATCACGAGGTCGAACCACACTGACTTCTTTTTTCCTGTTTGGTAGTAAAAAAAAAAAAAAAAAAAAAAAAACTAGTTTCGAACATTTAATTGCAAACAAAACATATTTATATTTATTATATAATGTAGTTTAGTTTTGCTCCCACAAAAAATTTGTTCAAGCTCCACCTCTGCTAGCTAATGAAAGTTGCATATAAATAGGCCATTGATGCCAATTTAACAATTACTAGCTCAAGTCTTCTGCCTGAAATAGGAACTAGGAAGGTTCATCGAATCAAAAAAATTCGATGCTATCAAATAGCTGCTTTGGATCTGATAACTTCACGAGTTGGAAATAAGCGGCTTGAGAGAGTTCATCGAAGAACTACTCATGTCAAACGACCCATTGCATTGCATCATGGAATCGATGCTGCAGATCGAGCAACAATGGTGTTATCGTTGTTTATATGTAAAAATAGCTTATTTATACAAAACCCTAACTTTAGCTAGCTAGCTTAATTAACCAATAATAACAATATAGCTACCAATCTACCATACCAAAGATTTGGGTATCAAAACATAATAATCACATGCACGGCCAAGAAAATACCGTTGAATAAAAAAATAAAATAAAGCCCATTAGTTCATGTGAATCTATGAAAACTGAAGAATAATGGAACTAGAAACAGAGTTAAAAATCCACAAAGATGGGGATCGAATAATAATAAGAAACTAGGGTTTGGTGATTTTTTTTAAAAAAAAAAAAAGAAAGAAAGAAAAGAGGATGAGAAAGAGAAGAAGATAGATACCTTAGACTTAGAAGGAGAGGGAGATTTAAGGATTTTTCGACCGCTCGTCATTCAATTCAATGGAATCACTTCCTTAAAATCAATTTTCTTGCTTTCCCTTTTTAAGCAACCAAACTCCACACCTTTTGCATATACATAACCCTCTCCGATTTTAGTAACTCACTCGTCAAAACATCACACCCTCCTACCCAATTTATAATAACTTTCTGAGATTTTTATTTTGGTTTTATTTACAAGACTCTTCTCAATTTTTAATAGCATTTAATTACTTCTTTTCACAAACATCTCTATAAAATCAACACTTTTTTAAAGTTTTAATAATAATTATATTAGTAGTTCTGAAAAAGTATATCAAATTTTCACAATTCCAATCTCACTGACAAATTTGGTGTGAGTGAAAAATCTCAAAAATGTCTTATAAATAATCTAAAAACCCCTCTTTATCCCCAAACCACATTTTAATCCTGCAAAGTTTATTATATCCTTCAACCTTCAAAACAAAAAATAAAATAAAATAAAATAAAAATTCCCCATTCAAATCAATTCCCTAAACCATACTCCATCCACTCTTTCTCTATGACTCCTCTGCTTCCCCCATTCCTCCATTCTGGTTTCTCATCTCCACCACCACCACCTTCCCCCATTCTGGTTTCTCATCTTCACCACCACCACCTTGAAGCACAGCACCATCGCCAACATCATCTTTAGTTGTGCTTCTCTTTGCTCTCTTTGGTACGTTTTTTTCTTCTTTTTTTTTTATTTCATTTTTTCCTTCTCTGCTTTTCTGGTTCGTTAGTTTGCTTCTCCATTCTTCTTTGATTTTTTGCCTTCTTTTTCGTTAATTTCTTATGGTTTTGTTCTTGTCCTTCGCCTTCTTCTTCATCTCGTTCTTCCTCTTGTTTGCTGGATTTGTTCTTCGTCTCGTTATTTTTTTCTGTGCTCTTTGTAATTCTGACGACTCGACTCTGTCGGAATTTAGTTAAATTTAGACACGAGGTTCTCGGAATTTTATTAATATATTTTTTTTTAATTTTTGTATGAAAAAATTCCGACAATCCAATGTCAAATAATTATTAAATTTCTATAAATTTCTGTCACGGGACAGTCGGAAATTGCACAGTTATGTATGTGTTTGTCATATACCCCTACTACCAATTTTGACCAATTTTGCTCACATGTAACATCAGAATCAAGCACCTGGTGCCCCGTGGGCGAAAATCTTTTGTGTTTAAAATTTAAAAAAATAAAAAAACGTAATATTTTTTTATTTTTAGTTAAATAAAAAAAGAAAAAAAATGAATAGAGAGGTCGTATCTGCCTACGTTACATCACGCGGCACCACATGATCAACTTCATGCGTCTGCGTCTGAATAGGATTCTGACGTTACATGTCATCAAAATTGGTCAGAATTGGTAATAGAGGTATATGACAAACCCATAAATAACTTCATGGAGTTAGACATCGAAAAAAAGTATAAGGATATCTAGCAAAAATACTCCAAACTTCAGGGACTTGTAACATAATTAAGCCTAATCAAAATATAACAAATCCTTGTATCATTTAACCATTTCTTAAAACCCGTACATAACCTTAAAAGACACTATGAAACTGATGAAGTACCAAATAAGATGATCTATTTATAATAGTACAAATATAAGTACAATTGATCCCTAAATCTGATATGATAGAAGTGAAGTATTCTAAATAGTGGTTTTTATCTTCTAGTTATGAAGGGGAATATATAAAACAATAAATCCCCTTCCAAAACTAGTACAGTATTTCTTCAACTGGAAATTGCTTCAGGTCAGCGTTAATCCAGTGCAATGTGCACAAGAGGAATGAGTTTTTTTTAGTTATACGTATAAAAAAAAAATGAAATTTTTGGTGGTATTGGATGAAATCTGTACCATTATCATCCATTCCATTCCATTATCTTTAATGTAATCCAAACAATGGAATGAGCTTAGTTTCCATTTCACCCCATCTCATTCCATTCAATACCATCAATTCAAACAAACCCTAAAGGAAGGAGAAAGGTTACATAAATTTAACGCCTAACTTAATATATATATACAGGGTTGCAATAATATATAAAAAGTGATAATACAAATAAGAGTGTTGCTATTAAGTGTTTTTAGGACATTAATTAAGGATATTGAAGCTAGAAAAAAAAACAATAAATCAACATTATTTTTTCTCTCGAAAACTCCAAAAATTGTATTTTCCAATACTTATTTACTATACTTGATTACTTAAGAAGTGCCCTATTAGCATTTTCTTACAAACTAGGAGCAAACCCATGCCTCTGCTAAAGTTTTTTGTTTACATTTTCAGTGATTACAACATTATTATGTGTTTAATTTTAGAAATAAATATTATGAGTAAATAATAATAATTAATATTATGACATAAAAAATAAAAATAAATATACTTAAAAAATACCAAACAATTGATTCAAATTTGTTATCATGACTTAAATTTTATATTATAAAAATAACTAAAACTATTTTGTTTTTTTAAGATAAATATAAATATAATTAAATATAATTTGTTGTCTAAAAAATTAATTTTGTCAAATTTATTGGGCCTTTTATATATTCAGTGGAAATAATTATTGTTGGGCCTTGTAAGTTCGTACATCGAGTTCAGTCCATTATTGTATTTAGGATTTCATTTCTATTTAGGGAGTCATTGAAGCATTTTGTTGGCCCCAATTTCGGTCGTACTGATCTTCTCTTTCCCTTCAAAACTTCATCTCTTTGCTAACTTCAACCTCTCCAACATAATGTCTCTGTAAGTGATCTTCTATATTTCGGTCATTTTTTAGCATTACATGCCATTATGCCAGTGTCTTGTACTTTTTTTTTTGTTTGCACCCTAGTATCCGGGCCATTGGACAGACTAATCCAGTTCGAGTGGGGTCTCGGGATTAAGGTTTTATTCATCTCCCAATGTTGTTGCGGGGGATCGAACTGTGTTTATTTTATACTTTCATTTCTTTCTTCAATTTTTTATTTTCCATTTTAAAGCTGATCTCCTCAATTGATTAGGTCTGACGATGAGATGGAGTTTATCGCTGATTTGAAGTCAAAATCTGGTTTTGTAAGAGTTAGTAATGGTGGTGAATTTGGTAGAGAAAAGAAGGGAATCGTTGACCTTACAACTGTAGAACCTACCAGAATTATCTCTCGTTATACTGGCAATGCACGGGGCCAATACAATAATCAACCAAATTAAGTATGAAATTATTGAAGTGTAAATATATGGTGATTAAATTTTGCATATTTGGAGAATCGAAGATTTATTCGGACTGATATACAAGTCTGCATTGTATGATTTTGTAATTTATTTGGATTGATATACATAAAAAACATGACAATCTTCATAAACGGAAAAAATAATTCTCCATTTTTCTTTCATTACAAAATAATTCTCCAAATGAATACACAAAATAGACGAAAAAAATGTTCACAAAGTGAAAGAAAAATATGCATCTTGTTCAAAGCTTGTTTCTATCTTTATGTCCATCTAACATTAAAAAAAAAAAGAATTAGCTAAGTTACACATATCTATCAACATCTGGTCACTTTGAGAAACACATAGTACAAATTTGTAATTTGACTATGCCACAAAGGCAAACTTGTTTATTAGAATTTGAGGTTTCGATCAATATTAAATTTACAACACAAAAGAGAATATAAAAATTGAGGTTTCGTTCATTGAAATACTCAAATCATAATAGGGAAAACCTGAAAACCAACCTCGTCATTCTCCTAATTTTGTTTTTGAAATTATCGAACTAACTATTATATATATATATATATGCATTTTTAAATTGCATTTTTGTGGCAGCTAACTCATTAAGCTCCACAGAAAAATAGACTATTTTATTCTTAAAAAAACTCAACAAATAACATCCATAAAAATTAACATAACAATTGACAAGTGAATGTAAACTGCATGATCATTTACCAAGTTTTGAGGTTTAAAAAAAAAATTATCTTAGTTGATATAATTGTTTCTAAAAAAAACTCAGTAAATGGCAACAAAAATTAATTGAGTTGATAGAATAACAAAGACATAAAAGAAGGAAATAAAAAGTTACATACAATGTTAGTAAAAGAAAAAAAGAAATATACACATGTGGTGTTACTGGTAAGGAATGGTGCTGGCAATCCGCCGCCCTACATTTTTTGTGGGCATGGCATCATTTTTTAGCCCAATTTTCGAATGGGTCTCGTCCGTCATGCCCATTTATTTTGTCGGGCATCATTGAGCGGGCGGTGGGCCGCCCACGGGCCGCCCATTATTTAGTTTTTTAAAAAAATAAAAATTAGGAGCTACATAATTAGGAGTCGCCTTACATCTTTTGTCGAGTGTCAAACTTTATTATTATGTTTTTATGAATTTTGAGTGTGAACATTTTATATGTTGTATAATCTTAGTCTACATTTTATGAATTTTGAATATAGAATATATGATTTTTTTTATGTTCCAAAAAAATAAATATATGATTTTTTTATTTAAATGAGCTGTCCATGGGCATGCCCTGCCCGTATTAATGCGGGCAGGACATGAATTTTCCGCCCAAAAAATTATAATAGACGGGCGAGCATGCCAACAAAAAAACGAGCTTTTGATGGCATGGGCAATGCCCGTCCGCCCGCCCGAATTGCCAGCACTAGTAAGGAATAATACCAGGGCTACCTACATGTGGTTCTTTAAGAAAGTTTTGTCTTTCTTTTACTATTACAATTAACTTCTACTACTATTTTACTTTTCGCTATCTATTTCCTCTTTTTATGGTGTTTTGATAAATAAGATAAAAACGTATGTAATGGAAAAGGAAACGTTCTATTATTTGTGAATTAATTTATCAATAATATAAAATATAAAATTCTTCCAAACTACCAAAATTGTTTTCTCTCCAATTCTGCGTGGAATTAATGGGATGAGAAACCTTATATATCCATTCTTTTTTGTCCAAAATTTTCGATTAGGAATGACAACAAGGTGAAAAATGTGTCATGAGTATTGTTGTTGTTTCCATCCTCGCCTCTAATTTTATTATCCATTTTTCATTTTAGAAGAATTTTCTCCTAATCCCTATTCGCCGCGTTCTTAGAGTTGTGAACTTTTATTAAATTAGAAAAAATAAATAAAATCCAATAAAATGAAAAACAATATTGTGAAATAAATAAATCTAAAATATAAAATTCAATACTTATTGACAAACCCAAATTAAGTCAAAATTTAAAGTTGAAATAAAATTAAATAAAAAATTCAAATAATATGTTTAATATCCAATAAAAAAATGTTAAAATCAAAACATTAAATTTAATCATTCTAATTAATTTAATAACATAATATAATCATGAGAATAAAAATAAATTTATCTATGTAATATATTTTTATAAATAATATTTTTTTACTTATATATTTTATAAAATATTTTTGGAGATGAGTAACACCACGTGTTTTTAAATACATTTACATGCATGCTTAATCATTCTTCCATTTAATTCCTTTTAAAAAGGATAAGTATATTTAATTAATTACTACATTCATTCAATTTTTCTAAAAAAAAAAAATCATTCACTTTTTTTATTTAATTTATCTTTTTTCTAAGACAAGTATTTTCAACCACGAGTATCACCTTTTAAAAAAAATTTAAGACACTACTCCCTCCATTTCACCATTTCAGAAAGTTTGGCTTTTAAGTCCGGATACACGTATTAAGAAAATGTTGATTATTGTAAGTATTATATATGATTTGTCTAAAATGTCCATATTTAATCCTTATTGAAAATTGTAGTAGTATTTAATTTTTATTAGTAAGTGTGTCCATTAATTAATGTATAGCAGTTTAGAGATGAGAGAGATGATAAAAGTAGAATTAATGAGAAGTAAGAGAAATGATTGAATGAAAGTTTAAAGTTGGAAAAATAAATATGTTTGTTTATTGAAAATGTAAAAGGCGTCCGCGTAAGACAGCCCAGTTGGTGGCTGTAAGGACACTCAGGATTTCTCCCTCCCTCAGGTCATGGGTTCTAGTCCCAGACCTCCCATGTAAACAAAAAAAAAAGAAAAAAAAATGTAAAAGGCCAAACTTTTTGAAACAAGAAAAAAAAACTTAAAATGTCAAACTTTCTAAAACGGAAGGAGTAATTATTACTAGAATCTTGCTAGCGAGTGTTTAAGGGCACTATTTAAGCAATCAATAAAAAAAAATATTTCATTACAAACATATACATAAAACTTATCATTTTATTAAATATAACACTTTTCAATAACATTTTACTTCTTTTGATGTTTTGAAAAGTGTCCTAAAAACACTCATTGGCATTTTTCTTTTTATATTAGTATTATTTCTCTATTTTGATAAATAAAAATCTTAATAATCAATCTATATATATCAAATTGGATCATATCAGCCCCAACTGAAATCTTGGGAATGGAACAAGGGTGCTAGTAGCCCCGGGTTCGATTCCCGCTGAAGAGCCAGTCACACAGCTCGCTCCGGATTAGTCTCAAGGGCTCCCTAGTATTAAGGGCGCTCTTGGGAATACCGGTGGTTCCGCAAGGAATTCGGACAAAAAAAATTGGATCATACCAACAAAGGATCAACACTACACAGATGATGAATGACTAATTTTGATTTTTATGGTATGTATAAAAAATGCTATGTTTTGTTCACCAAAAAAAAATGCTATGTTGATAAATACACACTCAATTTGTTGGTAAACACAGCACCCAAAAAAAAAAAAAAAAATTCAATTGATGATTTGGGAACACGTTTGTTGTACCAAAAAATTAGAGTCATTATTTTTGAATGTGCAACATCTTTTGGCCTTTGCAACCATATATCCTCTTTGGTGTGGTGTGTGTCATTTTTTTTTAAATTACACGTAATTTGCTTATTTATTTATTTTATTTAAAATTCTTTATCTTTTCAAGAAAAATATTTTAATTAAAACAATCACAATTATATTTTTTTGCTATAGTTTCATCAATTAAATTGATATGGTTACTAAATCTATTTATTTATTTTTATCATTTATTTTATTTCTCTTCAAGTCAAATATTACTAATTACTAGTAATATAGCAATTTAAATTATTACATTTACAAAAAATAATTAAAATACTAATTATTACTAATTACTAATACTAATTTAAGTGATTACATTTACAAAATTACTTAAAATGCAAAATTACTAATACTCTAAATCACAATTGTTTTATTACTATGATCGATAGATTTTCTAATATACATAACTTTAAAAAAATATTTAGTTATAATATTATGATTATAATATACTCCATTCGTTCTTATTTATTGGTTACATTTAACTAAAACACACAGATCGGTGTGAATAGTTTAACAGAAAATCTATTAATTTTAAACTTTTATCCATTTTACTTACATTACTTCTTTTACGAGAAATTGAACTTAGTTAATAAGAATACTCATTTAAATAAGAATAATTTAATTTTTTTTTAAATATCTCCTAAAATATATAAAGTGATTTACATATGTGAAAAAAAAATTATTCTACAATATAACCCATAAGTAAATGCTAGACATACATTAAATCACTGTCTATCCTACCTCACATTCCAATACAGCCTTGGATATTTTTTATCATGTAAATTTTTAGTTAATTATATTTTATATTTAACTAATATATTTTCGAAAGGTAAAAGTCATTAAAATGAAAGTAGTTTCTCCCAACAAAGATTTTATTCATATACACAATGCAATAAAAATCATATTATATTTGAGAAACACAAACAATTTACCATTTATATTGAGGTTGGTTCATTCAAAACGTGTAATTTAACACATAACTTCTTTTCATATCAAATAAAGTAAATCATGGTAAACTCCACTTTTTATTTTTATTTATATTTACTTCCAAAATAGTAGATTTTAGTGTGATTGGGTTTAGTTCTCTTAATTAGTACATAAACATACTATCTATATATAAAAAGACACCTATTCGAGGCACCACATTTGTCGGAGAAATTTTCGAGACACCACGTTTGTTCCTTAAGGAATACTCGCACTAGAACGATTATAGGAAGATAATCATTATTTATTTGTGAAATAATTGTCCTTAGTTGTCGGAAATTAAATAAATAATTCAACATTTATTTAATTTATCTGTGAAATCATTATCCTTAGTTTCAAAATTTATTTAATCTTATATGTGAAATCATTATCCTTATATTTAAAATTTATTTAATCTTATCTGTTAAATCATTATCCTTAGTTTGACAAGTTTTTCAAATCATTATATATAGTACGCAATATGCATTTGATGACTCATCAATATTATTTTAGCATTTATGTGAATTGGCTTACAAACTTATGGATATTCAGCTAAACATTAATCTCACAATTATATTAGCCTTCAATTTTTTTATTTATTTTTTCGTAATTAAATTTTTCTAATTCTAATAATTCTTGCTCATTTTAATTTATATTATTTGATTCTTAAGTTTCTCTCTAATTACTTATTTACTTTAATTCAACAATCTGTGCAATTTGTGTATACCATTAATCAAAATGTGATTTGTTCAAAATTTTGATCTTGGTATAACTAATTGTGATGTTAGGGAGTAGAGAAAGACAAGTCGAGGAGTCCATCCCAGCAAAGTAAATAATGTAGATAAAATAAATATGGAATATCTTAGATAAAGAGTGTTACATTTTTTATTCTAATGAGGAAGTACGAAATTTATCAAAAAAGTCATTTAGATTTTTTTTTAAACGTAGGGTTTGATTTGAACTCCTACCTTTTTATATAATATTTTTTATTGTTTTTTAATAATAATCTTTACTTGATAATAAAAATAAAAATAATCTTTAATTTAAAATATCTACTATCTATATATAAAAAAGAATTAAAATATCAATAATCCGTGCATTGTACGGGGTAATAGCTCGTTTAATATATATGTACCAAAAGTGTAAATTTTGCATTAATTATATATCAATATAAGGAAAAAAAGAATTGCACCAAACTAGTTTATTGTTTATAAATATAAGGTTGAATGCAATTAGGGTAGTGTTTAGAAATTGGTATTTGCAATAATCTTGTTACTTACTAGAAAGGAAGGGGGTTGGTGAGTCACCAAGTCCCACCACATAGCACATACTAGGTTGGGTGTATAAATAAGAGGCGATTGAAATGTGGGGTTTAACCGCAAGAAGCGTAGTAGCAGTAGTTAGTAGTTAGAGAGCATAGCATTGTGATTGTGATTGTGCCTAACCCATTTTCATTTCCATTTACCCCAAAACCCCCAAACACACACACCCACCCAACCGAGAGAGTGAGTGAGTGAAGAGCGAATATTGTGAGAGAAAAGAAAGAAAGGAAGCATCTTTCAACATACCCACCACTCAACACTCAACGCTCGCGCCGCCCTTCCTTCACCCTCTGTTCTGTTCTGGAGCTGTGGCGCTGCTCTGCTTCAACCCAACCACTGTGGTACTGTTCAATGTTCTTGTTTTATGTGATTGATTTCTTTAAATAATTGTTCTTATTTGCATTGGTGTTAAAATAAAAAAAATAAAAAAAAGAATTTGATTTCTTGTTTACATTTGATTAAGAAGAAATTGTCCAAACACCGCAACCCATTTCTTGAACTTTTTTTTGTTGACAAATCTGTATTTATTTATTTGTAGATAGAAGATTGATTCGGTCTAGTTGTTGATAAAATGGCTGATTCTAGTGGTGAGAATAATAAGAACAAGGGGAAATTAGCTTGTTCTTCTATTGTTCCTGATTCGTCCTCGTCTCTGATTGAGTTCCCTCGGTATGACATTGATTTACCACCATGCGAGATTTCACAAAGTTCAAATGAAATTGATTCATTGGAGGTAGGGTTAGATTCAGATAGAGAAGAACCTGAAGTTCGTATGCGTGAGGTTGTGGATTGGAATGATCCTATTGCAAGCCGGCTTGAGGAGCTACTGTTGTCTAATTTGCAAGCAGTTTTTCAGTGTGCAATGAAGCAGATCATTGAATTAGGGTATAGTGAGGAGGTTGCTGAAAAGGCCCTTTCGAGGAAGGGCCTATACATACAGGAAGGAGACCCTGTCTCAAATGTTGTAAATGACACCCTGAATGTTTTGAAGGGAAAGGATGTTACTACTCCAGATGTTTTGAAAGGAACAGATGCGGCTACTTCGGATGTTGTCTTTCAAAATTTTCAGCACTTTCTCCGTTACACCATGTTGGAGATGATCAGCGTGCTTTGTGAAGTTAGACCATCTTTGTCGGTCAGTGAAGCAATGTGGGTTTTGCTGCTGTGTGACTTGAATGTTTCGCTGGCATGTATTGTGGAAGATTGTCTGAATGTTGCTAGTGATGGGGAAAGCTCTGCCAGTCTTTCTGTTGGCCAAACAAAATCAGAAATTCAAAGCTCCGCCACAATTTCAACTTCCAGTTCGGCTGGGAAGCTTCCAAATCCACCCAACAATAAAAGCCCTCTTGCTTCCCAAGGGGCAAAGCCTCAAGAAGGAAATGCTTCACTGCCAGCCACTGCTGATAGACCTGCAGGAACTTCATGGGACGCTTCAATGGAATGTAAAGCAGGGTCTTGTTCTAAGCGCCATAACAGAAAAGAAATTGCGGCGCTAAGGCAGAAGTTTCTCCATATGGAGAAAGCCTATAGGTCCTGTGGAAAAGGGAGTATAAAAGCAGGGAAGTTTACAAGTATTAGTGGTTTGGTGATTGAAAAAAGAGTCAAGCCACCATCCGAAGTTCATAATCAGCAAACGAAATGTGGCTCTTCTAACCCAACAAGCAAAAAAGGAGTTCATGCAGCTGATGCAACGTGCCATGTTTCAACCAATAGTGCATCTACTTTACCTGCAGGAGGTAGCTCCACAACATTGCCCAATGCAATATCTTCTTCTCCCATTGTGAATGCCAATATTTCAGCATCAGATGCGACTTCCAAACCAAAATCAGCACAAAGCTCCTCTGATGCTCAGAAGATTCTTGATTACTGTGCTGGTATTCCTTATGATGAGTCCTTGGGTAAGTATGTCCCTCAAGACCAGAAGGATGAACTAATTTTGAAGTTAGCTCCTCAGGTACAATTAATGCAGAATGAGCTGCAGGGTTGGAGCAATTGGGCAAATCAAAAGGTTATGCAGGTTACTGCTAAGCTTGGCAAGCTACAGCCTGAGCTTAAAATGCTGAGGAAGGAGAAGGAAGATGCCGAAAAAGATGTAATATATTTTGAGGAGAATGCTGTGAAGAGGATCTCTGAGATGGAGTATGCCACAGAAAATACTAAAAAGCAAATTGAGAATACTACTTCTGCTGCTCTCATGAGAGAGGCAGAAAACTCATTGCTAAAGAATGAGTTGGTTTCTGCCAAGTTGTTGGCTGAAAAGTCAATGACAAGCCATCAAGAAGCACTGGAGAGAGAGCAGATTACTATAAAAAAGGCTCAGTCATTAGAGAGCGAGAATGCTTTGCATCGAGATGAGCTCGAGAGAGAGAAGCACAAGTTATCTAACCTGCATCAGCAGATAGACAAGGAGAAAAATCTTCTAGGCAAGGCTGAGGTATGTGCCATTGAATCAGAACTCACTTAATTACTAATAGTATCAAATTTCGTTCCACTGAAATATGAGTCTACTTTTTTATGCTGCCAATGGATATCTTTGCTGGTATATGCATAATATACTGTTTGAAATGCGCTATTGGTTTATTGGTCCAATCTAGAATCTGATTGACTTGAAGTACTAGAACAACGCTAATCGGTCAAATAATCTATCACACACATCCTCTTATGTATGCTATTTTTACTTTTGCATTTATATGTCACCGGTTCCTTTTTTTTAAATAATAGGATTTCAGTTCTATATGTGGTTTCATTGTTTACATTTGGTGCTTCAAATGGCTTACCAAGTTACTTCCAAACTATAATTGGTGGAAATGTTGCAGGCTAGAGTGGAAAGGGAGAGAGTAGCAAAAGAAAAGCTGCTTGCGCAGGCTGCAGCTATCAAAAAGGAAAGTAAAGAACTTGAAGCACGCAGAAAAGCTGAGGAAGATGGAATCAGAAAGAAGGCAGCCCATAACTTACAGCAATATGTGGAAGAGATCGCAAAGCTTGAAAGAGAGTTGGATGAAATAAAACAGAAATCCGAGTCTGAAAAAATTGCAGTGCTTCGCAAAGGTGAGTCGACGGGGAACAAGAAATCGGGTCCATCTCAAACCATGGTGAGCAGCCAGGCGAAGTCTGTAGCTGGAAGGCTGAGGCGGGAGCGTGAGTGTGTCATGTGTCTATCCGAGGAGATGTCAGTTGTTTTTCTTCCATGTGCACATCAGGTTGTGTGCACAGAATGCAACAAGCTTCATGAGAAACAAGGGATGAAGGAATGCCCTTCTTGCAGGACTCCAATCCAGAGCAGGATTCAGGCTAGATTTGCTCATCAGTAGAACAGGCTGTTGGTTGAAGTTTATTTAGACCATTTTGGCTTTGTCCCAGCTTTCTTAATTTTTTATTTTTGGTTTTTAGATGTTGGTCTTGTCTGAATTTTGATGATTATATATGATGAAAGGACCCAATGTTTTATTGCTCTCTTCATTTATTTCTCAGGCTAGAGTTGCAGTTCCCATATCATATAGACTCCTAATAAGAGTTATTTCTTCTATTCAGGCTATTTTATTCTTGATTTTGCTTGACCGTATAATATACCTTTGCTCATTTGCCACCAGCAAAGTGATTTTCTATGTTTTCAACCTCATTCTCTTCACATATTCAGTGACTGAATATGATTGGCAAGTTTACCCATCCCAACAGCATGCAGCTTGGTGAGCTCTCTGAGCCATATTTCTTGCAAAAGCAGTTTCTCTAGCACTGCAGGCTTTACAAATGCGATATGGCATTCCTCACAAGAGTACATTGTATAGGCAGTTTTTGACCACTGAAGTTTCATGAATCAATTACTTAGGATATAGACTTTATCGTGCTTTGCCATTCCTGTATGAACTAAGATGTGTACTGGACTGGTCATGCAAAAGTACATCTCTCGCCATGTATGACTGGCTAAAGGTAGCTTCAGTAAATATTCATTTCTAAAATCACTATCTATTATCCAAAAAGTAAAATTTCCATTATTCTACTTTTTTTTTCCAATAACTTTGGTAAACTGCTACAATTGATTATTATGTTTAGTACTACCTTGTTATTTATGTGAGGACCGATCTTAAATTATAGATTGATTGAATTAAAATTGAAAATTCTGATGTGAATTATGTTGCAGTCAAGACATCATATTTTAGTCTGAAAATGTACTAGGAGAGCTACCACATTGTTGCTTGCAATACTGTGTGACGTTGATAGAGAATTGACAGAAAAAGCTGTTTTAGTTTATATGCATATTGGCATTCCTAATATTTTAATGTCTTTATCTTGCTTCTTTGGAGGTTTAATTCATATTGATTTTGTTATTTATATTTGCCTTCATTCGTCTCTGCACCTTCCAGTTTTGAATTTGAATGATTAATTGCTAGAGTTTTTGCTTAATTTTCTTGGCATTGTTTGCTGCCACCTTTCTGCCCTTGAATTTTGCACGACCTTCTCTCATTTATTTTTCTGCTCCTAACAACTAGCTTGTGAAATCGATGGAAATTGTATTATCTTAATCTTAAGTACATAATAATTGGTATTCTATTGTTACAGATCCTTCAATTCAAAAGGGGTGCTACTTGAACATTGATGTTATGACTGGTAAAACATATCATTGTATGATATGGTGATATGATATGTTTGTTAATGTAGAAGAATTAGGTTTAGCGCTAGGGAATATGGACAAGAGAGAAATAGCTATAAAATGAGAATGATCTTGAAAGGCATAATGTGATTGATATGATGCAACAAGCAACAAAAGACAAGTTTGTTCCTTTTTCTCTTTTTGATAGCTTGAGGACATATATGCAGTTTGTTCCTAGTCAAATGTGATTTGGTCTTGAATAGATCAACACACAAGCAGGGGGAGAAGCAAACAAGAATAACCAAATGCTGCAATGGGATATGCCTGTTCTTTGTGTTAATTTGTGTTATATGGGGCTCCAATGCTGGTAAGAAAATTATAATAGCCTTTGATTTCACAATTTACATACACCCTTCGGCTTATAATATAAGCAAATCTAACTACTTTCACACTTATTAAAAAGGTTAGTTGATTGTATTTAATTTTCTCAAATTTATAAAAAAAAAATAGATGTATTTTAGGAAAGTAATATTAGGAATGAAACAAAAATTAAATGAGAAAACAATTTTCTAGGTATATTTTCAGAAAGTAGCATTGGGAATGAAATAAAATTTAAGAAGATTAGTTACTTTTGTTTATATTTTAAACCAAATAAAATGTGTTTTTTATTGCTAATATTTCAAGGCGGAGGAAGTATTTAATAGCAATGGGATATGTTTCCCATACAGGTAGCATAATGATGTTTGTCTCTCACTTTTGTTTTATAGATATGTCACTTGTCACCGTTATCAGTATATGAACCTTAAATTAATGACTGAAAGGCATTCCATTTATCCTCTTGGTACTTAAAATTAGTTTATAAAAATTTATTAGAAGTAGAACATAACCTAAATTTTGATATGTTTTAATATCATTTACATTCCAATCAGGACGTTCTGGTGTACCTGGGATTAGTGGTACAACTTGCTTGAGGCAGTATCAAATTAGGTGGATACTTTCAAGGGACAGGCCAAAAGGGAGAGAAGTTGTGAAATATGGAAAGCCTGTTGATCCTCACTATCTTCCAAGACAGTTTGAATGAGGTAATCTACTGATCTTCACTGAACACTTTTCCTGACTAACTTTTTATGGGTTCTTCCATCAATTCATGGCTGCATGTGATTCTATATATTTGAGAAAATAATGCACGATGGCATGGGTGACGGGTAGAAACCAATCATCTTCATTATCTACTGCTGTAATCTTTTCACTAACATAGGAACCATTTCTCAGGACCTATCCAGTATAATTTAGAATTTTCTAGTAAAATTTCAAAATCACAAAGAGAGAGGATAGCTGGTGTCAACTTTTCGTGTCTCGGATTATTGTAATAATTATATATGCTTTACCTTACACATCACAATGCTCCTAAATTACTATTTATAAATTCGAAATCTACATTTCAGGATAATGCTGTTAGTGCTGATCTCATTCTAAACCGTGAGCAATTTGAGTGGTGGGCCTTTCGAGATATTCAGGCATCAAATATAAGTGGAGTTTGTAAGTTACGCAAGTTCAGCATATGGGGGCTTTACATAACCTTTGTTCTTGCTGTTGGACGTTTTATCAGACTCCAATGCTCTGACTTAAGGATGAGAATTCCCTATGAGAACCTACCTTCCTGTGACAGGTACTGCAGATTTCTTTCCTGAAGATGGCATTACAAATGATAATAAAAATTTCCCCATTCTTCCCATAAGCATATGTCAATCCAATTCATTGGGACTTCACATGAATTATTCTCCTAGGGGATTGATAGTATCCTTATTTAAGATACGCCTCGTGGTATAACTTAGATTGCTTACTGCTGCACGCTTCTCATGTAGGTTGATTGCAATCTGCGAGGATATATATGCTGCAAGAGCAGAGGGAGAGCTTGGAATCGAAGAGGTTCTTTACTGGACACTAGTGAATATATATAGGTCCCCGCACATGTTGCTCGAGTACACAAAGCCTGATTAAAACTTGCACGGTTCAACAACACTAACCTCCTGGTCACTAACAACTAACAAGGCTTGACGCTCACATATGGTTTGACTCCCACACACTGTACCAGTGACACCCCAACCGTTTTTGGTCGGAGCTTGGATTAGTACCACGCAGGTTGAAGCCCCGCATGATAGGATTAAGACCAATGTTGCAACATTTTAGGTGCGGTCTGCAAGCATTTCTATGAACAGATTGGCAAAAGAAGCATCGTGATTCATGATGCAACTATATCTAACACTGATTTTAATCATTATTTTTAGAGAATCATGTACTAAAAAATTAGAGAAGTCAATGGTGAGTTAGTGAGGTACATATGTACAGTTGTTGAGTAAGAAGAGCAGTGTTCTCTACCCCTTGTCTATCCTTTTTTCACTCATAAAATGGAAAGATTGATTCGACGGAAAATTGAAATGAATTTTTTTAAAAGGAAAGACTAAAATGAAATTAGAATATCATCATGTAATAATAACATGACTACTTGGCAAATACTATCTCTCTGTTGTAGATGACAATGCTCAACCTCCTGAAGCTGGAATTAAAAAGGCTATGTATTCGCTACACCGAAATCAAAATCTCGAATCCACTTACAATGTGTCACTGTGTCGATAATTCCCAACGCTAATAATGGCCAAAAAATAAATAAAGATCTGGCAAATTGAAAACAATACCCTCAAGCAATTCCTCATGTGCAGATCATAAATGTTGCACTTAATCCTCTCATGCACAATCATTGCTCATTGGATTCCAATAGCAAAATGGGAGCACCAAGCATTATCGCCACACATTTGCATATTGCCACCCGCTGTCATCACATCACCGCATGTAACGCTGCCTCCTCCTCGAACATGCAGGATTTGATGGCGTTGAAAATGTGTAAGCTTCGTATCTGCAATGTAGGATTGAACCCATTGAACCACCCTATATGCTGATGATGGTTTTATTTTCCTTTTTGCCGTCGGTATAAGGTTGCACAGTCACACACGGTTAGTAGGGTGGGTTGGGGATAGGGAGGGGTCGGGCCATTGGGATAGGGATGACGTAAGATGAATAAAATGATAAATAGGGAGCACAAATGCTCCTAGAAACAATGAAGACTGAACCTACAATTAACCCTACCATTGAACAGCTTATGTATCTAATCTCCGTTAGGAAGAACTAAAGAAGTTTAAGTTTAGTTGGTCATAGCTAACCACATCACAAGCATAGACAAGAGAGATATAGGACAAAACCCAGATTTATAAAAGAAGGAAACGAATATGGTAGATATCTCTGGGTTTTTCTTTTACATTTAAACAAAGACAAAACACAGTGAATATCTGCCTAGGTTTGGGATCACATTTAAATAGCATACACAAACATAAGGATCTATCACAACAAATACAAAGCCGAGAAGTTTTGGCGTACATAGTCTAGGGTTGAAATATATTTAACAAACCAACCAAAATGACCATCTATCTAATACAACATGCAAGCTTGCCTTGACACATTTCTCAAAGATCATTTTTGGGTTGCTTGACTTTTTTGATAGAAGAATCCTTCTGCTGAAAAATCTCTGGGATAGTGTCTTGCATGATCTTTGGAGATGAAAAATCAAAGTCTGTAACAGATATACCTTCATATTGAGGATTATCTCTTAGGTATGCTGCTATCTCATTGCGGGTTCTCAGCTTTTTCCCTGTAGGAGTGATGTAGTAAGCATCCAATTTAGAGTAATCCTTTCTGAGCACCAAGCTTTTCTTAAAACCTTTGGGAGTCTTTGGGAGGTTAGGCTTGTCAATGACCCATGTCCGAGTCGAATCATAATTAAGATCAGCAGGAACATCACATGAACGATTTGGTTTGTTGCTGCAATAAAATGGTTCCTGAATGACTTTGTGCCTAATCTCTTCAAACTCCTCTTGTGTATCAATCACTCTCCATTTCATGCAACTATTGCACTGTGCGGCATATACATCAACCGAACCCCGAGTCATCATCAGCGATTATCTCTGTCACAATAATTTGGCAACGGTTTAGAATGCAACATAATTTCAGCTCTATCAATTAAGCTCAATAACAAGATTTCAGATTTCACAAATATGCAGACTTGCATCTCAATTTTTAATCTATAATCTGTTAGGTTTGGCAAGCAACAACAGTATGCAACTATGGATTCGGCTACATACCTGGTAGGGGGTACAACATTTCCTTAAAAACTAGAATACGGATACGCTAATGTACATACACACGCACATACATATACATACATTAATATCAATATGACAAGAAGTAACAAAATTGCACAGCAATTAAAGCAAAACTGTAGCAAATCCGTAGTAAAAATTAAGAACAATGTCAACAAACACATGTATGTTTACAATGTCAATAAACACAATATTAGTAAACACACACTCACACTGTATAGAATAAAATAGATGATATTAATAAACGAGTAAACTGTCACTTTAGTCTCTGAATTTACGCAACACTTTCACTTTAATCCTTGAAATTAACAAAATTGTTTTTAAGTCCCTGACTTTGTAAAAAGTCATTCACTTTAGTCCCTAAAATAACAAAATTGCTTTTAGGTCCCTGACTTTGTAAAAAGTCATTCACTTTAGTCCCTGAAATTAACAAAATTGCTTTTAGGTCCCTGATTTTGTAAAAAGTCATTCACTTTAGTCCCTGAAATTAACAAAATTGCTTTTAGGTCCCTGACTTTGTAAAAAATTTGACTTTAGTCCCTCAAATTAGTGAATGACTTTTTACAAAGTCAGGGACCTAAAAGCAATTTTGTTAATTTCAGGGACTAGAGTGAAAGTACTGTGTAAATTCAGAGACTAAAGTGACAGTTTAGTCATTAATAAACACACAATCTCAATAATCGCACAGAATATCAATAAACAGCTAAACGCACGAGTACATGACATGACACGGCATAGGAGAAAGCCATAAACATGAAAGATAACGAGTGAACGACTGACAAATAGCTTATTTATACCAAAGATCTGGGTATCACAGAAGAAGAAATAGAAGAAGAAAATAAAAAAACACTTACGATGTTAGTAAAAAAAAAAAAAGAGAGAGAGAAATATACACATGTCATGTGACTAGTAATGAATGATACCGACAACACGTATGTCGTTGTTTTTTTTAAGATTAATGGGTGTGCCTTTTTAACTTGAAAGTCCACGATCATAAACATATGAATAATGAATGATGCATTCATGCTGTAAAATATTTTGCACTGTTGGTGCACCATCTATTTTTCTTTTCTATTGCAATTAATCTCTATATTTTAAATTGGGCTAAACTAAGTAGTCGGCCCCTTATCTTAATTTTTAATTTCAAATTAATCTCTTACGTATTTTTTGTTATCATATTGATCACTTATATTTCTTTTCACTGTTCATACTATATGAATCAATTAGATATGCACAGTCCGCGTAAGACAGCCCAGTTGGTGGCTGCAGGGACACTTAGGATTTCCCCCTCCCTAGGTCATGGATTCTAGTCCCAGACCTCCCATGTAAACCAAAAAAAAAAAAAAATTAGATATGCACACATATCACTTCTCTCTTCAACTTTGCAAATGTGAACCAATATGGGATGTTGACAAGTAAGACGAATAGTGACTTATAAACCAATTTAATATAAAAAAATATGAGAAACCAATAAGATACCAACAAAACATAAGAGATCAATTTGAAACTCAAAAATAAAGTAAGAGATAAATACGTAATTTAGCCTTTAAATTGTAGTAAACTTTTCAAGATCTATTTCTTCTATTTATGCTGTTTTGATAGATAAAAAATATAAGATAAAGAAGTATGTAATGGAATATGAATAGTTATGGTAATTTTCCATTATTTGTTAGTTAATTTATCAATAATAAAATATAATGAAATTTTCCTTTCCAAATCTACCAAAATTGTTTTCCCTCAAATTTTTAGAGGAATCAAAGGGATGAGAAACTTTTTATGCCCATTCTTTTTTGTCCAAAATTTTGATTAGCGATGACAACAAAGTTAGAAATGTGTCATGAATATTGTTGTTTCCATCCCCGCTTTTAATTTTAGTATATTTCTATCATGCAATCCAAAATTGGATGATTGTTATGCAATCTTTTCTTAAATTAATAAGAAGTTGTCATCTATGCATGTCATGTCATTATTTGAAGTAATTAAAATTAGTTTTTTGCAATTTAGTCCAACATAAAAAGTAAATTAAAAATTTAGTCCTTTGTACCTATAGACAAATTATAACTTTTAATTTAAAAGAAAAATTAAAGTTGTTTGTATAATTTGTCTATAAGTAAAAAAGATTAAATTTTAATTTACTTTTTATGTTGGACAAAATTGCAAAAAAAACTAATTTTAACTACTTCAAATAATGACATGGCATAGGTGACAACTTCTTATTAGTTTAAGAAAAAGTTACGTAGCAACCATCCAATTTTGGATTGCATGTTAGTAAGTCCCTTATATTCCCCCTTTTTCATTTTGGGAGAATTTTCCCCTAATCCCCATTCCCCGCTTTTTTTTTATAAGGTTTTGTGAATTATTATTAAATTTAAAAAATAATTAAAATCCAATAAAATGAAAATTGGTACTAGTATTATGAAAAAAATAAATCTTAAATATAAAGTTCGATACTTCTTAATTGAGCAATGATTGAAAGACCTATCTAAAGAGACCTATTCATAAGCCTACATATTAGGATCTTGACATTTGTCATTTAAGTTCTTTTATTTAATTTTTTTAAACTTGAAAATAACAAATATCGTAATCTTATGTGTAGGTTTGTAGGCTTGTAGTTCTCTAAATCATTTTTATTCTTTTTAGCCAAATTAAGTGAAAATTTAAAGTTGACATAAAATTAAATAAATTCAAATAATATGTTTAAAATCCAATAAAAAAAATGTCAAGATCAAAACATTAAATTCAATCATTTTAACTAATTTAATAAAATAATATAAATAAAAATAAATTTATCTATGTACTGTAATATATTTTTATATACTGTATGATATTTTTTAAATGATATTTTTTGTATAATATTTTCGAAAATGTGAACCCTACTGGACGGGGGCATGATCTCCAGTCTCCACCCCAATTCCCAAATTGTTTTAGAGGATATTTTCTTCCTTGTCCCATCCTCCTGGAAAAATCTCCACCCACGCATTTCCCAATAAACCGTCCAAGCGAAAATTCCAAAATTCAAATACTCCTATAAATTACTCTCATCTTTACTCTCAATTATAACCTCTCTTTTTCTTTTCTTTTAATGGAATCATAACCTTAACACACCACCCTCTCAACAAAAAAAAAAAAAAAACACACACTAACACACCACATATTTTTAAATACATCTACATGCATGCTTATTTATTCTTCCATTTAATTCATTTTCCATTTAGTATAAGTACATTTAATTAGCATAATTACAATTATAATTCTTACTATATATTCATCAATACTGATATAATTACTAAATCCATTCACTTTTTTTATTTAATTTATTTTCTTTCTAAGACAAGTATTTTCAACCACGAGTATTAATTTTTAAACATTACCTTCTTAAAAAAAAATTTTAAAATACTACTATTACTATTAGTATTATTTCTCTATTTTGATAGATAAAAATCTTAATAATCAATCTATATCTATCAAATTAGATCATACTAACAAATGATCTACACAACACAGATGATGAATGACTGCTTTTGATTTTTATCATAAGTATAAAAAATATTATGTTGATAGATACACACTCAATTTGATGATAACTATGGCAAAAAATAAAAATAAATAAAAAATCAATTGATTGAGAAACACATTTGTTGTACCAAAAAATTAAAGTCATTATTTTTGAATGTGCGACATCCTTTGTTCTTTAATTTCCATCCATATCTTCTATGGTGTGGTGCGAGTCTTTTTTTTTTTTTAATTACATTTAACTTGCTTATTTATTTTTTCATTTAATTATTTATATTTTCAAGAAAAATATTTTAATTAAAATAATCACAATTATATTTTTGCTATAGTTTCATCAATTAAATTGATATGGTTACTAAATCTATCCATTTATTTTATTTCTCTTCAAGTCAAATATTACTAATTACTATTAATACCAATTTATGAGTTAGAGTCCGTTAACACCAGGTGTAAGTCTTGCTCAATTACACCTTTAAATAGCTTTTTATATATTATAAAAATTATCAATCCAACCGTTGAATTATATGTTATTATCATGATGATCATGCATACCAAATTTTAGATCATTCTGAGATTCATAGTTATGCAATCTAATAATGCATATTTACTTATATTTCAAATATCGTATTATCCGTTAAAATAGAGTGGTGAGATGAAGTATCAAATAATTTTTATATTCTATGAAATTTTGTAGACTTGATCTACTTGATTAGAACTTTAAACTCAACGATTGGATTGATAAATTTCATAATATATAAAAAGTTATTTGAAGGTGTAAGTGAACAAGACTTACACATAGTGTTAACGGATCCTAACTCTTTAATTTAAATGATTACATTTACAAAATTAATTAAAATACTAATTACTAATAATAATTTAAATGATTACATTTACAAAATTATTTAAAATACTAATTATTACTTAAAATACAAAATTACTAATATTCAAAATCACAATTATATTATTACTATATGATTGATAAATTTTCCAATAGACTATAACTTTAAAAACAAATATTTATTTATAATTTTTTAATAAGATTATGATTGTAATATATTTCATTCGTTCTTGTTTATTGGTCACATATAACCAAGACATACGGATCAATGTGAATAGTTAACTCATTTTATTTTTAACAGAAATTTTATTAGTTTTACATTTTTACCCATTTTACTTGTAATACTCATTTTATGAAAAATCGAACTCAATTAATAATAAGAACACTCATCTAAAAGAAATAGTTAAAAAAAATTAAATATCTCCTAAAATATATAAAATGACTTATATATGAATAAATAATTATTCTAGAATATAACCTACATATAAATATAGAAGAAATAAGTGTGAGACGTACATTAAATCGCTATCTATCCTACCTCACATTCTGATGCAACTTTAAATATTTTTTATTATGTAAATTTTTATTTCATTTTATTTTATATATAACTAATCTTTTTCAAAAGGTAAATATTAAAATGAAAGTAGTTTCTCCCAACAAAAAATTTATTTATATATACAATAAAAATAAAATTCCTAATATTATATTTAAGGAACACAACTATTTATCATTTATATTGAGCTTGGTTCATTCAAAACATATAATCTAACGCATAACTTCTTTCCATATAAAATAAAATAAATCATGGTCAAACTCCACTACAATTTTTTTAAAAAAATTTATTTACTTCAAAACTCGTAGATTTTAATGTGATTGGGGTTTTTTTTTTTTAAAAAAAAAATTTCTCTCAATTGATATATGAGTTTAATTTATTTTTTGATGTACACCAACCGGTGTCCGGATCTGGTTTAACCAGAACCCAACTCATCCGATCCGACTCAACTGAGCTCGCATTAAGCGGTAGGGGTCTCCCAGCAGGGGTTGCTCCATACTCAAGGCTCAAATTCGAGACCAGTTGGTTAAGAGACCAAATGAGCTACCACTTGACTAACTCATCATTGGTATATATGAGTTTAATTTATATGCATTGAAAATGTAAAGTTTTTTAATATATTCAAATCACACCTAACGGTCAATATAAAATCACAAATAAAAAAAATGTAAATCCTAATACTAACTTGTGTTCAAAAGTATTTTTGGTATACCGACAAGGCCCAACGTATTTGGTAGATGGCTGGATTCCTTAAGTATGACGTGATTTTGTTGGTGGAGACAAAACTCACCATGATAATCCCTATGCCTTGGAGGGAATTAGTCTTTAACTTTCGGCTGGAGGATGGCCTTGATACAAAAAAAAGTATTTTTGGTATACTTATTAAAAAAACTAATAGAGTAAAAAAATTAAAAATACATTTTTTAGAGATTTTTAAGATATGATATAACGTATATTTATAATTATTTTTCTAATTCTAAATTTTTTGCATTATTTATATATCAATATAAGGAAAAAAATTTCACATATTAGGAAAAAAAGAATTGCACCAAACTAGTTTCTTATATTTTGTAAAGATATGGTTGAATGGAATTAGTGTTTAGAAATTGGTACTAATCTTCTTAGAAAGGAAGGGGGGTTGGTGAGTCACTGAGTCCCACCACATGGGTTGGGTGTATAAATAAGAGCATAGCATAGCATATCCCAGAACCCAAAACTCCAAACACACACCGAACCGAGTGAGTTAAGAGCGAATAATGTGAAAGAAAACAAGCATCTTTTAACACATACCAAACTCTTGAATACCCTCACATCATCATGATCATGGTCATCGTCATCGTCATCATCTCTGTAACGTTCCATTGCTGAGTGTGATTTGAGAAATAAAAAGATTGCGTGCGTAAGTTATTATTACTCCCTCCATCCCATTTTGGTTTTTTAAAAAAAGTAATTTTCTTTTGTCAATAATTAATGAAAAATCTTAAAAATTTTATATTATCGTAAAGATTTATATTATGTTAAAAATCTTAAAATTAATAAATGAAAAATTTTAAAAATTGTAAAAATAATATGAAAATTTGTGTGATAAAAATTTGTAATTAATGAATGAATCATTCATTATTTTTTATTTTGAAAATAGAATCATGCAATATATTAAAAAGATATTATCTTATTTTTGTTGACTTCTTTGACTTTTATCAAAATAATGGGACGCTGACAATACTATTCATTTTCCCTGTTTATTGTCTTTTGCCATTTTCTGGGTTTCTTTTTTTTTTTTTGGGTCTCTTTTGTCTCTTTTTTCTTTATTAATCTTTTTTTTTCTTTATTTTTTTTTTTCATTTTTATTTTGTTAGCTGGTGCATTGAGTGTTTTTTCCATGCATCAGTTACCTCTTTTATTTTTGTTTTTTTTTTTTTTTTGGTATGTGTTGGTTGTCAATGTTCTATTGGTATGTGGTTGCAGTTGGCTGCTCTCTATTTTCACTATATAAACCCTCTGCTTGGGGATATGTTTGCTTACCCTCATTTCACTTCTAACCATTTTTTTATTTTTTTATTTTTTTAATGCAGTTCCCATTAGAGAGAAAGCCCTCACTTTGCCCCTCAATCGATTCTCAGTAAAGGCATGTGTGTGTGTTTCTCCACCTCCTCTTCTTGAATTTCTAGTTCCTTTTTACTTTGTTTTCTTTATTATTATTATTATTATTATTATTATTATTATTATTATTATTATTATTATTATTATTATTATTATTATTATATGTTGTGTACTTGTTATATGCCTATGTAAATTTTATTTATTTTCCATTTATTTTTTATGATGATTAAAAAAAATGTTCCTATTTGCATTGGTGTTAATTCTAATGTACTATTCAATGTTCTCGTTTTGTGAATGATTTTTTGGAAAAAAAAAATATGTCTTATTTGCATTGGTGCTAAAAATAAATTGATTTCTTCTTTACATTTGATGCTGATTAAAAAAAAAATTGTCCAAAAATCACAACCGATTTCTTGAACCTTTTTTTTATACAAATTTGTATTTATTTATTTGTAGATAAAAGATTGATTCTCAAAGAAATTGGGTGATTCGGTCTAGTTGTTTCCGAAATTGATAAAATGGCTGATTCTAGTGGTGAGAACAAGCGGGATAATAAGAACAAGGGGAAATTAGCTTGCCCTTCTATTGTTCCTGTTGCTGATTCATCCTCATCTCTAATTGAGTTCCCTCGATATGAAATTGATTTACCACCAGACGAGATTTCACAAAGTTTAAATGAAATCGACTCATTGGAGGTAGGGTTAGATTTGGATAGTGAAGAATCGAAAGTGCGTATGCGTGAGATTGTTGATTGGAATGATCCTATTGCAAGCCGGCTTGAGGAGCTACTGTTGTCTAATTTGCAAGCAATTTTCCGGTGTGCAATGAAGCGGATCATTGAATTTGGGTATAGTGAAGAGGTTGCTCAAAGGGCCCTTCCCCTTTCAAGGAAGGGCCTATACATACATGAAGGAGACCCTATCTCAAATGTTGTAAATGAAATCCTAAACCTTTTGAGGGGAATGGATGTTGCTACTCCGAATGTTTTGACAGGAAAAGATGCGACTACTTCGGATGTTGTCTTCGAAAACTTTCAGCACTTTCTCCGTTACACCATGTTGGAGATGATCAGCGTGCTTTGTGAAGTTAGACCATCTTTGTCAATCAGTGACGCAATGTGGGTTTTGCTGTTGTGTGACTTGAATGTTTCGCTGGCATGTATTGTGGAAGATTGTCTGCATGTTGCTAGCAATGAGGAAAGCTCTGGCGGTCTTTCTGTTGGCCAAACAAAATCAGAAATTCAAAGCTCCGATACAATTTCAACTTCCAATTCGGCTGGGAAGCTTCCAAATCCACCCAACAATAAAAGCCCTCTTGCTTCCCAAGGGGCAAAGCCTCAGAAAGGGAATGCTTCACCGCTAGCCACTGCTGATGGACACTCAGGAACTTCATTAGACCCTTCAATGGAATGTAAAGCAGGGTCTTGTTCTAAGCGCCATAACAAAAAAGAAATTGCGGCTCTAAGGCAGAAGTTTCTCCATATGGAGAAAGCTTATAGGTCCAGTGGAAAAGGTAGTATAAAAGCAGGGAAGCTTTCAAGTATTAGTGGTTTGGTGATTGAAAAAAGAGTCAAGCCACCATCTGATTTTCATAATCAGCAAATGAAATGTGGCTCTTCTAACCCAACAAGCAAAAAAGGAGTTCATGCAGCTGATGCAACATGCCATGTTTCAACCAAAAATGCGTCTACTTTATCTGCAGGAGGTATCTCCACAACATTGCCCAATACAATATCTTCTTCTCCCATAGTGAATGCCAATATTTCAGCAGCAGATGCAACTTCCAAACCAAAATCTTCACAAAGCCCCTCTGATGCTCAGAAGATTCTTGATTACTGTGCTGGTATTCCTTATGATGAGTCATTAGGTAAGTATGTCCCTCGAGACCATAAGGACGAACTAATTTTGAATTTAGCTCCTCGAGTAAAATTAATGCAAGACGAGCTGCAAGGTTGGAGCAACTGGGCAAATAAAAAGGTTATGCAGGTTACTGCTAAGCTTGGCAAGCTGCAACCTGAGCTTAAAATGCTAAGGAAGGAGAAGGAAGATGCCGGAAAAGATATAATATATTTTGAGGACAATGCTGTGAAGAGGATATCCGAGATGGAGTATGCCATAGAAAATACTAAAAAGCAAATTGAGGATATTACTTCTGTTGCTCTCATAAGAGAGGCAGAAAACTCATTTCTAAAGAATGAGTTGGTTGTTGCTAAGTTGTTGGCTGAAAAGTCAATGACAAGCCATCAAGAAGCACTGGAGAGAGAGCAGATTACTATAAAAAAGGCTCAGTCATTAGAGAGCGAGAATGCTTTGCATCGAGAAGAGCTTGAGAGACATAAGAACAAGTTATCTAACCTGCATAAGCAAATAGACAAGGAGAAAAATCTTCTAGCCAAGGTTGAGGTATGTGCCATTGAATCAGGAATCACTTAATTACTAATTCATCAAAATTCGTTCCACTTAAATATGAGTCTACTTTTATATATTGCCAATGATTATCTTTGCTGGTATATGTACAATATACTATTTGAAATGAGCTATTAGTTTATTGATCCAATCAAGAATCTGATTAGCTTGAGGTACCAGAACAACTCTAATTGGTCAAATAATTAATCACACGCATCCTCTTATGCTTGCTATTTTCACTTTTGCATTTATATGTCATCGGTACCTTTTTTTTAAATAACAGGATTTTAGTTCTATCTGTGGTTTCATTGTTTACATTTGGTACTTCAAACGGCTTATCAAGCTACTACCAAACTATAATTGGTGGAAATGTTGCAGGCTAGAGTGGAAAGGGAGAGAGTAGCAAAAGAAAAGCTGCTTGCGCAGGCTGCAACTATCAAAAAGGAAAGAAAAGAGCTCGAAGAACGCAGTAATGCTGAGGAAGATGCAATCAGAAAGAAGGCAGCCCATAACTTACAACAATATGTGGAAGAGATTACAAGGATTGAAAGAGAGTTGGATGAAATAAAACAGAAATCCGAGTCGGAAAAAGTTGCAACGCTTCGCAAAGGTGAGTCGACGGGGAACAAGAAATCGGGTCCATCTCAAACCATGGTGAGTAGCCAAGCGAAATCTGTAGCTGGAAGGCTGAGGCGTGAGCGCGAGTGTGTCATGTGCCTATCTAAGGAGAGGTCGGTAGTTTTTCTTCCATGTGCACATCAGGTTGTGTGCACAGAATGCAATAAGCTTCATGAGAAACAAGGGATGAAGGACTGCCCTTGTTGCAGGACCCCAATCCAGCGAAGGATTCAGGCTAGATTTGCTCATCAGTAGAAGATGCTATTGGTTGAAGTCTATTTAGACCATTTTGAATTTGTCCCAACTTTCTTAATTTTATTTTTTTTTTGGTTTTTAGATCTTGGTTTTGTCTGAATTTTGATGCAATTCACATATGATGTGATCCCCCTCCCCCCCCCCCCTAAAAAAAAAGATAAAGATAGACAAGAAGTCCTAAGTGACAGGTAAAAAGAAGTCCTAAGTGACAAGTAAATGTAATGTCTGTTTATGCTTAAAAAGTATAAAGGAGCAAAGCGAATATTGATATATAAAGGATAAACTTGAAAGAGTTTGGGCTTTTTAAACTTTCTTCTTAAACATTGGCATATATTCCATTGAGTAATAGATTATGAATCCTCCATTATATCCCCAGACCCCAACTTTAGACATGAAATTAGTATAATGCTCTAATTAAAAAAATACTATAATACAAACTCCATTTTTATATCCCCAAACCCCAGTGGCGGAAAACCATTTTCTGACTCGGGATTCTCGAAATTTATGCTTATCTTCCGACACCAAGGTCTCGGAAAAATAGTTAATATACATACAACACATTTTCGAGAGATGGATCTCGTAATATTTATAAATTTTCCGAGATATGGATCTATGAATTTTAAACTGGTTTTGGAATAGATTTATCTTCAGATAGAACATGTTCATTCTCTTCTCTTGAGCCTTGGCTTTCTTTCCAGGGTGTTTCTTTGTCCCATCTTGTTACCAGCTAATTGTAAAACTGAGACAAAAACATCAAGCTCTTCAAGACTCAAGCTCCATTCCTTAATAAATTCAATTTCCGGCAATATTAGCCAAAGTAGGAACCACCACCATGCCCTTCAGTTTTCAATCCAAGATGCGCAGTAAGATTCACAATATGTTGCGAAATTTCACATGCAGGAGGAATTTGAAACTTGATACTCACCTATAATTGCAAATCCAAGCACGAATAGTAACACGAAAATGAAGAGGAAAACGAACACAAACACAAACACGAAGGTGGAGAAGAAATTGGGTTTTGAGAGAGAACAATAACATTGCCGACTAGAGAGAAGAATCAAAGTAGAGGGAGTGAAGGCGCAGCTCAGGGAAACAGAAGCGAGCAAAAAGGGAAGATGAGGAGGTGAGAGGAATAATAGAAATATTCAAGGGTATTTTTGTCTTTTCCAGTGTAAAGTTGGGGTTTGGAGATAATAAGGGGGTTCATAATCTATTACTCTATTCCACTGTAACTAAGAACTAAAAATGCGAATGAATGCAATATTGAATGCTTTTGGTAAGGGATCGATCTTAAGCCCATGACCTGCATAACATTGCATTGGAGCATGCATTGTTTCCTCAAAACTACATTCTCGAGCCATCAATTGGAATTCACATGTGGTAAGTTGTGAGGTCCATTTGTCAATGAATTGAAGGGTTGAAGTAAAATTTTAGTTGAATTGCTCAAGTCATTGCAAAATTTGAGATAATGTAAAAAAATTAAGTAGGACCATTTAAGAACCATTTGTGAGATGTATGACTGGAGTTGGAGATGCTCTAACAGCACCTTTACTCTTTTTTAATCTCCAACATCCATATGTGCTTGTTTTCTTCGTGCATGTATGTGAGGTTTAAGTAATACTCTTTTTTAACATTTGTTGAACACATAAAAGGGAAAGAGAGAAATGGATGACAATAATAAGTTTTGTAATAAACCTTTGTCCCTTATTTGGGTAAAAGGCATTTTCCCCTTCTACAAGCCTAAAATGTGATGCGTGTACAATCTGGAAACAAAGAAAATACTGTGCAAAATTTCATATTTAATGCACGATAAATTAAAAAAAAACTCATAAATGATACCCAGCTCAATGAATGTCTTGGGTTTAAGTCCTTGGGAATGTAGCTGTATAAAACTTGATAGGGAGAGTTTTGTCGTTCGTAGTGATCAACTCAAATAATCTGTAGAGTTTTATTCTTCTTATTTTTGTTTTTATATGTTTTACTTCTGTTTCTCTTTCTGTCCTTAATCTAAACAGCTAGGTTAGTTCCATGGAGAACACTGAGGGGCAATAAGCTTATCGTAAAAATTAGACGACATGTGTTCAAAGGGATTCTCTATGAACAAGGTCCAAAATTATCCTCTTTTTGTACCTTTCGTGGGACAAATGTTGCTCTTAAATTAAATCAAATTAAAAGCTAAACTGAGCAAGGTTTAAATTTACAGTGCATTTTAAAAAAATTCCGAGTGCGGAAGAAAGGGAAAAATAGAAAAAACATGAGCACCCAAAAAAATAGAACTCGATAAGTAAAAAAAATGGGGGGTTTGTATTTGAAAACATCAACCAAGAGAAAAAAGGACAGAACTTTTCGATTTCCCATAGACAAGGAAGCACCGATACTTCATATTTGTCGCTGTATCGTGTTCGATATCGTGTCCGATACGTATCGTGTACCGTGTCAGACACGTATCTATTTTAGATACTTTTAACCATTTACTTTAACATTTTATATTTTTTTGTCGTATCACCGTGTCCCGTGTCGTGTCGTATCCGTATCGCGTGTCGTGTCCGTGCTTCCTTGCCCGTAGAAGAGAAAAGAAGCAAAATAAATTTAGAAGGATGGGGGTTTGTATTTGACAGCGACTTCAAAGATGTTTTCAAAGATGTTGTATTGAATGAATCTTCCACTGTGGCTCAAAGTCGCCGGAATATTTTTATCGGAATATTCGCCGGTGCTGGGGGATGCTGCAGGAAGAAGAGGATGAAGACAAATTGATAATGGGACATTACGAGGGAATGACTCAAATGCATGGAAATATGAAACATGCATCGGTGCATGTGATAATTTTATTTTTGCTTTTTAATTTTTTTTTAATATATATTTATTCAGAATATTTTTTAACACAAGTTCGTATACAGATTTATCAGAATATGTAAATTTTGAATACAGTTTTACTCAGTACAGTTTTTTAAGAACACAGAGTAAAGAAAAGAATAAATCTAAATTATAAAAATCACTTATATATTCTGATAAATCTATATACGAACTTGTGTTAAAAAATATTCTGAATAAATCTATATTAAAAAAATTTAAAAAGCAAAAATAAAATTTTAACATGCACCAATGCATGTTTCATATTTCCATGCATTTGAATCATTCCCACGTTACGAGTTTTTAATCAGGACACCCATAGGTTTTCATTTAAGTCATTTATTAAATTTAGCAAACAAATCCAGCAACTGGTAGGTTCTTGCTGAAAAACCATTGGATACCCACAGTATCCGGTAAAAAACGGAGTGCACAGTTGCACCTTTTCTTTCCCGAGTGCAAGGCAAAATGTTGTTTTTATTATTCTTACCAGAGTGTCGCAAATGTAGGAAAAGAACAAGATAATGAAGAGAAAGAGTGTATTCAAATTAGAGGTGATAATTTATCTATTCAAATTATGTGAACTAGTCTGATCTTACTGAGCTTTTTTTTTGCCAAACTCTGATTCAAACAATCTTCAAACAGGATGCATCTCAAACGAGAAGAAGGATACCTTCATATCTCACCATTTTATCATAAGTAAAGTTGTTGCCATCCCTAACTAAGCTCTTGAAACCATCAATTTCAAATCTTGTAAATTCCAAGAAAATAATGAAAAATAGTACTCCGTATAATAAGGACCGGAGGAGAAGTAAAGTTTGACATGTAAAAAGAAAGTAGGAGTATCTTACCATTCTTACCAAAACGTTGCAACCATGAGGAAAGAACAGTGAGGCTAATTAAAAGAGAGAAGCAAGGAGAGAGATCGAGAAAGATCAGAGCTTTTTCATACAATCTTCAAATTAAAGGAAAAATTCACTATCTTAAACACGAAGAAGAACACTGTCACATCTCAGATGTCACCACTCCATCATCTTCATCTTGAATAATGAGGGTTTGTCATTGAATCATTTGGTCAATTGGGATCTGTAACTCATCTATTGCGATAGAAATTGGGAGTTAAAGTCTGTCGGCAACATTTGTCTTTCCTTTTATGACGTATGTGAGGTGTCCAAATTAAAACATAAGCAGGTGTCCTTTAATTACATGATTTATTAGATATTCCCTCCGTTTCAAAAGTATTGTTTTTTTAGCCTATGTACCGTGTTTCAAAAGTCTTATTCTTTTGCAAAATCCAATACATAATAAATGCTATTTTTTTCAACACACCCTTATTTATTACACTCTTTTTCACTTTCAATACTTTTCTCTTTCTTCAATAATGATTATATAGGGGCATTAGAGTCAAAACACCATAAATTCTTACATCATTTAATCATTTCTTAAAACTCGTGCATAACCTTAAACAACACTACTTTTGAAACGGAGGGAGTATATGAAAGCCAAAAAAACAAACAAATCGTAAGGCCAAGTAAGCCACAATCAACTCATTTCATAATAACCAACCAGACCCAGCACAGTTGGTAAATAATTGAGTTTTTTAAACATGATGTCAGGGGTTCAATCCCTGTCATGGGTATAGAAAAGACTTTATTGGTAAAGGCAAAACTCATTTCGATGATATTTACACCTTCGAGTGGATTAGTCTTCGATTATAAGTTGAAAGATACCCTTAACGTAAAAAAAAAAAAAAAATCATTACAGAACAAAATAAGTTTAACCCATATGCTAAAAAAGTTAGCTTTTCAATATAATATCCCGATTCCACCGAGCGTCTGATATCTAGGGGTTGAGCCACACTATCAACCCAGTCTAGTATCAAGACTTCAATAAGCCTTTTCTAAAAATTATCTATCCCTTGAGGACCTTCGTGACTTGAACACAAAAGTAAGGTTAATGTGAATATCCTAGTCACTACCAATTGCGGTAACAACTAACAACTTTATAATGGAAATTTATGTTGAATATGTGGCAGCAATGGTGTTGTTGATTATTAGTGACACTTGTATATATATACCAGCAGTAACAGATTTTGTGCTTTGGTTCTGGCTGACAAAGAAATGCTTCTGCATTTAATGATCCTCTTCAACGACCCGAGCAATCAGCATAGACATGCAGATATATAGAACCATCTTCCAACAACAAAATCTCTGGCCTTGATTCAGAAAGCTAAGGCTACCTAACTCATGAATAATATAACTTGGGGTGCTCAATTACCCGTCTTTGAGTTGCAGCAGCTGAAAAAAGTGCAAATATGAGCCCACTGGCTTGGTCACAACTCACAAGTCACAACAGTCAGCCACTAAGGTAAATTAATGAACACGGCTGGTCCAATTCATTCATTCATTAAATGTTACTCCCTGATCCCTAAATATAGAACTTTCTGAAAGATTTTATGTTCATTGAGAAAGCGAAATAATTTAGTTAATTGTATTGGAAATGTGAACTTTTGATATGTATTTTCAAAATTATCTCTATTATTATTGAGAATCTAAAAAGTGATAAATATATAGGGGTGTTTATGAAAAAAAGTAATTAATGATTATTGAAAATTGGTAAATGTCTTATAAATAGGGACAAAATAAAAGTGTCAAAAATGTCTTATATTTAAGGACAAAGGAAGTATTATAAGATTAAGAGCATATATGTTGCATAGCGCTTGTATAGAGTTTAGCAACATAAAAATGTATATTGAGGTATATGTAAAAATTGCTTAACCAAACAACTGTTCAATAGTAATTTCATATTTAATTATTTGATTTTGTTATTCATTGGCCTACTAAAGGTAATGTATAAACCACCTAAGCTAAAAAGTCAAATTAGAAAATATAATGTATCTAGTATTTGAGAATTAGTTTCTTTAGTGTTCCAATATTAATTATAACTTTACATTTTTAAGTTCTTAAACATTGTCCTAAAGACAATGAATAAGAAATTTCTTAATTATTACTTCCTCCGGTCCTATTTATAAAACCTTTTTTAGAGTTTTTATTTTGGTCCTATTTATAAGACCCTTTTCAATTTTCAATAGCATTTAATTACTTCTTTCCACTAACACCCATATAAAGTCAACATTTTTTAGAGTTCCAATAATAATTATAGGATAAGTTTTGAAAAAGTATATCAAATTTTCACATTTTCAATGCCACTAATTAGGCCCGGCGTAGAGGCAGGGCAACAGGGGCGGCTGCCTTGGCCCATGATTTTTAGGGGCCCAAAAAATAATTATATATATATATATATATAACGTTAGAAATATCATTCACCATAGTTGGTCAAGTTGGTTTTAATTTTCTTGGGGACCAAAGCTCGAATCCCACTACGGGCACCTCCTTTTTTATTATATGTTCTCTTTTTTATTTTGTTCAAATTCACTGCACTTTTTAAATTTTGTTTCTTTCATTTTTTTTATGAGTCATGCTTAACTATTTATACTATTTATAAAGATAAATGAGAATAGTTATATTTCTTAAAATTTTAAAAAATATTTTAACATTACAATTTTATATCTTAATTTATACTAAAATTTTATTCAAATTTTATTGTTAAAATTTTATTTATTTACAAGTTTTTTTAGTTTAAGGAGCCCCAAAAAAAATTCACCCTGACTTGGGAGATTTTAATTTCTCAATCTCAAGTACTATCTGAATTGATAAATTTGTGTGCTAATTTTAAGAACAAGATCAATAATATAATTGCACCATAAATATTCAACAATTTTGCTTTTAAAGACATTGATTTTTTCATAACACATTTATCATCAATATTCTTTTCAAACCAAAAAAAAACATTCTTTTGAAACCGAATAAATATGTATGTGTAGGGTACATTTTGAAACAGATCTTCCTGTTAATTTTACTATGATTTTTAATTCATTGACTTTATGGATAAATAAGTCAATCAAATAGTTGATCGTGAAAATGATTTTGAATCTTCTATTTTTCTTTCCGATGTGACTGCCATATATTGCGATGGCTATGTGCCAATAAATTCGTGGACCTTAATGAAATACAGCATCGTTCACAATGTAAATACTTATGTCAGTTGTGTCGTGTGTACATGCTTATCCTCCCGTTAAAGAAGATGAATCATAGTGGCAAAATGACAAAACAGATGGGTATCCAAACGGAACTTGATGCATAATAAACCGTAAGATCACCTCATTTTATTTATTTTATTTTGAAAGCAAGATCGATCACCTTATCTTATCTTATAAATAAAATAGTTGCTCCAGTGCTCCTCTTGGAGGAGGGTGTAGGGACTTTTGGATCAATTACAACTTTTTTAGTGTACTCTCTTCTGCTCGAAATATAAACAACAAAAAAACATACGTTTTAAATATAAGTAAAATTAATCAATTTTTTTAAATTTTATTTCATTCCTAATGTCACTTTCTTAAAACATTCCTAAAAAATTGTTATATTTTATTTAATTTTTATTTCATTCTCATGCAACTTTCCCAAAATACCTCTATTTTTTTTTATAAATTTGAAAAAATTAAATACAATCAACTAACCTCCTTAATAAACCTAAAATTAGTTGATTTTGCTTATAATTTGATACGAAGGGAGTAGTCGATAAGGTGAGGGTCTACTACAATTAAGTAGGGCTCGGGATCCAAGATGTAATAAAAATTAGGATAGATACTAATTTATCAAAAAATTTAACAACTTAGGTTTTTTTTTTATTTTTTATAAATAACAACGTAAAATTTTAAATGAAAGCATCTTTTAAATTTCATGAAAGTTTTGACAATATTTTTCCTCTAATTAGGACTTTCTCAATATCCCGTTAATATTTACAAGTCAACAGCAATAAAGATAACCAATAAGTCATCATTCAGCTACAAGAGTTCATAATATAAGCTAATATTTGTGATTGTATAAATAAAATAGCTTATTGGTTTTTTTCACTACACAATATTTTGTAGGCTACGTGTTATAAAACAATTGAACTAGAAATAGAACAATAATATCGAGATAAAGGGAACAAAACAAAACAAATAAGCACCTTGAAGACGATCACAATACGAGATATCAAATATTTAACATCTAAAATAAGAAAAACAAAAGTTATATTTAGACCAAATTCAAATATTATCTATTTGAATAATACATAATAATTTTTTATTTGATTTTTGTTCACTAAGTTTTCTATTGAACATTAGATTCACTCAATGATGTGTCCATTAGTCCATGTATTTCTTAACCAATTGTAGTATGGATGAAGATGACCTTCTCCTTTATTCCTAACATTTTATAAGCTTAAATGCATTTTTCTCCTAAAATGATAAGTTTGGTGATTTTAGTTTCCTTATATTTTTATTTGACAATTTTAGTTCTTAAAATTATCACATTTTGCAATTTTATACCTTTGTTTAAAAAGTGATTAATGATGCTGAATACAACAAGACTCCGTGTTAAACATTAAAAAGGTATGGAAAATTTCTTTTATTTTTTTAAAAAAATAATATCAACAATAAAAATAATCAATATATTGTTTGCTATGAAAGTAATTAATTTAATGTATTCTATATTTTTATTATTTTATTGTTGATATTTTTTAATTAATTTTATTTATTTTTATATAAAATAAAAGAAATTGCACATCGATTTTTAGAAGTGTGACATATGTTATATTATTTGTCACCTTATCAACATTAACTAATTCTTTTCATCAAATGGAATAAACTTGCAAAATATTATTTGAGAATTACAGTTTTCAAATAATAACCACAGCATGAGACATCAAATAGATAAATTTGAGAATCAAAATTATTTTATCCGTCTCTAAATATAAGCACTTGGATAATCTTTTACGTGGATTAAAAAGTTAGGTAGTAATATAGTACTAAGTGATATTAAAATTGATAATATTTGATATATTTTTTTAAATTTACCTTAATAATTGTAATTATGACTTAAAAAAGTTGAATAATTAATAGAGATATTTGTGCAAAAAATTAATATCCTTGAAAATTGAACCAATTGGAGTACTTATAAAAGCTAATCATAGGTTTAATCCCTAACACTTGCGAATCTAAAAAACCTTGTTGAAAATGTCGTCCTCAACGAAAAACGAGTCAATATCCGAAAAGATTAATCACCCTATTCACATGAGTGGATACGTTGATAAACTAAAAAAAAATGATAACATTAATATTATATTTCACCTGAAAATTAGAAAAGAGAAAAAACTCAAGAAAGAAAATGAAGGTAAAAAGGACTGGATGTCTAATACCACCAACTGTACAACTCATTTCCTAGAAGGTCCCTTCTTCATCTTGTGTAGTATACTAACTTTAAAGACAAAGCAAGCTTGCTACTATAACTTCATAATCCTATCCATCTTTGTATTTATTTATGGGAGTTATTATCATGTAATCCAAAATTGAATGGTTGCTATGCAACTTTTTCTTAAACCTAGTTAAAATTAGGTTTTTGTAATTTAGTCCAACATAAAAAGTAAATTAAAAATTTAGTCCTTTGTACCTATAGACAAATTATAACTTTTAATTTAAAAAAAAATTAAAAGTAGTTAAAATTAGTCACTTGTGTAAAAAGGCTTAATGCAAGTGACTAAATTTAAAATTAAAAGTTATAATTTGTCTATAGGTACAAAGGACTAAATTTTTAATTTACTTTTTATGTTGGACTAAATTGCAAAAAACTAATTTTAACTACTTCAAATAATGAAACATGACATAGGTGACAACTTCTTATTGGTTTAAGAAAAAATTGCATAGCAACCATCCAATTTTGGATTGCACCATACAAATACCCTTTATTTATTTACTTGTTTCTTCTTTTTATTTCTTCTTCCCAAGTCCCTATTGTACTCCTTCCACTTCCACTCACAAAATCCAATCCATCCTAACATAAAAACATAACTGAGTTGAAAACAACTCTGCAACTTCTTCATCTCACCAACAACACCATTGCTAGCTTCATTCTCTCTCTCTCTCTCTCCCCAAACCAAGACCCTGTTCTCTCCCATATCCAATTTTTGCCATTATGCTGAAGCTTCTCAACAAGAACCTCCGTCGCTTCTTCTCTCATCTCCGGTGGCCAATTCGCATAACTCATTCCAAGTGCAAAGTACTCATCAAGAAATTGGTTCATCACCGCAGAACAAAACCTCACGCTGACCCTGATGCCAAAAACGTACCAAGCTCCAATTTTTCAGCTTCCGTTCACCCAAACACTCAATTGGGTACTCAAAAATCCAACAAACCAATTCGAATCGCAACCTTCAACGCTGCCCTGTACTACGTGGCACTTCCAAAGCCAGAGAAAAAAGCTGCAACCTTTGACGAAGAAAATGGTGTTTCTCCGAAGAACAGAACACCCTTTGACCTTAATAATTCAAGATCAAAGTCGTTGAACACTCGACCCAAGAGCATTTTAAAGCAATCCTCAATGCACGCGAACAGAGCAGACAGCAACAGCGTAAGCGGCAAGTTCGGGAAATCCGAGGTCAGGGTTTCGATCAATTTACCAGACAACGAGATTTCGCTGCGGAGAAAAAGACAACTGAGCTTCTCGGAGAACGAGAAAGAAGGGTGTTCGAAGGGGAAGGAGCACGTGATGATGATGAGACAGTGTGCAGATTTTTCTGGTGGAGGAGTGAGAGAGAGAAGTGGGAGAACGGTGATTGAGGTTTTAAGAGAATTGGATGCTGACGTGTTGGGGTTGCAAGATGTGAAGGCGGAGGAAGAGAATGGGATGAAGCCATTGTCGGAGTTGGCAGAAGCGTTGGGGATGAATTATGTGTTTGCTGAAAGCTGGGCACCACAGTACGGTAACGCCGTCTTGTCACGGTGGCCGATCAAGAGGTGGACGGCGCAGAAAGTCTGTGATGATGCTGATTTCAGGTTTGGACTTACTTTCACTCCTTTTTTTATTTTCCGGAAAATATTGGGGCAACTTAGTAAAATAAATAAATAAATCTTTTGAGGTGGTAAAAAAGAAAATCTCTTAATTTTTAAACTTTGTCGTCGTTTCTTATTTGTAAGTTTTTAAGGTTATAAAGGTAATTTTAATAAAAGAAATAGTTCTTGGTTGAGTTTTGTCTCCCAATTTCGAGTTTAATATGAATTCTGGCTAACAAGTTGTTATATTAGCTTTAGAACCAATGCATATAGTTTCCCAGAGCCGGCTTTGCTGATTGAGTTTGAAATATGCAGTGTGAATGCCCTAATTTAAATTAGAGTAAATTCAGAATTAACATTTTGATGTATATCAATTTCTCTTATGTGTAAAAACAAATACATATAATATTAGTGTAATTATGACAAGTCTCCCGTCCACATGAAAAAAAAATCATATACGCATTTCTCCTATTTTTAAAGTGTTTTTAAAAATTCACCTATTTTTTGTTGTTATTGTTGTATATTAAAATACGCATTTCTCTTTCATTTAAGACATATTTACATGTATCAACATTAATTTGTGTCTAAATCAAAAGTCTAACGAAAAAAAATGTGTGCAAATATTAATTTTTAAGTTTTCATGTTAACGTGTCGTTATTTACATTGTCATATTCATCCATACAGACGTCACTCTTCAACATTTGTATCAGCCAATTCATCAAAGATATGCCAAGGGTGGCTTTGTCTTTATTTTGATTGAGCCAACAGAAAAAAAAAACGTTATACTAGTAACACTTTTAGAGCACTGTTCTTATGTATTTCGTGGAAGCTTCTTCGTGCTTGGGCTATGTAAAGAAAAATAAGAAGATAATGATCACTATTCTCCTTGTAAAAGCCATCAATTATTCCAAAAAAAAAAGTAAAAAACTTTTCATCATTAGAAATAACTTTTAAACAAAGCACAAATTGGAATTTCCAAAATCCAGATAGTCTTCTACTCTTCTTACTTTCCCCGGGTCCAAACTCCAAACCTTCCCTTAAAGTGTTGTTTATTCAATGCTTTACTCGAAAGTGCAATATTACATCAACCCTGAAACTGTCATACCCTTCTTTTAGTTATTTCCTTGTTTTCTTGTGTGGCAATGGCAACAATAAGAAACACGGCATGCCAACTGTTAATAGATATATATAGGCAGCGAGGCAGGTTTGATCCCACCACCTACTCCTTAAGCATTCTTTGTTGTCACCACTCATCAATGTTTCTTTAAGATTGGTATTTTATTTTATAATAGTAGAAGAGATTTATGGATTCATAAATTATACCCACCAAAATATTCCAATGAAGGATCATCAATCTCAGCGACTCCACAAAATATTTTCCTTCTTTAGCAGACCTTTAGCATTCACATAGAAGAATAATTGAAAATACACTACATAATTTTTATTTCTTGCTGTACGTACCAACTCCTAAACACATACAATATTAGGAATTCTAGGAAAAACTCTATACACTCTATAGAGTATAGACCATTAAATAAATCATCCGAATTCTTTCTAATGATATATATATATATATATATATATATATATATATATATCCAATAATTCTCTATAACTTTCATAACTTATAATAGTCAAAGGCCACCAAAACTCCATTGGCTTCAAATTAATACTATTACTTTTTGTGTTCAACTTTTCCTTCTTGTTTTATGTAAACTTTTTAGATTCTGATTTCTGACAAATGTTAATGGTGGTCTATTTCCTTGAAAGCTACAGTATAACAGCTCTTCATCTGTGCTTTTGGAATGGCAAACACTTCTTGCTAGTTTTTAGCAGCATAAAATAATTAGTTAGTGTTGAGTAAATACAATTTGTCATCACCTTGGAGAATCCATTGCAAAAGCTAACTCATGCTGCCATTTCAAGAAACAGCTAGAGATAAAATTTGTCTGCTTTCGAAGGATAGCCATAACAGAATAGTATTGTTCTTGCTCAAGTTCATGATAATTAAATTAAGAAATTTGTCTTATTCCCCCTTAAAGGTATCTCTAGCTATTGACCATCTATTAAAAAACAATTATGGAAATATTAGTGGAAATCCAACCTATGAAAGCAACCAAGCTAGAACAACAAAAGAAACATAGCATTGCAATTCAGGGGTTAGAGAATGACAGTGCAACAAGGGTGAATGTGACATCTAACTAACAGTAATTTTCTTGCCACAGGAATGTTCTGAAGGCCACTATTGATGTACCACAAGAAGGTGAATTCAACTTTTACTGTACTCAACTTGATCATCTCAATGAGAATTGGCGGATGAAGCAGATAAATGCAATAATCGAATCTAGTGAAGAGCCTCACATTTTAGCTGGAGGACTTAATTCACTTGATGAGTCAGATTACTCTCAAGAAAGATGGACAGATATTGTAAAGGTATAAATATACGAAGCAAAACTTCCATTTATCAACATATTACGATCGTACATAGATAAATCCTTATACCGTAGTATTAGCCAGTTAGTATTGTCATGAAGAGGATAACAAAAATAGTCAATTAACCATGAATTGGTTTCATTTGTGTGAACAGTACTATGAAGAGATGGGAAAGCCAACACCACATGTTGAAGTGATGAAATATCTCAAGAATAAAAACTACACAGATGCTAAGGACTTTGCTGGGGAATGCGAGTCAGTTGTCATGATTGCCAAGGGCCAAAGTACAGAACCAATCTCTTTAAGCTTTTGACTCTTTAAAAGTTAAACATTGAACTTCTTAATAAGCTTTTTATTTTGTGAATGTTCAACTTTGCTCTTATGCAATATTACTTTATTATGCAGGTGTGCAAGGGACATGTAAGTATGGAACTCGTGTAGACTACATATTATCATCCTCAGATTCTCCATATAAGTTTGTTCCAGGGTCCTATTTAGTCCATTCTTCCAAAGGGACATCAGATCATCACATAGTGAAAGTTGATGTGGTGAAAGTAAACATCAATCCTCAAGAAAATGTGACAAAGATACAACAACGGCCAAGACAAAAAATTGTAAGAATAACACATTCTACTCCAGCAAAAGGTATATGGAAAACACACACTGGAGTCCACCTCAATTTAGACTAGTATGTTTGTTGATTATATTTCAGAAATGGGGTTTGTTTGTTCTTGCTTCATATGTGTTCTGCATACAGCATTGTTCACGTAGATTAGAAGAGTATGGAAGAAAAGGGTTTGATTAGAAAAATATATGGAAGAAAATTAAAGGATGAAATGTGATGTATGGCAAATTCTTTTTTTGGTGAAAAAAAAGAGAAAATTGTATAGGTTTTGATTAAGAACTTGAAAGATCCGCATGGTGATTTCTTCTGGCTTCTCATTCTTTGATAATATCCATAAAGTTAATGACTATGAGTTCATTCTATTTCTAGACCTCTAGATACCATACTCCTCTAAAGTCTAAAGTGCAATTTTTAGAGACCAAAGTGCATGTATTTGGATCATGTTTTAACGCAAATTCAATAATTGAGATGTAATGATTTTAATGAGATGTAATGATTTTAATCATTCCTTATAATCAAAGGGATAGATTTGATTTTAACTTTGCACTTTAGAGAGGAGCCACATCCCCAAAGTATAGCTCCAAAAAAAAAAAATTAATAATAACAGCATTGCAATTTTATGAGAGTTATCTTGAAAAGAGGGTAATACAAGTTTAACCATTTGTCACGACTATTTGGAAATTTGTTTAACCATTTTTCACGACTAGTTGGAAATTTGTTTAACCATTTTTCACGACTATATGGAAGTTTGTTAGTCCATTATCTCACATCTGTTATTTTTGCAATGTTTTTCCATACATGTGGTATATTAATAAGTCAATATTTTTCTTATTTTCTTATTTAACCAATTGATCAACGTTTAGGCATAGGAAAGCTTTTTGTTGAAATCCTCTCCAAAAGCAACTCAAGGATTCAACGATTATCTTTAATGTGCAATTACATCCTATAAGTCTATAAGACTACTATAACCAACTTCTATAACTTGTGGGCAAAGAATGTGAAAAATAGTAAGAAACACTGTGAAATCCTTCGTTCTTTACCCAAATAAAAAGTTGCAGGTGTTGGTTATAGAATATAAAACTATAAACTAATAAAAGTACAAATAACAGTTAGGGAAACAAATAATCAAATATGATCTGGGATAGAAATAGAGGTGCTTGGATTGGTAACTTAGCTCTTTTTTATTGGCCAATCTATCTTCTCGATTGAGGTGAAGAACAAGGAAGGGATGTATTATTTGCTAAGACACTTCATACTTATGTAAATTTAGATATTACTCAAGGTATATATATTAATGATCTTAAACATTCTTCAATTTTGTTAATAGGTCGATCTAAATTATCATCTTGCCAAAAAAAATTGGAGCTCATAAATTTGAAGGACCATAAAAAATGATATTTAAATTTAACAAATTATAATTTTTTTTGCTAATTACAACACTTGTGACATATAGCGTGACATCACATCTTAACCTAACAAATTAAGGCTTTCGTGTTAAAGTCATATGAAGCAAATCATCTGTCCCAAAGAGCCCAAATTTCCCTAATCATTTGCTCTATGTTAGCATGACATGCTAGCTTTAACAAATAGTTCTATGCGTTTTTTAATTTATATGTTTTTTCAACTTTTTCATTATTTTTCAATGTGAGATTTTTTTTCATTATGTCACGCAAACTTAAATTTCTAACAATTTGTTTGGGTTTTCTTAACCCTAAAATGGTTAAGATGTCTTGAAAAAATAAAAACATAAGTCCTTTGATTTATTCTATGCATCATTTTCAAGAAATTCTAACCACTTTTGGGTGCTTATAGGCTGAGGTTAAGAAAACCCTTTATTTAATGGTGAGTAGATTTGTATGATGCAATTTAGGTACAATTTATCATCTCTTTGAATAAACACTAATCCATGTTATCATTTTAAGAAAGATTTGTTTAACCTTAATCCTTAATACTAAGAATAAGATGTAAAAAAATGATTAAAAAATATTGGACATTTTGAATCCTCTTTATCTATACATTGATTTATTGATGTAAATTCTCATAAATCCTAGAACCCGAAAGACTTTGCGATCATGAGCATCGATGGAGCATACAAATTCACATCATGATGGGAGGAGACAAGATGCTATGCAGAAATCCTAATTTCAATTTTTTGACATTATATTTTTGGCAATTAATAACTAAAAAATAAAACAATCATTAGTGGAATTCGCATTTTACCAGATTTGTATAGAGATTTGTACTATTTTGTTTACATGATAAATTTTATTTTCAAAATATATGTTAAGGTTTTATCATAAAATAAATTTACAATAAAAAATGATAATCCAAAAAATATTTAAACCATATCTCGGATGATGTGATTGACAATGTGAGATTTCCTACGTACCCTTGATATGAATTGCTTGTGTTTCATGTGGTGGAAATACAACAAGGGCATAAATTGTGAGTTATTCCATAACTTTGACACAGACATAACATACTACAGCTTTCCATCCACTTATCATGTCGGTGTGCTGAAAAAATGGCTGAACTATGCAAGAACCCAATCCATCATACATCATTCAATTAACATTCAAACAAATTTATATCTGTCTGATATTATTAATGACCGTGACAGCTCTGTTATGGTTATGATGGGAACTGAGATTCCACTGTACAATAAAATAAAGGGTAAAGGCAAGCAAATTGCTCCCAGTATAAAGAATAATCCAACCAGGCATCATAAACAAAGGCAGCCTGGATTAACTAGTAACTAACTAACTCACAGCACAAGCGAACATGTTCCACTTTTGTTAAGTAAGAGAGGCATTTATGGCAACTTCTCTTATTTTAGGATTATTATTATTCATGCTTGTTACATTAAACATGCCTTTGTTTTATCATCTAATGACCCACCAAAGTGATCCACGTTCCACTCTTATGCAGCATGACAGTTGACACAGCCAAAACTGCAATGGCATAAATGGCCATGGCATTCCTCTGCTTTAACACATAATTATAAGTTGTAGCACAAACCACAAGGAGAAACACACTAGCCAAAACTGAGCTTTTGAGCTCAATTTGTTTAACATGCTTAAAGTGAAAACAGCAATGTCAATTCCATGAATGGAATTAAAGATTTGTTCAAAGTATAATAATCTGACACTGTAATCACGAGAACTTGATCTCAATATCCTGCCGTTAAATTAAATGACCTCAGAAAAAAATCTATATTTGCATATCTGCTTTTGCTTTGAAAAAGAAAATGTTTCAGTACAGTGTACTCAATCAGCCTAAAATCTGAATGTACAAATAAATTATGCTGAAAAATACACTAAAAGTCCCTTCTAAGTTTGCTTTTGCAAAGTTAGAGGGTCCAAATCCGCCAATACTAGCTAGTGGAAAACAATCCATATCCTGAAATCTCAATCATCTGTACTCAAATTCCTGGGGCATGAGCTTCCTCCACCTCCTTCTGAGCTTCCTCTCCTTTCTTCTTCTTTTTCTTCTTCCTCTTCTTCTTTTTCTTCTTTTTCTTCTTCTTCTTCTTCCTTAGGATTAGAAGAATGTGGATCACTTTCCAATGTAAACGATTGATAACCGGTTGGACTAGAGAGCTGACCAGAGCCACCAAGGCTTACAGTTCTCTCAATATCAAGCATACCAGCAACAAAGGGGATTGGCCGTTCTGGTATCGAGGGCATGGATTCATCGGTCTCCATCATTTTAACAACCTGATCCATTGTTGGCCTGGCATATAACTGCGGGTGAGAGCACAGCACAGCAATAAGCACATACTTCTCAAGAACTTGTGGCGAACCAGCTTGCGGCATGTTATCTTCAATCACATCCAAAGCTCTACCAGCTCTAACCAATGCCCAAGCCCAATCACTCAAAGCCGAGGGCTGACCATCATCGTTCATTTGAAGAGCCTTCCTCCCACTCAAAAGCTCAAGAAGCACAACACCGAAACTAAAAACATCGCTTCTCTCTGTCAATTGCCCATATAAAGCATACTCCGGCGCAACATACCCCATTGTTCCGGCCACCCTTGTACTCATATGGGTCATTCCCTCGGGATTGAACTTTGCTAATCCGAAATCAGCAACCTTAGCTTCAAACTTATCATCCAGAAGGATATTACTGGCTTTAATATCCCTATGGATGATCGCAGGCTGAGCTCCGTAATGTAAATAAGCCAATCCTCTAGCAGTACCTAGAGCGATCTGTTGACGCGTCGGCCAACCGAGTTTTTCGCCCGCAGAATCAAACAAATGATCATGAAGGCTCCCGTTTTTCATCAAATCAGTAACGATAATCCTCTGGTAACCTTCTAAACGAGTCGTCGCGGAACAATAACCTCTCAGAGTGACAAGGTTGACATGCCTAATACTCGCAATGACCTCGACTTCATGAGTGAAGCTCGCATCGCCCGCAGCCGAACAATTCTTGAACCTCTTCAACGCAACCTCGCTCCCATCCGAAAGCAACCCTCTATACACATTCCCATAACCCCCTCTCCCAATAATATTATCCCTATGGAAATTCTTAGTAGCCTTCTTAACATCATCAATAGTGAACCTAATCAAAGTAGTACTTTGATCCATCGAATCCAATGCAGAAACCAAACCCATCTCAGCAGTGTTTCCACCCTTATCATCCCCACTCATCTTTTGAAATTTCCAATAACCCCAAACCCCAACGATGACAAGAAACAAAACCAAGGCAAAAACAACACAAACAACAATAACAATAATCTTTTTCTTACCAACACCACCAGAAGAACCCTCAGGGGAGAAATCAAGAGAGAACAAGCACTTAACAGTGCCAGGGTCGGAGGGACCAAAGCGGTTAGAGAAAGCAGCAACGTAAACAGAAGGGTAAGCAGTGCAATCAGAGAGGTTACCAAGGGAAGAACCAGAAGCGGGTAAGCGAGCAACACTGGTGGTGCAAAGGGCACAAGGGGAATTGTTCTCAAGTGATTGGTTGCAGTTGGTGTTAACATCGGAAAGAACGGAACTTGGGACCAAAGCTTCAAAGTCAAGCTTGGTGGTGATGCCAACGCAGCCTTGGGAGATGGAAGAGTTTTGAAAGGAGCAAGAGGAGAGAATATTGAAGGTGGGGTCGAAGGAGTTGATGTAGGATTGGAAAGATTGCCAGCAGGAGGCGGAGGAGTTGAGGGGAGGGAGGAAGAAGGAGGAGCGGCGGAGGTAGTCGGATTGGACGAGGCGGAAGGATTGGCGGATGAATTGGCAGCGGGTGGTGGAGTCGTAGGAGGAGGGTCTGCCGCCGTTGCTGAGGGTGGTGAGGATGGTGAAGTTGAGAGGGCATGTGGATGAGGTGGTGTTGTTTGAGGAGAGAGAAGGAGAAGGGAGAGTGAAGAAGGCGAAGAAGAAGAAGAAGAAGAAGAAAAGAAGGGTCATTGGGGATTTGTTGTTGTTGCTGTTGATGATGAAAAAAGAATGGAAATGATTCATCATCATCATTCATCAACAATAACAAGTGAGAGAGGGAGAAACAAAAAGTTAAGTAGAAGTAGTAGCAGAAGATAGAAATAGAAAGATGGGTATTTTGACCATGGTGGTGGTGGCAGTTCGCGGTGGTGGGTGGGTGCTGATCCTGTTTTAGCAGCCAATTATTACAAGCTCCTTCCTGCTTTACCATTTTATTTTATTTATATCAATATGGTTACACAGCAAGTCAGCATCAGCAGCACTCCCTCTCCTCTTCATCATAAGTCATACTAAATTATCTATATTCAAAAGAAAAAAAAAATAATTACAATTTTTTTAAAAAGCTACCTTAACATAACAATTTGTATTAAAAATTTCATAAATATATTATTTTATATTAAAATAATAATAAATAATAAATGTTTCATAAAAAATATAAAATATTTATAAATTTAAAGAATTATTTTAAAAAACGATTTACAACAAGATAAAGCACATTATAAAAAATTGTAATAATCATATTTATTTTTAATAAATTAATTGTGTTCATTTTCCTAATTCTTTCTCTCTAGACTATTATTAATTTTTCTATTTACTAAAGGTAAATATGAAAAATATTTTCTTATTTATTTATAAATTAGTTTTTAGAAGAATTATCTCATCATGTTCCCAAATCATTTTTGTCTTTTTATGAAATATTTATTGTTTTTTATTATATTTGCTTTTTTTAATGTAAAACAATATATTTTTTAATTTCCAATAAAAGTTAAAGGTGATAAAATTATAATGATAAAATTTAAATTTTTAGAAACGTAACTATTTTCTTTGATCTTTGCAATATACTTAAACATATGACCTATAATAAAAAAAATATTAGATTCTTGAATTTTTAAACGAAACAAACAAATAAAAACAATTTTTTAAATTAAATAAATAAATAAATAATGAAAAAAAAAGCTTGATCACCTATCCTTGCCAACAAAAGTATAACACATGCCAAAATAGAGTTGAAAGATAAGAAAAAAAAAATACTAATATATTCTCTCCATTTTTATACATAAGACCATTTTTATACATAAGACCATTTTGATAGAAATTAATTATAATGAAAATGTGAATATTTGATACATATTTTCAAAATCATCGTTATTAATAGTATTGGAAATTTAAAAAATGTTAAGTAAATAACATAATTTATGGAAAGAAATAATTAATTGTTATTAAAATTTGGTATAGGTTTTTATAATTAAGACAAAGGCTTATTTATGTCTTTAGTTCTTGAAATTTGGGAGTGTTTTGATTTTAGTTTCTGGAAGTTTTTTTGACCTTGACTCATCCTTAATTATTTTGAAAATTTGGTTTTAGTCCCCGCCGTTAGAAAAAATGCGATAACTACTGACGTGACTAATGAAACGTCACATTGACATACATATGTGCAAGTACCGTGTGTCACCAGTATGATAACGTGGATGATCTGGGCCTGCAAGAGTAAAAGAGGCAAAGCCCAACTTGTCCAAATTGGGCCTTGGCCCTTTTGCTTCTACAGGTCTAGATCATCCAAGTCATCATACCCGATAGTATGCAATATGTTGATGTGCATTTTGGTTAACCAGATCAACAATTAACGGATTTTTCCTAATGGCAGGACTAAAACCAAATTTTCAAAATAATTAAAGATTAGTCAAGGTTAAAAAAACTTATAAGGACTAAAATCAAAACACTCCCAATTTTCAAGAACTTAAATAAGCTTAAGACAAACTAAAAGTGTAAAAAAATCTTATACTATTTGCAAACGGAGATAGTATATCATATTGTTATTGACTTGGAATAAAAAAACTTTAGTAGTAACCTGTTCCGAATCAGGCTTAACGCTGACGTTAAAAAAGGACAGAGTATTACTACGTTGCGGTTGAAGCTAGGGTGCTTCCACGAACTCAACCTAGTTTTGAGTGTGCAAATATGCAATTGCTGCTTTGACTATACGTCTCTCGGTATCTATCCATTTCCTTCGAATCTATTTTTTATCTAGAAGCCACTAACTAAAATATCATTTTGCTACCTCATGCACGTCTCTGCCAATCCAAAAAGTGGTAGACATTAAAATAGAATATGCGAAATGCATAAAATAACTTCACACTACTCTCCATCTTATACCAAGTAAAATTTTGCTTTTGAAAAGAATTTTTGACATCACTTGACTACTTTATTTTTTCTGTTACCTGATGCAGTGGTACTTGACTAGAATTTCTCTTGAAGACTTAATTCACTGATATACGTGTTCGGACCTTTAATCGGGGAGACTCCAACTACTGGAGAATCACATTGCTTTGTCCGGACCTTTAATCGGGGAGGCTCCAACCACTGGGGACAATTTCTCCCACCCATAAGTGAGACACCGCATTCTGAATCAAAACCTTAAGGCAATGATTCTATGGGTCTTAGTACTTAAAAACCTTCTCACTCATCTCATCATATCCAATGTGGGACTTCATCTCACACTTGAATACCCAACAATACGTGCTCATAGTATTGTTAATGAAATATACCACAAGTATGATTAAACTAATGAATCATGCTAGTTCAGTTGACAAGAGTTCATGACACGGATTATCGATCAAGGTTTTGAATAACAATTAGGGTTGTAGTTTAAGGAGATTCTCAAAACCTTTGACATTAGAGCAACGGAGCAAGTGCCATTAAATTTGTGAATTTGTGAATTTTTAGTTATGGATATTTTATTTTGTATATGGTGTACGTAATTAGAGCATCCCAAATTTTTTTCACATAAAAACAAACTTAGTTTTTTACTTTGTAGTGTTCATTTTCCTGCTAATAGCTAGCTGTTCTGAAATTTCATTTTTTGTTTTTCATGATACATAGGCTAGTTTATTACTCTGTATTCGATCAACTATAGTACTTCTTTCTGATAATGTTAAACCACCTATTGTATGCCTATTAAAAAAAATAAAAAATAAAAAAAATCCGGGGCTTACTTTTAGAGGCACAATTCACTCTGCTTGTTATTTTGGCCCATCGGCCAATCAACTTTAGGCTGTTGAATCAACAATGAAACTATTAGATGGCTGCATTTAGAGGAATTTTTTGATGTGTAAGATCAGTGGATCATGGATCACTTGTCATCTTTAATTCTGCATGTTATTTAAAAGTACAATTACCTGCAATCTATTTGATTATCTTAATGTTGTTGGTGAAGGCGGAAATCGGTAGATTATACTATTGATTTGTTCTATGTTTTCTATTCACGAAGTCTTCCTATTTGAGGAGTTTTCTCTTTTCTTAACTGTGTCATGTCCACTTATCATCTTATGTTCCTATATTAGCATACCTTCTTTAATGCTTTCTATTGTTTTGGTTATTTACAAATTGAATACAAATCTTGCGTCTTGATGTCCATACCAGTCCTTCGTATTACTCAAGTATGCATCATTTCCTCTTCATATGAAAGAAAATGACAAAAGAGAAGAACAAAAAAATAAATAAAATGTATTGGGCTAGATATGTAGATCAGGTTGCTGCCGGCATAGGGTCGGGCTAGGGCTCAATTTTGGCCCAGACTGATTGGGCCACAAGCCTGAAGCGGATTAGGTATGATAAAATTTTGAAAAGTCAACCGAAATAAGAGAAAATGTTTTTATCAAGTAATTTAATGTATTCTTTATTGATACTTAATCACACTACTATACTCAATTTCCAAACATTTTTATTTATTATTGTAACTTTGTTTTGGAACAGTTTTTTTAGCAATTTTTTATCATCTTAAGCCAGAGTATATAATAATACATGTGTATAATAATGTATGCTTAAATAATTGGCTCTTCTATTTAGATATATAATGTTGCTGTGTAACAGAACACATATCAGTAAACATTCAGCCTAAAATCTGAATTTGCATTCAAATTATGAGTGGAAGATAATCCAATTCCTGAAACTGAAATCTCAATCTGTACTCAAAATCCTGGGGTAGAATTAGAGCTATGGGGTCACTTTCCAATTTGTATGATTGATGACTTGGTTGGATTAGAGACTGAGCAGACACAATAGCCACTACTGCTAATAAATCTCTCAATACCAAGCCTGCCAGCAACAAGAGGGCTAGCTAGCTAGGCCGTTCAATTATCAGGAGTATATTACGGGCTTTAATATCCTTATGGATGATCGAAGGTTGAGCCCCGCAATGTAAATAAGCTAATCCCTTAGCAACACCTAGAGCAATCTGTTGAAGTACTGGGAGTGTTGTGTTACTGGTAACTTTATGTGGACTATTTGAGGGTTGCATTGGACTTTCATAATTTGGTTGGAGATTGGTGTTATACTGTTATTGTGTATGTTTACAATATGTGTGTGGATATGTATGGAAATTCAAGTGACTATGCTAAATTACTAATAGTAACTTTGAATCTCCGATTCTCCGGCAATGGCATGTTTCAGGGTTGAATGACTATAGTTCATAGTTACATGGTTTATTCATTTTCTTTACGTTTCGATACCACATTCGGCGTACGGCATATCATGTTTATCATAAAAATAAATCTTGTAATAATAACATAAAAGGTGACCAACCAATGCGAACCACATACCATATACTAGAACCCGTATCGTGAACCATGTAACTATGCTGTAATCCATACTCCATAAGCACTAAAACAGTAAAATTAAACCACAGTTACACTCAATATCCAAATTTTTTATCCATCCACAATCTCATACTTTTTTTTGGCCATATTCCCGTAGTTGTGTTGGTTGTGCATGCAAAGCCACAGCAATTCTTGCTGCTTTGGAAATTTGGATAAATAATGATTATGTTTTATATATTTCAAACACTGCTCTGGATCTTGAAAATGTGATCAAAAGACTTAAAAATATGATAATTCCCTTTCAACCTAATTAATTTTACTTAAATTAACCTCTTGTACTGAAAGTAGTGCAAGCTGATAAGCTGTCATTGGTTAGTTAGTACGTTATAAGATTAGATACATGCATGGCATGATTCATTACCAATATAGTATTTGATTGAAGTGATAATTTATCATCCGATCCCCTAGCTACCCGACCGTGATTGTACAATAATTTTAGAGAGGATATATTGAACAATATCTGAAAACTGATATTCGCACGATTGTGCAAAGCCTCCTAAATTACACAGTGCAAGTATGCGTTCCTTTATTCAGAGAATCTATTCATTTTGCTTGTGACTACAGTTATATAGTTCAGCTTAGACTCAAAGTCTCAAACACGTATCATCTCCTAACTCTGAGACTCGATCCACATAACCATATTGAAACATGTGCTTTTTTTATGCTTGGAGATAAGCTTATTATATATATCCATTATGAATTATGAACAAGGTGAGCCATTGAAACATAATCTATGACTGGGTCATGCTTGATTAGTCAATTAACCGTATTCAATCAAAGGTAGGTGATCAAGTAGATTTATAGTAAAATCCATACATGAATTCAACAATCAGAATATATAGTATCAATTATTGACTACTGCAATATTTTTTAACTTGAGTTACTTTTTCCTAACTAAAATTTTAAAAAATGAAACTCGTGATGTAATTCACATACATATATATTTTTGTTTGAAAAATTAAAGGGTTTGTGGTAAGAGGATTTTGTCCAATTCAAAGACCAATACAAACAACCAATCTCAACTAGAATTCAATGAAGGATCAAATGATTCAAACCCAAATTAATTACTTTTTAATTTGTTGTAATGGTGCGATTAAGATTCAATCCCAAAACCAATTTTGTAACGAGGAAAAATAATTTAACAGGTAATTATTAAACCGCATATGAGATAATGAGATAAGTAATGAGAAACTTACAGCACATTGGAAAATGGATCGAATTTGCAAGGAGTCTTTTTCATATACATTGAAGTCAAATAAGTCATATTTTATAAATTAAGGTACTCCGTTTTACTAGTAAATTTTAAAGCAGTTTCTTGGTCCAAAAATATCGTTCGCCTGCCAATAGAAAATATGAACTTGTTGACACTACAGCACTACTGAAGTGAGAAGAGTAACAGAGAATGGAGTTGGTGGAATAGCTAAGTCCTCCTAGTAGTGAAAGCATAATTTTCTTTTGAGGTGAGATGTGTGAGACTCACCAACCAGAACCAAATGAATGTTGACACTGCTTAAACCTCAATCAATCACAAACTATATATCCCGTGCATACGAAGTAGATACACCCATCTAGCTATACTCGAAAATTAAATTATTAGGAAAAGAAAGTGATACCTGGAAGATACATTAGTAAATTATATGAATGGCATATATATATATATATATATATATGTATGTATATGCATATGTATTGTTAATAGTAGCATTTTATCAACAACAAAAAATGATACTCCTGTAATAATAACAACTCCGTTATTCAAACATCTGTATTTGATATCTATACGAGACATTTTCCTTTTTAGGCAAAAACTGGTGGATCCTGCAGTTTCTCTTTCTTACAGGACCCACCAGTTTTTACCTAAAAATGCAGGTATCTCATCCTGATGTCCAATACAGATGTTTGTTTAACATTTTTTAATAATAATAGTATATAATACGTAGGTATGATTGACTATGGACCCTCGCATAAGTTGATTTGTGGCGAAGGATGTTGGGTAATAATAAGGTATTGAGTGTAGTAGTTTAGTTCCGTGGCTGAGGGGTTTGGTTTTAGCGCAGTTGATTGTGTTAATTACGCTGAAATGATAGCTAGTCAAGTAGTATAATATTTCTCAGGTTAAAAAAATTAAGTGTATATACTCCCTTCGTCCCTAATTATAAAGTCTTCTTGGGAGATTTCATATTCATTAAGAAAGTGGAATAATTTAGTTAATTGTATTGGAAATGTGAACTTTTGAAATGTATTTTCAAAATTACTCCTATTAATATTATCGAGAATCTAAAAAGTGTTAAATAAATATGGATGTTTGTGGAAAAAAGTAATTAATGCTCATTGAAAATTGGTAAAAAACTTTATAAATAAGGACAAAATAAAAGTGTGAAGAAGCCGATTTTATAATTAGGGATGCTGGGAGTATAATATTACACCACTTTGGAGGAATTGGTAGGAGGCTATGTACGTTACGCTGTTTCAAGGGAAGAGTTAATTAATGTTATTTAATTAGTGAGCAAGTGCCAATTAATTAGGAGGTACACTTATATTCAATTAATTATTAATTATTTAGCACCTTAGTTGGTGGATTTTATGTGTGAGTAACTCTGTAACTGTGTGCGTGGGACGGAGCTAAATTTTTAAGTTTATGGCTGCAAGCTAGGGGGCCATCTAAAACAAAAATAAAAGAAAAGAAAAACATATCGAAACTTTTTGGAAGAGGGCTTAAGCCTCCTTAAACAATAAACATACACGAGCTGGTGCCGGAATGTGCATGTTATCTTTACGTGGAAAAACAAAAGGCAAATTAAAGCACCTAGGCCTCTGTATAAATGATAATGAGAAGCAATAAAAATGGCGGAGGCGTTCAGGTCTCATCCACTGCGCAGCAGCAATAATTATGGTGTGGGCACACATATATAACTACTAACTTCAGGTCTTAATTTTTTTTCCCTTGGAAAAAAGTATTCGGTTCTAGAAAAGTTCTGTATTGAATGAGGTAGAATCTCAAAGAATGTTCTTAATTCATGTCAAACAAGCTTGATGGTTGATATGTTTGATGTTTTTTTACTACTCCTTGTTAAGGTTTTCTTCTTTTTTAGCATGTTGGTCCATATCTTCCGGGCAGCCACCCTCATGGATACATAGTTTATTTATTAATAAATTATGGGCAAAATTCTTTTCTTTCTTTTATAAGTTACTTCCTCTGATTCCTATTATAAGAAAAAATAACCAAAATCACACATATTAAGAAAGTTAGTTGAATGTATTTAATTTTCTCAAAATCATAAAAAATATTGCTACTTTAGGAAAATTGTATTGGGAATGAAACAAAAATTAAATGAGATTACTATTTTTTAGAAACATTTTAGGAATGATTGTATTGGGAATAAAAAGTTAGTTAATTTTTTTTATATTAGAGACCAAGAAAAATATATCTGAATTTTCTTATATTAAAGATCGGAGAGAGTATTTATTTGTTCCATTCTCAAAAGTCTTTTTTTTTCAATATTTTCTTAATATTTTTTTTTACAAATATCTTTTATCTTGAACTTACCTTTATTTTTAACCTCATTAATCTCATAGCACCAAATTTGTGGACATGACAGAGAATGGTAGTGGCATTGGTAGTATGATCTAAACGTTCGTTGACGGAGAATGAGTGAAGAACAAAAAAAGTAAAGTTTCATCGTAAAAAAAATTATGTTGACCGGAAATCACGTCGGAAAAAACGATCAAAGATGAAAAACTGATTGGAGACGAAAAATTAATGAAAAATCAACCATACTATCCAAAGTAAACATGAGAAAATACTATAAAAAAAACTTAAAAAACCACACTTTGGAACAAATAAATAAATTAGGGCCAATAAAACAATTTTGCCTGCATTATACTCCCTCCTGTCCTATATAGGGCATACTAACCGTATTTCCCGGACCAAGGAAAGTGGTTAGTTTTGTGAATTTTATGAGAATATATTGTAACATTACAATTTTACCCCTCTAGTTTACTTGGAAAGTGCACATTCATTAATGAATAACAAAAAAACATAGTTAGTCAAAACATTTAATAATGACAAAAAAGAGAAAAAACAATTAATGATGCATAGGAAATATAAATTGCCCTATATATAAGACCAAATTTTTTTTCTAAAAAGTGCCCTATATATAAGACCAGAAGGAATACAAGAATATCTGTCAAATACTTATAATCAGCTTAAAGGGATGCACATAGAATGTGTTAAAAGCAAATTTACCTTTTTTTTTTAATAAGATAAAAGCAAATTTAGCTTAACTTGACCTTGAATCCGACCTATGTTAAGCTTAACTTGAATTTTAACTCAATAATATTTGAACAAAATTGAGTGGACTTAATACATATGCGAAATGTATAAATTCAAAAATTGTTCAGAATCAAAATTTTCTCTATTTTTTTTTTGACATTTAAAATTTTCTCTATTTGTTTCTTCATAAAATGGTTAAAATTTTTGTCTACCAAAAAAAATGGTTAAAATTTTAGTGATTGAATAATTTATCAATAAATTAAAATATTATTTAAATCATAATAACCATTAAATGAAGGGGATTAACCAATAAAGAGGATCTCCACAAATATATAAGCCATCAAACTGTTGGGAGGAGGTTGATCAAATCCAGTTTTACCAGGAGCTCTCCAAAAGACAACCAAGGAGCAATGGACTTGTTGAGTACAACCAACATGTTGTAACTAGTAACGTAATGGATTGCTGTGTGTACATCTCATCTTGTGGCAAAAAGAATTGATCGATTAAACCCGGGATAGAATTGATATTTTTCTAAAAAATAAAATAAATCTTTATTACATCGTTGACGGCAATTCCCTCTTTTAAAAATTCAATTTTTTTTAATAAACTATCATTTTCGTCCCTGAATTTACACATCATTTTTATTTTAGTCCTTGAAACTAGCAAAAATACTTTTAGATCCTTGATTTCGTAAAAAGTCATTCACATTAGTCTCTGCCCCTAACCCCCGTCAACAGACGTTAACGGAGTGATAACGTGGCTAACTGGGGGAAAATTATTAGTTAATCCTGGACCATGTGGTCTAGGTACATCTCAACCGTTGATAGTTTATTTTTCAATTAAAAAAATTCAAAAATTAGATAATGGATAGTGATGATTCTCCTGGACCATGTGGTCGCGGACCACCTAATAATTGCTCCTAACTGGGGGCCTTAAACGACGTCGTTTTTGCGTCGTCATGCATTATAACGGAGTAAAGTGTCACGTTAGTCCCGTCAGCTGCACCAGTGTCACGTTCAGTTGCATCAGTCTCATGTTCAGCTGCATCAGTGTCATGTTTTGAAGTGTACATATTTTGAAGTGTTCAGCTTCAAAACATGAGACTGGTGCAGCTGAACATGACACTGATGCAGCGGATATGACTAATAGGACAGTTTATTCAATTATAAGTGTCACGGGGCACAAAAACGACGTCGTTTAAGACCCCCAATCAACCACATCATCACTCCGTTAACGTCTGTTGACGGGTAAGGATAGAGACTAATGTGAATGGCTTTTTACAAAATCAGGGACCTAAGAATATTTTTATTAATTTCAAAAACTAAAGTGAAAATGTTGTCTAAATTCAAGAATCAAAGTGACAATTTACTTCATTTTTTTTTTCATTGCAATTTCTATTACATCGTGTATACACTTTAATATAAAGAAAAGAGAATCATTTCCACGTGCCGTGTGGAGGAAGAGACCAGAGGGTACAAGCACAAGATAGGCGTCTCTGACTTTCTGACCAACGAAGCTACCGTTCCCATCTTTACTACCCCTCTTCTGTCCTCTTCTGTCATCCTCAACAATCCAAATCCAAACGCATACTTCATCCAATCTTAAATCTAAATTTCCTTCTAAACATTTTCTTTCCCTTCTTAATATAAGTCTATATTTTAATTTTTAATAAAATTAATTATTTTTTAAAAATATTAATTTCTTTTAAATTTCAATAATAATTTTAAAAATATACATTAAATATTATTATTTCAAATACAAATAATATTTTTTATTAATTTTTTTAATTTCATTAACTTTTTAAATTAGGCGTATATTTAGGATAGGAAAGATTAATAAAACAATCCAATTTGGCAAAAAAATCCTCAAATTGCATTTCTTATTTATACTATTTTATAAGGTGACCGCTGCCGCCAATATTAACCTACGTAACCAACATTACACTCTCTATCTAACATTAAAATAGTATATAACTTAATTAATCTGAGCTATAGATTCTAAATATTATCCACCTTTTTTTTTTAATCAACAAAATATTAACCACCTTTATACGTACGTTAGATAAAAAGGAAAAGGACAGGGTAGTAGAGGCACACTGTGACTATACAATAGTGAAAAGGGCAATGATAGTTGTTTGTTGAAGCGGAGAGGCTAAGTTAATTAGGCACCTCTCACATGTCCACGTCCCAGTCTCCTCCTCTGCTTTCCTCTGTTTCCTCTGTTCCATCTTTTAATTTAAATCTATAGCTCAGATTTTTTTTAACACCTCCAACTTCTTCTTCTCTCTCTTTCCAAGTTACTTTGGTTTTCACCTTGTGAAAGAGTTTCAGACATGTTGTGTCGCTGTGTGGTTGTACAACAAGAATACTCTTTCTGTTTCTGATACATACTTTGTTGTCTTCTAAATATGGTTTTCTTCTGTTGCTTTGGCTTACCTCTTAATCTTCTTTGATTCTTAAACTTCGGAAACCTTTCCTTTTCTTTTCCTCCAATTTATTTTCTGCCAAAAAAATCTCTTTTTTAAATATATTCCAATCTTCCCTTTATTGGATACAATTATTTCTAGCAATGCCCCCTTCAATTCAAATTATTATTTTTTTTTGGTGAAATGAATTCAATGTTTTCTCATCCACCTTTATTCTCTCTTTGATGGGCATGGGCCTCTTTTAACTTTCTCTTAATTTTCCTATCATGTGTATTTAAGTCACAATAACCTCACAATAAAGAAACAGAGATTTTTTTTTTTTTTGCCAGAAAAAAAATACCCTTCTCTCTTCCTTAAGTTACATTATATATAATTATCCTTCATCATGAAAAATCTCATATTTCTGGTGGCTTTGTAATTTCCTTTTCTTTCACTATAAGATTTATCATTTTTGGGTTTAAGGGTCACCAAAGAAGGAAAAAAAAATGAAGGAAAAAGTGAATTCTCCAGTGACAGTCCTAGAGGACTATTTCAGGAGTTCAGATTCAGAAACAAGTTCTTCAAAAGATCCTGCTGCACTGGATTCTGAGTCTCAGGAGATTTCAAAACCTGCTTCTAAGTGGCATGCATTTTTTCAATTGTTGAGGACCAAACCAAAGCAACCTGTGCCTACATTGCATCCTCTCAATGATGGACTCAAGCTCTCAAGAAGAATGAGCAGAAGCATGAGGGAGACATTCATGCCTAGTTGTCTCTTGGATGCAACTTTACAATCCCCTTGCAGGTCACCATGGAAGATTTTTACTCATCATGATATACAACTTGCAACCAATCATTTCAACCAAGGTATGCACCATTCATCACAATTATTAGGGGCATGTTTGTAGTTTTTCCACCCAAAAAAAGGTGATTTTTTAATAGGATTTTGTTAAGGATTAGATAATAAGGAACCAAAAGCCAATAAAATTGTTTTTAAAAAACTTTGAATTGTATATAGTTTATTACTAATATTTAATATTAGAGCATGTCCTCTTTTGTTTCCAAAGGTTCAGGATTAAGAATTAAAAAAAAAATAAAATTGTACAAGGATTAAGAAAATCTGCACTCATTAATCATTAGTATTTCAGCTAAGGTATGCAGTGTTTTCTTCACAATTAGGGGCAGGTTTGTTTACGATTTTCTTCACAAAATCACTTCTGACATTTAGGGTTTATGGTATGTTTTTTTTGGTTGGGCTTTTGCTTGAAAAAAAAAAGACATAAACAGAAAAAGAAAAGCTGAAAATCAGCTTTTATGAGAACCGTATTTCTCTACTTCCTAAAAAAAAGTTCATGCAATGCTGCAAAAGAGGAGCCAAAAGCAAACGGCATGTAATTACATAAAAGTTATACAACCAAAAATCACTTTCTTAGAATATTTAGAATTACTTTTTTGAAGCTTTAACAATCTGGACCCTAATTTTTAATTATTGGAACATTGAGTTGCTTGGTTTGAATTTTTAAATTGGTTGGTGCAGAAAATTTGATTGGAAAGGGTGGTTATGCTGAAGTGTACAAAGGGTGTTTACCAAATCATCAGCTAGTAGCAATTAAACGGCTAACAAGAGGAACAGCTGATGAAATCATTGGTGATTTCTTATCAGAACTTGGTGTAATGGCACATGTTAACCATCCAAATACTGCTAAGCTAGTTGGTTATGGTGTGGATGGTGGAATGCATCTAGTTCTTGAATTGTCTGAAAAAGGAAGCCTAGCTTCGGTGCTCTACGGTAAATAATGCTTAATGGCTTAATGAATTTTATCATGCTTTGCTTATGTAGGACTAACTAATTTCTTACCATTTCAATCAAAGTTAATTGTTTGTTCTTACAATAGGTTCCAAGGAGAAACTACCATGGTTTATTAGGCAAAAAATTGCATTAGGAACAGCTAAGGGGATATTATATCTTCATGAGGGTTGTCAAAGAAGAATAATCCACAGAGATATAAAAGCCGCAAACATATTGCTCACTGAGGACTATGAGCCTCAGGTATTCTTTTTGGATTCTCTTGCATAAAGTTTGATTCTTTCATTGCCACAAGTTCCTCCTGTTTTTATTTGCATTTTGTTATTTACCCCAAAGACAAACAAATTTTTTTTTTAAAGATTCTTCACTCTATGTGATGGATGTAACTCCTCTCTTTTCACATTAATTTACTGCTTCGAGAGCACTAATTCTAAGTGGAATGCACAAGAGGAATTTATTTCTACATTAATATTGTAGGAATTTGATTGAAACGTTATGAAATTATTGTGCAGATTTGTGATTTTGGGCTAGCAAAATGGCTGCCAGAGAATTGGACTCACCACACCGTTTCAAAATTTGAAGGAACTTTTGGGTTTGTGACCCTCACAATTACTTTCTGTTTCAAAATTTATGTGACTTTCTATTAACTCAGGTTGTTCCATTTATGACTGCTACAGTTACCTTGCACCTGAATACTTGCTTCATGGCATAGTAGATGAGAAAACGGATGTATTTGCATTTGGTGTACTACTATTAGAATTAGTCAGTGGGAGAAGAGCACTTGATTATTCACAACAAAGCCTTGTTTTGTGGGTATAGTTCCTAATTTATTTGCACAAAAAATTAATGCTTGTGCTTGTATTATGATTTAAACATTGAAAAATTGATAGTCTAGACATTAAGTTTTTACTTCTGCCACATTTTTCAGGCAAAGCCATTGTTGAAAAAGAATGATATTAAGGAGTTGATTGATCCTTCACTAGCAGCAGATGAATTTGACTCTAGACAAATGAATCTTATGCTCTTGGCGGCTTCTTTATGCATACAACAATCATCAATTCGTCGACCCTCAATGAGACAGGCAAGTTGTTTATTTCTTTTAAATTTTCAACATTGGAATTTTCTAGCTATTAGATCTGATAAATAACTAATAGGGATATTCGTCGACTCATAATGATGCGTGCTCGTTTGGGATATATACAATGTTGTGTATATCTTTCATAACGATGTTTATCCTATTGTGAATTGTGATCCCTTAATATTAAATGTGGTTGACCCTTATCTGGCCCGTGGACTTGGAACTTTGTTTCTAGCTAAACCCAAAAATTTTAAGCAAAATTTAGCTTAATTGATATGAAATGTGAAAATGTGAATGTACAAGTTCAAACATTTCTCATTCTTTTCCCTCCCTTTCTTCCCCTTGTAAGGCCTATTATGAGTCTCCCTTGAATGGAAATGAAAAATTTATTAAGCAAATGACTTTGTGGTGCAGGTTGTTCAACTTTTGAATGGCAACCTTAGCTGCTTTAAGGGTATGAAGAAAACTAGACTACCATTCTTCAGAAAAGTCTTCCAGGAAGAACTCCTTGATTGTGAATAGTTGAAAGGAACAGGAATCACATGATATGACAAGATCACTGAACGGTGTGATGGTGATCTTTCTGATTGATCCCTTATGTTCTTTTACTAGAAAGGTTTGATTCATCAAACCGAAATTTTTGCAGTTGGTGACCCAAAAGAAGAACGCTACTGCCCCTCAGCATGTGTACATAGTAGGTTGTATATCCTTATGTAAAAAAGAGTAATCAAATAGTACTTAGTTGTTTGCAAGAAAGAAATACTATATATGCCTAATTTATTAGTGGCGAACCTTAACTCCTTGTCATTTCTCATTTTCATTACATAGACGTTACTTACACACAAAAATTAATCTTTTCTACCTTACGTGTTTTTTTTTTTTTTTTTTTTTTGGTTAAATGCGTTAGAAGAATTTTTAGACTAGAAGAGAACATAAAACTTTTGAGTTATAATATATCTCTCAACAAATTATTCTAAATTTTTTTGCTAACCATACAAATAAATGATATACATTGTCATATGGTGATATTTGTTTTATTATTAATAATAATAATAATATATCTCTCAACAAATTATTCTAAATTTTGTTGTTAACCATACAAATAAATGATATACATTGTCATATGGTGATATTTGTTTTATCAATAATTAGTCTAAACATAATAAGTATTATATTTTTGTAATTGTGAGATATTAAGACTGATTTATTATGAGGATATATGATTTTTCAAAATAGGTTTTTTATTGGAATTTTTTTTTCTCGTGTTAAAACCAATAACTGAACTAAACTTCATCTTCTTAAATAATAATAATAATAATAATAATAATAATAATAATAATAATAATAATAGATGCGCATATTATAAGGTTGGAAGATGCGAAAGAAAGAGAATATAATGACCTAGGTAAGAGTATGGGAGGGCATGTAGAGACTTTGGATGTTTTTTATGTTTTAAGATTAGGATCTTTTTCTTGGAAGCAGATGATTGCAAAATATTTGCTTTAGGTTGCAGACAATTACAGGTGCCTAATCTTCGATAATACGTTTACCAGCTACATAATGTGTCAATCAGATTAACCACGGCGCATTATAAATAGCAACATAGTGTGCTATAAGCCTATAAGTGGCTAAACAAAATTTTGATTAAATGGCCACCCCATACACATTTGTTTATTTTATTTTTGAGTGAGATCACAAGCTACTTAAGATTCAATCCATATTTCCAAAAAAAAATAAAATAAAATAAATTCAATCCACACCATTCATTGGACGCATCTTTATTTTTTTGGTGTAAATGCGTCGCATCTTTATTTGACCACAATAAGGTTGTTAATTCAAAATGTCGACATGGGTAACATTTGTTTACGATAATTGGATAGATTTGTGCATTTATTTCTTTATTTTTCTTTTGAGAGGATTTATTTCTTTAAATTTAAGTCTTTGATCGGTTAATTAGTAATCGGGAAGAAAATGAATACACAAAATGCTTTGAAAACTTATATTCTAACCATTTTTTCATTTATATATTTTTTTTGGTTGTCATTCTGGTTCTCCAAGTACTACGTAGGTGCATCTGGATCCGACCCGGGTTGTGTGTCTGACTATGGCAGGTGTCTTCCAACTTGAATTTTCTGTATCTACAAAGAATCGAATCCGAAACCTTGCTTAAGCGTGACCAAATCGCTCACCACTCGTCCTAACCCATGCTGGTTTATCATTTATATATTAGTATATATAAAATTAACACTTATTCTATTACTCCCTCCGTCCCTAATTATAGGGCTCACTTAACACTTTTATTTTGTTCCTATTTATAAGGTCATTTACCAATTTTCAATGAGCATTAATTATTTTTTTCCACAAACACCCCTATTTATTTAACACTTTTTAGATTTCCAATAATATTAATAGGGGTAATTTTGAAAATACCCCCTCCGTTCCATAAGCTATGTTCTTTTAATTTTTAATTTTGCCACATAAGTTATGTTCTTTTAGAAATCCAATATTCATTTATACTTCTTTTTTCAAGTATACCCTTATTTATTGCATTTTTTCGCCACCTATTTTTTCATCTTTCTTCAATATAATCTTCATACATTTATTATTACTCTCTTATTATTAATTTATGAAAATTATATTGAAAAGAGATGAAAAAACAGGTGGTGCAAAAAAATGTAATAAATAAGGGTATACTTGAAAAAAAAGAAGTATATATGAGTATTGTGTTTCTAAAAGAACATAAAATATAATAGATTTTAGTTATTCATGTGACATCATCTGACATGTTATTTATCAATGTGGCGAAGGTTGCGTGACATTCATTGGTCATATCATTACTTCAGTAAGATAGAACCATTTTCCAAAAATTGAAAAGTTTAGGGACCCAAACCATAAAAAAAATTATCAATGACCAATTTTAAAAGAATACATAAGTTCATGAACTAGAAACTTAAATACTAGTAAGCCTTAAATATTATTCGACAATAAATAGGACTAAATTTTTTTCTAAACGGGTCTTACATATTGAAAAAAAAATATGACACTTTATATTTATTTCAATTTATATTTAATATTTTTTCACGGATTTATTTTTAATATTAATTTCACAAAAATAAAAATAAGACAAAGACTATGTTAGTTTGATGAAGAACAGGCTACGACAAATGATAAAGGGCTACATTTAAAAAAAAAAAAAAAAAGCGCTACAGAGGAGAAACCTTATTCTGTTTTCAATGATATATTTGATTCACTTTATGACACTTCCCCAAAAATTATTACCTTATCATGAATCGAGTTTCATATCTAAGATCTCGAATTTCTTCCACACTCAGTCGAATAGGCCAATCCACTTAAATAAAAAAAAAAACTTTTCCCCATATTAAACGTCAAACTATAACATGAAAAATTGTTAGATATAAACATCATAATCAAAAATACAAAATATATAATGTATCAAATAAACTTAGAAAGTGATATAATCTCATCAATAAAAAATCTGAAGCAAACATAATCTTGAAAGTCAATAAATAAATTTAACTAGTCTTATACATGAAATTAATATTAATATAGATGAAGATTATCAAGTTTCAAAAGTCATGCACTACAAATCAGTCAACTTACTAGGTGATGTTTTTAGAGAGGTAACTAGATGTTGTTATTCTTCATGCATCACCACAACTAACACCCTCTAACATTTTTTTTTTCCCTCGGAAATCCTTTTTATTTATAATAACGTTGAGAAGCGGTTTGAAAAAAAAAAAAATATTAGGTATGATTTGAATAGGCTTGGCAATTGGATAATCCTTTACTCATGGGTAATATCCGTAATGGGTCCGGGTCTTGGTCCGGATCCAAAAATGGACTCGCGGATATATAAAATGGGTATTCGTGGATACCCGGACCTACAGAAAAATACTTATTATACAATTAATTTGAAATTTAAGTATGTTTGTGTGAAAGAATTTGTTTATATGTGAATCTGTTTTGCCTCTAATGAATTTGTTTTTGAATTGTTTAATGATATATCAAGTGTTTGACAAGTAAAATTAGGGAATTTTTATGTTTGTTCAGAAAAAATAAACTTAAAATTTTAATATTTTTTTAATACAATGAGTACCTGTGAACCCGTTTGGGTATCCGAAGACCCGCTGACCCACTTGACAGGGGGTACACTTGCGGATCCGGGGTGGGTCTGGGTTCGGATATGCATGAACGGGACGAGTTCAGGTAGTGAGATACCTGGACACACACAAATCCATTGTCATCCCTAGATTCGACCTTTTCGGGGATAATAAATGCACTTATATGTAATTGGAAAACATTGTAAAAGTATTAGTTTTTTTTACATGAGTTTAATGAGTATATACTGACAGTATAAAGTTTTTTTATACGGTTAGCTCATATTCACCATGCAGCTGTTTTACTTTTAGCTAAACGTCAATGTTCAATGGCATATGAATGGTGGATGATGTGCCACCTATATAAAACCATTGACACTGTCGACGCACTGACTTTTTCTCTTTTTATATTATAAAAAAAATTAAAAACTGAAAATTGTTATTTTCTTTATTTCTAAGAAGTTTAAAACCACTTGTTAGCGAATCCTAATAATAATACTATAATTGGAGGAATTTGCATTCATTAAAAGAAATAAAAAATTTCGTATTTAAACTTCGTATTTTAACCCCCTAATCTTTTAATTAAAAGTTTTGCGATTTTGGATTGGCGTGCGCGTTGCGTAGACGAGAAGCCCAGTCCAATTGTTTTAGAAGCAAACTTACTCAGTAATTCAAAAAAGCTTAATATAAGGGGAAACTAATTTTGTTTTGTTATTCCAAAAAAAGAAAAGAAGGGGAAGCAGGAGAGAAGAGAGAAAGAAAAAGAAAAAAAATAGAAAGAAAAAACAAAACAAACAGCAGCATATCATATCATAAGTCATAACCAATACGGAGGCGGAATAGTGTCTACTCTCTACCCAACTTATTAACATCATCATCATCATCATCCATGGATCATGAGTTACTAATCCTAATCAAAACCCAACTCTGCACTATGGCGTGCGACGTCGTTTCAAACCGATGATCGGGAATGTTAGTTTTCCGCCATGTGGCTGCGGTGTCGGTAGAAGTTGACTGACTGAACCATAATCAATCAATCAAATAATAATTATTATAATAATTATAAAGTGATGAAGAAAGGGAAGAGTAAGAACAACGGTTTGTTGCCAAGTTCGTTAAGGATTATCTCTTCTTGCCTCAAAACCGTTTCCACCAATGCCTCCACCGTCGCTAACACCGTCCGCTCCTCCGCCGCCTCCATCTCCTCCGCTCCCGACGATCACAAGGATCAGGTACTAATTTTAATCTTTTCTTTTAACTATTAAACTTTTTACTTCATTTATTATACTGCTGCATATTGCATAAGCTTGATTTTTATTTGACAAAATTTAAACCTATTAGATTAGATTATAAGTGTTAATTCCTTAATTGGTAGTATATGATGATTGTTTAGTTATAGTACACGTTATATGAATTGTCAACTTTATTAACTTACTCGTTCAAGCAAGCTACAACCTTGTTTTGACTTCATACATCGTTGCCAATTTCACTTTTTTGGAGTTTTCATGTTATCTTTTGTGAATTTCGGAATTCGGAATAAGCTCCTCCTTAGCGATGTTTGTGCGTAAAGTAAGCTAGTAAGAGTGTATCCGCCTTTGATTTAATCCATAAATGCTGTATAATCTTTACTAACCTATCGATAATTTAAGCGCGGATACGCTTTTACTTGCTCAATTCACACTTGGAAGAGCCTTATCCGAGACGCTTTTCTTGTGCTAAGCAGTGATTGTGATTCTGTCTTGTGCTTCTTGGTTTGAACTTGCAGGTTACCTGGGCTGGTTTTGATATTCTAGAGCTTCATCCGACTAACATTAAACGTGTTCTTTTGCTTGGTTATCTCAATGGATTTCAAGTTCTTGATGTCCACGATGCTTCTAGCTTTAGCGAACTGGTTTCGAAGCGGGATGGTCATGTTTCTTACTTGCAGATGCAGCCTTTCCCTGTACGCTCTGATGGTCAGGAGGGGTTCAGGAAATCCCATCCTTTACTGTTGGTTGTTGCCGGGGATGATGCTGGCAGTGTTAACCAGAGCGGTACTCAATCGAGTGGTTTAGGAAGAGATGGTAAGGTGGAGGCTCAGTCTGGGAACAGTATCAACTCTGCTACAGCTGTTCGGTTTTACTCCTTAAAGTCTCACAGTTATGTTCATGTTCTGAGATTTCGGTCTGCAGTGTGTATGATCAGATGCAGTTCGCAGATTGTGGCTGTTGGTCTTGCCACACAAGTATGTGGTACTTCCTCCAGTGTCTATTTGACTTTTTGTGTCATGCATTCATGGATTGAGTCTCTATAATTTTTTTTTTTTTTTTTTGCAGATATACTGCTTTGATGCATTAACTCTTGAGAATAAATTCAGTGTTCTCACCTATCCTGTTCCTCAGTTAGCTGTACAAGGATCTTTAGGTGTTAATGTGGGCTATGGTCCAATGGCTGTGGGTCCAAGGTGGCTAGCATATGCTTCCACCAACCCCCTACCCTCAAATGTAGGTTGCTTAAGCCCACAAAACCTAAGTCCTTCTACAGGAGTTAGTCCATCTACATCTCCAGGCAGTGGTAGTTTTGTGGCTCGCTATGCAATGGAGTCCAGTAAAAATTTGGCTTCAGGAATAATCAAATACTGTCATGAGCTGCTTCCTGATGGTTCTAATTCTCAAGTACCATCAAATTTGGGCTGGAAAGTTGGTAGGGCTACAGGAGCTGACAAGGATAATGCGGGAATGGTTGGTGTTGTTTCATCATGGCTTAGTTAATCGATAAGTTAGGAATTTGTATGCTTTAGAGGAGAATATTGATCTCTGATTTGTTCTTAGTTCATATGGTTGATTGCAGGTAATTGTTAAGGATTTTGTATCTAGAGCTATCATCTCACAATTTAAAGCTCACTCTAGTCCTATATCTGCCCTATGTTTTGACCCTAGTGGGACCCTTCTGGTCACTGCGTCAGTCTATGGGAATAACATTAATATCTTCCGGATAATGCCATCATGCACACGCAAGGGTTCAGGGGTTCCAGGTTATGATTGGAGCTCTTCTCATGTGCATCTTTATAGACTTCATCGTGGAGTAACACCAGCTGTTAGTATATCTTTGCTAATTATATTTGTTTTGAAGTTTGAGATTCCTTTATAGCCTGCACTTATGCTCTTTCAATACTCTTATTTTCTTATTTGACAGATGATCCAGGACATTTGTTTTAGTCATTTTAGTCAGTGGATCGCAATTGTTTCATCCAAGGGGACCTGTCATCTTTTTGTTTTGTCACCTTTTGGAGGTGATACTGGTTTCCAAATTATTAATTCTCAGGGTGAAGAACCCTCCTTACTTCCAGTATTGCCTCTACCTTGGTGGTTTACTTCATCTTCCATTTCTTATGCGCAATCTTTGCCTCCTCCTGCACCTATTGTCCTTTCTGTGGTTAGTCGAATAAAATACAGCAGTTTTGGATGGCTTAATACCATTCATAGTTCTGCTGCAAATGTGACTGGAAGAGCTTTTGTGCCATCTGGTGCTGTTGCTGCCATTTTTCATAATTCCTTATCTCACTCGCAGCAGCTTGGTAATTCAAAAGCGAAACCCTTAGAGCATCTGATGGTATATACACCGTCAGGTCATGTAGTTCAACATCAACTTCTGCCATCTGTTGGTCCAGAACCAGGCGAATCTGGTTCCAGAACCCAGTCACCTTCAAACCTGCATATGCAGGAGGATGAGTTCAGAGTGAAAGTTGAACCTGTTCAGTGGTGGGACGTATGCAGAAGGTCAGAATGGCCAGAAAGAGGGGATCCTTGCGGCGATACTTTTGATAGAGATGGAATTGATAGTGTTCAAGAGAAAATAGGTTCTGGTGATAACTATGCCTTGGCAAAACCTTCTACAGGGAAGCCCCAAGAGAGATTTCATGGGTATCTTTCTAACGCAGAGGTGCAAGTGAATTTTGGAAGGCTGCCAATATGGCAAAAGCCCAAGGTATGTATTGTGCTAAGTTTTGATTTCCGTATTCAGTGTTTTGTGTTGCTTGTTAACTATCTTCCTTGTTTGTTCAGATTTGCTTCTATGCAATGAATTCCGTGGGAACTAGTTTTAGTGATAACATAGAGTTTGAAATTGAAAAGATCTCTGCTACTGAAGTTGATATAAGACGGAAGGAGTTGTTGCCTGTTTTTGACCATTTTCATAGCATCAGACCAAGCTGGAATGAGAGGTAGGGACTGTTTCCCTTTTATATTCCTCGCTGATTCAGCTATATGTGTAGCATGTCATTACTGTCAATCCATGTTGGTATCCCCCGTACTCCCTTTGATAAAATCTTCTTTTGGCTGATGAAAAAAGTGTTGGCCCATATTATGCAATCTGATCAAGACTACTTTTAGGCTATTAAAATTGATTGAGTTGTGATTAGTATGGAATAAAACAAATCGGGCTTCACCAACTATATTAAAGAAACGACTAAACTGTCACTTTAGTCCCTCACTTTGTAAGGAGCTTTCATTTTAGTCCTTGACTTTTCAATAATTCATTTTTAGTCCCTCACTTTGAAAAAAGTTACTCACGTTAGTCCCTGACAACGTTTTCCGTTTACGGACGTTAACGTCGCCGTTAACTTACAATATCGTATTTCATTTTAGTCTCTAACTTAAAATTTTTAATTCACTTTAGTCCCTCATTATATCATGTTTCATTTTAGTCCCTAACTTAAAAACTTTAATTCACTTTAGTCCCTCACTATAATAAATGATGTTTCTTTCGCTTTTCTCTTGTAGTGTGACTACCATAAAAGTAAGTATTGACTGTATGTTCTTCTTGCTATTCTGTATAGTTTTGAAATCAAACTATGTGCAAATTTCATAAGTGTAAAGTGAATATGGAATATATTGTTAAACACAAGCCTATCAAACAAAGGCGCTGCTTTGTATTATGGAAGACCCTTCATATATCTTAACTTGTTGTCCGTAGGATTCAGGTTAATTAGTTCACACATGGATAGATAACTAAAACACTAAAGAACTTATAAAAAAACTAAAGCATTAAAGAGTTTAGAGTAAAAACATACTAGTTATATGGATAATGAAATAATGTACTTTGAAGTGTTCATCTGAAAGAAACTTTCCTATTGATGCCTTCAGGTGCAAAGTTTGGAGTCAGTGTTTATATAAACTATAAAGTTAGTTTACAAAATAACAAGAAGAACGGTCAATATTTTTAAGGTAGTCACACTACAAGAGAAAAGAGAAAGAAACATCATTGTTATTATAGTGAGGGACTAAAATGAATTAAAATTTTTAAGTTAGGGACTAAAATGAAACATGATATAATGAGGGACTAAAGTGTATTAAAAATTTTAAGTTAGGGACTAAAATGAAATACGATATTGTAAGTTAACGGCGACGTTAACGTCCATAAACGGAAAACGTTGCCAGGGACTAACGTGAGTAACTTTTTTCAAAGTGAGGGACTAAAAAGGAATTATTGAAAAGTCGGGGACTAAAATGAAAGCTCCTTACAAAGTGAGGGACTAAAGTGACAGTTTAGTCTAAAGAAACAGTACAAATATACAACGGTTATTTAGAAATCTGTACTTCACCCTATTGTGTGTCAAGGCAGAATTCCCACTGGAGTGATCATTATTTGGGTATGGATTTCAATTAGTTGGCTACCTTGCGTCTTGCAAGCACTTGCTGTTCTTTGATGTTTATTATGTGTATCCAAAGTTAATGAGATTTTAGTTTTTTAATTTTGTAGCTTTTAACTGCAAACTTGATATGGCATCACCCCTCAACTGACCTACTGTATCACTTGGTATATGAACTGGTTTCCCGTAATATCTCACCTAAAATCATGCTTGCTAGCTGCACCTCAATCATCTATTTCTTTTTGTTTATCTGCATTAAATGTTAGTTTCAAATCTTGAACAAAACTCAACATGCATCCCGTAGGAGAAAAACAAAGAAAAAGAAATAAACATCCGTACTATCAAATGTTGCAATTGTTTTTACATGATTTATATTATACATTTGGTCATCCATGTTTTTCAGTTTATGAATTGGTTGATTTGTAACGAACTATTACCCCAACAAAGTGGGTATTATGTCTAGCAAAATTCATGCATTATCATTAGTGAAGTGACATTTATTTTGTTTTTCGTTTGTCATTAGTCTTCTATTTTCTTACATACTTGGTTGTTTGACTCAGAGGCCTTCCTGGGGAAAAATATTTTTGCCCTGGATCTCCAGTTCCCCATCATGGTGAAGACAAGCAAAATGCTGACATGACAGTTATTTGTCACTCAAAGCCAGCATCACTGAGCTCCACTGAAAGCTCTGATGGAGGTAAGAAACTAGCTTTGTAACTTCTGTGGAGCAAAAAGGAGTGTAATTATTGAATACCCATCAGAGTTTGTACAAGAATATGGATGTATATGTTAAAATATTGCATATACAAAAGTTTCTAAATTTTAATTTTTAAGTATGCATTTTCTTCTGTTTTACAACCTACCACCAACTTGTTGTTAGTCTTGATATTTTATTTGAATCTCCTGTGATGACCTGCCTTTGATTTCATGTCTGTAATTTACTTTAGGTTCATCGAGAAGGATTGAAAATTTGATTGACCTGGATCAAGTTTCTTCTACTTGTCAAATTTTTGGAGAGATGTACCTAGAAAGATTGGGGGCAATCAATGTTGAACCTTCCCTGCAAAACAAGATTATGGTGGAAAGTTCGTCTCTGTCTGGGGACATGAAGCATGTTGATTCTCAATATGACTATTGTCTTGATGGCATTAAATTATTGCAAGGGAGAGAGATAACGTCTGTAGGGAGAGATACTGTAGAAGATGTTGGGATCAGTGAGGGCTCAGCATTTGTCCCGAAACAACATGCTACAGATAAGAGTGAACTTGTAGAACCGGCCTCAGTAATGCAAAATGCATGTGTTAGGCAATCATTCCAGGATCGCAATGGAAGTAACGTGTTAACTGAAGTAGTGACTGATGATGTTGACAGCAGGAGTAGCCACCATGAAATAGAGCAAACAGAGGAGGATGGGGAGAATGGCGATGAATTACTCGGTGGCTTGTTTGCCTTTTCTGAATAAGGTAAAAATATAGGCATGTTAGCTGCAGGCTGCAGCAGCATCTTTGTGTGTGTGTTTGTGTGTGATTGTTTCACACGTATCAACATTATCTATTTTTGTTAATGAATTCGTGAATTTCATTCTTCTTTAGGTTGATTTCCACTATTGAAGAGTAAAGAGCAAGTCACAGCAACAATGAAGTTGTGTCATCATCTGTGCTCAGTGGAGTCTCATGAAAATGTAAAAAACAGTATGTGAATAAGAAATGCCATATAAGCAAGAGTTTAGGCTGATTTGTTGCTAAAATTGTGTGACCTTGCCTCCCTGTCTCTCTCTCTCTCTCTCGCCCTTTGTACATTCTGTAGATGGGAATTCATATTATATTCACGGCTTTACTTACACTGGGGCCTATTATTTATGTACATGTTGGTTTTGCATTCCCAGTCCTAAGCTGAATTTTTATCAAGCTTGCATGTAAATGTGGATTGCGTATGGAATTTGTGTAATACATATTTTTTTTAATTCTTAAATTTGGCATGGTGAAGTAATGAAAATTGTAAAGGGTCAGCTAAATTTCATAGTCTTACTTCGTTTTTAATTCTTGATTTTTTATTATCAGGTTTTGCTTCATTTACTTTTGTGGGAATAAATTGGGTGAGACTGTTGGAACTAAAATTTGCCTATATAATCTTTACGAGCAACGGAGAGTAACCATTTACAATTTCACAAAAATAAAAATCAAATTAGAAAAGATATAAATAGGCTAATCGGAGGAGTGTCAATTGACTCATCCGAAGAAATAATGAAAGTCAGATTGTTACTGTTGTTCTCAGGGTGATCGATTGCTGGACTTTTTGAAATGAGTTGAACTGCGGCAAGAGGATAGATATTCTCAAAGTTTTAAATAAAAGATTTACCTAACATTAGTTTTTAAGAGGTTCAAATAAAATAAATATATACGGAGTATATAAAAAAACTAAGTTCACAGTTTTTTGAATTCTTGAATTATTAAATTTGTATTTTTTTTTAAGTCAAAGTTTTCTCGTTAAGAATTTTATCCATGACCTTTTAAACTTGATGTTAAAAAAAAAATTCTTAAATAAAATAAGGAATTTTTTAACGAAAAAAATTAAAAATGAACATTTTTATTAATAAACTAAGTGGCCCGAACCACGGTTCGATCCTCAAAAAACGTTGGGAGAGGAAAAAAACCTTAACCCCAGGACCCCCTCGAACTGGATTAGTCGGCCCAGTGGGCCGGATACCAGGTGCAAACAAAAAAAAAAACTAAGTACAAAATCTTTTTGTTTTTTTTTTAATATAGCAGTAATTTTTTTTTTTTTAAAAAAAAAACTTATCTATTTTATGTTCTTAGAACTAAATTATGATAACACAATCATGAAATAATCTCGTGATTGAAGTGGGGAAAAAGTTCCCAATAGTTGCAACCAGAGAGAAAACTACCCTTTCAAACACATTCTCATGGACATGAATGTTGGTGAATGGTGATGCAGACTGATTCTATTTCAGCACCTTCCCATATTTCTCTTAAAAAGAAAAAGCATACATATAGCTAAAATAAAGACATTGAATATGCAAGTGTATCACTATGAAGAATAAGGACGCAAAATCAATCATAACTCACAAGTCTCCGCATCCTATCCTAACGACCAACAAGGTTTTTCGTTTTTTCTTGTTATAGTTTTATTTTTATAACATAAATATTGATAAAATATGTATTTTTAAAGTATAGTGTAAAGTAAGTACTTCTCTTAATCAATATCTTTACTTTGTTAGCTAAATAAGTAAAAAATATAGTTTTATTTTAAAAAATATTGAAAACTTATAAATTTAGAGTTTCAATACATATTTTTTTCTAAGTCTATTTTCTTATCATTATTCTTAAAACACTAGTTAGCAAAACTCACAAAATAAATATTTGCCGTAAACTAATGAAAATCTCACAAATGGGTAATCCCTCCCAGACCCCTCAATTTTTAAACTTACGACTTAAAGACTTGTTTGGTATAACTTATTTTAATTTTTAAGAGAAAATACCAGTTTTTTTTTTAATAAATTGACTGAAGATTTTTTAAAAATTATTATATATAACCACATTTAAAATACAAAATGAGCTAATTATAACATTCAATAATTGCAAACACTGTTTATGGGTAGAGTGCAAATTGAAAAACATAAATATAAATTGGGAAATGTTAACAATTATTCTTAGGACATTGTTTAAAAAGACAAAAAAAAATATTTTTAGATTAAAAAAAAATGATGTACTCCGTATCTTATATATCCAAAACCAAAAGTATTGGATTTAATTTTCTAATAATAAATTACTTTCTTTTGTATTCCGGAAAAAAATACATACATAAGTGCACCCGTTAACACATTCACCAACTGATGAAATATACCAGCATGAGCCAAGATAGATATACAAGGATCACCAACTATTTTTTTTTTTTTTTTACCTGGGAGGTCTGGGACTAGTACCATAATCTGGGGAAGGGGAAATTCTTAGTGTCCCTGCAGCCACCAACTGGGCTGTCTTACGCGAACAATCACCAACTACTTTTTAAAAAAAGAAAACGTGGAAGATATATACCAGGATCACAAAGCTAGAAAAGAAAAACAGATGCCAACTAATTTCCTTAATAAAATTCGCTCTCACCAATTATTAATAAATATAATAGTATAGTATTAGTGGTGTTATTAGCTGATCAGAATGAACATTTTGCTTTGGGGATTTTTTTTTTTTAAAAGCTAAGATATGTGCGTGTCAGGAGCACACATAAACAGATAGTACTATATCAATGGGCAACGTGGTTGTTGTGGAAGTGCAGATGTAAGTGAGATATGGATCCACAAGCACATGTATGTGGCTGGTAAGACTGGTCGGTCGGTTCAGATATTATTCCCTCTTTCATCACTTAAACTGACAACTGTATCCTAATTAATGCTGATTTACATTGCCTTTTTACTCCTGTAAACACAATTTTTTCCGGCGGTTTTTCTTAACCCGATTAGAACCAATAAAAAATACGACTAATTTTTATTGAAAAATTATGTATTGAAATAATTTGAGATTTTTATTTTTAAACCATAAAGTTTAGCTTTTTAGTTTCAACCATAAAGTTTGAGATGAAAAAAATTCAATATTTAGTAAGAAAGACTTTATTGCTTTGTAATAATATGAAGTTCGAATCAAATTAGTCTACATGTAAGACAAATATCTAATATGATTTATACCAAAAAAAATATATCATATTTGAGAAAGCTTATTGATACTCCTAAGTCCTAAATATCATATTTTATCAATCATTTTTCATATTTCTATAAAATTTGTTGATCAATTGATATATAACATACACAATTGGATTGGGCTTTGACTCTTTAGTATACGAGAGTTTGGATCATTCATGTCATTTTTTATTGATGATATGTCATACTTGCACGGATGTATAATGATGTGGCATTTGGTTAGCCACATTAGCAATTAACAGATTTTTTTTAACGAGAGAGATTCAAACAAAATTTTTAAAATAATTAACAATAAATTAAGATAAAAAACTTTCAAGAACTAAAGACATAAATAAGCTAATATACTACTGCTTCACATCCTCTTACAAGCTTACCACACGAAGTATATGGTCCTGGATTCAAATATTGATGAGTGCACCTTTTTTTTTAACCACTACGCCTTTTTCTTTTTCTTTTTTTAAACGACTATACCCTTTTCTTACTCCCGAAAAAAAAAAATGTTTGCTTTCCTCTTACAAGCTTACGACTATAATATATTATACTATTTTTATCATTGATATATATCGGTATAGCTTTCGGACCAACATTGAGCCGAATTAGTGATAATTAGCCAAAATTCTTTTTAAAATGTCCATTTCAGTATTCGAACTTCTAAACAAGCAACATTTTGGATCGCACATAAATTAAAATTTTCAAATTAAATCATTTTTTAAAGCTGAAATCAAAATAATTTAATTAGGATTTTCTAAATTGTGATCTTATATATATAGTACTATATAATTAGAGAACATAAATAATAATATTTTTAATTTATTAAATGTATATTATTTTCTTTAACAGAAAGATATTGCTTTTTAAGATTTTATTATTAAAAAGATGGATTTAATTATATAATATAATAATAATAATAATAATAATAATATAAAATTAAAAAGTAGTAGTAGTAGTCAGCTTCAAGTCATAGACTGTCCTTTCCCTCTTTGCCTCAACGCAAACATCCTTTATTTATTCAGACACTGCACACTCTTTCTTCTCACAATCACCGCTTCCGACACACTTATAGAGAGATTAGAGAGAGAGAACACCACCTTTTTATTACACTACTATCCTTCAATCTCTCTCAAATTCAGCGCTGCTACTCTTCAATTTCAATTTCAATTTCAATTGAAAAACCAACCAACCAAACCCTTTTGTTTCTTTGATTGAGTAAGTGAGATCGATCCGTTATTGAAACCAAATCATCCCATGGATGTGATTCAGTGGCAGAGACAACTCCGGGACCACCAAGCCTCTATGATTCGAGAGGTTCTTATTAGTATTATATTATTATCTCTTCAATTCAATTTGTTTGTATTAATTTATTGTATGATGATTTTTTGATTGCGTTGTTGTTGTTGATGTTATATACTGTACTATAGGGGTTTCTGGATGATCAGTTCATACAGCTTCAGAAACTGCAAGATGAGAGCACTCCTGATTTTGTGATTGAGGTTATCACCATGTTCTTTGATGATTCCGAGAATCTCCTCAACAACATGAAGCGAGCTCTGTATGTAGTATTACTATTAGTATTGTATTCTTCACTAATGTTGTTTTATTGATTCAATTCGATTCAATTTCTCATCAAACAACTTTTGTTATTTTTTAATTTAATTTTATGTTTTGTTCAACTGGGTTTTTTGTGCAGAGAACAATCACCTGTGGATTTTAGACAACTAGATGCTCATGTCCATCAGTATAAGGGAAGCAGTGCCAGGTAGCAACTGTTTTATTTAAAAATTTAAAAGTGTAACTAATGTTTTTTTTAAACAAGGAAAAATAATAATTATAAAGAGAGTTTGTTTGAAAAAAATATACAATAATTAATTTATTGATAACTAAAATAATAAATGATTTAAGTACACCAAAAAAAAATGTTTATTGATTTTTTTTATTTTTTATTTTTAATATGATAGATAAATAGCAAGATAGAGAGTATTCCCTCCTCCTTCCTTTAAATTAAGAAGACCTATTTATTAATTTTTCTTTTCCTATTTATGAGATTTTATTTTAATTTTTAGTTATTTCTTTTCATGATTGTTTTTTTACCCAATATTTTTTTATAGTATAATTTCCCAATAAATATTATAAAAATATTTTTGAAAAAATATATTAAATATTATATTTTTAATATCACTATTATATTAACTAACTTTTTTTATGAATTTAAATTCTTTTACTAAAAAATAAGGTTGTAATTGTTTTAAACAACAATGATAACAATGGTCAATCACTCTCAATTGAGTGTAAATAAGTGAGTTGAAAAAAAATGTGAAAATTATATGAAAAATGAGTTTAAAAATTATCCTAACTACTCTCTCCGATTTTTATTATAAGTTTATTTGACCAATTTTTACACCTTTTAAAGTTAGTTACTAATATTGTTAGTAGTATTGAAAATGTAAATATTTGGTACTCCTTCCGTCCCTAATTATAAGACCTTTTGGACACTTTATTTTGTCCCTATACCTTTTTTCCACAAACATCTCTGTTTATTTAACATTTTTTAGATTCCCAATAATATTAATAGGGGTAATTTTGAAAATACACATCAAAAGTTCACATTTCCTATACAATTAACCAGATTAATCAAATTTCTTAATGGACGTGAAATCTCCCAAATGAGTCTTATAATTAGGGAAAGAGAGAGTATATTTTTTCAAAAGTACCCTATAATTATTATTGAAAATCTAAAAAGCATTGAGTAAATATGGATATTTATAGAAAAGATAGTAGTTGAAAATTGGAAATGAGACTTATATTAAAAAAAATTCAAAAAAGGCTTATATATAGGACTGTAGAAAATACTATATATAAAATGACATGTTTTACTTAATTATCATTTCTCTGATATTATTGCTCTTGTCTTATCTTCTCCTTTCTTTGTCTTAGTGTCATTTGTCTCTAAATTGCATTCATTACAAATATGTACTAGTAGTATTGTACTCACAGAACTACTCCTTTGATTATTTGATTAACAGTGTTGGGGCTGCCAGAGTCAAAAATGTCTGCGCCTCTTTCAGAAATTTTTGTGATACTCAGAATCTAGAAGGGTCAGTTCTAACATACTCTCTTATGATATTCACCTATTGTTTCAACATTCATATACGCTATTCATCTTTTGCTTCAACATTCGTATCTCAAATCTTGTGAATTATTTTCTTATTACCTTGCTTGGATTACAAAATACATTCTCTGAATCATTGGTCCTATAAGTCAACGGGATTTCACACGTAACTTTTTAAAGCTTTTAACAAGCTTCCAGTGTCTAATTGAGAAATACTGCAGGGGCAAGTTACTCTTCCATTTGTTCAGTTACTAAAATATTCTGAAAAGCAATTTTAATTTTTTTGGTAATCTTCTGGAAAGCAAGTTTGATTGTGTAGCTTTTATATAAAAGGTTTTGCTAGCAAGTGCTCTATTAAGGTTGTTAAAGTTGGTAAAACAATCATATGTTGGCATTAATCACTCTTTCAAAAATTTCAAAATACACATTTTTCTATGTCAAAATACTAGTTTTAGTTTCCTAAGGGCATTTGTTAGCATTTTCCTTATATAAGTCAGTAGACCATGAAAATATTTTGAACATTTTCCATTCTTTTTTTGCCTCTTGAAAAAACTAAAAAAATTACATAATGCGTTTGGGCCTATTTAGGTAAAATTTTAACCAGCCCAGCCCCTTTTCATTATAATAGTCCAACCCAGCCCATTTCCAACAGGTAAAATTCGGAAGTCTCCTAATTTCTCGAATTTTTTAAGGGAATAAATTACTCATGACACTCGAAATTTGTATTTACTATACAAAACTCTCCTTTACTTGAATGAGGAAAGCTGGGTTGTATGAGTACGGGTACGGTACCGGTATCCGGTACGGGTACGGGGTACAGCAATTTCTAAAAAATTAGGGTACGGGTATGTTTATATATATATATATAATAATTATTTTATTAATATAATTATATTTAAATTTAAAAAATGGAAAAAATAAAATCAGTAAGGTAAAAATTAAGTTAAAATTAATAATAAACACTTAAAAATTATTTTGATGTAAAAAATAAAACATTAGGTTCAAATTAATAATAAACACTTAAAAAACTGTATGATACTATGAAAAAAAGAACAAGCTTACGAAATCAGTATGATACTATGAAAAAAAACTGAAAAATTACAAGATGCAGCAAATCTCATTAGATGCAGCAAATGAAATCCTAATTTTCCAAGATGCAGCAAATCTCGTTAGAAAAATAAGTAACAGAGTAGAAGTATTTTATCTCTGTAGCGACGGGTTCGAGCAGCACGACAACGATAGCGAGCAACTCGGCGAGCGAACGACAACTAACAGTAAAGATAGAGAGAGGAGGCAGAGACTGAGAGGGTGCTTCAAGAGATAGAGAGGAGGCAGAGAGAGTTTGCTTCAAAACTCAACCCTAGGATAAAATTAAGATGTCTAAGCCTGGGAATAAAAAAAAGGAAAAAAAAATAAAATTTTTCAATTTTAGTGCTGTTGTGCCGTACCCAATTGGTGGGTACCGTACTCATCGCGTACCCCAGCGTACCCAAATATGTACCCAAGTTTTTTTTTATTTTTTTTGTTTACGTACCCAGGCGTACCCAACCCGTACCCGTACCCAAAAAATACCCGGTACGTGTACGGCTCCTAAAACGATGTACCCATGCTTCAGAGGAGGAAAGTTTGTCAGGGTAAACGGAGGATCATATACCAAAAAAATTATAATGTACCATAAAAATTAATAACGGAAAAAATTTCATTAGTGGTATCAAATATAAGTAAATTTTAACTACTTTTTCTATTTTCAATACAATTATTCATAAAATATCTCAATAAAGTGATTGTATCATTTAATTTTTGTTTCATTCCCAATACATGTTTCCTAAAGTAGTACTCGTATATTTTTTTATCATTTAAAAAAATTAAATATACTCAACTAACTTTTTCAATAACTGTGAAATTAATTTTTTTAGTTTATACTCCATCTGGTCCTATATATAGGGCACCTTCTAGAAGAAATCTTTGGTCCTATATATAGGGCACTTTATATTTCCTATGCATCATTAATTGTTTTTTCTCTTTTTTGCCCTTATTAAATGTTTTGACTAACTATGTTTTTGTGTTGTTCATTAATGAATGTGAATTTTCCAAGCAAAGTAGAGGGGTAAAATTGTAATGTTACAACATATTCTCGTAAAATTCACAAAACTAACCACTTTTCTTGGTTCAAGGAATACGGTTAAATATGCCCTATATATAGGACCGGAGAAAGTAATTGAGATCGAAGGGAGTATCTCTTAATTCAACAGAGATCTTAAAAATCTGCAAACGAAGAACGAATTGATGGAATAAAAGTAAGGGTATGAAAAACGAGTTTAATATATATCCCTCGCACCGTAAAGTTTTCAACATTATTGATGCATCATCTATCACTCTTAGTCTCGTACGCATTGCTTTTAATTACTATAAATCAATCATTATCAATCCATTAATGGTGGGTGATATGTTTTTAATTTATCATCATTGCTTTAGTGACATTATTTTTTCATGAAGAATATTGGACTATAACGGGTATATACTGACAGTATAAAATTTTGGGCTTTACTTAGAAACCCTGTGTGAATAGAGGGTTTTTGTACCCTCTTAACATGACGCAATAGAAATTAGCTATGCGTTGTTTCCTTTTATGTCAGTACGACATATTTTTAATTCATAAATTTTGCAATGAGGTCCCTAAGATATTTATTTAAAAATATTATTTTAATATTATTTTTTATAATGTAATTTATCCAAAATATCCTCATTTTATTATTATTTTTCATATACCTAAAATACCCTCTTTTTAATATTATTTTTTATCTACCCAAAATATCCTAATTTTTATACTATTTTCTTCTACCGAAAATACCCTCGTTTTAATATTATATTTCAACTTCACGTACCCATGACACCATTAATAATTTAAAATTTTCCCTTTCACTGCCCTCCCCTCTCACGTAATCTTATTTTCTTTCTGCAATCTGGATCTCCTTTTATCACTGGCAACATCACACAAAGAACTCTTCATGACCATGCTCGTGTTAAGTGATGATATTGAATACTTGGCAAAGGCATTTTTATGTTGATAGAACCTAAGTCTGAACAAAATGTTCATTAGTCATTAACTGCTTCCACAGCCTAGCAAGAAACGTTTTTCCTGGTAACACCCAAGCTAAAATCACGGACAGCACACAGTAGGCCATAATGAATTTTTAATCAAAAGACAAAATACAATAATACAGAATATAGGTACAAGTCACCAAATTATGGACTGATCTTTATAATCAAGATGATATGATAAGATAATTAGGAGGCACCGACCGGAAAAGAGAAGAGTGTCACAATACAATTTGGAACCACGCAATCAAAGATATAAGAAAAAAGACGAAATCAAAGAAATTAAATAACTAGTACTGAGCCCTTAGCGATAGAAGGAACTGCATATTGTAGAAAGAAAATAGGATTACGTGATAGGGGAGGGTAGTGAAAGGGAAAATTTTAAATTATTAAGGGTGTTATGGGTAGTTGAAATATAATATTAAAACGAGGGTATTTTGAATAAATGAAAATAGTACAAAATGAGGGTATTTTGGTAGATGAAAAATAATATTAAAATGGGGTATTTTGGATAAATTACATTATGAAACATAATATTAAAATAATATTTTAAAATAAATATTATTAAATATCATCGCAAAATTTATGAATTAAAAATATGTCCCGCTGACATAAAAGGAAACAACACATAGCTAATTTCTATTGCGCCATGTCAAGAGAGTATAGAAACCCTCTATTCATGGAGGGTTTCGAAGTAAAATCCTAAAAACTTTTACACTGGTTAATTTATTTACACCGGTTAATTTATCATCTATTATTTAAAAGTAAGCATAAAAAAAATGAGTGAATGATGGATAATGTATTGATCGTATAAAAAAACTTTGGATCTTGCTAACAAGTGCCCGGGTTACTACGTATGGAAAAAATTCTAAGTCCAGAAAACATAAAAAATCACATTTTTCAATAAAGAAAAATGATTTAGAGACCTAAAAGCCTACAAACTTACACATAAGATTATGACACTTGTTATTTTCAAGTTAAAATTTTTTTTAATAAAAGAACTTAAATGACAAATGTCAAGATTCTAATGTGCAGGCTTATGAGTATGTCTCTTTATGTAGGTCTCTTAATCATTGCTCATAACTTTTATCTACAATGGCTTCGTTAACAAGTGCCCTCAGACATTTTTTAGCTTTTTCCAAGAACTTTTACATACCACCAATACATCGTCTATTTTCTCAAGTAATAAACATCATATGATAAAAAGATTCAAAGTTATAGAAGATTAATCATTTTTCTTTTGCTTTTAAAAAAGATGATATCACGTTAAAGTTTCATCTCAAAACTAATTGGTAATGAGTGGAGTAACTCAACATATATTTAAATCATATCACATATTATGAGATAGGCGACGCGAGACTTCCAACATGTTGTGTAATAGGAAAATCGTCAATTTTATTCAAAACTTTTTTTTATATAAATATTATTCTTGAGATGGATGATTTTAAAATTAAGATTTAGATATTTTAATTTTATTTAATAAAAACGATGATGTCATTTTTTTTTAATTTTAAAAGGACAAAGGTATATATAACTTTTCCATAATAAGATGCGTACAAAATAGTTCGGCTCTTGAAAGAAACTAGTTTGCCCTCGGTTGCCTTCTTCAGATGGGATCACATGTGGCATCACCCTATATATATGTATCATTGTGTGTCATTTATTTTGATCGGGAAAAAATATAAATAAAATTATTTGATTTAAATATCAATAATTTAATATTTTCTTAACCCATCAAAAATTAGTGGTGACACACTTTATTGTTCAGCAAATATTTCTCCTCCTCGCCCTTTCCATTGATATAGATGTCAGTTGAATGTCATTGAAAAATTGAAAATTTGCTTTTAGAGTACCAATACTTTCATTCTTATTTTACCTACATCACTTTTTATATTTATTTTATCACGATTTATCAAAAGATTTTTGTTGTTTTCAAAGGAACGAAGAAAAAAAGTTTTGATCAATATTTTCCTTTGCTTTGCTGCTAAAACATTGACAATCAAATCTCTCAGCCCTCAAGGAGCAATCTAGTATTGTAGGATTAGATTTGGAACAAGGGAGCGCTTGCTATTTGATAATGATGGAAATTTGAAATCATTTAAATCACTTGTTGAAATGATAATAAGGCAGCAGGACTGAAAGATTTGAGAATATGAAATAGAAATGATGGTAATTGATGAGAGCTGAGATTATTTCATCTATCTTCTTATTCACATTTGATATGATTGAAAACTTATGTCATTTTCGTGATTATACTGCAAAGTCAATCATTGCTTGTTAATGTACCACCTTAATTCAACTGTATTAGATGCCATTGTAGTTCAATTAATTCATACACTATATCAGTATATCTTGTCTGTGTTTTGAACTTTTGATGAATTAGTAGTCCACAACTAGCTAGGCAATTCCTTTTTAATCTTTTGATTTCGTCATGCAAGAGTTCGTAGATTAAATAGATAGTTAAAGTGAATATGCCATTTTTTTTTCCTTTTTCCATATGTCCTCATATATATTAGGAGATATGCCATTTAGAAGTCACTCTTAATTAATCTGATAGGTAAATATCTTGAAAATGTTAATAGCTTGGTTGTTACAATGTATACCTTTTCCATGGAGCCTAAAAAGATAGCAAATACATAATAATATGCTTCTTTACAAGAAGTTATGATGAATAATAATGTTGGTGCAGGTGTGTGAGATGTCTGCAACAACTGCAGCATGAGTATTCTTTACTGAAGAACAATCTTCAACACTTATTTAGGGTAAGTGCTGCAATATCTTGTTTTAGGAGGCTTGAAATTTTGTTCGGATCATATATATATATATATAGTTAATAATTATATAGGTTCCCGAAAGATACACGTGGAATCAATTAGGTTCTTGAAAGATTTGTGGAATTTCTTAAACTCTCCAAAGATCAATTTGAGGTCACATTAATCTTCACATTTAATTTCGTCTGGAAGGACCTGACAGAATCCTACATGGCACGTTAAATATTTTGCACGTTAAATATTTTGGCACGTTAAATGTCAAATCAAATTGATGTTTAGGGGTTTAAGAGATTACACGAATCTTTCAGGGACCTAACTGATTCCACATGTATATTTCAGGGACCTATATGACTATTAATTCTCTATATATATATATGTGTGTGTGTATGATTAACAGTATTCCTTATATATTGATTATTGCAGCTGCAGCAACAGATCCAGGCTGCCGGTGGTTCCATTCCCACAATCGAGTAGCTAGATGGAACAAGGTGAAGCTTTTGATGGAACAATTGATTTTGTCCTCGTTTTATTTTTCTCCTTGATTGTAATTTGTTGATAATAATATCCAAGGTTTTATTAGACGATGGATGGTTGCTGGTGTGAATAAGCATTTCTTGCCAGTGTGATACATACATGATTCTTTTTTTTTCTTCAATAATTTATTGACTCGGTTAAAGTTTGATGTGTATCACTCAGTGAGATGACTAGGTTTGTGTCGATTCACATAGAAAATGCGACTAATTAAACAGGGGTTATCCCCTTTTGTAATTTAATGAATCATTATATCTGTGTATGATTCCCTTCAAGTTTCTTTTATTTTTTTACTGATCAATGACATAAAAAACAAAGTTACTAGAACATTCTGTACCGTAATGTCAATTACAGGACTTGGTACTTTTGTAGTTCATTTGGTGCTATAAGGATAAGATAAGGTCATAAAAGTATGATATGATAAAGTAAGATATGATATGAGCAAAGTATCTCTAATTGTCTAATTGTTTGATGTGCATGTGATAGTTAGATGGTGGTCATGATAATGACAACAATGATTTTTTTTTTTTTAAGGCTCGAACTCGATATCAGCTAATTAGGGGATCAAGTAAGATACCAACACAACAATGGTATTAATGTGTGAAAGCCGGATAAAAAGAAGATACATTGTTTCATCATGTTAATTTCTAACCTAGTGCTAGATCAACATGTTAGCCTCATAATATCATGTTCACTTATCAAATTTTAGATGATTATAAAACATGACAGGAACTATCATATTTTATCTCTTTTATCATATCTTAATAAATTAATCCCCATAACATAGAAGCTCAATATCATGTCTCTTGTTTGTATTTACAAATTGCATTAGGCTCTAGCATAGGAAAATACTTTTAATTTAAATGATTTCTAATTCTAAAATTAAAGAAATATTGCATTAGGCTCTAGCATAATTTGACCTTCTCGGTAAAAAAAAGGGTGTGTGATTATTTCTTTTGTTGCACTCTTATTTTGTTTGATTATAGGAAATAAACCTATTAGGTATGACAATCAAATCCGAGTAGCTCTTATTTTGTTTGATTATAGGAAATAAACCTATTAGGTATGACAATCAAATCCGAGTAGCTGAGGTACTCATTTGGCCTTAACGTGATTTTATTGGAAAAACTTACTTTGGTTGGATTTGGAGAAATTTGATTCCGCTTTGCAATGATTATCATAATAAGGCAAATTTGAGAGAGCAAATATCTGTCATGGCTATCGAATTTGAACACATCCTACTATAATAGTTAAATAATTCTGTTAAACTTCCATATATTGCTAAAATTGTGATTAAATTCTTAAGTTTATTAAATTATTAAAGATTTTTTATGCCTAATTTTTATATTTTATTTGAATAGATTCGAGAAATAATTTATTTTAAAAATACATATATAACATGAAAGAAATTTTAAAAAAGAGGTGCATGCATGGATTTTCCATGGGTTTTGCTGACCCTGATGATGAAGTTGGATATCATATTTTTATCTTCACTCTTCTTAAAAACACTGAATCCACCCATTATCAAAAGGGATGAGGATAGGATTGACAAAACTCGTCTCCTACCCACCAAGTTGGCATGCCTAGATAAAACCTTATAGGGAAGTTGGTTTGATTCATATGGGCTTCTCCAATGGAAGTAAATTTCTTTACATATTTATATACAAAAGTTTGTAAATAAGCTAAATATCGTTGTAATTTAATTATAATTTTCCCTTCTTATACTCTCACCTCTTCGAAATAATTATTTTTTCAAAATAAAAAAAAATAACGATGGTATTAATTATTGATTAAAATATTAATTCTATTAGAATTATTTAGGCTTATTTATGGTTTTAGTCCCTGAAAGTTGGAGGTGTTTTGATTTTGGTCCCTATAAGTTTTTTTGACGTTGAATTGTTTTGAAAATTTGGTTTTAGTCAATGCTGTTACGAAAAATCCGTAAATTGCTGATGTGGTTATCGAAATGTCATATTGGCATACATGTATGCAAATATTACAGGTCATTGGCAAAATGACGTGGATGTCCGGACCTGCAAGAGCAAAAGGCCCAAAGCCGAACCCAAATGTGTTTGTGGATTGGGCTTTGGCCATTTTGTTCTTGCAGATCCGAATCATCCACGTCATTCTACCGGTGATACACAATACTTGCATACGTGTATTCTGATACGACATTCCCTTAGTCACATCAACGTTAATGGATTTTTCTGATTAAAACCAAATTTTCAAAACAGTTAAGAATCAGTCAAAGTGAAAAGAATTTCTAAGGACCTAAACCAAAATACTCCTAACTTTCAAGAACTAAAGACATAAATAAGCCGAATTATAGAAAAATGTACTTCATCTGATGAGTTTCTTAATGCCAATGATTCTGGAAATAGCTAGTAACAGGAAAGGGACCACTAACCACAGTTGTTGCAACTAAATACTGCGGTGTACTGTAGACTAGTAATTGATGTAGAGTTACGTTGGAGTATTTATGGCTCCACAACACATCCATGTTCAACGGGCTGAGCTTGGAATGTTAAACTCGGCTGAGATAAAAAGGAGGAGGGCTAATATTTGTTAGCAACAGCAATTGTTGGCCCATATATGGTGAAAGTATGTATCTGGAGTTTTCGATATCAACTCTCATGGTCCTTAAACCCCATTTTTTTTTATGGTTTCGGTCAGAATTTTTTCCTATACTTTTGAGTCAGAAGAATGATTGATCTTCTATTTAAAAATACATTTTTTTTTTATTCGGGAATGTTAAAAAAAATTCCAACTAAATCTCAGGAAAAAATTGAAGTTTGAGGACTAAAGTATGAATGAGGATTGGAAACTATATCTAAAATTAATCCGGGCCTATAACTTGACTAGGTACAGTAATAGGTTGTGTATTGTAATTTGTAAGTACTAGGGCATTACATCTCGAAAGTCTTTAATAAATTCGAGTATTCGACTTGCAACATCATTATGTAAATCGGTGATGATTGATCAATTTGTTTAAGGGCAATAAGTTTCACATTTGGGCTAATTGCCACAACATTCATCAATGTTATTGAAAGATTGGTCCATTTTTGCCAAGAGACTGAAGAGAGGACCATAGAGAATTACTCTTTGTTGGAGAGGATCCGGATCCATTTTGTTACCACTTACCACAGCTGTGACCAAAACTAAATTACATTTTCCACATAGCATATTAGTATGAATATATAGTGTGTGAAATGAATATTATTGGCAAGAGGGTGAAAAATGTTCTAAAAAAACTACCTTATGATCATAGTAGGCAGCTGGATGAAAAAGACAGTACAACAAAGTTGCATTATGATCACACATGCCCAAAAATGTAGAGAGAAATAGTGCTATCTATCACCACGCTAGCCCCAAAAGCCACCCCCTCACCACAAAGTCCATAAATTGAAGGTTATGCATACAAAAAGCGGGTATTTTTTGGTTGTTGTGGTTGGTGCAATCTTCTAACAAGACAAGGGCAGTTGAAGAGGATTGAGATTTTGCTTCTCCCGATTTCTATTATGTAAAGTGAAGAGTGGAGTGGTTTTAACTTTTAACTAGATTAATGATAGCAATGTAGAGTAGTACTACCGCACTATGGTTGTTCTTTTTTGTATGTCCACTATTGGGGACCAAACTCAGAGTTATCATTCTTTTAGCTTCATTAAAATGTTTTCTGTTTTTGTCTTTATGGCTTTGTCTGGATTTAAGTTAGAGGTAGACGCATTTCTATCCACAATATTAATATCTCGTGCCAGCTTGTGTTTTTGTTCACTTCTCTCTATCATTAGTCTCTTTCCATGGCCACGTTATGCAAACTGTCTAAGCCGCTCGCAATATGTGGCAATTTGCTACACTGACATATTATCATTCATTTAACTAATTAATAATATCTATGTATGAGGTTTGTTAACAATAATGCAATATGCTGTAACAAATAACTTTTTAGTTGTAGAGTTATAGGCTAATAGCAATAGGTAATAGCAATCAAATAGGCTTCTTTGGGACTCTACTTCGAAAATTCTTTTTTGGGGTTGAAATTATAGTTTGATTTTACAGAGTGGTACAATAGCTTTTCACCCAAGCAAGTAGAGTTTTTAGCAAAAAGAAAAGAGAAAAAGAAATTAAAAGTGGAGTACAAGAAAAGATTGAAAGAGGGGAACAATTTAGGAAAACGAAACAAACTTTCCCCAAGTATACATAGAGGAGCTAGCACATGGTAGTTAGTAGCTGATTTGAATCTGTTATGTTGACTTTCAGTCTGTACCATTCTTCCATACGGTAATTGGTTAAAGCTCAAAGCAGAATGTGAATTGCTGAACAAGCTTTGGAGCATACATATCTTTGACTCAAAATGCATTTGACTATGCTTACTTCAGCTTCAAACCAACTCCTTTCATCTAAAGACAAAAGAGATATTATTAGTTTAAGTTTTATAATAATAAGCGAAAGTGAAAAGAAAAAGTTAACACTTAATTGTCATATTAGCTTTAACTTAATGTGAAAAAGAAAGAAAGAAAGAAAGAAAAGAACTTCAATGATATACAAGGGCAGTATATTTATGAAGGACTAATTAATGATGATATCATTTATGTGGGTGTGGCCTGAAGTCCAAGTGAGGATCACGATCACTCTTATTACTCACTTTAATAATGGAACTTATGCATTCAATATATCAAACTCATGATTGATTTGGCAACTCTCCAACTGTGATGTTTCTAACTTAAGACAGAATTTGAAGCAAAATAAGGAACGCACCTTTATTATTTATGATATACTTTGCCATATTAGTAATAAAAATAGGACAGGTCCATGCCCGAAATAAATATAAAACCTTTGGAAAACAACACACAAGAGGCACGTGATGATGTGAGTGTGTGAGCATGCCTTAGAACACCAAATGGGTAAAAAGCATCCCAGTTCAGTTGAGATCTCACTTTTTATCATGCCATCTTCCAGTATGATTATGAAATATCAACTGCATTAGTAGCTGTGCATCACTCACATATGAAATCTACAATTACCTTTTTGACCCTTCCTTTTGGTGTTTTACTACTACTTAATTGGTGCTCTGTCTTACCCAAAACGTAAGTACATGTTTGAATGTTATGTTCTCTTGCAATTGATTTGGAAAATAAAAGTTATTTATAAGTTGTTTCATATCTAACATAATTTTGGGGTCTAACGTAGTTTTTCACCGTAAAACTAAACACGCCATAAGTTTCTTTAAAAAAACAATTCCATTAATAAAATTAATAGTATTATTAGTGATATTAATTAGAAATAAAAACATTTGATATACCTTTTCAAAATTATTTCTATAATTATTTTAGGAATTTTAATAAAAGAGATTGGGTAAATGTGAATGTTTTTTTTTTTAAAGTAATGAATGTTATTATAAATTGGAAATGAGATCTACATTAAGTAGAATTAATTTTTTTTTCAAAGAGAGCTTATAATTAGGATGGAAGAGAATAATTAGTTTTTAGCTTTTGGCTCGCATGGTCCTTTTCATATAGTAAACATTTGCTTCCTTGATTTTATTATTATTAGGGTTTTTTTAACCTTACTCCAATGAAGATAAGAAAAAATTAAAAAAAAAATGATAAAAGTGTATTGAGATTGAGAAATTAAGTTTATTACTCCCTCTGTCCCTATATATAAGACCCATTTGAGAGATTTTATGTCCTTTAAGAAAGTTGATTAATTTAGTTAATTGTATTGAAAATGTGAACTTTTGATATGTATTTTCAAAATTATCCCTATTAATATTATTGAGAATCTAAAAAGTGTTAAATAAATAGGGTTGTTTGTGGAAAAAACTAATTAATGATCATTGAAAATTGGTATAGAGTCTCATAAATAGAGACAAAATAAAAGTGTCAAAAGGGTTTTATATTTAAGGACGGAAGTAGAATTATTTAAGTATTAAATTGTTTATTTTTCTATACTCATATATTTCTTTTAATTTCTATCAAGGTCTAAAGTTCTTGCTTCCAAATTGTCCACCTTTAATATTTTCATAATTTTTAGTAAAATTTTAGCGAAAATGTTAATTATGGTTAGTATTTTTTATTTGTAGCTAACTATTCAATGGTTTTTTTTTATCTCCATTTTTTTCGAAAACCTGACAAAATGCTATTATTAATTTAATTGCATTTTGTGATGTATTTACTATACCTTTAAACTTGGTAAAATAACAAAGTTTTAATGTATATGATTATAATTATTTTTTATATGTTCGAACCCCCAGCTCTTACAAAATTCTAGATCTGTCCCTTATAGAAAATTATTGTTGTTGTTGTTGTTGTTGTTATTATAGCAATGCAAAGAATTATTCTAAAGCTTTGTTTAAAGGAGAAGTAGAACAAGTGATGAATGTTGTTTTCACTTTTAATTTACTTTTTTATACTATTTCTTAACATAATCATTTTTGTTTTTTTTAAATGACATGACATAATCATATTTTTTTGGTTTATTTAAGTTTTTAGTCCCCGAACTTATGTGCTCTTTTGGAATTGGTCTTTGATCTTTATTTTCGTTGTTTTGGGTCCCTAAACTTTTTCAATTTTTGGAAAAGGACCATGTTGTTGCTTAAGTGATGATATGACCAATGAAATGTCACGTCACTTGTCCGACATCGAAGAATGAAGTGCTATGTAGCCTTTTGTAACACCACATGATTTTTTTTTATTAAATTTTTTTTTCAAAATTATTAAAGGATTTTATTTTCTTTTTTTAAAAAATACAAATTTTAATTATTTTTAATGAATTTGAATTTTTTTTAATCTTTAAAATTCACGTGGCATCATCTAGTATGTTATCTATCGATACTGCGAAGGTTACGTAGCATTTCATCGGTCATATCATCACTTAAGCAACAACAAGGTCATTTTCCAAAAGTTGAAAAAGTTTAGGGACCCAAAGCAACAAAAAAAAGATCAAGGACTAATTTCAAAAGAGCACCTAAGTTTAAGGACTAAAAACTTAAATAAGCCTATTTTTTTTAGGATTTTCTTAACCTCAGCCCTTAGGGCTGAGGATAAGAAGCTATAAAAAGTATCTTTGCATTGAAAAAATAAATGTTTAAAACTTTAAAAGTTAGTGGGTTAGCTTTACAAGACATTTTTTCTACTTTTTCACCTCTTATCCTCAGCCCGAGGTTAAGCAATCTTTTTTTTTATACTAGTATTTCTGCAATTCTGTTAAATGTTAAGGGGGTCAAACAATTTCCCTATCTCTTGTGGGTAGTATCGTTTTTCCCATGGTGGTTAAATGACACGTGTTACTCATTTGTTACCGTGAAATGTAGCAGTAAAGAAAAAACCCCACTGGTCTTTGACAGCTGCCAATGCTTATTGGTTTCCGGCTCGTGGTAACTGGTAAAACAAAAGCGCATGTTTAGTCACGTGATGTCGAAACGAAGCAAGCAACGAGCATACCGAACCTGATGATGTGTCACCCCAATCTCAGGTTAGGAAGCCAAGTAGGCTCGGACAACCGTTTGATCTGAAGCAGTTCCCAAGACAGAAAAACAGAGTAAATCAATAATGAAGCAATTAAAATAATATTATTACTGGTTAAACTCTCTTACTTGGGTACCAAGAGTACAACCAACAAAAGCAGATACTAGAACTAGATAGCAATTGCACTAACTGGTCCTCCCTTTCACTTTCTCCTTCTTCTCTTCTGCTACTCATCATAACAATAACACTATCCTTCTCTCAGAAGCCAAACCCCCAAAACAAACTCAAAAAATAAAAAGCAAAAGCTCTTCATTTCACACAAACCCACGATATATATTCTTATTCTTATTCAGCAGCACTACTTGCTTCTCTTCCAAGCCTAATCCTTTTTTACTTTACTTTCATGCTTATTATTGTTCAACCCTTTATATAATAAGAGAAAAGCTAAGCACCCCATACATACCCTCTTCATCACTTGTTTCTTCTCTTCATCAATGGGTGGCACTAACATTGCTCCCTTTTTCTTCTTCTTCCTCTTCTTCTTCTATGTGGATGCCATTTTAGACCCTGTTGATTTCTTATCTCTTCAATCTATTCGGAAGGATCTAGAAGACATGCCAGGCTCCAATTTCTTCTCCTCTTGGGATTTCACTGCCGACCCTTGCTCCTTCTCCGGTGTCTACTGCGACTCCGACAAGGTCATCGCCCTCAACCTCGGCGACCCCAGGGCCGGCTCACCCGGCCTCACCGGCCGCCTCAACCCCGCCATCGGCAACCTCTCCGCTCTCGCAGAGTTCACCGTCGTCCCCGGAAGAATCTACGGTAAACTCCCTCTCTCCGTCACCAATCTCAAGAACCTCAGGTTCCTCGGCGTCAACCGGAATTTCATCTCCGGCGACATTCCGGCGGGATTGGGAGACTTGCACCGCCTGCGAACAATTGATCTCAGCTACAATCAGCTCACCGGAATCATCCCTCCGGAAATCGGAACCTTGCCGGAGCTAACAAACATGTTGCTATGTCACAACCGTCTCTCCGGTTCGATCCCTCGGTTCGATTCGCAAACACTAACCCGGCTCGATCTAAAGCACAACGCTCTAACCGGTTCGCTCAAACCAGATTCTCTCCCTTCATCTCTTCGGTACCTTTCCTTGTCATGGAACAAATTAACCGGTTCAATGGACCAGCTCTTAAACCGGCTCGACCAGATCAACTACCTTGACTTAAGCCTGAACCAATTCACGGGCCCGATCCCGGGCCGAATCTTTTCATTCCCTTTAACGAATCTCCAATTAGAAAGAAACCAGTTCTCTGGACCAGTTCAACCGGTTGATCAGGTATCAATTCCAACCGTTGATCTCAGCTACAACCGGTTATCCGGTCAAATATCACCAATGCTTGCGAGCGTGCAGAACCTGTACTTAAATAGTAACCGGTTCACGGGACGAGTACCGGCTAGCTTCGTGAACCGGTTGTTAGATTCAAGCATTCAGATATTGTATTTGCAACATAATTATTTGACGGGAATTGAGATAAGCCCAACGGCGGTTATTCCAGAAAGAAGCTCGCTGTGTCTACAGTATAACTGTATGGTCCCTCCCGTAGATACTCCCTGCCCTTTAAGGGCTGGTAAGCAGAAAACTAGACCCACTGCTCAGTGCAATGAATGGAGGGGATGATGATCTTCATGATCAGATAATGAAGAAGATCATATATGATATAGGTGTTTTTTCTTTTTACTTACTTGCTTTGCTTCTAATTATTTTATTATGTCTTTTTATTTTTTATTATATTCATTATTATTTAATTTTTTGTGATAGTTATGGGGAATAACATGATTACATGATTGTGAATACGCATAAAATGTACCTATTTTGCTGGAGAAGCTTCTAAAGTTTAGTGCTATATATATATAATTTTATTATTATTATTATTATTATTATTATTATTATTATTATTATTATTATTATTATAGTGATGTTCTAATGTAATATGATGATTCATTAGCCAAGACATTGATCATTATTATGATGCATACATTTTTATCTTTTTTTTTCCTGTTATCTGTTAGGAATAGTATTATCAAGTTATATAAGTAATATTATGTTATGTGTAGTGAAAAGAAATAGTAATGTAGTAATGGGATATATGTCTAGGTGTCAATTGTTATTGGGCTTGTTATTTCGGGTATATTACCGTAAACTCATTAGGGGTGTATTGATGTCATTTAAATACCAATGTACTGTGAAAATGCAAAGGAAGCAAGAAGTTAATCCCTAAATCTCTCCCTCTTTTCTTCTTAGGAGGCTCCCTGGACCTCGAATCCAGGCAACACCAATTGTGTCTCTAACATTATCTTTGTATTGGTAGAAACTTTGATATGTCCAAGCTTTATAAAGTGAAAATTTTGATACTCAAACGCAACCTTTTTTTTTGGTCATGTTATAATATCCACTCATATGGTGATACAAGTGTGAATAAAATGATGATCGATTGATATTGTAATGAATTGAAAGACATTAATCCAACATCATTGCTATAACAATATGATTGCAATGGTTCAGCTTCTATTTGTTTTTCCCCTTATGGAACTTTGTTTGTGGTGGCTACTGGCTACAATTAGTGTTTCTCAGCAGCTTTATTATTTATTTTTTTTAGCTTTTCGTGAGCACGAGATGCTGCTCCCTCCCATGGTAAATGGTTTTAGGAACGGACAACTGCAAAGGAAAGTGAGTGAACTAACATACTCCACTCATTTGGAGATCTCTTTTTTGCTTTGTTATTGTAAGCCTTTTTGAGGCTTGTGTTTGGACTGACTCTTTCACTCTTGTTCTGTGTGTGCACTGTGCACGACAACGGGGTATTATAGATAAAGCCAATGTGAATTAAATTAGGGGGAAAAAACAGAGATTAGGTGGGATTGGATTACACTTGCTATGGAGCACACATGGAAGATGAATAGAATGAAGCAACGAAAGTTGTGAAACAAGAACCTAACATGTAACCAAAAGAGCATTAGCAAGGCCCTTCCTAATCTAACTCATCTATCATCATAAGTTTAAGTGTCTTCTCTAAAGTGTAAAATGTATTTTCAAGGTTAAAATGCACCAATCCAATTATTCAAGCCATGAAATATGATTAATGGTTAAGATCGTTTCTCAATTAGTAAAGTTACAACAAAATGTAGTCCAAATTTGTACATTTTTGAGATTAAAGTGCAGAACTTGAGAGGAGTCACACAAATTTTAGACTCTTAATTTTGTTGATATTTTAGTATATCAATCCACGTGAAATTTTCTTTGTCATCCCTAATCTTGACAAGTTGACATTAATTATTTTTCTTCAATCAAAGTATTCCTCAAAATTCAGAGTTAAAGACTTAGTGAAAACTGGCTGGGCGCTTAGGAATTTCAAAGTCAAAAGCTCGAGTGACAACAATTTTTGGGAATGATCCATACCGTTGAGTCAAAGACTCGCACAGTTCGTGAATCCGAGGTGGATTAATTGGGTCAAAAAAATGTGTAGCCCAAACACAACCTGGTTTCGAAAAAAAAAAAAAAAAGTATTCCTCAAAAATATTAGGCTTAGTCACCCAAAATACAAAAGGACCGCGGCCATCAGTTGAAGGCCCCAACTCTCCATGCTTTTTTGCCTTCCTTCATCGTACTGAGTGTACCTGATTTACTCGACATGTCAGTCATTTTCCTACTGGAATCTCTCGTTTTTTGTAATATCATAATCATAATTTGGTTGTAGCCCCAAGTGTAACATCTTTGGGTTCATTATCACTTGAGTGTTGATTTAAGAACCCCAGTTTTTTTTAATAAAAAAATCCCATTTTTTCATTTCTTCGACTCGGAGTGTTGGAATTTTTTTTTTTTTACTGAATACCGGAAAAAAAATATATATATATTTTTCTAATTTGAAAAATGCATTATTCAATAAAGTTCAATCAAAATTTTTATATAATATTCAATCGGAAAAGGAAAATGAGGTTTGAGAATTAAAAAAAATTGAGATTCGTAAACTCAACACTCTTATCAGTTATCACTAGCAATGGGCCCAAATATGGAGTGTTAAGGTTGTCACCTTAGGAAGGTTGACATTTTCGAAGAAACAGCTTATTCATACCACTAACGTGAGAACTTTCTCCTTTTCTAATTAGAACAAAAATGCAACCGATGTATGTTGATCTAAGAGCTTGGGTCATTTAAGCATAAGATCTTGAATTTGATCTCTGAATTCATGTATACATAAAAAAATATAATTAAAAGAAATCCCGCTTTGACACCCGATCATATTTCAAGATATTAATCTCTCGTCTATCAGGTGGGAGATCACTATGGGAAACAAAAAAAATGCAAAAACCTCATGTCATGGTTTATTTAAATAATTTTGCGTTTCAAGAACGAACTACCAGGTATAATCATCATGCCCTTTGATAAGCATTATAAAGCCTCTCACATCCAAGGAACAAAGGTATTATCATAATAGTACTATTCTTTTTTAAGGATTCATTATAATACTATCATGTCAAAGATATGATAATAGAAAAGGTTTTCCTAATTGTAATGTTAAGAAATCCAAAATTAGAAAACTAAAATAAATAATTTTTCGATTGTATTCACTATAGCAATTTCAATTATAAACTAGGTGGAGCGACTTGTACTTTTTAGTGTATATTCACACTCCAATTTAAATAATAATTTTATAAATTAAAAAAGAAATATTGTGACTGGTTAATTAAAAGGGTGAATTGGCACTTTGGAATATCATTAACCTCACCCTCATAAACTTACTTTTTTAAATGCTCTAGTTGGCACTTACCTGATATAAACGGCCTGATAAATTTCAAGAACATAGAAGCAAATAAATTTATTGTTGATCTTTTATATAATGTGGCTGCAAGCGTACATGTAAATGCTTCAGCAAAGATAACAGGCAGAAGTTTGAATTCACCACAAGGAAACCACCAAATACTAATGCATTGGTACAATATTTCATTAATTTATGACAAACACTACATACAAATGAATTAAAATCTCAATTTACTAGGTTCTTAATATATACAAGGCCTTGTGGTGGTTCTTATTATATCATAATGTCAAACATCATATACAACTTTATTATCATTTCATTACTTATTTGACATGCATCATCATAAATAATCTTCATAAAAATGCCTTTTCCAGACCCTCTTCTTAGTCGAAGAAGCCGGTACATCGCTCCCAGTGAATCCCCATTTCACAACATCCCCATCCCAAGAAGAACTAACAAGCATTGTCTGGAATGGATGCCAACTACAATCTCTTACAGGTGATTTATGGTGCTTCAGTGTTGCAACTTGATCTCCACTCACCTGCATTCAATTATCAAAGTTACCATCAATAAGAGGCAACATAAACTTCACTTTCTGTCTCTTTGGGGAAGGAGGAATATGGAAATATAAGTGTAATTAAAGCAGAAGTTCAATCTAAAATACATAAATATAAATATAATACATAAATAGAAGTGTAATTAGAGCAGCAATAACTAAATTACATACCAAATCATAAACATAAACACACGCGTTGTGTGATCCAGTATAGATGTACTTCTGGCCAGTGCTGTAAATGTAAAGAAAACATCAGCCTAATATTTTATTTTATTTTTTTTAAAAAAGGTGATAATCAACATTTAAAAGGTCAATAAAATCTTGCTGGACAAAACTAGGATAAAAACACTAATGAATATGCTCAACAAGCTGCATGGTAGTCATAAAATAATTTAAAATTCGGATTAACCAAGCCAACTTATACAGTTAGTTTGATTGGCTTAAACAAATGATGGCTAAGCTTTAAGGAAGACAGAAAATCTAAAGGAGACCATGAAAAGAAATAAAGAATAATTTTGAAGCAAGGCCATCTTGGTACTCACCTAAAAGCTGGGGAGAAATAGCAGCGGATGAGAGTGCGTAAGACTGAGTGACCCCTATATGTAGCAACTGACTGATCACAAGGGTGATTCAAATCTTTGGCTTGAGGAGGGTAATCCATCCACCTGTAATCCCATTCATAACTCCTATACCCAGGATTGCTGAAATGAAGGGAAAATTGTTATAGTACATCACTGCGTAGACAACAATTTCATCTAGAAACTATAGAAATTTACTCCGAGAAAGGTACAGTACTACGGTCACTTCATTTACGAGAAAGGTACAGTCAATCCTTCAATAAAATTCATCATTTTCTTTCTAAATTTCTATCAAAATCTGAGTTCTGTTTTGTGGATTATAACAATAAAGGAACGGGTATCTTTCTTGTTAATTATTATGCATCAACAGCATAACAATTCTCATTAGTGCTAGTCCATCCTAATTAAACCAAACCCAAAAGTAGTCTTCTTAATTCCAAATACATGTTATCATGAATTTATTCGTGAACAAGATACCACCTCAATTTTCAGTTATAAGCTCACTTAGTACTTTTTCCCAATGAGTCATTGCATGATGGCATGGTATATTTCATAAGGCAGTTTACATTCTGTTTTCTTACTAAATTCCATGTGTCCTTTATCTTTCTCATAACTCCATTTCTGTATTTAAAAGTAGTGATTAAATAAGGGATTAATCATTTGATGACATAAGCAGAACGTATATTTTAAGTTCTTTTATTCAAAATATATATATATATATATATATATATATATATATATATATATACTTTAATTTAAAAAAAGTTTGAGAATCAACAAATTAGTGAAACCTTATACATCCCAATCTCTCCATCATTAAACTCAAACTGTTTAAACTACAGGGTGGCAAAGTCAAGCAAAAACACTGGGGCCAACTGTAATTTACCCATTTCTAATTTCCTTATGACAAAAAGCATCATCAAAACACATCATCAAGCTTACAATTTGATTGACATGCATATTAGCATATCAGAATATAAATGGAAACCTAAAAAGAGCATACCTGGTAACATTGGATGACATTTTGCGTATGTCCCAAAGTTTGATGGTCTGATCTTTACCATTTGAAATGAAATAACGTCCATCACCACGGGAATCAACGAATGTAATTCCCTCAAGGTGTCCCATTAAAACCCCTGCTGGCTTGCCTTTATCAGTTAAGCAACGCCGATCCCAGACCTAAACAAACTTGTACAATAAAATGTGTCTTCACTAAAAATCAGGGAGAAAGCACAAAACAACTCTAGTTACGAGATATGGGAATTCTGCGATAAGGGGCAAAACTTCTACACTTATCACAAGTCCAAAAAGAATAATCCCAGGTTCAATTTTCTTTTTTAAAAACCTTGATGGTATGAGTATGACACTGACTTCGGGTGTAATAGTGCCATCACTTCCATATAAAACCAGAGTTATGATACTCAAACAGAAGAAATCATCTTATAGTGTAGAAAATACCTTGCAGAAACTATCATCACTCCCAGAGTAAATAAGATGGCTAGTTTCATCAGCAAAACATACAGTGTTCACATCAGACTGGAACATAAATGAGAACCAAACGTTAGAAACTCTCTTGGTTAGTATTCTTGATACGATAAGAATATTAATATCCCCACCCAAAAAAAAATGAAAAAAAAAAAATTATGCAAGTCCAATACGATGGTAGCTTAGGGGGCCAAGGGATACTCATAGCAGGGTGGTTTCTGCGGAGTGTCCGGAGAGGACATTCAGATCATCTATGGATTTTCTACACCAATATAGTGAATCGTACTTGCAGGTCTTCCAAATATTTTGAACACATACATTTGAAAGGGATTAGAATATCATTGCACTGCTCAGCCAAAAGGCAGTGCAGAAATCATTTCATTACAAGTAGTAATTCTGTATATCATAATTTAGCAGGATTCAAAGAATATTTTCTAATATACAATAGAATATTTAATAAAGAATTGTCTATCAATTACTTTATTATTTAATTTCTTATTAATATTAAAAAAATTCTTAGCTTATATTAATTTATTTTATTTATTGAGTCATCTTGATTTTAGTATGTATGCGAGTATGGTCTTATCACTGCGAGCTCAAATAGACGCTAGGAATAAAGTCAAGAGTCCTCCATGGAATGACAAAATATACCTACATTATCCAAATTTCTTATATATTTTAACTTCTTTTTTCAAATATACCAATAATACACAGAAAATATCAAATAGAATTTCACATGCATTAACCAAAGAAACTGACAATACATAAAGTGAGCCAAAATTCCTATTACACTGTTTAACAGTATATATCAGTGAAAGGAATATAAAACTGTCATCTTCGTGTTATGCACAATAAAATCTATACAGATGTAGGGCGTTGGAGTAAATTAAGAAACCAAGCAATTTTACTCATTCCACAATATAAATTATAAGGTATAAACCAACAGATATCAAACAAAAAGCCAAATCATATGATAAATAAATGCAGTGTGTATGCCAGATAACAATACCGTGTGTGCTAAAATTCGCAGTGAAAGCTTATTTGCCTCGAGATCATATACATATATAGAATCACCACTACTTCCAGCAACTAATTCTCTCCCATCTGTTGAGAATTTCACAGAGAAAATTCCAAAAGAATATCCTCCATCATCATCTGAAGAAAAATCCAAACCATCATGGATTTCCTGCAAATTTGAGAACCGAAACACATTACTAGGAAAAGAATTCCATTAAATCTTTGAAATTCTATCTGTTCGTCTTAATGAATTATTCTTTTATCCGAAGAAAAAAAAATAGTTGTGTTAAAATGAATCTTCACAGAAAACGTCAACCAGCAGTGATTGACATATATTGAGAGATCCAATTTTTAAATGCATGTTTCTCAAAAATATTCTGTAGACTGTGGCATTCATAAGTCATAACGATTGCAATATTTATGGAAATAGGAGAATCAGTTAACAAAGAGCAGAGTGATTACCGTAACATTTGCTAGGGACTCTGTTTCAGAAGATCCAACATTTACAATGTGTACTATGGGTGACATGCTTGCATAAGCCTGAAATTGAAGAGTGCAGATGTCATAAGAAAAGTCTGACAATGGTAGCAATATACTATAGCAAGGCAAACAATGGATTAAAAGGATGCAGATATTTTTACGTCTAGTTATTTTGAAGATAAAACACGATATCTTACAAGATAGCGCTGATCAGGAGAAAGAGATGTATCAGTGATTGTCCATCTCAAACTTTTGGTTAGAATGTTCTTATGAACTTTCCAACCTTTGTCCACATTGTATATTCTTATGTGGCTTCCCTGCAAAGTGATTTAATTAGAATTGAAACTCTAACATGCATATAAATTGAAGTTTCGAAACACCTTACCTGGAACCCAGCAACAAAAAGAGAACCATCAGCTGAAAACTGAGACACGTACGCTCGACTTGCCATTTGATCAATAAGCCAGGGACCATTTACAGGCAAATATCTGCTCAAAAGATGACAGCGATCCGCTGAAGAAAACCTTCCCCTTCCCGAATAATTAGATTCCCGACCACCAAGCATCTTCACAGGGGAAACAGGAAACTCTGGCCTTCCAGGTCCAACTTGGCCTAGCAGTTGATGGGGTGTTGACTTCAACTTTGTTATCTGAGTAATTTCATTGTCTAAATGTTTCACTGGCTTTTTAGTTTTTTGACTACTAGATTCTTCCTGGACGGCATCTCCATCTTCACATAGATTGGAATCTATCTCTAATCTACTCATAGCATAACCCATTTCGTCAATGTATAGTGCACTGGATATAGCATACATAATTAATCACAGCAACAGGCAGACTTATGTAACACTGAAGCATCTTATCCACTACAAAATCTTCACAACATCTCTGTGTTAGTCAATCCTACAAATGAAAAACACTGTAGATGAAAAAAAAAATGAGTAAAATTCTAATTTCATTTCTCATATAAATATTTTCATTCAATAATCAGAGAAAAAGAAAAAATTTAAAAGAATTCATAATTAGTACTCAAGCATAAATCTACTTCATTTCTCACGTAAAAATTACTAATACACTACAGTACTCAAGTCAAGTTCTTGTGAAAAGAACCAGCATACAAATATTGATATAGAATAACATTCTATACCAATTCCGGTTCCACCCGAAAATGAGTTTGGTCTGTTGTGTTAAGGCATTAAATTCAAAGAAATACAAGATCATTCTGTACATACATACATACATACATACATACATACATACATACATACATATATATATACACACAGACACACAATAACATCATAACAAAATCAGTTGATAAGGAATTTACAAGAAAGCAAGCATAACCAGGAATGAATCAAAGCCTAAAGTGCAAAAAAAAATTTACAAGGAAACAAACAGAGCTAGAATTGAAAATGAATCATACCAAATCATCTTCAGAACTAAACATAAAATTTCCAGAGTATAAAAAGCACAATGAATGCTAATAAATCAATTAGGGTTCAATTCCAGTGAATTATTTGAACATACACACATCCTTTGATTAAAAAAAAAAAAAAGTAAAGGTCAACTATAAAATGAGATAAAGGAATTCATGTCCAATTAGTGGCATCAAGGTTATGACTTATGAGTATATAACAATCAGAATCAGGATTGAATAAAAAAGGAAATTGAAAAAAGGGAACAACTTTGTAGCACCAAAATAGTCATATATACCTCTGAGGAGCCAAAGATTCTGGCTTTTCTGTTTGTCTGATTCTCAACTGAGTGTAACAAAAAAGGGTATTAAACTATACAGATTTTTCCTTTTTCTTTTTTTCTGTTTTTGCTTTTTTGGGGTAGCGGGGTCGTTCGTTGGCACAGAAATAAAATGAATTATCCGAAAATTATAATAACTAATAAGAGATATTGGATGGAATATTGGATAAAGCGAGTGAAGGTGAGCAAGATTGTCTACACTGCAAGTGCAGGGAGGAAGTAAACACGAGACTTAACTTTTTTTTTTTTTAATATTAATTATTTGAGTAAATTGTCACTTTGATCCCTGAATTTACACAGCATTTTCACTTTAGTCCCTGAAATTAACAAAAATGCTCTTAGGTCCCGACTATGTAAAAAGTCTTTCACGTTAGTCCATGCCCCTAAACCCCGTCAACGGACGTTAACGGAGTGATGACGTGGTTGACTAGGGTCTTAAACAAAGTCGTTTTTGCGTCCTCGTGACACTTGTAACGGAGTAAATTGTCTCGTTAGTCCCACCAGCTACATGAGCGTCATGTTCAGCTACACCACTCCCATGTTTTGAAGTTGAACACTTCAAAATATGCACACTTCAAAACATGACACTGATGCAACTAAACATAGGACTGGTGCAACTGAACATGACAATGATGCAGCTGATGAGACTAAATTGACAGTTTACTCTGTTATAAGTGCACGGAAACGCAAAAACGACGTTGTTTAAGACCCCCAGTCAGTCATAAGTGCACGGAAACGCAAAAACGACGTTGTTTAAGACCCCCAGTCAGTCACGTTATTATCACTCCGTTAACGTATGTTGATGGGAGTTAGGGGCATGGACTAATGTGAATGACTATTTACAAAGTCAGGGACCTAAAAGCATTTTTGCTAATCTCAAGGATTAAAGTGAAAGTGTTGTGTAAATTCGGGGACCAAAATCACTGTTTACTCTTAATTATTTATATGGTGAACTTTATATATTTTCATATGAAATATACTTTTATTAGTATTTTCACTATTTATTAAACTGAAATAATTTCGGAATTTATTTGATGTGTGTTTATATATACCATCTCTAATATAAAGACGCCTTAGCTATGCAACTATGTTGAAATAATGGGGTGGGGGAGCTTACTCAACTCAAGCAAAATGTTCTCATGGAAATTTGGTCTCAAACCAAAATATATATATATATATATATATATATATATATATATATATATATATATAAATATATATACTTATGTTGCCATTGGTAATGTGTTGTTTGGTTTGATAATTCTTTATTTTTAGTTCACATTTCTTTACAAATAATTGTAAAATATCATATATATATATATATATATGATATTTTGTAAAAAATAAAAATATATCATTTGTATTGTTTCATTTAAAAAACTAACTGATATCAATATATGAAATTTCAAGTAAAAAAAGTTAAAGTAGCATGTAGTCATGTGATTTTTGACATTATAGAATAGGAAGATGTCAATAACAATGTTTGGTTGCTAATAAAATTTACCATAGTTAGTTTTTTTAGAATGTGTTTGTTTAAGAAACTCAAACACGTGTTTATTCAAATCTGTAATTATTATGTGATTTTTGTCAATAGAAAATAGAAAAATTATCATTGACAATGCTTGATTACTAACGAGATTCGTGATAGTTAGTTTTCCCATAATGTGTTTGAGCATTTCAAATACGTGTTTGTTCAAACCTGTCGTCATGTGATTTTTGACATTACTATAGAATAGGAAGGCTTGTTTAATTTATGGTTTAAGTTCCTAAAAGTTTAGTGTGTTTTGGTTTTAGTCCATAGAAGTTACTTTTCCAGCTTCAACTTCAATTCTAATTGAGTTTAACAACCCCCCCCCCCCCCTCCCGCAAGCTGAAATGCCTATATCAAGCAGTCCAAGCTTGGAATGTATGTTCGAATAAAGATCGGGAGTTAATGGTTTGGTTAGAATATCGACCAATTGAGATTTTGTATTGATAGGAAGTAGATGTACCAATCCAGTGGAAATTCTCTCACGAATGTTATGGCAATCTAGTTCAATATGCTTTGTAAGTTCATGGAATATAGGATTGCTAGCAATTCGAATTGCTGATTTGTTATCACAATAGATAACAACAGGTTGAGGATGATTGACTTTGAAAGCTTCAAGCATGTATAAGAGCCATTGAACTTCACAGCCTCCATCAACCAATGCTCGATATTCAGCCTCGGAAGATGATCTAGCTACTGTCTTTTGTTGCTTACTTCGCCATGATATTAATGAAGTAGCCAGGAAGAAACAAAATCCAGTAATAGATTTTCTAATATCAACACAACTTCCCCAATCTGAATCTGTAAAGCCTTGCAATTTGAGATTAGAATCAGATGGAAAGAAAATGCCCTGAGATGGTGATCTTTTGATATACTTGATGACCCTTAGTGCAGCCTGATAGTGTATAGAAGTAGGATGAGCAATAAAACGACTAAGAACACTCACTGCATAGGCAATGTCAAGTCTGGTATGAGTAAGGTATAACAATCTACCAAGCAGTCTCCTATAAGGAAAGGATCAATAAAAGATTCACCAGAACTCTGTGAAAGCTTTTTTGAAGAATCCATAGGAGTTGGAGATGGCTTGGCAGCTAAAAGACCTGTATCATGAAGTAAATCCATTGTAGATTTTCGTTGATACATGACTATCCCTTTCTGTGATCTTGCAATTTCAAATCCCAGAAAAAATTTGAGAACACCAAGATCTTTTATGTTGAATCTCACATCAAGATCATGCTTAACATGATTGATTTCTGTGAGATCATCCCCTGCCAGCACCAAGTCATCTACATAAACCAATGTAGCAGTAAATCCATAAGCAAAAAACTTAGTGAATAACGAATAGTCTGTCTTGCATTGAGTGTATCCTAACTCAAATAGAGCTTGAGTTAGCTTAGCATTCCATTGTCTACTTGCCTGTTTTAACCCATATAAAGACTTTTGTAGCTTGCATACTGCATTGAGAATAGGACTTGACAAACCAGGAGGCAATTTCATGTAGATTTCAGTATCAATATCTCCATGTAAGAATGCTGTATTGACATCAAGTTGGTGTAAGTACCAATTTCGCTGAGCAGCTATTGCAAGGAGTAATCTAAGTGTTGTCATTTGGTAATTTTACTGAAACAGGTTTTATTTTCCTATATGTTTGGAATTTGGATAATGAGTAGCACACATGATTTGTGGCTTCAGTATCCAAAATCCATGGACAGGATTCAATGTGAAGTGAAGTAGTCATGCATATGATACCTGCAGGTTTATGACCTTGAGTAACAGGTAAAGGTTTGGTAATCAATTGGTTTGCACTGTGATCTTGAGAAGCATGTGTTGATGTCTGCTGAATCGTCAATGCCAATAAAGCTTTATGTTGATCTGTTGTGAATGACAAACTTGAATTCACATTGGAATCCTTCTGATTTTTCTGATTTGGAACATGAAATTCATCATCATCTTCATGATCCTCATAAAACTCATCACCAGGAGTATAGTACTGATTCATTGAACCACTTCTTCTGTTCCAGTGAGTAGGAAAGCCATGCTTCCTATAGCAAGTGTCCACAGTATGACCTGTTCTATTGCAGTGAGTAAAAACACGATTGTCTCTATTGTATTGGCCTCTGCCAGTGCCTGAATTTCTACCTCTACCTCTGGATCTACCTTTGTCATTACTTATCGTATTAACTGCATTATTAGTGTCATCATTTATGGACAAATTCATATGCCTCTCTTGTTGGATAAGTAATGAGAAGACTTTGTTTATTGTTGGTAATGGATCCATGAGCATGATTTGAGCTCTAACAGGTGCATACATTTCATTTAAATCATTCAGAAATCGAATGACATAATCATTTTGTCTATATTGTTGCATAATTGGGATGACAGCACAATCAATATCACAGAAGCATGAAGGGATAGGTCGAAAGTTCTCAAGTTCTTTCCATATACCTTTCATTGTGTGAAATAATTGCTTATAGATAAATCACCTTGTTTCATCATGTATAATTCTTCTTGTAGCTTAGAGATTTTGAAAACGTCACCTTGATAGAATCATTCTTTGAGATCTTTCCAGATTTTTGCTGCTGATTCCATGCACATCACACTTTGGATTATTGTTGGATCCATTGAATGGTTGAGATCAAGTATGGTAAAAAAAGTTATAAAAAAATACACTTAAAAAAAATCAAAACTTGAATTTGTGTATTTTTCTCCAATAACCTTGACAAGACTTTTAATTTTATTTTGGCTTATTTAAGTTTTTTGGTTTTAGTCCTTATTTTTTTTTTTTTACCGATCTTGATCCTTAAAAGTTAAATTTTTTTGTTTTAGTCCATGCCGTTAGGGATCCACCGTTAATTGATGACGTGGCTAGCGGAGTGTCACATCAGCATGCCATGTGTCCTCTCTGTTTTTTTTTAAAAGTAAAATTCCCGAAAAATTGATCAAATTTTTGTTTTAGTTCATATCTTTTTTTTTTTACCGGTGGATGACATTAAGAACCCGACAAGGCAAGTGAAGCTCTAGCCACGCTTAGCCCAAGATTGTTCAACTTACACTAACTCAAGAACTTAAACAAACTCATAGTTGTCATTGGAATATATACACATTGAATTTTTCCATAAGTATTTCAATGTGGGACTTGAGATGAACTAAAATATTATAGTTTTTAATATTTCAAATCTTTAGTTTTTGAATCAATAAGATCCAACACAGTTGATAAATAATTATATTCTTTAAGTATGATGTCAGAGTTCAATTTCTGCCATGGTCCTTAGATATAAAAAATACTTTATTAATAAAGACAAAACTCACTCCAGAAAAAATTAATCTTTGATTATCAACCAAAAAAAATACCCTTAGTGAAAAACAAATCTTTACTTGTACATGTTCGATTAACTTACTGAATATTTTTACTATATCCAGCACGTGCTTGCACATATTCTAATATTGGAATTTTTTTAGGGTTATTTAATAAATGTTTTAAAAACATTTGTTAAAGTTCATATACCTAAAAATTAATCATAAATTTGTATTATTACGTGTTTCAAGAATTTAGAAAAAAAAAACATTTTTCAACAACTATATTGATTTTTTTTTTACGCATATGATAAGCATTTGTTTTTTAACACAAGTGCAACCGACAATTTTTTTTTTTAAAAAAAATGGAACCGACATTTATATGGCATGGGATCTTGAAAAGTTTGGAGGTAGGCTATACACGTATAGTATTTTCTTGAGGCCTAGATTGAGCATCTCGCTGATGACATATAAATAATACTCCCTCCCGTCCTGTTTATAAGTCACATTTTAGAATGATTTTTTGGCCTTATTTATAAGTCACTTTGTATTTTCTATGAGACATTTATTGCTATTTTCTCTTATTTATCCTTTGTTCATTAATGTGAAGTAATACAATGTGAAATTTTCAATGCAAGTTAATAGGGTAAGATTGTAATGTTGAAGTATTTTTTTAAAGTTTCAAGAAATCTAACTACGCTCCTTGGTCCATGTGATTTGGTTAAGTATGCCCTATAAATAGGACTAGAGGGAGTACTGTATTCTAAAACAACATTCCTCCTTATGAAAAAAAATATATTTTTTAGGTTTAAAATATAGACAAAATTGATCAATTTTCTTAAATTTTATTTCACCCTCAATGCTAATTTCCTAAAATATCCATAGAAAATTGTTATCTTATTTAATTTTTGTTTTATTCTTAATGCAACTTTCCTCCAATACCTCTACTTTTTTTATAAATTTGAAAAAATTAAATAAATCAACTAACATCCTTAATAAATATAGAATTAATTATTTTTGCTTATATTTCGACTTGAAGAGAGTAGTCCCTCCGGCTCGAATTATAAGCAACAAAAAACATACTTATCTTGATTTAAAATATAAACAAAATTAACTAACTTTATTAAATTTTGTTTCGTTCCCAATGTTACTTTCCTAAAACATCTATAAAAAATTGTAATTTTAATTAATTTATGTTTCATTCACAATACTACTTTTTTAAAATACCTAAATTTTTTTTATAAATTTGAGAAAATTAAATACAATCAATTAACCTCCTTAATAAGCGTAAAAATGGTTACATTTGCTTACAACTCGAGTGGAAAAGAGTATTACTCTAAAGTGGTTGCATTTAATTTAAAGCTTCGTATGGCTCGTTGCCTTTATTTCTTGGTATTTATGATGAGTGTTTTAAGAGTATAGGTTAATAAATTTATTATTAAGAGAACATTTATACTCGTATTAAAAAGTTAAATTTATTAATTCTCGATATTTTAAATTCAATATTTTTTAAACGGCTTTTCTATCTTATACATTTTATACATAAAATAAGAGCATATAAATGCTAAAATTATATTGAAAAACTAAATAATTATTTTTTTAATGCAATTAAGTGTATCATTTCTTGATAAACACTTTCTTTTTAAGATTTAATTAATCTATGCACCATATCCATAAAATAAAAAACCATTTTTTAAAATAAAATATCCGCTTTTATTTTCTTGATCAATACTCCTTCCAGTCTTATTTTTAAGTAAAAAAAAAACTAATTTCACAGGTATTAAGGATACTCCACAAGCTTAAGGATACTGTGTCTTTAATGTTTTTGTTAGTTTATACTCCTTCCGACCATATTTATAAGACCTTTTTGGAGTTTTACACTCCCACCAAGGAGAATGATTAAATTAGTTAGTGACATTGGAAATGTAAAAATTTGATATACCTTTTCATAATTAACCCTATAAATATTATTGGAACTCTAAAAAGTGTAGACTTAATAGGGGTGCTTGTGAAAAAAAGTAATTAAATGCTATTGAAAAATGAAATAATGTTTTATAAATAGGACCAAAATAAAAATCACAAAAATGTCTTATAAATAAGACCGGTCTTATAAATAAGACTGGAAGGAGCCGTGAAACTTTTCACTTCCTCTGTTTTGTAGACTGAGTATATTTAATCGTTGCATAAACTAGGATTCGGATCAGAATCTGATTTACTACTTCATTTCCTTCTTTAATTTTTGTCTTTTAAAGATATTATACATATATTATAATATGTTAATATGGCAAGATTTATTTGTATTTTGTTAAAAATATCTTTATTTAATTTTTATTAAAAATGCTAATAGAGTAATATTTAATTTTGAGTTTGTTTAACTTTAGCTTTTAAGACTCACGATAATATATTAAAAAATGGGAACCTAACTTTTTCATGTCTTAATTACTAAGTTTTTATTTTTTTGGATGAAAAGAAATGGCATTTATAATCTCTTATTCTTAATCCTAAAAGTTGAGTTTAAGAAATTTTTTTAATTTTTATTAAAAAATATATTTATTAGTTGGTAATATATTGTAGTTTAGGAAGGTGAGAGATCATAAAAGTAAAATTAAATAAAAGTAGCATTTATATTCTCGCGGTCCGGTCTGGTCCCAAAAAGTTCAGACCATTCTTGAACGGTCCGGTCCATGGTCTCAGATATTCTTAGACTGCTGGGACCGGACCGAACCGAAAGAGATAATAATTAAAAAAAAACCTACATATATTAAAAAAAGAACTTACAGTACATATCCTTTAATGTTTGTTGTAATTTGGTGCTACATACTCCTTTGTTTTGTTTTGTTTACACTCATATTTAAATAATTACAGTGGTTCGTTTACTTTGTTTCTCCATATATTTGCCTTTTCTGCTGTTTGTTTTCTTTAATTTGTAGCACCTCACATGTTCTTATCTTCTTCCTTCATAATTTCTCATGATCTCCCTGTTAACATTTGTAACGGCAGAGTTCATTGAATTGGTAAAGATGATAATAGTACATGCCAAAAATTGTTTGCACTTAATAATGCATATATTGCATTTTAGTGTGAACTGTGAAGTATGTATTATGTTTTTTTTTTCATATTTTTGCTTGATTTTAAAGGGAAAAAAAAAAAGAAAAGAAAAGCAAAATAGACCATATCGGACCGAACCAGATCTTCATGAACGATCCGGTCCGATTCGGTCTTTGAGGAGAAATAATGCTGGGACCGGACCATACTAAATTGAGCGGTCCGGTCCGTAATATGACTCACAGACCGGACCAGACCGGACCGTTACACCCTAGTACCAAAGAAACCTCTATTGCAATTTACAAGTGCAATAAATACTTCCTTACATTGAAGAAGTTGGCTCAGGGTGGTGCTAGATTGCTGAGGAAATTAGTTGTTTTTTTTTTTTTTTTTCAAATTATTGGTTGCTTGGACCTAGATAGTCTTTAAGCCCATAGGTGGCAGTGTTTCACTGTTTTGGTTTGCATTTTGCCTGCAATTATTAAACAGAACAGCAACTCCTGCTTTAATTCTGAGGTGATTTACACCTTTAGAACTTTACTGTAAAATCTTAATTAATTATTTCAACTATGTTTTTGATTAATTATATCTCTACTCTCCATTATTCTCATGTATGGAGTATTTGATTTTCATTTGGCAAGCGGTGGAGCCGTGGAGGTGGGAATATGCTGATCAGCTGACATTATTGAACTGATATAGTATTAGTTGGGCTTCTGTACAAGTTGTAACACTTTCATGTGTTTCATAATGTCACTGTCCTGGCTCTGGCCCTGTGACAAATTTATAGCTGTATGAAAGTTAGCTGTTGCATATCTGGTTAGACTTAAAGCATCAGAAATGTGAAGCATGGCACCATAATTGAAAAGGCAGGGTGGAGGGTAATTGGCATTTGATCAGCATGCACACCTTTTCAGTAGTAATTGACATGGAACTTCTCCTCAATGAGCTAAAGCCACATTTTTATTTATATTTATTTTTTTACTTTAATTTGCTTTTTGGCCACCAAACCTGACCAGAAGCCTTGGAAACAAAATTGTCAAATACTGGATAATTAATCCAGCCACAATAGCTTATCTCTTGATTCCATCATCAAGCTATATCATCATCAACCTCAATACTTTGTGGCGTTTAGGAAAGTAGAGTTTGGAAGTGGTGTTCGGTTTTATAACCACATTAGAACTGTGTTTCGCCTCGGTTAACAGTAGAAATTACCTGTCAAAAAAAATAAAAATTAACCATATGTTTGGAAAATAAAAATTTACATTTTCGATAATGATGATTGATGAGTTGAAACATATTTCCCATAATTATCTATCAAAAATTCAAAATGTATTTTTTAAAAGAAACAAATTATACCCAAAATCAAATATTTAAACTGAAAGTATTTTAATCTTATCCACAAATTAATGGAAACCAAAAATTCAAACATGGAAATCAAAAATCAAATTAAAACTGTAAAATTTTACATGTATGTGGAATACTTGAACCCAAGTATGGTCATGGAGTCTAAGGGTTGGCACGCAACCTCGCGAAATGTCGGCCCGGGTCCAAGCATCTTTCATAAAGGAAACCCAAATGGAATCATTACCTTAATAGATCAAAGTAGTCACGAAATAACGAGAAAACATTTGTTGTTTTACACTTTTCATCATTTCATATGCACTAATGATGCATGTAAAACCATAATTGATATCTGAACTTACATTTGCTTACATATTTTTTATATGCAAAAACAAGCAAATCCGGATATTAGTTTTGGATGTATACGTAACACCACTTTTTCATATATCAAAGCATGGAAATTGGTTAAAAAATTAAATTTAATTAAAAATTATTTATTATGCGGTTTTTTTTATCATTTCTTACATTTTTGTCACTTGGAGTGACACAAAGAATGTCACATCCACAAATCTCATATTTTGATTTATGAAAATAATTAAAAAAAACACTATTTTCTCTATAAATATTTGAAAACCTAAAACAAAACGAAAATATGAAGTCATATTCAAAATTAATAAAAATTATGAAGCAAACACAAATTATGATTGAATAAAATGATGCTTCAATTAGATTTTGTATTGGCACTCAAACCTTTCGTAGAAGGTGGGGGGTGGTTAATACAATGATGCTTCAATTAGATTTGTTACTTGTCTGAATAAAATTTATTTATCGAAAAAAAACACAAATTATGATTATAATTATCAATAATTTTTTAAAATAAAAATATTAAATGTTTTCTAAATATGCCATTCATTTTGATAATTTATTGTTGTAACAAGATTCTTGGGCCATTGATAGTAGAACCTTAATACTATATTCATAAGACTCTGACACATCATCATTGAATTATCATTTTGCTATAAGATTCAATTTTAGACTTTTTATATCTTTTACCATATCAATCAAGACTCATAAGACTCATGTGTCAGTATTATATCGTCATGTATTTTTACGATTCAATTTAATTTCAACAATGTTAAATTAGCTATTACTCCCTCCGGCTCAAATTACAGGCAACTTTAACTAATTTTACGCTTATAAAAGAATAGAGGTATTTTAGGAAAGTTGTATTGGGAATGAAACAAAAAATAAATAAGATAAAAATTTTCTAGGAATGTTTTATGAAAGTTGCATTGATAATAAAATAAAATTTAAGAAAGTTGATTAGTTTTGCTTATATTTTAAACCAAAATAAATATGTTTTTTTTTTTGCTTATATTTCAAGTCGGATGAAGTATTTCTTAAATATTTTTTTATTACATTAATATTTGTAAATTTTAAAAAACTAAATTTCAATCAAATAACATTTAAAATTAAAACTGAATCAAAGTAAACATTAAAATAATTAAAATTAGATAACGATACCTACCTATAATTATAAAGTGCACTAAAGAAATCATACAATACAAATTCCTATAATTTAATTAAAGCTTTCATATTTGAATATAAAAACGTAGTTTAAAAAATATATAAAAAACGTATATTTATGTTTATTTATTTATTCATTGTTAGGGAGATAGAAAGTAAAAATAGTGAAAGTTCAAAAAATTATTATTATTATTAGGGTGTTGTAGAGTGAATAAAACATAAACAAAAATTTGGATCTCGTAAAGTTTTAAGTTAAATCTTTAAAATAAGATATTCAATTTAACGCTTTTTACCAAATTTTGGGACATAAAGAAATTCTCATAAAAAATCTAATATAAAAATTTTGTACAAAACTTTGTTGCAGATGTACTTATTATTCTCTCTGGTCCTATTTATAAGACCCTTTTTGGGTTTTTATTTTGGTCCTATTTATAAGACTCCTTTTAAATTTTTAATAACATTTAATTACCTCTTTTCACTAACACCCCTATAAAGTCAACACTTTTTTAGAGTTCCAATAATAATTATAGGGGTAGTTTTGAAAAAGTATATCAAATTTTTACATTTCCAATGCCACTAACAAATTTATCCACTCTCCATGGTGGGAGTGAAAAACTCCAAAAGGATCTTATAAATAGGATCGGAAGGAGTACTTTGTTCTTCATGTGGTACCAACAAATGAAAAATATTTTCTCCACACTTGTGAGATTCCTCGCGGATTCGTATAGAGCAATGATTGAGAGATCTATATATAGAGACATGCTCGTAAGCCTACACATTAGGATCTTGACATTTGTCATTTAAGTTTTTTATTTAATTTTTTAACTTGAAAATAATAAATGTCATAATCTTATGTGTAAATTTGTAGGCTTGTAGGTCTCTAAATATTTTTTACTACCTCCGTCCCTAATTATAAGGCCCTCTTGGGAGATTTCACGTCCATAAAAAAAGTGGAATAATTTAGTTAATTATATTGGAAATGTGAACTTTTGATATGTATTTTCAAAATTATCCCTATTAATATTATTGGGAATCTAAAAAGTGTTAAATAAATGGCTTAATTGCATAATTGGTCATTTATCTTATTTATTAGATTCACTTTGGTCCTTTATCTTTTTTTTTGCAATTTACTAGTCCTTTATTTTTTAAAAAGATTCAGTTTGTTCATTTCGTTAAAATAAAGTTAAATGACCCCTTCTAGGTTTAATTGCATAATTGGTCATTTATCTTATTTATTATATTCACTTTGGTCCTTTATCTTAATATTCCAAGAATATTCCCTCTTCTTCTTCTTCCTCTGCTCTCTCCTTACAGCGGCGGCAGCCACCATGGACTCACACCCTCTTCCCTCGAAAATCATCAAATTTCTTCAAATTTTTTCAACATTCTTCAAATTTTCACGATTTTTAAGCTTTATTTTCATTATTCCACAAACAAATTCGTGTTTTTCGTTCTTTTTTTTTTCTCAAAATCCGAATTTTAGGGTCCTTTTCTAAAACCTTGGTTATCAACAATGGTCTCCTCATCTGAACCTGCTGGAAAACGTGTGAAAACACGAGCAAAAAGCTTCAACAACTCCGATTAATTTCTAAAAATGGCGGCGACGGTGGCATGGGTGGTGGCGGTGGAACCCATGGTGGCAGCCGCCACTATAAGGAGAGAGGATAGGAAGAGGAAGAAGAAGAGAGAATATTCTTGGAATATTAAGATAAATGACCAAAGTGAATATAATAAATAAGATAAAGGACCAATTATGCAATTAAACCTAGAAGGGGGAATATTCATGGAATATTCCTTCTCATTTAACTTTATTTTAACGGAAGGACCAAACTGAATCTTAAAAAAAATAAAGGACCAGTAAATTGCAAAAAAAAAAAGATAAAGGACCAAAGTGAATCTAATAAATAAGATAAAGGACCAATTATGCAATTAAGCCTAAATAAATAGGGGTGTTTGTGAAAAAAAATAATTAATGCTCATTGAAAATTGGTAAAGGGCCTTATAAATAGGGATAAAATAAAAGTGTTAAGAAGACCTTATAGTTAGGGACGGATGAAGTATTTGTATACTCCCTCCGGTCCTATTCATAAGACCCTTTTGGGATTTTTCATTCACATCAAGGAGAGTAGATAAATTTGTTAGTGGCATTGGAAATGTAAAAATTTAATATATTTTTTAAAACTACCCCTATAATTATCATTGGAACTCTAAAAAGTGTTGACTTTATAGGGGTGTTAGTGAAAAGAAGTAATTAAATGTTAGTGAAAATTGAAAAAGAATCTTATATATAGGACCAAAATAAAAATCTCAAAAGATCTTATAAATAAAATTGGAGGGAGTAATTGATTAACTTGTAGTAGTACTGCTGTGGGGAAGTTCACTGACGTACAAATTTTATTTTGGTAATTATGAGACGAAGTTCACTGATTTTTGGTGGACAAACAAACATCGATCTCCGTACAAAGACTTGAATGGGCCGCCCCAGAAAATTCTAAGAGTACCCAAAAGTTGAAAAAAAATGGGGAGAACAATTTTCAGCAATTGCTTTATGGGTCAAGCACGGGCACTTCATCAATTACACGCAAAAGGGGGACTTTCTTTATTTTGTCATGTATTGGACGTGGGAAGTGTTGAGCATTAACTTTCCCAATCAGTGGTTGTTTCAATTTCATTTTCTCTCTTTCCAAAAGTTTAGTTCCTTGTGTGTATGGGGTTTGCATTCCTTGAGAATGATGGAGCAATTTTGGAAGTTTTTATTTACTTCAAACACTGACCAAGATAAGTAGGTCCCAAACCCATTTTCCTACCAAAGACATTGCCTGTTACTTGATTTTGACCCTAAATCAGGTAATACCAAGCTAGTAGTAGTTTGAATTCTGTCTTTTGTGGTAGTAGTAGTTAATATTTTATCTTCTTTTACCTGTTCTTTCATACCCAACCCTGTTTTTACATTATTTACTAAGACCTTACATGTTTATGAAATTTTATATCATTAAGTTGATTAGTTCTAAAGAAGGCTCTTTCAAAAAAAAAAGTTCTAAAGAAGGCTATGAAAACCAAAAAAGCCCAGCACAGTTGGTAGATAAGTGGGTTTTTTTAAGTATGATGTCAGGAATTGGATCTCTGACGTGGGTATAGAAAAGACTTTGTTGATAAAGGCAAAACTCACTTCGGTGTTCTCTACACCTCGGAGGGGATTAGTTTTCGGTTGTCGACTAGGGGATACCCTCGATATATACTCCCTCCGGTCCTATATATAGGTCACATTCTAGAAAGTTTTCTTGGTCCTAATTATAAGTCACTTTATATTTTCTATGCATCATTTATTGATTTTTCTCTTTTTTACACTTATTAAATGCTTTGACTATTTATGTGTTTTTTGTTGTTCATTAATGAGTGCGAATTTTCCAAGAAAAGTTAAGGGGGCAAAATTGTAATGTTACAATATATTCTCATAGAATTCATAAAACCAACAACTTTCTTTGGTATGTGTAATTCGGTTAAGTATGCCTTATAATAAGAACCGGAGGGAGTAAAAAAAAATAAGAAGGCCATGAAAGGTGCTCACACAAACTAAAAGGTAGCGAAAACACGCTTCTTCCTAATACTAAATTATCAAAGGATTTAAAACAGCTCTAAATTAAATTATTAATAAAATTAAAATTTTGATTTTTTTAATTTATGTTTTAGGTCATGTGTTAAGAAACTTATACTCCATAAGTTCCTAAATATAAGACCTATTTGAGATATTTCACGTCCATTAAGAAAGTTGAATAATTTAGTTAATTGTATTGGAAATGTGACCTTTTGATATGTATTGAACTTAAATTTGCATTAATGAACATAAATTTCATAAATAGATCAATTTCAATACAAACTGATACAATATGAATTTTTTAAAATATGTCCTATAGTACACATTATAAAACGATTTAAAACAATACCAAATAAAATGACTTAATTTGTGGCTAAAGTTCTTTTGCTAAAAGTTCTTATATGAACAAATATGTTGATAATTTGCATTTTCTTAACGACCTAATTGACGAGAAAAAAAATTTCACATAACCTGTATAACACTGTAGCCTTGAGAGGGACTGAATTGAATTTTTTTTTCATTTTAATAAATAATTAAACATTGAAAACCTATGTAATTTTATTGGTTATTCACTCACGCATCTAGATTTACACACAAATATTGCATCAACTTTTTTTTCTCGTTTATTAGAAACTAGTGTAATTATTAATTAAACCGTGCTAAGCACAAAGATGACCAAATTCATTAATTTAATTATAAAATTAATAAGATGTTAAGTAAATTCATTAATGTTTTGCAATAATATGGTGTATGCTTTCATAATTTTCTTAAAAGGTTCCTGTTTCGGACCGCTTTGTGCGATAAACAATAATTAGTAAAAAGATAATGGGTTCGTAAACTTAGTGAAGCTTTAGGCTTTTATTATACTGAAATGGGATACAGAGAGGTGGATACAAGGAAATGACTTCCACACTTGTGGTATTTTTACAGGGGGAAGAGTGTGCGCTTTGACTTTTTACACTCTCCTCTATGATACTAAGCCTAAGTTTCAAAGGAAACTTCTATCTCTTTTCCCTCTTTTGTTCTCTCTGTGTTGTGATTGTTGTTGGTTGTTGTGTTTTTGGGGTGTTCTGATCACCCTTGTTCTGGTTCCCCCTCTAAGTTGCAGTGGAGAGAACCTTGTGTTTTGTTATTGTCGCTCTGGTGTATTGCTTCCCTCTCCCTCCTCTCCGTTGTCCCCTTGGAAGGAGAAGAACCTCCTATTTATAATGGTGCTTTAGACCAGTGGTCACTGGTTGCTCACCTTTTGTTCGCTGGGTAATAGCACTTTGCATCATGTGCTCAGGGCATCTTCTCAGTAGCTTTGTCTTCTTTATCATTTTGGGCATTGGCATTCAATGGCTGCAGGGAGGAGCTGTGCAAGTCATGTCATTCTTGGCTTTGCCTTGGGAGTGGCCAAGTGAGGTAAGCAAAGATTCTCTCTTGGCTTCCTACACAAGCCGTTGAAGTCTTAGGAGGCTGGGTTGCCTCTGTTTGTACGTGTGTGCGCCTTCCGCAAGCTTCATTCCCTGTTCGCTCTCATTTATCATGACTTTCTCCCCAAGTTTCCATGGCACCTGGGGCGCTTTGGGAGGACATGTTGTGCTCACTGTCATCAATACGTCTTGCTCTTTCTCCTGGGCACATCATCAGAATGTGTCGCCTTGATGACTGTCGCTCTGGGCACGTGACGCTCTGGGCAGCTCTTGGTGTTTGCACGCCTTTCTCAGTGTCCTTTATTGTTTTATTTTTGTTTGATGATTTTGGGCCTTCATATGGATTGGGCCTTGTAATTTGGGCCACCAAATATTGGGGTACCAACAGTTCCTAATCCCTCTTTAGTCTTTACTCTTGATCTTTGATAGAGCTACTTATAATTGTCTAGAGTATGTGAAAACCCAGCAATAAACAGAGTTTGGCCTTGTTCAATTTTAATCTCCTTTTAAATATTGCCATATTTTTGTCCTAGCTAGCGTTGTAAGTTGTCCATGTCATAGGCTGATTTTTGATTGCGGATAACTATCGAAGCTAAGGCTTATTATCAAAATAAAGTGAAATGAGTTAACAAGGAATGTAGTAACGTGAGAAACCTCTGCAATAAGAACCGTTGTGGATAGAAAAATTATATAGTTTATTAGGAAACAATTGAATGTTACTTTGAATATCTTGCTCCCATGCTTTTGATCACATGAATTTTAACATTGCTTTGATTGGATAATAGCGACATTATATATGCAGAAAGTAATATAATTGTGTCCAGATGATATTCATCTTCCCCTGATACAAAGCAATTAGCCAATTTTCTTCATTTGATGGTGAGAAAGTAGAGAAAAGCATCCGTCACCTAAGACAAAGAAAATAATTAAAAGAAAACTGAAGTAAGGTAATTAAAATTAAAGATACCTTCATCCATGAAAGGCTATAAGCCTATAATGCTTTTGATTCCGTGGGAGTGTTATACTTATACATGTACTACAACCAAAAAAAGATTACAACAAAGTGTGTGTGTCTCTCTCTCTCTATATATATATATATATAAGAATTTCAAAAATATATATGCAAACATAAAGACGAACTGTATGTATAATACTAGTGTGTTAATTATTTATTAGCTAATAAATATGTTTTTTTAATATAAACTAATTAATAAAATGATTTTATAGATATATTACTATTTTTCTTTCTACCATAATAACCAATTATCCATGTTTGAAACTTTCCATCTTTGTTTCTGAATACAGGGGAAAAACGTTTTTCTGACATCTAAAATTGATGCATCTTTATTTGTCCGGGGAAATAAAGATGATACATGTGAATAAAGATGTTTCGATGCATCTTTAATTTTCCGACTTCAACAAAATTATCTCTAATAAATAGATGATACATGTGCAATAGCACATGTGTTAATTAATTAATTCTTGTATAGCGTGTAATAAAAAATCAATAGCTACAGTGATAGGAAATAAAAAGCTTACTTACCAAAAATACTACAGTTATATTATTTTTAAGAAAGATAATTAATAAAATAATTTGACTTTTCTCATTAATTTGGAATAGTGGTTACAAAAGTTTATATAATGAAATAGTAAAACCTATAATAAAATTAAGAACATCTATCATATCAAAATCTTGATAATGAACCTATTAAAGTCCAACAGCCTATCATATAAATATACCATTTATTATTTATTTGTATTATATTTAAATGTCATTAGCCATAAATATATGAATGATGGATGATGTACCTTAAATGTACTCCGTAAAACAATTTTATATTATCTGTGCATTAACTATTTTTTTTTAATTAATATATTATATATAAACTTAAATAAAATATTATCATTCATCTAAACATTATTATTCAAATTGTTCAAATCAATGCAACTATTATTTTTGTGACTCTTTTAATCCTTGTGGTCATTTTGGTCATTCTCTTATTATTATTATTTTTTAAGTAGTGTTATTTGTAAATAAAGTATTTTTACAACTTTCCTTGCAACAAATTAAATTATTTTTACCCTTCAAAAAAAGAAAATTATTTTTATTTTTTCATACTTTTCATATTTTATTTCTACATGCAACTTTAAAAAATAAAATCAAACAACAAAAAATAACTTATATTTGTCACCACTTAGTTGTCAAAATAATATTTTTTTTTTTCTGTTTCAATATCTTGTTTTTCTATTTTTTTTAATAGACAAAATTTTTGACAAAAATATAAGATGGGAAATTAAATCACCATAGAAATTGAACCCAAGATTTTCAGTTGCTGAATCTTACAAATTTGATACTCCCTCCGTTTCAAAAGTATTGTTTTTTTAGCGTATGTACCGTGTTTCAAAAGTCTTGTTCTTTTACAAAATCCAATACATAATAAATGTTATTTTTCCCCACACACCCTTATTTATTACACTCTCTTTTTCACTTTCAATACTTTTCTCTTTCTTCAATAAAGATTATATAGGAGCATTAGAGTCAAAACGCCCTAAATTCTTACATCATTTAATCATTTCTTAAAACTGGTGCATAACCTTAAACAACACTACTTTTGAAACGGAGGGAGTACATGATTATGATTAATTTACTTGTCCTCTTGTCATTGTGTCGCTTTGCTCGTGTTCCTTAACTCAAAGTGTGTGTATATATGAACAAAACTTTCTCAGCCCTAATCACGTTTGTATTTTTACATATATATTTAGGTGGACGTTTCTTTTAAAGATTGGAAGGGAAAAAAATTGCTACCAAATACCAATAGTAAATTTGAGTTACGATTCTTTTTGTTTCTCTTTTATTTTCAACTCTTATGATACTTTCTTAATTATTATTATTATAATTTTAATTATTACTGTAGAAAAAGTGGGCTCTGGAAGTGAAAGGAAAAAAAATAAAAGAAATAATAAGTTGTGTTTGATTTTTGGTGGGTTCTTCTGGTCTGGTTTTATTTTTTTTCCTAAAGTTACTCGTATTAGTGAGATTATATTTCCTTAATACACAATTTTGGATGTGACTACCTAAATTAAATTATGAGATGCCTTGACTTTTTCCCGATATTGTATATTATGAACAGTTAAAAAAACACACACTCTTGCAAATATAAAAACCACCCTGTGTGGTTGTGTGTATGGATTTATTTATAGTTATTTAGTTTTTGCCAGGGTGTTTGGTGTGGCATGGCCCAAATTGACCTACGATCATTCAAAACCTATAACTAATATCCTAATATCATATTATTAAATCTTGATCCTTAATTCGTCCAAAGCTCATCAATAATCACTATAAAATTCATTTCACATTTCCAAGGTCACAGTTAAAAAAAATGTAAGGAGATCAAATAGGTTATAGGACCACCAATTAAGCTGTTCATAAGCTACATCATTTTTTAATGAGAATTGTTGATAAAGCCTATGGCTACTAATCATGCCTCATATTGAAAGTAAAGAAAATTACAACTAAGAAAAGAATATTTATCAAAGCGAATAAAAATATTGATGTGTTCTAATTTCTCCAACAAAGAATCAAACGTACGTTCGAGAAACCATGTATGGCAAACGGTTTTGAGTTTCAGCTGCAAAGTTGAAAGTAAATACTAGGCTACTAGCCAACTAGGGTTGAATGAATAACTATGATATATATAAACAGGGCACTAATGACAAACACATGAATAGAAGAATCATCGTAATGGTGTGAACGCGCAAACCACAAGCAATGACTCGTCAAATAGTATTTTATAATGCATTAAAAAACAAGGTGCCGACCAAACAAATGAAGTTTTGTCCATAATCCCCAATAAAGAAAACCCATTTTGTTGACAATGACTCCCTCCTCCGTCGTATTAGGGAATATTTTCAAAGACATAAACAGCTAATTTACTAAGTCACATTTCATAATAAGACACGAAGTAAAGCAAAATAATGTGCACAAGAAAGGTGAAAATCAAGATTCAGAATTCAAACAACCAAGTTGAATAAATTTATACAGAGGCTGAGGCACCAAACAAAATACTATTATAATAGAGTTTTATTCAGCATATCTGTAACTTACCAATTTTAAACATTAGATAATTGTAAACCAAAAAAAACATTAGATAATTGAAATTTGTGAGTTAAAAAATTGCACAAGATATTAAATTAAGGAATCCAAAACATGTTGAGAGCATTTTATTAAAAAACATATGTTCAATGCAAAATTAAATATATCATCTTTTCTAAGAATGAAAAATACATTATTTTCATTACAGATTTGCTGTGACTAAAACCCTTAACATGTGTCATCGGATATGAGTTAGAAAAATCCTACAATGAATACAAAGAATAGATAAGTATTGCAAGAAAGTCAATAAAAGACAGAGTTCCATGTCTTTGTCCAAGCTTAGCTGTTGCTACCACTAACAAATTAGTAACCATTAAGCACTTTATAGCAATCCCAACAGGTTTAATTTATTAATTGGACTTTTCAGCTTTGTGGGTTCCCTAAAGTAATATACATCCAAAAATTGCAACAACTAGAAAAATGAGCTCCCCCCATCAAAACAATGCCAAATTCCTATTTTTGATGTTTTCCCAAACGCCAAACAGACCTATCTAGAATAAGCAATGAGGAGATGACAAGAATTAATCAGATTGATGTTGAAAGATGGAGATATCCATGATTCAAACTCTTGCCAATCATTCTGCGTGTGAAATTTTCTCATGTCCTTTTTGGAGGAAGGTTTTTTTTGGCTTAATGCAATGGACTTGAGATTATATGTTTCATTAGTCATTATTACTTTCTAACCAGTTGATTAAGCACACGCAAAAAAAACTTTTCTCCCTTGCCACCTTGGACTTCTGGTATCAACTTTTTGAGACGAATCTTATGTTTAAACTTTAACCTATAATTGAGACTCAAAGAGAGGGGAAAACATGAGAATAATTCAAATGCTTCAGCTTTTTAACCACTTGTTCACTAGTTCTGCTTTTACCTTGCATACTACACATTTGGTGATTATTCCTATGCTAAAGTTGAAAAAGTTTACTTTAGATTTTAGGTCCAAATGGTATGAATGAACAGGGTTACCTTTGTTTGGTTTGAAACTACAAATTAAATCCACCTGAGTCAATCCTATTTGAGTCAAGTACAAATATGACGATGTTACATGAATTGTTTCTGACAAGCACATATACATCCAGATATTGATTCTGAATTTACATATAACATCACTCATAAAAATATTTATAGTCACGAAAGTTTTTTAAAGTATGCTTTTATAGTGGCATGGACTTGCCCCCACGTTATAGATTCAAAATCATACATATACACTTCCTTAGTAATTTAAATTCAATATGATGATCAAATGGCCTGCACTTCTGACACTGCTGGCCTTGCTCTTCAAATTGAATTTTAATACAAAGTTAGTAGACTTCACCAGTGACACCACCGCATTTATTCATTTTAGTAGTTCCTTTATCTTCTGGTCATAAACAGTCCTTCCATTTGATGCTCAACAAAATATATAAATAAGATCCCTTCCATATGAAGGCAAAAAATGGCTAGGCAGCCAGGATTTTTGGTGAACTTCTAAATCAATGAAACATAAATGGAATCATTCCTCAACTTAAGGAAAACATTAGTGACATTTGAGCCCTGAAATTGAAAAACTACTTAATCTGAATTATAGCAGGGTGTTCTTACATAGAATAGTACAACATTAGTTTCTAAACGTGGAATAATCTTAACTGAAACGCAAACAAAACATTACATTTATATAATTCTAGAACACAAGTATATATAACATAGTAACATACAAGCTCATAACAGGATGGGATATGCTCCAGTTTAGATTCAGTAAATACTAAGTGATACAACAGAAATGCATTCACTTCAAGCACCATCTTGTATCTTCCATCCTGCTATTGAGGTAGATAAGTTAATTGGGGTAAGGTTGGTATAAGGTGGCTCAGCCAAACCCCCACAAATGAACTGAACTCAGGTACTTCAAACTGCTAAAGAAACTGGTGCTACCCTTCAAAAGATATAATGGGCAGAGAACAGGAAGCAGTAGTCCACCGGTTACAGAACACTCAACTTTTTACCACCATAGATGTTATGACAGTGAGTAATGCTACACAATTCTTATAAACTACACACCATCACTATAAGAAGATACAAAAGTAGAAACAAGGAAAGAAAAAAAAAAGAACCCAAGCGAAATGTCAGGCTTTTAGTTATGTATGGCCTCGTGTAGGTAAGGTTAAGTAGTAGCAGTAGTAGTAATAGTAGTATATCAATAGTTAGAATTCACGAAGTTCTTCATCTCCTCCATAAGGACATAGAAATGTTCATTATTCGGCAAGAAGTAGAAACCGATAGTGGCCTCCTTTAGGTTAAGGAGCTTGACCTCGTGACCAGAATTCTTGAGACCTTCAACATACTCCAACTGCCAATCTTGGACAAGGTCCAAACCGGCAACGCAAACAAGACTTTTGGGGAACTTGAGTCCTGCGAGGCTTCTACCTCTGGGGCCAAATGGATTACAAGCAGGGTGGTCTCTATCTTCCCCTTCCGGAAGAAAAGCTCTCCAATACCAATCGCGATCTTGTAACTTCACAAAGTACTTCCCATCAAGTTTCTGCTCTGACTCGGTTCTCTTCTGTCCACCAAACAACGGGTGAAGAAGAATGTTTCCTAGTACCTCAACATTTTCCTCGGCGGCCCTAACTGCCACATGGTGAGCAATGTTACCACCAGAACTATCCCCGGCCATGTACACATAAACCTTAGAATCCTTCCCACTTTGAAGCCATGTTCTTGACTTAACCCACTTAAGTGCAGCCCAGCCATCATCATATGCACATGGATACCGATGCTCGGGCGATCTTCGGTAATTCACAGACACCACAACAGCCTTGCATACTTTCACGAGGCGGCGACAGAAAGTGTCATAGATAGCACTATTGGCAGATGAATGAGAGAAGCTTCCACCATGGAAGAAAATTATGACAGGCACAATCTCCGTGGTGCTCAAGGGCTTCTCCAACTCTATGATGCCCCACCGGGACTCGTTATCCGGAGCAGGTTGATACACCCTGTTGAATAGACCAGTGTTTCTATCAACATGGTCAAAGGAGAAAACCCCATCCACAGGAATTGTATTAGCTGGGACCTTTCTGTCAAGGAACTCTGCTAACTCTCTATTGAATGTTCCATCAGCACGTCTTAGAAGATTGTAAGCAAGCTTGAAATTAGAAATAAGGACCCAAGTATTGAGTGGAACAACTCTCTACAAAAAATTAGACAAAAAAATTTAAGACATTAGAATAGTAGAACCTTATTTCACCTTTTTAATCAATATGAACTATTTATTTAACCATGTAGTACTAGCTCTAAAGTTCTAAGAAAAACTGCAGATTGAATCTCTTGAAATTAGAGAGCAGGATAGAAAAGAGAGGGGGAAGTGTAAAGTGGTGTGTGACTATATGAACCTTACAAATCTTGAGGAAAAGACCAACTTTTTTTCAACTTGGGGCAACAAATCAAAGTGGGATTTTTTCCAACTTACCAGAACAAGAAACTAAGGCCTACATGGAAGAAATGGAAAGTACAAGAAAAATTAAACGAACTCCAAAAACTACATCATCCGATAAGGCCTTATCATTATTAACTAAACCCAGTGAGAGGTTATTAAAAGAAAAACAAACAAAACAAACAAAATCTCTGAAACTGAGAAGAGCTGTTCCCCAACACATCCTTGCAAATATTGAAGCTAAAGATTATAACTTTTTCACCTCAACCCCATAACCCATCATCAAAAACACCAAGCATCACTTAATCAAAAGACCCAATACCCCAAAACATAACAAAAATCAAATTTTTAGAAAAGAAGCAGAGATGGGAAGTGAGAGAAAGAACATAAAAATAAAAGGATGTTATGTTAAGTTACCTTAGATTCATTGAGGTTGACTTCACTACTTCCGGTCATGTCTGTTTTTTCTTTCTCTCTCTCTATCTCTATAGCAAAAGATTTCAAAACCAAATCCAGAGAAGAACAAGTCTTAAAGAGCAACGGTGATCTTCAAAGGAACCAATCTTTTATGCAGCCTCATAATAATAATAATAATAATAATGGTAAAATGGAGATAAGAAGAAAATGAGGTTGTTCAAGTGATGATGTGGATGATGTATCTAACTCTCTCCCTTTTGATTGATTCTTCGGTTAAGGTAGGTAACTGAAGTACACAAAACAAAGGGGGAGAAGTAAGAGAGAGAGAGATCAAAGTTGAGTTCAGAAGACAGAGATGGGAAGGGAAGAAGTGAGGTGAGGTATGTGAAGGATAAGAAGAAAAGAAGAGAGAGAAGAGAGAGTCAAACGCAAAGGAACGACGGAGATGGACGGAGACGAAAGAGACGACAAAGCTGGCGGCCGAATTATACTGTTTATATGGGCCCTACCATTTCTTCTACGTTTTTTTTTAATGTTTCTATTTTTTCTTTGTTTTGGGTAAATCCACCGTATACATGCACTTAATTGAGTGCCTAATTGAGTGACTAATCCATTCCTATATTATTGGTTGCTCTTGCGAGTAACGTTCTCAACATGACACTTTTTATTTGCATGAATCAAAATTGAATTCATGATCACATGTTTAAGTGTTTAAAAAAAAGATAAATCTCATTCATATGTGTCGATCTCAATATTTTTTTTCTTTTGGATACCAATGGAAACTTATTATTAGTAGGCTTGAAATTGTATCAAAGAAAGAAAATAATTTGAGGCTCGATTTTCTTTCTTTTTTGTTTTTTCCTTGTTTTGTTTGTATCCTGGTGGTGTATTGAGAGCGACGGAGAAATGAAATGACTTGTGACGTACATGCTTGTGTACAGAACAAGCTTTGTTGATGGCCCTAATTGATGACAAGCCCGTTTTGTCCTTGTTTGCAAAATTGTGTTTCATCTCCAAAATTGAGAACAAGTCTTTCTAAATTTACAATAGATAATGGAAAATACTTTTTTTTCCTCTCAAACGAGTGGAACGGGTAGTTTGCCAATTTTAGAAGTGAAAAAGGTTAGTTATGAACTATGGAGCAATATCTCCCAATTGTCAAGAGAATTTACAGCCTACGGAATTGGACCAACTTTTGAACAAAAAATATGCGTGATTTGAATACTTTATTTATTAATATGTGGAATTTATGATGTTCATAAAACTTGTATGATGGTTTAGGTTTGGTTCAATTTTACTAGGGATGGGAAGCTGAACAAAATAAAATGGAGTAATTTTTTTAAGTCTTTATTAACTCTTAATTTGAGATATGTTATATCCGCAAAATATGAACTCTGATGTTTGTTTAAAAAAATTAGGCATGTAACAATGCCTTATAGCATATGTTGAATATACTTTAACAAGCTAGTTTTAAACTTTTAATGAACAAAAAAAATTATAATCTTACATCACAAAATATTAAAAGTTTAATGAATGTGCATTAATATTGAAAGATTTTTTACATTGTTTTTTTTAATTGGAGACTTTTTACATTATTAACTTATCATCCATGATTGATTTATTCTTACTGTTTTTATTTAAAAGACAATAATAACTAATACAATAAAAGTGGATAACACAATAACAGTGTTAAAAAAACATTTTATATGATCGGTACATTAGCTATATCCTCAAGTAGTAAACAGATTATTTTTTCGTTCAAGATAATTTTTTAAAATATTCCTTATTATGTATTTCCGGGCATATATTTAAAAAAATACTGTATATTTATTTATTTTATAAAACTTTAATTAATTAATAATTAATATAAAATAATATTTTGACATGTGTATAATTTAATTCCTAATTATTTCACGTGTTCTGTTATCATTTTTTCCACCTAACAAAAATATATAAAAAGAAAGACAAATATTTACACACTGCATAAAAATGATAAAATTTGAAAAAATCCTGCAATTTAACTTATTATGCCTACTTTTTTTTATTTATACGACATTGTATATCCCTTGAAAATAGGTTTAGTGCCCTTAAACGACCTTTTTTTACGACGAATTCCCAATTTGAAAATAATACTAATGTGGTGGGTTTTGGATTTTGTCGTATTCAATGGAACCTTTTCCATTGTATCTGTCTCTCTCTCTCTCTAGTGATGAGGAGCTATAAACAAGTGGCGTATTACGGAGTTCCCCGTTCGAGGGTTGGGTCCCACTCATCAACTTTATTCACAGAAACTGGTTTGTAGATAATCGAGAACCTACTGAGTCGGGGAAAACACCATGTTTTCAACGTCTCCTATGTTCCTTCCTTTTTACTCTCCTGTTAACACTTTTATTTTATCTTTATTTATAAAGTCTTATACCAATTTTTTAATGATCACTAATTACTTTTTTCCACAAATATCACTTTATTCTTATTTTGTTAATTGTGATATTAATTGAGAGATATAAGGAGTGAAAATGTTATAATCCCTATTTTTTAGTAATATATTTTAAAGTTATGCATGAGTTTTAAAAAATAGTCAAAAATATAAGAATTTGAGGTGTTTAATTAACCTATAATATTCCAATATATGTAATCATGATTGAAAGGAAAAAAGATATTGATGAAGGTGAAAAAGAGATTGTGATAAATAAAAGTATAGTTGGAAAAAATAATATTAATTATATACTCCCTCCGGTCCATATTATAAGCATCATTTCTCTCTCACAAAAAGAGTGCTTATAATATAGACAGAGGAGTATTAATTTTTTTTTAAAAAAAACAATACATCTATAAAAGAAGAAGGAAAAACTTAAATAACATTACTTATGAAATGAAAAAAAAAATTTTAAAAAAATAAAGAATAAATTAAACAAACTGTAAATTGATTTATTGAATATAAACACATATTAATTTTACTTCTTTAAAGACGATAATTAAATACTACAACGGAGGGTTTTATTTAATTTATAAAAAAAAAAATAGAACCGAGGGAGCAGTCTCTTCACCTCATGAGACCAAATCTACAATATTGCATTTTACTTGCCGCTGCTGAGTATTGGTAATTAGTGCGCGTGGATGGAGTACATTCACAAAATGTCTGTTTATCGAAAAATTTAGGACAAAAATATCATGTCTTACCCATCTTAAATGCAGGTGGACGGTCCGCAAATATTTAAAAAAATAGAAAAAAAAAATCAAATTTTATTTTATATTCCCTTCGGTCCTATTTATAAGACTCTTTTGGGGTTTTTCACTCCCACCAAGGAGAGTGGATAAATTGGTTAGTGGCATTTGGAAATGTGAAAATTTGATATACTTTTTCAAAACTACCCCTATAATTATTATTGGAACTCTAAAAAGTGTTGACTTTATAGGGGTGTTAGTGGAAAGAAGTAATTAAATGGTATTGAAAATTGAAAAGGGATCTTATAAATAGGATCAAAGTAAAAACCCCAAAAGGGTCTTATAAATAGAACCAGAGGAAGTACTTTACAATTTGTATAACACAATCAATGCTTCATATTTACATTGCATAATCACAATGCACGTTAATTTCACCAATTACATGAGTCACAAACTCACCATTACATCAAGATTACCATGCCATATTTATAAAGACACTGAAACACCAATAATTTAAAATTATTAGTTTTTTTTTCTATTCTAATATTATTTTTTTTAATTTTATTTTCCTATGCGGGCCGCCCCGTAGCCCACCCTACAATGCTCGCAAAAATAACAGGCAAGTGGGCAAACATAAGCTAAAATTAGACATAAAATTCATCCCTTACCCATAAAAAAAATTGTGAGTTGGCAGGCTGGTCTCGTGAGCACATATCCTAATTACCAATACTACCACTGCGTGCGCGTGGACATGAGAGTTGATCTAAAAAAATTAAAGTAAATTAAAAATATATTGTAATTTTTGCATCAATCTTCATGTTTTGACATACAAAGTGATATAATTCTTTATAACCAATTTTGTCTATTTGTTGAAAGGGCTCTAATTTTGAGTGCTAATCTCTCTTGCTTTTATCATCTGTTATGATTTTTTTTTATAGAGACAAAATTAATTTTGGTAATTTATACGTTTTGAAGAAGATTAATTTTTTGTTATCGATCGGAGAATACTAAAAAAACAAATAAATAAATATAAAGTTAAAGAATATTTCAATCAAGTAATTCAAAAAAGTAATTTCTGTATTGCTCATTATTCGCGACTGCTTTTTTCCTCTTAAGATTGAAATGATTCAACCAGTACACGGGAAGGACAGAGATAAATCGCAAAGGTGGAAATCACAATTGAACTCTTTTCAAATCTTAGCTCATTGAATTTTATAAACTTCACCCTTCCACCGCCCTTCATCATGTGAATAAGCTCACGACATTTATTTTTAGTTGAGATAAGATCGAAACAAAGTGAAAAGTAATAAAGAAAGTACAAAGGCACGATTGAGTGACCGAAGAAATAACATTTTTTGTTTAAAAAAAAAATTTGTGACATTGCATTATATAAAATTATTAGAAACGTGTTTGGTTGGGCGTTTGGGACTACCTAACGTACGTTTGGTGGGAAGCGACCTCTATGAAACTTTCGCGTTCGAGGCTTGGGGCCGCAGAACCAAACGCGTTAGTATGTTTACCAATATTCCCTCCTAGTTATATAGTGAGCATTGACGATTTTTAATTAAAAAGGTAGAAGGAAATGATACGAGTGAGGTATAGTATATTTTTGTTTATTTGTGCAACCTAAAGAACAAAAGTAAATATTCGTGCTAGCTGGGGCACTTGTGAAATAATTTTATTATTTTACTTCCGATTCTTTTTCTTTCCTTTACTGATAATAGCCTTTACAACGCATGTTTAAGAGGGATATATCACCAAAAGGGTAAAGTAAAATCATTTTCCCGTTCTTTAAATAAATATAAATACTATATGCTATGTTTATGCACCTCCTTTTGGAGGATTGATGTGAATAGTACAAATACAATGCTTACCAAAAGGAACATCTTAGTCAAATAAAATAAAATAAAGGCAGCAGCGTGCATTTATGTTTTTGGCTGCATATGTTGTCCTGGCATGGGAATGGGAGTGGTGGCTAAGCATGTGTCACACATACACACAAATTATACCAAACATATTGCCGTGTTGCATACAACTTCCTTCTTTCTCCGTCCGCTTCTTTATTTCTTAGTAATGATATTTTTTGAATATTAAATCATTATTATATTATTTTTATTCTTTTAAAAAAGTAAAATAATATCCAAATGGATTTGGCCTAGTGAAAACATGATAGGACCATAAGAATATTGAGAACCCATAAGATCATAAAGTCAAAAGCTCGAATCCTTGTGAAGAACATCCTTTGGGAAGACACCCCACCTTTGTTGCTCCAAGTGCTGAAGTTCCCCTCCACAATTTAAAGTTCACCAAAAAATAAAAAGTTAAATAATATATAAACATATTCCTTTACTTTTACTTGTATTTTTATTAACACTGTACTAAATACTATGATATAAAATTAGCAATAAAGTATTTTCAATATGTGAATAACATTAATTATTTTCTTGTCGTCACTCTTAGCTCTCTCCCCTCTATGTATTAAATAGGTCATTTGTGTCAAAAAAAAAATAATAAAAAATAGGTCATTTGTTTCTTTTTCTACCAGATTATTTTCTACCAGATTTTTTAAAGAGATAATTGATGATGCATTTGTAGTATAAATTTTTTTTATATTATCAATGGATCAACCAACGAGGCTTAGTTTAGTTGGTGTAAGGCCTCAACTGAAATCTTGGGAATGAGACACGGGTGTTAGTAGCCCCGGGTTCGATTCCCACTAAAAACACCTCATGGTTAATGAACATTCATTAATCTCTTTTTTTATTGAATTTTTGAAAGATAAACATTTTAAACTAAATATGTTTAAAAAAAAGAAAACATTTTCTCGTCCATATTTACCATTTTCTATTTTTCTATAAAATTATTAATATTAAATTATTATCTTCAATTCTAAAATCAAAATTAAACAGATTCTTTTTTTCCTGTGTACACCAAAAGTATTCTTCAACCGATAACCGAAGACTAATTCCCTACGAGACGTAAAGATCACCGAAGTGAGTTTTACCTCTACCAAAAAAATATTTACTTCTTTAATGCAAAGGGTTAGCCACCTTTTTCATTTTAATAGTAAAATAAAAAGGTTCTCAATCGATAACGTGCGGGCCACCTTTGCGTTTGGCCTTTTCTGCGTTAGGTCAACAACTAGGAACAGCTTTCGGCCTCTTGTTCCAATTGGTTTCAAAGCCACTAAAATAGTTCAATTGCGTCTTATATTATACTTTTTTTTTTAAATCCTAAATGTAAAATTTTTATTGATTTTTTAAAATTTTACCTATAATATTTTATTTTAATTATTAATAATATTTAATTATTTTTTCTAAATTTTTTTATTAAGTTAATATTTTTAGAATCTCATAAATAATCTAAAAAATATATTAAATATTTACATTTTGAATGTCACCTTCAAAATAACCCACTATCCTAATAAACATTAAAAAAAAAATAAATCTAAAAAATCTTACCTTTTAAGGATGGAAGAGAATATTAGCTTAGTATATCTCATACAAATTTTCTGACGATTAACTAGGTATATTTGTAAATCTAAGTGTTCGTTTTGCGTCCGGAAATAAAATTATAGATAGGAAATGTAATTTCAATTCCAATTGCGTCATAATGAAATTAATTTGGAATTGTGATTTTATGTTTGAATTGTATAAAAAATTGAAATATATAATTAAAAATTCAAATTCAATTTCTAATTCCTTTATTTTGGACATAAGACATAAAATTCAAAAATTAAATTTATTATATTTCATTGTTTGTGTCTCGTGTTGTCACGATTTGCGTGCTTTGTTGCAACAATCTTTTATGTTTGTCGCAAATACTAAATTAATTATATCTCGAGGGATATTATTTTATATTTATTTAGCATCACAAAGATATGAATGGACCTTAGCGATAGCAGCGATATGATGGTGACAATAATTAAGGACACGAAGAGGAGAAAGAGATGGTGGATGAGAGAAAATCATGAGGCAAAGGGGATGATGAGCGAGGGAGAGTGTAGGCAAGAATGATGGCGAGATTGTGAAGGGAATGACGCTGCTGCCATTGCTTCGTTGGAGGTTTAGGTTTTTTCCTACTCCGTTTTTTTTTTTTTAAAAAAAAAAATTACCGATAAAGAACGGAGGTTAGGGATAAAGACCTAAAAGGAAATGATAGTCAGTTGTGAGGATAAAAATGACATTACATATAGTAAAATCAGAGGACCACAATGTTCTTTTAACAAAATTCATCAATAAGGTTTACCCCAGAAAAAACAATCATCAATAAAGAATCCGCCCAAGTTAAATGTACTAAAAGAATTTTATTTATAGTAATAATCAGTCAACAATTATTTGGAAAATGCTAATTAAGCATTGTAATATTATTTATAGTACTAATTAAGATAAGTATATAGCAATTATACTCGATTTCAATAGGATTTTTTTGGTTTTTTTAAGAGAAAATGGGTAATGCACCGACAGTGTAAAGTTTTTTACATCATCAGTGCATCATTCATCCATTTATGGTTGTTGACTTTTAAATTAAAATAATACAAATGAATGATGAATGATAGACTGATGGTGTAAAAAACTTTACATCGTCAATGCATACTTATTAATCTCTTTTTTTAATCTCGATCTTTTAAGGTTGTTGATAAAAATTTAAAAGAATATCAATTTTATAAAAAAATGTTGTCTTAAAAGAAGAAAAAAAAAACATTTTATTTATCTATTCAATAAAAGACAATTACTTATGGTTATTATCATGCATCGTGAAGTAGTTCCGCACTTCCGCTAGGGTTTTTTTTTTTTTTCATATTATTATTACATAGGCTTGACATCGTCCTCATTTTGTTTTTATCTCTCTTCTTTTGGAACCAAAAGAAGCTCTATAAAGCTCTTTGTCTGGGCAAGAAACATTGACCAGAAGACATGAACATACACAGCGTATTTTCTTCGGTCAGGGTTCTATGTCCAATAGACTTGTATGTGTTTGCCATTGAATCGAGTACGAAGATAAACGATGCAGCTATATTCAATGAATGGATGATGTTTGGGCTGATTAACTCTATGTTCTGATATTTAATAGTAGTATTGATTATATAATTATAAAATAAACACCCAACAAACTAGATACAGTGAACTTACGTGTCAAAATCTCAAATATTATTCATTGACCGGAAAAAGTAGTATTGCACTTATCTGGGCCTTCTCTACGAAGGAATAAATGAGAGCAAGGTTGTGATTTACTTCCTCCGCCTCGAATTATAAGCAATTCTAACCATTTTTACGCTTATTAAGGAAGTTAGTTGATTGTATTTAATTCCCCCAAATTTATAAAAAAAATAGAGGTATTTTTGGAAAGTATTATTGGGAATGAAACAAAAATTAATTAAGATTACAATTTTCTAGAGATGTTTTAGAAAAATGGTATTGGGAATGAAACAAAATTTAATAAAGTTAGCTAGTTTTGTTTATATTTTAAACCAAGAGTAGTATATTTTTTGTTTGCTTATAATTCGAGCAGAAGAGAGTACTTATTTTGTTACAATGAATTTGATTTTGATTAAAATTTATCAAAATTTATTACTCCTATTGAAGTTGAATACATAATGTGACGGCTCCGCCGCGCCCAACCTATTCGCTTTATTTTAAGTCCCCTATTATAAATGCCTTGATGTAATCCCATTCACGAAGATTGAAGAACATGATAGAAGCATCAAGTGAAATTAAATTTCAATTTTGAGAGGCATGTTTTAAAGCAAATAAGCTCTCCTAAGTTGGTGTTGTCAACCTTTCCTCGAATGCACTGTTTAAGCCACCCCGCTCCAATATTCCCGGTATTACTCCCTGGCTCTTGTACGGATAGTAAGAAAAAAAAGTTAAGCTAACGTATATTTAATGGTTTGTTTAACGTATTAAAAAAATGCATTTTTGAATAATTTTATTACTATTTTTTATTCCTTAACTAGTATACTAATGATACTCACTTATTAGCATTTGCTAATAATAAATCATCAATACCTTAATTTTATTATGGATCCTATAATATAATTTTTGTTTATTTTAAAAGGTTATTATTATGTATACTCTAAAAAGTATGAATATTGAAGCAAATTTATTTTATATATAAAAAAAAATCCTTGTTATTAGGATATGTTTGGATCAATGGTATTGAATGGAATGAAATAAAGCGGAATGAAATTCAATTAGTTTTTATTGTTTGGATTGCACTAAGGATGATAGAGTGGGATGATTCATCATCCATGATGCGATGAGATCCATCCCATTTCATCAAAAACCTCCAATTTTTGTCTCCCCAAATTTGGGATGTATTTAAAAGAATGCTAATTTTGTTTCTTTCCATCATAAAATTCTTAAATGATAGAATGGTAATTTTATCTCTCCACTAGGGGTGTAAGTGATCCGGTCCGAGACCGCGAGACCGCTCGGACCGGATCGAAAAATGCAGTCTGGTCCGGTCTCACAGTCCGGTCTGGTCCCAAAAAGTACAGACCATACTCGAACGGTCCGGTCCAAGATATTCTCAGACCGTTGGGACCGGATCGGACCGATAGGTTAATAATTTTAAAAAAAAACCCACAAATACACTGATACACACTACACAACCTGACAACCCTAATATTAAGTCACTCCTTCTCACTCCCACCTTCAGCCGCCCCTCTCACAGCTCCCATCTTCAGCCACCCCTCTCACAGCTCCCACCTTCAGCCACCTTCAAACGCCGGCCGCCCAGATCCGCCACCGCCGAGTCTTCTCACACGTCGCAGTCCCGTCGTCCCCTTCGTTCCTTCGATTCAGCACCTTCAATTTTGTTTGAACCATTTCGCTGCTAATGTGTATGTTGGGCCACCAAATGGAAATGACTGGTTTGAGAAGCAGACAACAGGGACATTGGATATCTCTTGCTCAACATGGATGGATTGGTTCTTTGGCGGCTTGCAATTCCAGCTCGAGCACCACTTGTTCCCAAGGCTGCCGAGGGGCCAATTGCGAAAGGTTTCGCCATTGGTGATACTATACATTAACATTAGGTTTTGAAATACTTTATTTCATACTTAATACTTAATACTGACAAGCTCCCTTCTTCAATCCAGTATGTATTATGCTTGTTTTTTTTCTTCATATTTTTGCTTGATTTTAAAGGAAAAAAAAGGAAAAAAAGCAAAATAGACCGGACCGGACCATTCATGAACGGTCCAGTCCAGTCCGGTCTTTGAAGATAAATAATGTTGGGACCGGACCGGACCGGACCATACTAAATTGAGCGGTCTGGTCCGTAATATGATTCACAGACCGGACCGGATCGAACCGTTACACCCCTACTCTCCACCATAATCCACCCTACTCTACTTCACATTATCTTGTTTCGCTCTATTTATCATTAGATATCCAACATAATCGTAGTTATAAAAAAAAATTACCACAATAGCAATTAGAAATCATTAAGCAAACAAAAAGTATCTTTCTTTTAAACTTGATAAGAAGAGCTTTGTTTCTCGTAATAATTCTATCCCAGCTCAAAAATATTGCTTCCTGTGAACAAAGAATGTATTTGAATTAGATTTTAAAAATAAAAACATTTTTATTTTTCCAATTTTTTGGCCCTGATATAAGCAGGACAACAGGTAGGTCATGATTACATAGTTTTTTTTTCTTTCAATTTTTTGTTATGAGTTTTAGATTCCCCACCCCACATACTATCCCCACTCCCCATTTTTATAATAAAATGACAAAATTACTCTTTATTTTTTCTAACATGGGGTTTTCGGATTTTTTTGGAGTGTTTTTCCGAGAGCTACCTCTCCGAATTTATTCTGACGGTTACCTCTCAGAATTTTAAAAATTCAGCAACTTTTGCTCATCCGCTATTGATAACATTGATCTATGAATAGTAACAAATTTTTACATGACATAAACCAATTTGAACTTTTAAAATCTGCACAAAAATAGCAACCTTGCATATTTCACTGTTGCTCGGTACAATATCAAATAATTCGGTTTTTTCAGCATACCTACCTGCGGTTACTGCATTAGTTATGATTTTGCTTTCTACTTTATTTTACTCATCGAAAGAGTTTTGGAAGTAAATATATCGTTGGTTTTAACTGTCTGCAGATATATCCGTCATGACAAACGCTCCATTGCTTGGTTGGATACTCTCTCATTTACATGATGCCCACCTAAACTTGAGCACAGACATGGCTTTGCATATAACTCGTGAGATATGTTCTGGTAACTGGATTAGAAGTGAAAATTCCAAGAGGTACCCAATCTCGGAGAGGTAGCTCTCGAAAAAAATTCCGAAAGGTAGCTCTCGAAAAAATACTCCAGAAAAAAATCCAAGAATTCCGTGTTGGAAAAAAAATAAAAGGTATTTTTGTTATTTCACTATTAAAAATGAGGTGTGGGGATAGTATATGGAACGAGGAATCTAAAACTCTTGTGTTATTACTATTGCCCAAGTAAAGAATGATGGGCTTGGGTGGAACACAGGTTGGATTTTAATAGTAGCCCAAAACGGCCCACAATAAGAAGACTCTAACTCATTAGGAGGAAACTCTACGATCATTATTTTCTGCCAAGAAGCATCCAAAGATATGTATGCCAGTTGCACATACATAGAAAACAATGTTTATTGTATATATTTCTTGTAAGAGAGAGATTAAAGAAAATAAAAAAAACGTATAGCGATATAAAAAAAAGTAAACGTATTTCTTTCACAATCTAATAATAATTTTTTCTCTATTTTATTAAGGTAACCTGAATTTTGTAAAGTTAAGCATAGATTCGAGTTTGAGTCTTGTATATGAAAAAATATTTGTCGAGTGAATGTTTTTGGATCGAATATGATTGTCTCATGTGATTGATGTACGAGGCTAAACAAAAATAATCATGTACAGGGGAGTGCAAAAAGCCAAAACATTTCAGCATTTAACAATTACAAAGTTTATACATGTAAGAAAAGTTTCACTGTCATAAAATGAAAAAAGAAATCTATTTGCCCTTTAAACTGCTGAAGGAACATTAGTCCAACTCCAATCTGAGAATAGAAGAAGCCAACAGAAAAATGTTTGAATGTCTCATTCACCTGATCATATTGATATCAGTAACACAATTTTTAAATCCACAGATTTCTAACACATTGTTTGTTATGAATCCAGCATCCCAACTTTGGGCCTTCACAACATGTAGTGCATAGTTCTTTCCCTGAACCCAATTAATTTCTTCTGCTTCAAAAGAAATAACCATCTTCTTAACGTATATACAAATTATTTCTGTCATCCCCGTTGAAATAACACGTTTAGCTGTATATGAGATCGCGTAGCAGTTATACGGCTGTCATGTCCTTAAGGTTCACGCTTTAATCTTTGCCTGTTTAAGTGCATGAATTTACTGGTACCTGACTCAGAGCATCAAGCAACTCAAATTTTGTTTTAGGTTTGGTTTGGTTTGGTGCTATTTCAACAATACATACAGAGTTAAATATAAAACATTTCATCTTCAAGTTATTCATTTGCACAATAGAAATAGTGCTAAAGAAAGGAACATTTAACCAACTGTATCATCCAAAACAACGAACAGGTGGCTAGTATTAGTGATGTTTCCTTCTCTGGTGATGACATAACAACAAAGCCAAGGTTAAATTAAATTTGGCCAATACTTAATGCAATTTTGGAATCAGAATGCTAAAACAAAAACAGCCCTATTTGATGTGGGCATTTCCAATATCCCACATTAAATTTATGATAAGGACCATAAGGTGCTCAACCAGGATTGCTGGATCAAGATAACCGATTACTGTTTTTGAGAGATACCTTAGATAACTTAACCTTGGCAATATTTTTGAGATTCATTTTGCAGTCACAATCCTTTTAAGTAAGCCGGTATGTAATACCTTCATGCCCAACAAACAATATTAGAAATAGGATTTTGGATTACCATGTATAGAAATATACTCCTGTGTGTGACACAAATTGATTAGTGCTTACTAGGAGGGGAACAACATCGATAATTTTGTTGGCCAAATATGATCGAATTGAAAACCAGCAGCCAGCATGGCATTTTTTATGACCATAATTCATAAACTTATAAAGAATTAACGCATGGCTGCCTGGTATGACATCATTATATTAGAAGACAAGTAAAAGATACCTTTCAAGTCGAACCCCTTTATTTAAAAATAAATACTAATAATCAAATTGTAATTGTCTTCACATATAGACAAAAACAGTATGTGGAGCAGACTATCTCTTGAGGTTTACATGGATGCCCTGTCTTCACTTTGAGAGGCTACATAAATCTTACAAATCACAATATGAATCCAACGTTTTGGAGGAAAAAATGTCAAACCAAGAGAGGTGGATGTTTGATTTTCCCCCGCTCAGTCATGCCCAATGTTTTGCCAAAACGAATAAAAAATCAACTTTCACTACCAATATGACAATCCAACGGTTGGTCTTAACGGGAAACTACGTTACCATTCCCTTGAAATTCAGAGGGAGGCAACGTTGTTTTTGGAGTTGAACAAAGTACAACCTTTACCTTGCCTGTGTGCTGTCCATTTGAAAACCAAAAGCATCCATAAAATGTTGAATCCCTCCGGAGTCTTCACCCAAAGTCCTTCACCAAATTTGTCAACAAAAACCAATCCTTCTCAGTTATTTCATTTCATTGTCAATGCCCCCATTCTCTCTCACCTTTCTGTCACTCTCGCACCCTAACCAACAAGCATGCTACAACTATCATAAACTAATAATCACATCATTTTATTTTTCCTAGTCATATGTCTCCTCCAAAAAAAAAATTGCCAAAAACATCTATAGTATAGGTAATTAATTCTAGGATTTTTCCTCAAATAATTGTTAAGTTTTTTAGAATTTTAAAAAAAAAAGAGTTAATTTTCTAATATTTTCTAACTACGTATAATTCCTTAACTTGGTTGACGAGAATTTTCACTTTAATAAGAAATTCAAACTTTGTTATTGCTTCAATCAATCACCCATAGATTGCCTCAACCAATCAAACCATTTTTTCATTCTGATGTCCAAAACAGCAATAACAAGATAAATACTGTATAAAAACAGAAATGGAAAGAAACGCAGCCTCCATCTTAATCTATCAAGTAGGAGTATTATCAAGCACCTTTTTCTTATAACTCAAACCCCAAAACAAAAAACCAACAACAACAACAACAAGAAGAACAACATCATGGACAGGTTAGTGAAACCAGATTCAAAGGAAGTGGAGCTAATGTTCAACAAGGGCCAAAAGTGCAGCTCCACTTTCAATCTCACAAACCTCATGCACACCATGCCTGTGGCAGTGTCCTTAACCACCACTAACCCTTCAATCTTCTCTCTCAACAAACCCTTATCAATTATCCCACCACTCTCTTCCTCAACCTACACCCTCCAACTCTCTCACCCTCATCACCAACCCCCTCTCTCTTCCCCCGCTGACGCCATCGTCGTCCGTACCACCATGCTCCCCACCGGCAAGGCCCGCACCGACGACCTCCTCCGTCTATTCTCCAAGCCTGGGCCCCACGTCTTCCGCGACGCCGTTTTAACCATCTCCTTTGTGGGCCCCGACGTCGCCGAATTCCTCGTCTTCCACCATAACCCAGAAAGACTCAATCTTTTCAAGAGAGCGCTCTCTGGGTGTCACACAAACCACCTCACCGAGCTTCTTAAACCCGCCGTTGAGCGCGGAAACGCAGATTCCGTTGCCGTTTTGATTGCAGCGGGCGCAGACCCGAGTTTCAGGGATTCAGACGGGAAATCCCTAATCCCCTTTGCAATTCGGAGTTTGAATTTTGAGAAGATGAAGCTTCTAGTTGCTTCTGGTTGTAGAATCGATAAATCTGTTGATCTTGTTTTGCATGAAGCCGCCGCGATTGATAGAGTCGATTTCATGGAGTTTTTGTTGGAATCTTTTGGTGGTGGTGATGAAATTGATGTGAATTGCGTTGATTCGAATGGTAGGAGTCCGATTCATGTGGCGGCGATTCAAGGGCATGTGGATGTGATCGAGTTTTGCGTTTCCATTGGAGGAAACCCTAATTTTGTGGATTTGAATGGTTGGACCCCTTTGCACTATGCTGCATCACAGGGTCACTTGAATGCCGTGATGTGTTTGTTAGAATGCTCCAATGTGAAGAAAGTGAGGAACAAAGATGGAAAGACCGCATTTTTACTTGCCAAGGAAAACGGGCACAAGCAATTGTTTGATTTGCTTCATTGGGGCGATGAGCTGGTGCGCGCCGTGAAGGTGGATGATGTTCATGGAGTGAAGAGGTGCATCGAGGAAGGTGCTAGTTTGAACACGAGGGATCAGAATGGTTGGACGCCGTTGCATTGGGCTGCATTTAAAGGGAGAATTAAGAGCTTGAAGGTCTTGCTTGAACATGGTGCTGAAGTTGATGCTGTTGATGGTGATGGCTACACTCCACTTCATTCTGCTGCACATGCTGGACACTTGCAAGTTGCTCTTTTGTTGATTGCTCACGGCTCTCAAGTTAATCTTAAAAGCTTTCAAGGTAGTTTAGACTCTTTTGAAAAACACGTCTCTCTTGATTATGCTACCTTGTATCAAGAGAAAGCATGAACATGATCTTTTTTGGACCACATTAACTTGCCTGGATAATGTGTATAGTTTTGTAATTTTTGTTTTACTTTGTAAATGTTGGTTGATGTATATGAGGAGAGAAAGAACGGTTGTGTTTAGCTCCCAATGAAGCTACACATCCAGTTTAATAGTAGGTATTTTGTTGCTAAATAAAAGTTTTTTTTCATGTTTTAATGTGTGTTTTTGGCTTTGAGTATTTTTACTTGAGCACTAGCTAAGAAAGCTGATTGTTTGTCTGTAACGAATTCATGAAATCTGGTTAGTGATTGCTTGACGATGTCAATATGATAATTGTCTCAGTCATCTGTTAGGCGCAGACCAGAATCCTGATTGCCAATTCTTGGATAAGGGGTTGCTTGCACTTTGGCTTACTATACAATCATGTACGAACAAATTCAACTGTTATTTGTGCACTTGGGTTTCTTTTTCATGGTCTTCCTAATAATTAATTGCCTTCCAAGTTGTTACTCAATATCTTTCAATTTTGAGTGACTGCTTATTGGTAGAGCTCGTGGACCTTCCCCTGAAACACAATGTGGCTACACTCCGAAAGACCAAAACTTAATGGAGATTTTCATTTTTAACTATGGCCACTGATAGAGAGTAAAACCAACCCTTTAGATTGTGTCTCTAAAGAAATGTACTAATGTAGGTTAGCGAGAGAAAGGAACAGAGGAATAGTTCCATAATTTCTTACAAACAAATTTTCATGTTTCTTTTTTTAACTGCATGAAATTGCACTACTGGTTGTGTTTTGCCCTTCTGTGCTTGCATGATCATGTAACATCTCTTCCAAATTTAAGTCATCGTATCAAATTTTTTTCGTGTACCAAGTCTTAAGGCTTGGAGTTGAAGTCCCGGATTCGATCCTGGCCACCATCATTTGATGGTTTGTTGGTGATTCGATCCTCTGGACCAGATGTTAATATGTTATCCCATATGAAGTGGTATTCTCTTTTATCATTGTGCATAAAGGTTGTAATAAGATGTCTCTCATCATATGTTTTTAGATCTTGAGAAGTAAATATACTTTGAGTTACGTGAATTACATGTGAAATATAATCTTAATGTGTACACTATACCAGAGGAATGGCTTAAATTTTCTAATACACAAGATAATCTAGTCTAGCTAACAATCTTGTCAAAGATGTAATGAAAAAGCAAGCGACCTGACATTTTTGAATAAGTTGGATGTGGAACTTTTGATAAGATATTAAATTATCTGCTCAGTTGCCTAATTAAACCAAAACTGACCATAAGAATTTCTTGAGTCCTCTCATTGAAATGAGATGCTAACCCCCCAAATTTACAACATTAATCTTATATTGACAAACAAACAAATGATCTAAGTAATAGATCACTTGATGCTGATGGTTAAGTAATATAAAATGTAACACCCTTTACCAAACTTTGCATAGTCATTGTTTAACTATCGTATTTCAAAGAATTAAAACGCTTAATGTATTAAGATAACAATTCATGCCTTGAATTTTATATAAATTAGAGTGAATGTCCAATTTGGTCCCTCAAGTTTTTCGATTGGGACGCTTTAATCCCTCAAGAATTATAATTCACTTTTAGTCCCCAAAGAATTTAAAAAATATCACTTTAGTGTCCGTTTTGTTTTCAATATGTTAACTACTGTCATTGTTTCCAGAAGCATCAGGGAGACATTTACTGGGAGACTATTAGCACTTGGAAATGAAATGTTACATTTTATGCTAACAGTGACAGTAGTTAACAGAATGAAAATAGAGACTAAAATGATATTTTTTAAATTCTTTAGGGACTAAAAGTGAATTATAATTCTTGAGGAACTAAAGTATCCCAGTCGGAAAACTTGAGGGACCAAATTGGCTCTTTGCTTTGTAAATTATCAACAACCAAATATTTATATTTATCTTCTCCAGAAGAAAGAGACAGATTAATAACATTGATAAATCATTTTGACGTAGCATCCGTATTTAGTTGGTTTCCAAAAAGCATCTTTTCGAATTATTTCTTATACTTGAACTATTTTAATTCAACTTAATATGGCATGATGTACGAAGTATGGCCATGGGGTCAACCAAAAAGATTCCACAAAGCAAATTATCGGTAGAGAAAAGGAAACGACAATTACCTAGAGGAGAAAAATTTATGGACAACTTATGTTCATGGGAACGCACTTGTAAGTTCAAGTTCAAAGATATGACATTTTGCTTTTTCCCGGCTTCAAAGTCAATGGCAGAAGTGAGAATAAATGGAGTGCATATTATTGACCTTTGCCAAGGTTGTCAAACTCGCGAATTAACTCGTACACTCGTTACGATCCTAGCCATAGAATCGAGTCAACTCGCATGCAAACTCGCTTCCAACTAAACTCAGGTAAACTCGTGCAAACTCGGGTAAACTCGTGCAAACTCGGGTAAACAGCAGTGGCCTTACATATATTTGAATTTTCTTGAGCTTTTACTTTGCAAAACAAAATTTCCACCGTCGGATGTCAAGATAAACAAGTTAGGAAGCGTATATAAAAATTTGAGCACGATCCAACGGTTAACATAAAAGATACCGATCGATCTTTAAACGATATTTTCACTAAAATAACACTATAACCACTATTTTTACTTAATTAACCACTTAAATCAAAAACCATCATATTTGGTTGTTGTTAAGTTGGTTTGCTAATATTATTTATTGGGTTCTTATATGCTATAGCAACATTTAAATATTTATGTTTAATTTTTGGAGTAAAAACTATGAAATGGAAACTATGAAAGTTATCTACAGGTTAATTTTAAAATAAGTGGACTCGAGGTAAACTCGGAGTTCACGAGTCGAGTTTACCTCGGCCTCACGAGTTTACGTAAACTTGCAAGTTTGACAACCTTGACCTTTGCTTTTATGGCTCCCACCTTTTACTCTTTGCCCCCATTCGTGTATATTATTGACGAAACTGTCCTTTTTTTATCGACTTTAACAAGGCGAAAAATCATTTCCGATTTAAACAAGGCGAAAACAAATATTAATATATTTTCGATTGCAAAGAGGCGGGATTATTTCGCTTTGTTAAAGACGAAAATCACTTTTTAGTCTTCCAACTATTTAAAAACGGAAATAGTTAAAAAAAATTAAAAGTGCATTGAAGGCACATTGATATCTTTCACATGCTTTTTATTTATTTATTTATTTATTATGTAAAGTTGTTGTTATTGCATGTAGATCCATCCCCATACTCCTTTCGATACGCTACAGTGCTATCGATCACAAAAAGAAAAATTAGAATAGTTGGCAAATAATGCAGTTTATTCATGATTGGGTAGTTCTTAGTTGGACAGAAACATATAGACTAAACATCTGGGCAGTTTAGTCTTTCGACTATTTGAAAGCGAAAATAGTTAAAAAAAAGACTAAAAAGTGACTTCCGCCTTTAACTAAGCGAAATAATTCATTTATTTGTTTTCGCCTTGTTTAAATCGAAAATGATTTTCTGCCTTATTATAATTGGTAAAATAAAGGCAGCTTCGTCCATAATAAACACGAATGAGGCCAAAGAGTAAAAGGTGGGGGCCAAGAAGCAAAGGTCATTTCGTAATACTCCCTCTTAAAAGAAAAAATAACCGAAACCACATTTATTAAGAAAGTTAGTTGAATGTATTTAATTTTCTCAAAATCATAAAAAAATATGACTGCTTTTGGAAAGTTGTATTGAGAATGAAACAAAAATTAAATGAAATCATTACTTCATAAAAACATTTTAGGAATAATTGTATTGGAAATAGAAAATTGGTTAATTTTTTCTTATATTTGGGACCAAAATATGTATACACCATTTTTCTTATAATAGGAACCTTAGAGAGTAATGTTTAAGCATTATTTAAGAATTTTCTTAACCTTAACCCTTAAGATCGAGGATAAGAGGTTTTATAAAGCATATTTATATTGAAAAATTAAACATTTAAAATTTTGAATTTAATATACTTATGTTCCCAATACTTTGTTTTCTATTTTTTTTTACCTCTTAACCTCAGCCTTTGAGGAATTGTTTAACCTCAACTCTTATGGCTAAGAATAAGAATCCAAAAATAGTTAAGTTTCATGGGTGATAATGCACTTAGGAAAGATAAAATTTTATGTCTTTATTTTTTAAGAAAATTTGTCTAATTAAAGGTGCTTATCATCAACCCTTAGAGTCGAGGTTAAGAAAGTCTTTTAAATAAATCAAAATTTCAAAATTGCTTTTCTAAACTAATCAATCACTTTGTAAATATGTACAAATATTTTGAGTACCATGATAGATTCATGTTTTTTTAATAAAAAATTTAGGATGAGTTAAGTTAAGAACTTCTAGGATCATAACACATCATAAAGCTATTCATGTGTTTTTCTTAGCTTAATCGTGATGGCGTAGTACTATTTTATACTCCCTCAATTTCATAACGATGATAAAAAATGACAAAATTGTCTCAAAATAAAGTAAAAATAATAGTAAATGAAAAACTTTGAAATTGTAAACCTTAAATTATAATTGATTAATCAATACAAATGCATTAAATTAGGTGTTTGATAATTGGTTGATGTATTAGACAAACTATTAAATGTATGTCTCCTTAATTTTATTACGTATTTTTTATTTTATTATTATTTTTGTGAGACAGATGAAGTATTTATTTAACATCACATAGACATGCCCTAAAAAACAAGTAGCTTAAAAAAATAAAAATACCTTAATAAATATTTATTGTGATTTAGAGAATTTTTTATTTTGGTCTTGTGGGAAAAAAATTGTCAAAGTTCATGTTAACTTGTTTATTTTGATTTTTGTCTTTGGCATTAATAAATAATTCTTGTTTTGGATTTGATCATCACATAATATATTGACGTTTTGGATTCGATTTTAGAGCATCTCCAGCGGGTATAAAAATTGTTCGTTCATCAATATATGAACGTTCGTTCCGCCCGTTCACCGCTGTGGAGAAATGTGATTCGTTTTTTATTTACGACCCGTGCACTATTTCACCACATTCGTAACTGAGATGAAGGCAGTGAAAAAATAATAAAAAATTGAATATGAAGAGAGAAAAACCCAACAGCTATAACCAATAACAATCCTCAACCCCAAATGAACCATATAGTTCCATAAAAAATTCCACAAAATTAAGAAAAAATTAAAAAAAATTAAACAATAACATAATCCCAAAATTAAAATTAAAATTTGTTACATTAAACCCTAAATCAACAACAATAAAAAAATCCCAAATCAAATTACAAGAAAAATCAAACCAGAGAGACTTCAATTATAGAGGACTTGTGAGTGCTAAGTTGGGACTTGATTGCATGTGGGTGAGCAGAGAGAAGAGGGAAAGACGAAAAACGGTGGGTGTGAGAGTGGCCTTGATTGCATGTGGCTGAGGATGGAGCACCATTGAAGGGGAGATCAAAGCAGAGGGGAGTGAAGGGACGGTTATGGAAACTTCAGAAAGGGATGAAGGAGTGAGAATCAATTAGAGAAAGAGATGGAGGGAGACGAAAGATGAATGAATCAGAGGAAGGTGGAACAGAGAAAATAGCGGGGAATGAAGGAGATGAAGATATGTATTTACGTTGAAAATAACTACAAAGAAAAAATGGGGTGGTTCACGCAAATGAATAGATAAGAGAGAGTATGAGTGGATGAAGCAAAAGAGATAGATAAGAGAGAGTGGGTCGTGGCATTTCTTGCAGATAATGGAGTGAATAACAATTAAAAAAAAGAAAAGAAATAAAAAAAATTATGCAATGTTGTGCGATATGATTAGAAAAAAATATGGGATGAATTAGTATGTAGTTTATTATTGTTTATTGTAGTTTCTATGAATATTTTAATTACGATGCACAATCATTACTAATTTGAGTTTATGATATTTTATGCTTCTATTATGCTTTGAATTTATGGGAAACAAATAGTTTAAAAAATAATAGCCATTGAAAAATGTAAAAATTATTCAAAATGTAGTTATTTTTTTGGCGGTAAAATAATTTGGTTATTTTATGGTGATTATATTTATAATAAAATATTAGGAGTGTGAGGTATGTAGTAGAACCTATTTATGAACGAAAAGTAGGTTCATAGGTGAAGTGAAAATTTGGTTGTAGTTCTTAGTGGTTCATAAATTATAAAAAGATATGAAAAATAATAAAATAATATATATGATCCATTTTATTAACGAAAAGTTTGTTTATCGGTGAAGATGCTCTTGTAAACAAAGTCCAAATTTAGGCCAAATTTCTTGTATCTTTTCACTCCATTTTGGGACCGGAGTGCAATTTTGTGTTTACCGTACTTTTTTACTCGTTTTGTTTAACCCATGAGACGGAGGTTCAGTTGTAGATTGAGCCGGGAACAGAAAATGGAGTGGGTGAAACGCATGCCAGGGTGGCAATCCGAGGGAAATAACCTAAAGCAATCCAAAGAAGCCACGTAGGACACGCCTCCTTCTATATAACAGCGACGCCGAGGAGAATGTAGGGCAACAGTCTCACACTCACACTCTCACTCTCTTTCCCAATCTCAAATCTCAATCACTTTTCCCAAACCATGAGTTCCCCAGCATCAACCAAAGGTGGAAGGGGAAAACCCAAATCCGCCAAATCAGTGTCAAGGTCTTCGAAAGCGGGTCTTCAATTCCCAGTTGGTCGCATCGCTCGTTTCCTCAAAGCTGGCAAATACGCCGAGCGCGTGGGTGCAGGCGCTCCCGTCTACCTCTCCGCCGTTCTCGAGTATCTCGCTGCTGAGGTATCTTTTTATTTTCGCCCCCTTCCTTCTTTAAAATAAATAAATTAGGGTTTTTGTTTTGTTCTGATTTTTTTTAGTAATTTGTATGTCGATTTTCGTTAGGTTCTAGAACTTGCTGGAAATGCAGCGAGGGACAACAAGAAGAATCGCATTGTGCCAAGGCATATACAGCTTGCTGTTCGTAACGATGAGGAGTTGAGCAAACTCTTGGGAACTGTCACTATTGCCAACGGCGGCGTTTTGCCTAATATCCATCAGACTCTGCTCCCAAAGAAGGTTGGCAAAGGAAAGGGCGAGATTGGATCTGCTTCCCAGGAATTCTAATTTTTTTTATAGAATTTATTTTCAATGTTACAGCAATTAGCAATCGAAGAATTAAGGTTGGGTCCATTTTGCTACATTAATGTAATGTTCAGTGATTCAATTGGTCCCTGTATAATATTACATTGAGAGTTGAATGACTAAGAAGTATGATCATATAATCGATGTTCTTTTTTGTTGAATAACTCTTTTGTTATAATTTTGAATAATGATATGATTGTAAAATGTGTTGGACCTTTGAATTATTCTGATCAGAACACAGATAAAATGAAGTTCACTGAAGGTTATGTTAACAGCGAATAGATTAGAGCATATGAAAGGAGAGAAAAGGCCTTTAGAAAGGTATAGAGGGAGTGTCTAGATTTGCCCTAATTCCTTATAAAGTGACCGGTAAAAATCAACGATAAACAGTTGCTTGTGCTATTACTCAGCATAAATCCAGAATCCATGACATTTTTTTGTCTGTCTTTCTACCATTTTTTACTGTATCACTTAAAAAGGCCAAAGGCCATGTTCCTTCAATAACATTAAAGACAGCTCTGCAACTGTTTCTAGCTTTAAAACACATGAGGATGCATTCTGTGCTTGTTCACCTGAGTTACCGTCTCAATTCTCACAACTAATATTGACTTTAGAATCCATCTCTGCCACTAGTAAATTTGCTGCTTGTAGCACTTGAGAACCAACAAGATCACCATAATCCCAATTGATGGTATGAGTAGGTTTTGATAGCATGCCCTGAAAGAATCAAGCAAACAAAAATACCCTTATATCTTACACTTTTCTTTCTCAATAATTTTTTCTCCAATTAATGCACTGTTCTTATTACTGAAAGATATCTCTAAGGCAGATTTATTTTTTTCCACCAAAAAAAAAAAAACTCAAATCATTGCATTGTTAAATGTTACGATATGCCATCTGCAACAAAAATTAATACTAATAGTGCTTAATGGCATCAACGTGAGATGAGTTATGAGCAATTGAAGCCACAATAATGAGTATGTTGAACTCTGGCAGTGTATTACTGTCTACTCTATATTAGAGACACTCAGACACATGAATCAATCGGTTGCATCATTGATTCATCACACCTCTCACATCTTCTACTTGCATCATTCATGCAATGGGTTGCTTCTTAAAACTTAAACAATGTTAAAATAATTATGTTTTATGACAATGGCACATGGGGATGTAGCTCAAATGGTAGAGCGCCCGCTTTGCATGCGGGAGGTACAGGGTTCGATCCCCTGCATCTCCATATTTTGTTTTTGCTTCTCCATTTAAAATAGTACATATGGCAATCGCAATTCAAATACTATACGAGACAGAAAGCAGTTCATAAGTCTGTGCAACAATAATGAGTTAATTATTTAGTTTTTACTCGAACTGGCATATAACAAATGTTGTAATACTATATTCAAAGTCTTTTTCACAAGTTATACAATTCACTATTCATGTTGGGTTTTAATTTATTGACCCCCTACTTAACCATTTGACCCCTTTTTTTTTGACAAAACCCAAAATTGCCTTTTTTTTTTTTTGGAAATTTGTCACTCACGCTGGGGGGCAGCGAGTAGTCAAAAAACAAAAAAATTTACTGCTCGCTGGGGGGTCAGCGAGCTGTGTAAATTTACACACTCGCTGACCCCGGAGATAACTAGCTTTAAAAATAGGATTTTTCACTAGCTCTCTCGGGGGTCAGCTAGCTTGTAATTTTACAAAGCTCGCTGACCCCTCAACTAGCTAGTTCTCTCAGGGGTAAGCTAGCTTGTAATTTTTACAAGTTAGCTGACCCCCGAGAGAGCTAGCTTTAAAAATATGACTTTTCACTAGCTCTCATATGGAAAAACAAGCAAACATCACAAAAAACGTGTACTCGCCAGCGAACATCACAAAAATTGTACGCTCGCTGGGGGGCCAGCGAGCAATCAAAAAACAAAAAAAATATACTGCTCGCTGGGGGTCAGCGAGCTGTGTAAATTTACACACTCGCTGACCCTGGAGAGAGCTAGCTTTAAAAATAGGATTTTTCACTAGCTCTCTCGGGGGTCAGCTAGCTTGTAATTTTACAAAGCTCGCTGACCCCTCAGCTAGCTAGCTCTCTCAGGGGTAAGCTAGCTTGTAATTTTTACAAGTTAGCTGACTCTCGAGAGAGCTAGCTTTAAAAATAGGACTTTTCACTAGCTCTCTCGGGGGTCAGCTACAAATTACAAGCTAGCTGACCCCCGAGAGAGCTAGCATATGGAAAAACAAGCAAACATCACAAAAAATGTGTACTCGCCAGCGAACATCACAAAAATTACACGCTCGCTGGGGGGCCAGCGAGCAGTCAAAAAACAAAAAAAATATACTGTTCGCTGGGGGTTAGCGAGTGTGTAAATTACACACTCGCTGAGCAGTATATTTTTTTTGTTTTTTGACTGCTCGCTGGCCCCCTAGCGAGCATGTCATAAACCCAGAAAAAAATGACAATTTTGGGTTTTGGCAAAAAAAAAGGGGTCAAGTAATTAAATGGGGGGTCAATAAATTAAACCCGTTCATGTTTAAAGATGCCTTGGACCATAAAATATGATTTGCATAATAAGCCCAAGTGTCAAATAATTATCATTTCATACATTGGTTCAAGTTTTTCTTTTCAATTTTGGAAATTTTCAAACATGCAATAAGGTTCAATTATGATTTAGAACTCTGCCAACTCTTCTTATGTGATTTCTAGATAAGGTTTGATTATGGTTTAGAACTTCTCCAACTCTTCTTATGTAGGTTTGATTTATGGTTTAGAACTTCTCCAACTCTTATGTGATTTCTAGAGCATTTTTTATATTAGTTTACACTTCTTAATAAGTAACTACACTATAAATTTGTACCAATTCTAAAAATCAATCATGATTTTTGAATGAATCCCACAAATTATCTCCCATTACTTTTGCATATTGTTATAATATTATTTATTTTGTATCTCAAAAAATATATAATTACTCAAATAATATAAATAAATCAACAACATTAATTTAGAAAACATTAAAAATTACTAAAAATACATGAAAATGTATAAATAATTAAACTAAATTAGTTTACTAAAAATTAAACATAATATATAATATATGAAAATGCAATACGAATTACATAGAAATACATATCATCAAGTCTCAACTTTGAGTATTTGTACGTTTTTAGTGTTCCCACAAATAAGACTTTCTTTATGGTAATTTATAGTATAATGAAAAAAATACTTCCTAAAAAGTACAAAGTGACATGTAAATAAGACCATGAATTATTATTAGAATGGAACTTAAAAATAGGATTGGAAAAAATTATTAAATAAATGATTTTTTAATTTTTAATTTTATATGTTATTTCGTAAAAAAGAAAATATATCATTGAGTAAACGACTTCTCAACTGGAAAAAAACTCATTTGTTTTATTTCTATTTCAAATTTTTTTTCTTCCATTTTTTGTTTTATTTCATTTTTATTTTTGTGGTTTTCTTTCTTTTATTTCCATATGAGGGTGGAGCTCATTCGAGAGACGTAGCAACGTTGCTTCCTCAAGCCACGAAATGTCGCAAACATTGCCAACTTAGCATGCTCCATCGCAAATCCAGTTCTTCACTCGGTTGATATTGGGATTGGTTTCTTTTCAAACAATGACGACGGGAAATTAGTGCACTGATTTTTTTGCGACGGTTGGATCAAACAATGGCACCAATGTTCAATCTTTTTGGTCTTTTTTGAATTGGCTCGGTCCGCGCGATGATTGATGCCACATATATAGCTTTAGTAGTCTCTTCGTCTTTTTGTCATTACTTTTCTTCTCTTTTTTACTAAGAAAAAGTTACCCAAATAAAATATGCCCCTATTTTTTAATGGATAAACAATTGGTTAAGCCTTGTTCGTATGAGAAACAATTGCACATAAACAAGTCTAGTTTTAGCTAAACAAGAAACATTTGCCAAGACAACAAGAAAAATAAAAGACGCAAAGAAAAGAAAACAAACGGTAGGGTAATCATGACCACTTTTAGCTAAAAGATACGCACATGAATTATGTTTTGTGAAAATATGACTATATTAAGATCTCATTTCAACTTCAGAAGGCCCGTGATACATTTGATAAGGGAGTATATGAGTGATCGCGCGGGCTCTCAATATCGATAAAACTAACTTTTGAATCAGCTTTATACCTAACTTTTCTAATTACCTCAATCCAACTCAAACTTCTTCAAACCATAATAAGCCCATAACTCTCCCATCACAACAAAGCAATCACGATAAATACTTCTATAGACAATACGAAAAGTATCATCCACATTTTAAATGATGCATCAAAAAACAACCTTACAACCTTAGCCTGTTACGATAAACAAAAGCAGAACCATCAATCGATGAATTCAAAATCTCCTTTTGATATCTTAAAAAGGTTTTCTTAACCTCAATCCTAAGGGCTGAGAATAAAAGTCTAAAAGTGGATGTATTTCATTGAAAAAATAAATACAAAATCATTTTATTCTATCAATACAACACTTCAAATACATCAACTTTTAGGCTCTTATCCTAAACTTAAGGGTTGAGGTTAAGGTTAAGAAAACCCATCTTAAAATATCAAATAGAGTAGTAACCAAAGTAGCCATTTTAATTTTTTTTCTTCCTTCACACATGTATTTAAAGGATAAGTAAGAGGTAGAGAGCTGACTAGTATAGCATAGTATAGTAATATCCGTATAGTATTTGCCATCCTGGGCCTGGCTGCTAGATTCAGCCTCTTTGACATTCACTTTATCACTTTTCAATCCCAATGACAACCTGTGACAGCGGTTTGACTTGTAGACCTGTAACAAGCTAAGGTAAGGTCCCCCCTTTCCCACTTCCCATCCTTCAATGGCATAAATAAGCATCACCAAGCCACTCTAAATTCTCTCCCAAAAAAAAAAAAAAAAAAAAATTAAAATGAAATCAAAATCAAAATCTTCTTTGTGTATGCATCATCATCATCATCATCATCATCATCCTCATACTCACTTTCTATCTCCTCTCTACTAAGTTACCACTACTTCTACTGCATACCAAATCAAAATTACATCACTGATCTGCACTGGCAAGTAATTAAATTAAATTAAAATATTTATTATTAATTAAAGTAAGAAAAAAGAAGAAGAGAAAGAGAAAGAAGTGAGGCGATTGGTGACGAAGTCTTTGGGTGGTGCTAGGGTTAGTTTTTGCAATGGGGTCATCGAAGCCGTGGCTGTACCCGGCTCCAACCTATCGAACTTTGGACTCGTATTGGGATACGGATCAAGATGCACCTGGTCCTCGTTGTGGTCACACCCTCACCGCCGTTGCTGCTACTAAGTCACATGGCCCTCGCTTAATCCTCTTCGGCGGCGCCACCGCCATCGAAGGAGGATCTTCTTCTGCTCCTGGCATTCGTACTTACTCTTCTCTCTCTCTCTCTCTCTATATATATATATATATATATATATTATACACCTTTTTGTTTATCAAATTATTTTTGCTTCAATTTCTTTGCAGGATTAGCTGGTGTCACTAATTCAGTACATGCTTATGACGTTTCTTCTAGAAAATGGACTAGGTTAGTTACTTCATTCACTAATTCTTTCAACTTCCCTCCTTTTTTTTTTAATTTTATTTTTGGAGTTGTTTGATTTTGCTATGTGATTGAATTGTTTACCACTGCTATGAGTTTTCAGCATTAAACCCTCCGGAGAGCCGCCATCCCCTCGTGCCGCTCATGCTGCCGCCGCTGTTGGCACCATGGTTGTTTTTCAGGTAATTGTGGAACTGAGATTCTTTCTTACTGGTTTTGCGGTGGCTTGTTTTGATTGTTTCTTGCTTTGGTAGGGTGGAATTGGTCCTGCTGGACATTCGACGGATGATCTTTTTGTGCTTGACTTGACCAATGATAAGTACAAGTGGCACAGGTGAGCTTGGTTGCAATTTGAATATGAACCGGCTTTTGTTTTTCATTTTTTCAGTTCTAGAACTTTTGACAGAGTAAATAGTAGTCGTTAGTCAAATATTGCAATTAATTTATTTGATGTAGGGTTGTAGTACAAGGGCAAGGACCTGGTCCTCGCTACGGCCATGCAATGGATTTGGTTGCTCAGAGATATCTTGTTACCGTTAGCGGAAATGATGGTGAGAGAAATTCAGTAACTGACTCTGTTTTAATTTGTACTTTTTTTGTTGTTGACATTTTCTTATCAAGATCGCTGTGAATAATGTATGATATTTGTAAAAAGACAAGATATGTGCTGCAAACTATCTAACCACGATAGATTAGGCAAAAATGGTGAAGCTAACACCATGGATCAATAAGCTTGAGTTGTGAATGCCATACATTTAAGTTCCTTTCGGCTAAGGGTTAGTCATAGTTTGGTACATTGAAAATTTGGGAAAAACTTATGAGTTGTCATAACACAAACTGCATCCGGTTTGATGATTGAACGTTTGGCTATTTTTTAAAATTTTGAAAATAAACAGTGTACTCTATTAAATTGGTAATGGAGTTTTCTTTAAGTTGTTTTTCTTGTGTATTCATATGCTACATATATCTGTCTGGCTATAGAATGCATGTCTTAGTTCATTATTTTGAAGAAAGTTTATTTTGTCACGTGATATATAACAAATAATTTCCTCTGTTTCTTTAACCAATGCTGTAGGTAAGAGACTTGTGTCTGATGCCTGGGCTTTGGATACTGCTCAAAAACCTTACGCGTGGCAGAGGCTGAACCCAGAAGGTGATAAACCTTCTGCTAGAATGTAAGTCTGTACTGTTCTTGGCAAGTGAGACTTAAATGTCTTCATTTTTTCTACATATATAAATATATTTTAATTGTACATTATTATATCTCAATTTTTAGGTATGCAACCGCTAGTGCCCGCTCCGATGGAATGTTTTTGCTGTGTGGTGGAAGAGACTCTTCTGGAGCAGTATGATCAATCATACTCTTTTCATCATATCATTGCAATCTTCTAGTACTTTTAGAAAACCTAATGCGACAGTTATCATGCTTATTTGGATTTTTGACATCTCATTTCTGTTGTTAAAGTTTGCTCTGCTGAGTAATAAAATTTCAATGAACCAGAAAAGCATACTTTTGTAAAATCATTTTATTATGAATCCTGCATTTCCGTTATATTCGGTAAAATATGAAAGCATTTATTGTATGTATCCTCGGCAGCCATTAGCAGATGCCTATGGATTGCTCATGCATAGGAATGGCCAGTGGGAGTGGACCCTAGCACCTGGAGTTTCTCCTTCACCAAGGTATCAACATGCTGCGGTAAGTGAGAGATTTCTACGGAATATTCTCTAATATGATATTGTCATCATTTTTTGTCGTCACTAGGATTTGTGAGCTTGTCTCTCGCACTGCTTTGTTAAAAAGTGGCATGGCTTTAAGTCTAAGTTTGACCTTTCTTGCATGATGTAGCCGTCAAGACCAACTCATATCTCTCTCATACATTAAAATGACGTGCTGTTAGCCACATAAATGCTATCTCTCATACACACTCCTCCGAAATAAAAGCTCTTTAACTTTCAAAAGTTTTCTTTAGTTTGCTTCCTAACCTCAATCAGTCCTCATGCTATCATTATTAATGTAGAGCTAGGAAGCACGAACACGCTTGTTTATTGGCTGTCCAAGTGCTGGACATGTTTTTGATACCGACAATCCCCCGATACCTGTGTCCCACATGTTGTGCTGGTGTCGAATTAAATTTTTTTTTTTTTTTTTTTGTGAGGCTTATTATCAAAGGAAAATATATAAATATTGATTTTCAATTTTTTTTTCATGTTACTCATTTAATTTTATTTCGGCCATTGTCCTCGTCTTGTCTGGTGTTCGTGCTTCACAGATGGGGAGAGACTGTTTGAAATTCTAAAAGAATTTATGAGGATCCTCTCTTTCCTATTTAATGCTAGATTCCACTCTAAGTTCTGGATGTGTTCTAGTCGGTAAATGAAAACAAGATAAATAGCTTAGGACTGGTTTAGCAAAAAAAAAAAAAAAAACTGGTATAAGAATTATACTTTGATAATGGTGTGAGTTCTTGACCAATTTACTTATTCCTTTTGAAGCTTGTTTTTTGATTGATGTGGCATTGCATTTTAGGTTTTTGTTGGTGCTCGATTGCATGTTACGGGAGGTGTTCTCAAGGGTGGACGGGCTGTAGAAGGTGAAGCATCCATTGCAGGTAACTTGTTTTACTATGTTATTACCAAAATTTGTTACTTCGAATGTTTCTTGCAATGCTGTTTTAGCCATTTCCTATTTTACATGTTTGTATTTTCTTTTTATTGTTTTGACAGTATTGGACACTGCTGCTGGGGTTTGGTTGGACAGAAATGGCATTGTGTCTTCCTCACGCACAAACAAAGGTCATGATTATGACCCTTCTTTGGAGCTTATGCGTCGTTGTCGCCATGCAGCAGCAGCTGTTGGTGTTCGTGTGTATATCTATGGTGGTCTTAGAGGAGGTAAGTACTCTCATATCATGATTGAGAGATGAAGTTGTAATTCTAGAACTAATATTTTATTTTGACTTGGAAGACCAAACAAATTTGATATTACTAAAAGAGTCAAGCTGTCAAGCTCATAAAAATAGACTGCCACTTTCTCGTGTCATTCAATGGCCTAATCTTTAAGAATTTTGTCATAATAACATACTAATGCTATAATTATTTTTAAGTAAATTAAACAGCATCAATTCACATTGATTATCCCTATACGGGTTAATGGCAGCTGCATGGGTAGTATTTACCCGCCAAACCCGATGATCCAAACCAAGCCAATTAAGATTGTTCAGATTGTTCATGTGACCGGGTCAGAACCGACCGAAACCTGATCTCATTCGGTTCTCGGATTGGCAGAGTTAGATTCCAAACAAAAACGATCTGGTCCAACTATGCCTATAAGCCTATTTATATTTATTTTATTTTATTTTTATATTTTCACCATTCATTTCATTTTTGTGACCAAGGACTCCTAACATAGTAACACTCTTCTCCCCGCCGTCACCTATTGCTAGTCAGATTTTGCTCCACCCCAACTCCAATTTCCCAGACTGCCACTTGTTAAACGATTTAGGGTTCTATTTTGGGTTTTTGGGTTCTTCGAGGTAATCCGCTACTTCAAGCTTTTCTGTCCTGCTCTTCAAAACCCATGTCAGGTGAGGAAATCTCCAAGAGTTAAATTCAGAAAGTCTGGACTGGAACCAACTTATTTTTCTGATTTAGTATTATTGATTATTTTTTCTCGATTCTTTCTGTAAATAGAATAGGAAAGTTGTAATTAGGATGTTTCTCTAATCCCAGTAACTGAGAGATTTGATTCCTGTGTTGTGTTGTTCCTTTACAATCAAAGAGGCTAGGAGGTATTTCTTTCAAGCTTTCCAGGTTTTAAAAACGTAAGGTGGCCCAATTGATAGAGCCAAACCAACCTTGTTCTTCATCTGCTTTGTTTAGTTCGGATTTGGTGTAAAAATCTGCTTCGGTCCAATCTGACCTCTTTTGATCGGTTCGGATATTTTTTCAAGCAAATCCTTCCTGACCCGTGATTATCCCTATAGTATACCTTCTTCACAAGGAAATAAGTAGGATCCATGTGTAGTCCTGCTCAGAATAGTAATTAAATTAGATGGAGATTTGTCCAATCCTTTTTCTTATCTATGTCTACTCATAAAGCCATTTGATTACCCAATCATAGCAAGCCAATTTTTTTGTCTATTAAGCTCTGATAGTGAGCCATTGCCAAATAGGTTATCGCATGTCATGCTGAAAATTGATTTTGTTCTTTTTGAAAGTGCAATTGTGTACTTGTATTTTACTCTTCTTAGCTTTTCTTTGCTTTCTCTGACCGTCTGACATTTTCTTGGTTTTGATGTGGTGTTCTACCTAATAAATTTTTTAAAAATTGAGAACTTTTTAGCTATGTATAATGTCTTGCATTAATTAATTCTCAGTTATGCAGAGTTGGTGAGCAGGAACTGAACTGAACTTCCTAGTGAATAATTAATATGTTTTGCTTCCACCAATTTTATTTATGGAATGCAACTGTCCTGATGATTTTATGTTTTTATTCCTCTTGGTGTGCTTTAAATACTGTACATTTTTGTTCTTTGTTTACCAATTCTTATGTAATCATGTTGTCCTGTGCAGACACGCTACTTGATGATTTCATAGTGGCCGAAAATTCTCCATCTCCTCAGTCTGACATCAATTCTCCTGTGTTGACATCTGAGAGGACGCCACCGATAACAAGCCCCAAACAGAATCGGTCTAACATGAATTATAACACAACACCAAGTTCGGTTGGTGGACCAGAAGTTTCGTCATCTGGTGGAATGGGGTATGTCATCCACTGGCTCTTTCTTTGGAATCTCAGTTCTTTTACCTCATTGATCTTTTGCTCTGCGTATTTTGATTTTATGACAACTTCATATTTGTTTATTTTTACCAGAATGGACAAAAACTCCTTGGAGAAACTGAGAGAGGCATCAGCTGCTGAAGCTGAGGCAGCCAGTGCTGTCTGGCAAACTTTGCAGGGTACAGGTAGTGCTGCTGAAGAAACATCCGTGTCAGATGAGAATTCACAAGCTGCTGAAACCGTTTCAGATGGAAGTGACACAGAGGGGGATGTTCGCCTTCATCCCAGAGCTGTATGTGTTTGAAATCGTTGTTTATAACTGATAAATATTCCCCACAAGGCTGCAAAATCATTTACATTTGTTTCAGGTTGTAGTTGCTAAAGAGACTATAGGTAACTTAGGTGGAATGGTGAGACAATTATCGCTGGATCAATTTGAAAATGAAAGCAGGCGCATGGTTCCCATAAATAATGATTCGCCCTATCCTACGAAAAAGTTCACTAGGCAGAAATCCCCTCAGGGTTTACACAAAAAGGCAAGCATTGCTTGAAGCAAATTTATCTTTGTTAATGTTTTTGGCTTTGACATATTGTTGACTGCTACTCTTTTAATTATCATATCACTTCATTACATTATCACTTATTATCATTCCTCTCTTGCCAGATAATTTCAAATTTGCTAAGGCCTCGCAACTGGAAAGCTCCTGCCAACAGGCGGTTCTTCTTGGATTCTTATGAAGTGGGTGAGCTTTGCTACGCGGCTGAGCAACTATTTATACATGAACCAACTGTTCTTCAGCTGAAAGCTCCGGTCAAAGTGTTTGGTGATCTTCATGGTCAGTTTGGTGATTTGATGCGGCTATTTGATGAATATGGATTTCCTTCAACTGCAGGAGACATCACGTAAGTTTGTTATATATTTGAATATGTATTAGCATTGCTTGTGTGTTAAAATGGTTTACGCACTGATTGAGTAGTAATCAGATCTCAGTTGCTCCTGTGATTTTAGGAACCATTTTAGTGCTTCAAACTAGTCCCAACATTCTAGCCACGGACTAACATAATGTAAAATACTAAAATGTCTGCCAATCATATTGTAGAAGCATTATTTGTATGCCAGTCAACTAGTTTTTTACCCTGAAAATCAAAGTTGTTGGAGGTATTTGTGTTCATATTGTATGGTTTTCATTTATCAGTATTAGTTAGATGAATGAGCCTGTAATTAGCTAAAAACCTAAGGTTACCCATTATATATGGTAGTAAGTAGTAACTCTGTGATTTCACCTATTTGGGAGCTTGCAAAAATATTGATAGTTTAGGTCTACAGGAACAATTATGCAAATGAATGTCTAATGATGTTCAAAGAGGGATCTGTGTGTTAACCATATATCGACTGAATAAATCACTCATGTAGTTAATTATCCAATTCCTGACTTGTAAGTTGTAATTTATCCTAAATGTTTTATTTCATGGACATATATTCTGAATAATGCATGACTGGAAGAATAACTCTCTGGAGAGGGCATATAAGAGAGAAATTATTATGTGTTTTCAGTTCAGTGAAATTTCATAGCTTTATTTTTAATTACATAATCAGGATTCAGGAGTGAAGTGATGGGTTGTGAGTTGATAGGAAAATGGTCGGGATGCTTGAAAGCTATCATAGTTTGTTGATCATAGTGACAACTTAGAATTATATCTGAAAGTTATTTTTTGTATTTAGATTTTCTGTCAATCTAAAGAGTAGTACATATTTTTCTAAGAGATCAGATATTGAAACTTTTAATTTGGTCAGAAATTATAACTTTCTGGTTTTGATTATGGTAATATTCTTTGCATTTTAAGGAATGGATAACCAATATTGTCTCATAGTAAGTTTAGAATAATTCCTCCTTAATAAACAGAACACTGGAATTTTTTGGCCAATTGTTAAAAGTTAAATGTCAGATACATCAAGAAATTTATATTTTCAGCACACTCAAGGGATTTTGTTGCACACTTAATAACGCTGATTCGACCTTTGAATCTGATTAAATATAAGGAGTGGTTCAAGTTGTAAGCGAGCTTGGGCTCTGCATTTTCTTGGGTTCCAGCCCATAGGCAAGCACTTCCAGAAAGGGGTAGCCTCAGTACCCCAAATGAGGATTAGTCTCACATGCCAATGGCACTAAATACCTTTCTATGTTATTCAGATGTTAATATGAACTTCATAGTTTGCTATATTTGAGCTTGAGCTCTGCATTTTCTTGGGTTCCAGCTTGTAGGCAAGCACTTCTCGGGAGGGGCAGCCTCCGTACCCCGAATGAGGATTAGTCTCACATCCCAATGGCACAGGATACCTTGTCTATGTTATTCAGATGTTAATATGAACTTTGTAGTTTGTTATATTTGAGCCCTATAAATGTTTTTCTTTTAAACAACCCATGTCCAAAATATTTACATGTGCATCATGTCCCTTAACAGCATAGTCTAATTGGTTGCTTGTTCTCTGTAAATAACACGTTCTTACTAATCTTTAAGTTGAATTTGTTGCAAGCATTGTTCTCTTGCTGTTCTGCTTCGTATGAGCATTCTGTAATTAGCCACTCATTTAATGTTTCAGATATATTGACTACCTCTTTTTGGGAGATTATGTTGATCGAGGACAGCACAGCTTGGAAACCATTACCTTGCTACTTGCACTCAAGGCAAGCCACTGTTTAATTGTATCATCTCAAATATTTTGAATTTGGTTTACTTTATCAGTTTATCTTTAATTCTTTAATATAATTGACCATTTACTGGCTTTGTGTTGTGCAGATAGAGTATCCTGAGAATGTTCACTTAATACGTGGAAATCATGAAGCTGCGGACATAAATGCACTATTTGGTTTTCGTATAGAGTGCATTGAAAGGATGGTAAGGAATTAGGGACAAAACATACACGAGTAGATTTAGTTCCTGGGTATAACTCTGCGACTGTGTTATTGCAGGGAGAAAACGATGGAATATGGGCATGGACACGATTCAATCAACTTTTTAACTATCTTCCCCTAGCTGCTCTTATTGAAAAGAAAATTATCTGTATGCATGGTGGAATCGGAAGGTCAATCAATTCAGTAGAACAGATAGAAAAGCTTGAAAGGCCCATAACAATGGATGCAGGATCTATTATTCTGATGGACCTTCTGTGGTATACTTTATATTTTTTTTCTTGGCTTTTGTTATGTTTTCCCTGTCTTTTAACTTCCATGTATTTGTAGGTCTGATCCTACAGAAAATGACAGCGTTGAGGGGTTGAGACCGAATGCTAGAGGACCAGGGCTTGTCACTTTTGGGGTATGCATGTTATCGGTTAATCTAACACTCTTCTAATCCCACCTCCCATGATGTATGAACTCATGTTTACAGCTTAGATTATAGACTATTGAACGAAAAGTGTGGTCCAAGTTAGGAAATTTATATCACTGTTATGTTAATGACTATATAATCCACATCCACTTTTGGAAGAACCTGCTGTTCTTTTTCCTTACATCTCTTCTTAAATCAATAATAAACCCATTTGCTTCTCTGGCAAACATCACCACAAAATTTAGACATCAGTCCCCATAGGATATACGAATGCCAAAAGTTGGAGAAATAGCTGGAAGGCTATGAGCTATCTAAGCTGTTGCTTCATATCAAATAATAATTACTTTTCAAGTCTTAACGATTTGGTTCACTGATGAAATAGGATGCCTGTTTGGCGACCTCTCTTTGGTGCTGTGCTCAGTATTGTTTAAAGGGAGTTGTCATTTCATATGTGCTCAGATTGGGCATTCATATTTCTTTTCTTATTCCTTTGATTGATCTTATTTTTTTAGTTTCGAAGGAAATATTGAAACATTGAACTTCTGTAACTGCACTTTCCTCTTTTGTTTTTAATAGCGCTTCTCTCTCTCTCTCTCTCTCTCTCTCTCTCTCTCTCTTGTATTAGGTTGAACTTGCCCCTTGTTCTATGTTAATGATGTTGTTTCAAATTCAAGCATGAAAATACCTTCTTTTATATTTAAGGCATTATTAGCTCAGTCCTATTTCAAAAAAGAAAAACAGAGAGTAAACTTTTGTGTCTCTAAAATACTTTAAAAAATGTCACTAATTAGGACTAGGAGTCTCAATTAAGAGGCCAATTCATATTCCATGATTGACGATTTTATAAAGTATCAATATTTTTTTAACAAAATTCTATTTTCATACTCTAACTATTTAACACCATTTTAACAGGCACTCATATTAACCTTGGAGTTTCTCAATACTTGAATGCTCAACTGACCCATTTATTTTCTTATCTCATGTTAGCCTGATCGTGTCTCAGAATTCTGCAAGAGAAATAAATTACAGCTCATTATAAGAGCTCATGAATGTGTCATGGATGGTTTTGAGCGATTTGCACAGGGACAGTTAATCACACTCTTTTCTGCAACTAACTATTGTGGTAAGCATAATTTGTGACCAGCTTTCTCCTTGGCATGTATGCCTGTGATAGCATCTTGTTTTCATTCTCATGTCGGGTTTGTTATTTAGGTACGGCAAACAATGCCGGAGCTATACTTGTAGTTGGAAGAGGTTTGGTTGTTGTTCCGAAATTAATTCATCCCATACCACCCCCCATTCAGTCTCCAGAGACATCTCCTGAACGCGTCATGGATGAGACATGGATGCAGGTAAACTTTATGCTATATAATCTTGCCTTCTTCTACTTTATTTAATAATTACTGAACATAGTTAATTTGTTGAATGACATTTTTGTGTGTCTATGTGGTTGTGATACAAGGAGCTTAATATTCAGAGGCCACCAACTCCTACTAGGGGTAGACCACAGCCTGACCTTGACCGCGGCTCACTAGCATATATATGACTTGGATAGTTGGATTGCTGATGCCTGATGTTTTGTTCCTATACCTGCCATTGTTGACAGAGTATACATATATATTTGAACTGTAATTTTTCTTTATATATAGTTGTAGAAAATCCAATTCTTGCTTAGTGTACAAAAAGTTTGAGAGAGTGCATATTTATGTTTGCCAATTAGCACCAATTGGGTGATTGTTTGTCTTGTTGAGGGTGGAGAGATGTTTGTTGGTATGTCGTATCCCTCAACATTAGGGAGGGAAAACAGGTGATTAGCATGTATATTGTATACCATAATAGAAAATATTTAAATTTTTCCTCTAAACAGTTTTTTTTTTTTTAAATCGTTTTTTTTTTTTTACGGATATGTTTGGATGGAGGGTTTTGGAGGGAAGTGGAAGCAATATTTTTAATTTTGAATAATATCATTTTATTTAAGAATTTTCAAACTGAAGAATAAAGTGATAGACTATGAAATATTGAAAATACTTAAAAAAATTGTGCAAAGATTTAATTAGGGATATTGAGAGTGAGATTCTATGAAGAAGGGGTTTGGTTTTGGTCTTATGGAATGGCAATTACTAACGTGAGTGACATAAATTGGCTGTGGTTGAGAGTAGAAATAGTGAACAAAATTGAGCAATCACCCTCACTTGCATTGGAACTGTGGTAGTGCATGGTTTTTTTTCCCCTTCAACGCACTCACTCTTATAGTTACAAAATGCACCGAATGTACGTTTTGCCCTTTTACGTCAACTACTTATGTTTTAGTATCGTTTTCAAGTGTAGCATGCAATTTTGATTAATTAGTGAGGGTATCGGAGAAAGAGGCTAATCTATGTCAATTACTCATTAAAAAATGGGTCTGTATGTGGTACTCATCAAAAGGTGATGAGTTTACATACTCATTGTTGAATCAATGGCTGATAAATTTAGTTACTAATGATGGCTATGATGAATGACTTGTTACCTGATTGTGTTGTCCACCCTTAATAGAGCAGGCGCACCATAGAAAAGTTCCTCCTCTGGTAATTTTTTTTTTTTTTAACGTGGGCCTGTTCTGCTGCACTCCTTGGTGTGGTTTTTTTTTTCCCGAATGTGGGCCTCTTCCTCTGCTTACAAAAACAACCCATAGTGATTAATTTTCTGCAATTTTTTTTTATGGCATTAGTAATTGTGTTTGTTTCATTTTATGAAATTCAAATTAAAAATAAATGAAAATAAAAATAAAGTGTCATATAATTATTTATTACTCAATCCGTCTTACAAGGATCACAACTAAGCCTTTGTCCCACTAGGTGGGGTCGACTACATGGATCAAACGACGCCATAACGGCCTATCATAAATCATGTCTTTTGATAAGGCATTGATTGCCATATCCTTCTCAATTGTTTCGCCTATAGTTTTTCTAGGTCTCCCTCTTCCTCTAGCCCTTGTAGTACCCTCCATTTGGTCTACCCTCCTAACCGGGGCTTCCACCGGTCTCCTCCACACATGCCCAAACCACCTAAGACGAGATTCAACCATTTTTTCAACAATAGGAGCAACCCCAACTTTTTCTCGAATATACTCATTTCTAATCCGATCTTGTCTGGTATGCCCACTTATCCACCGCAACATCCTCATCTCTGCAACATGAAGTTTATTCTCTTGTGTGCCCTTTGCCGCCCAACACTCTGTCCCATATAACATCGCCGGTCCTACAGCAGTGCGGTAGAACCTTCCTTTAAGTTTAAGTGGTACCTTCTTATCACATAACACGCCCGAGGCACTCCTCCATTTCATCCACCCTGCTTGAATCCTATGATTTACATCCCCTTCTATTTCTGCATCCTGCTGTAAGATAGAACCAAGATACTTAAACTTCGGGACTTGTGCTAAGACATGCTCTCCAACCTTCACCTCGCGAGTAAGGCCCACGTGCCTCTTGCTAAAATTACACTCTATATACTCTGCATTGCTTCGACTTATCCGGAATCCAGACCCTTCTAAAGCTTGTCTCCACATTTCAATCTCCCCATTTATTTCCTCTCTAGTATCCCCAATAAGCACAATATCATCCGCAAAGAGCATGCATTTGGGCACTGGTTCTTGGACATGTTCCGTAAGCACATCCAAGACCAGTGTAAAGAGGTAGGGGCTCAAACTTGACCCTTGGTGTAGACCTATCGTGATGGGAAAATCCTCTTAAATTCAAAAGTCAAAAAATTAAGAAGACATGCATTTAATGGTTTTAAGAGTGAAGTACCATTTTGCCCCCCTTATGTTTTTTAGATTTTTTTATACTTTAATCCCTCGAAATGTTGAAATTCACTTTTAGTCCCTGGAGTATTTTTTATGGGACATTTAAGTCCCTATGTCCACTCTCTCAACTGCCTCAACTGTGGATTTAAGTGCCCCATAAAAAAAAAACTTGAGGGACTAAAAGTGAATTTTCACATTTTGAGAAACTCAAATGTCACATCCAAAAAACATGAGGGACCAAAGTGACACTTCACTAAATTTTTAATATTTTAGAATCTAGTAATAAATATAAAATAATAAATGTTTGCGTCAATATTTTTAAATAAAATAAAAAAGAACAAAAATGGTTACAAAATAAACAGTAACAGGGACGGAAAAAATAAAAATGTAACAGTGACGTGTGACGGAAAAAAGATAAAAGAAATATTTTTTTTAGTTTGTAGTCCCTCCTCCGACTTGAAATATAAGAAAAAAAATATATTTCGAGAAAAAAAAATACACCCTCCGGTCTTGATTATAAGAAAAAAAAATCTCATTAATGATCTTAAATATAAGCAAAATTTAACTAACTTTCTATTCTCAATACAATCATTTCTAAAATATATCTATAAATTGGTTGAATCATTTAATTCTTGTTTAATTCCCAATGTAATTTTACTAAAGTAGTCTACTTTTTTATGAATTTGAGAAAATTAAATACATTCAACTAACTTTTCTTAATATCATCCTTTGATTTAAAATATAAGCAAAACTAATCATGTTTCTTAAATTTTATTCCATTCTCAATGCAACTTTCCTAAAACATTTCTCGAAAATTGTTATTTTATTTAATTTTTGTTTTAATCCCAACGCAACTTTCCTAAAATACCTATATTCATTTATAAATTTTAGAAAATTAAATACAATCAACTAACCTCCATAATAAGTGTAAAATTAGTCAAAATTGCTTATAATTTGAGCCGGAGAGAGTATTCCCTCTGGTCCTATTTATAAGACCCTTTTAGGGTTTTTATTTTGGTCCTATTTATAAGACCCCTTTTCAATTTTCAATAGCATTTAATTACTTCTTTCCACAAACACACATATTAAGTCAACACTTTTTAGAGTTCCAATAGTAATTATATTGGTAGTTTTGAAAAAGTATATCAAATTTTCACATTTCCAATGCCACTTACAAATTTAACCACTTTCCTTCGTGAGAGTGAAAAACCTGAAAAGGGTCTTATAAATAAGACTGGAGGGAATAATTTTTTTTTTTAAATGTGTAATCTTTTTTTTAGTTTTACGAAAAGCAAAAAAGGTAGTTCCAAAAAAAAATGAAGAAGAAGGTAGTTGAAGTTGAATATAAGAGCAGAGCATAAGATATGTATTGTGGACGCTATGAAGGAAACTGTTTCAAGGTCATTATGGTAATAAGCACGAAGAAAAAAATTAAAGGCAAAAAACGGTTAATTTTGAGCAAACCAATAACAGTAGGTGGCAACAGTTAATATAGAAACTCATCTACCCTTAAAAAATAATTTTTTTTAATAATAGGCAATAGCAATACATTTTTTTTGTTACATTTAACCAAATTATACACTGATAAAGAATAATCTTTTTTTTTTTTACTTTTTTAAGAAAATGCACATTTTTATTTTACCCTTGTAATTTAGTGGAAACTTTTAAAAATAATAAAATATTGGAGTTTCATGTTCAAACTATCTTACTCTTGGTTCTTGTAAATTTTTGGGTATACCATTAAGTTAGAGAAAAAATTTTGTCACCTTATTATGAACTTATGTTACTTTATCAATGGGTCGTGATCCAATTCACGATCGATATTCTATAATCATCATTAATATGATCATGATTGTGCAAATAATTTTTTTAAAATTCGTAAACTGACTCATGGCTAGAAGGTCGTGAACAGAGTCACAATAGTGGAGTACCAACATACATACCATGTGGGATGGTAAAAGTATCTCTCTTAAGCTACCCAGTTTTCAAAACTACTATAACAAGGTCCTGTTACGATGTTGGGCCTAGTCAAGATTTGGGCCCACATTGGTAAACCATTTATAAAATCATCATAGTATTACGACGGCGTATAGACAAAATCAAGAGCCTTCTTCCCTTAAACCTTAAAGGCTTAAACCACCTCCCAAAGTTTGTTACTCAGAAGACAACCTTCCCTGTCAAACCCAAACCAAGAACTCCAAAGCAAACCCCTGAATCCAAATACTGACGCTCCTTCAAGTCCACTCAGGTCCCTAAACTCAATTACACTGATAGGAAAGCCTCACTTTATTCAACTCAAATGATAAATAAGCTTGCCATAGGATTAACATTATATTATCATAAATCTTCAATACAAATTCAACTCAATTACACTGAAAGCCTCACTTTATTCATTTGTGACAAAAGAAATTATAAATGAAGGATGGAGTAAATAAAACAGCAAATTAAATTATTCATCTTAGCTTCATCAATTGACAAACGAACATTTGTTCCTAATTTCCCCAGCAGAGCCTGTGAGGACCCCAATGGCTCCCAACCTTTTCATTGACTGTGCAAACTCTACCAAGAACTTGCCTTCATCGACCAATTCCTTAGCAATATTTGCTGATTGCTTTTGCGTTAGAAGAGCAGCATCTGAGGAGAATAAACCCTTTTTCTGGAGAAGGTTAGGATAAAAGTTGCTATTGAAATTGGTAGAGCTTTCAGGATCCATCTCCACTGTTGTGGTGGTATCACTCAAGCTCTGGCATTTGGTCTTCAAGAATGCAGCATAATTTGAATTCAGAGAAGGGTCTTGATCACCTTTTCCCGTGAAGTTATAAAGTCTGTTGCTGAACAAGTTGCAATGCCCTACTCCAATAGTGTGCGCTCCTACACATATATATGTAACATAACATATAGTTATAATTAATTAAGTTAATTAATCTTCATTGCATGAATTTATTATATATGCATGTATGTGTTGTAATAATAATAGGATTTAAAAGTACCTGACAATACGACCAAGTCATGCAAAGTGAGACCTTTACTAGCAAAGCTTTGTCTGAGTTGAGCAAAGTTGAAAAAAGGTGCTGGGATATTGGCCAAGGCTTCGTTACTGTTCGATACTGTGCCATCTCGTCTTCCCGTCAGCACCTCCCACAGAGGTTTATTAAACTGCAAATTTAATTTTATCCACAATGTACATGCATAAATTAATTAATTAATTAACGAGCTAAGGTGGTTCTATATACTATTACTGTATTAAGTTAAGTCGAACATTGATTAGAAGAATACGATTAATGGTTAATTAGCTTACCTGGACAGAAACAGCGTCCCTAGCTGCCAATGCTAGAATGTCGGCGCAGGATACAGTTTGGGTACAAATTGATTCAAGAGCATTTTTAATGTCATTGATGACATCAAAACCAGCCAATGATAAATTTGGAATCGCATCCTTCTCTGCAGTATTAGTGGCAGTGGACTCCAACAAAACGGAGGCATCACAACCCTGTAATGTATATTATATAATGTATGCAAACATGGTTAGACTTAGACATAATATTCAGCTCCAAAATAAGTTGCAAGGTGATTATCAATAATTCATATATAACAAGTACCCTGACAAAACAGTCATGAAAATGCAGTCTAAGCAACTTGGCCGGCAAATTAGGATTAGCAGAGACATGCTGCTGGACTTTGGTGTTAATGATGTTCTCGGCTTGAGGGCAGGAAGTCTTGTAGAAATTCTTCCTGAGGCTGCCTCCTTGACAAACCCCAAGGAAGCACACAAGCACAACACAAACTGCTGCAAAAGCTCTGCTCTTCATCATATTCAAATTAAGACTTCACTCCCTCTATATTATATAATAGTCTTAGCTGGAGAATTGAATGCTTTGCTGCAAGTTCATTCTCCCTTTTATAGGCACTATATGTCAACTTTCCAAGGTTATGCATTATTGCATGTTGTTTTAAATTGCGCGGGGAAGATTTATTTCTAATTAGAGTTGGTGAGCTTTTACCAGGCTGCGACATATATTATTAATTCCACATCTTCAACGAACGACTGGATGCAATGTTCACGTATTAGCTAGCTCGTTTCATTGTGATCAATAACATTGGATAGACACGGCCACTGCACACAGGACACAATTTAAAAATAGAGCCTCAACAAAAAGAATAATAAAATAGCATATGCTAGCTAATTAGTGTCTTACTGTCAGTAATTAAAAAGGAAGTAAAAAATAAATGATAAATTGTAGTTTTTATGATTATCAAGAAAAACAAAAATGTGAACTTATTATTAATAATTCATTTCCAGTAGTTTTAATAAGTACTGCACTTGTTGGCAAAATTTTAATAAAAATTAAAGAAGCCCTTATCCTGTTTTGTAGTACCACTATATAATAATTTTTTTAAGGTAAATATATACGGTATATATATATATATATTTTTTTGTGTTTTTCAAGGGAAAGAGGGAGAAAACTTCGTCATTAAGGTTTGAACCCGAATTTCGATATTTCATGTTTCACAACCAAATCAATTGAACTATTGTCTCTGGATAATACTTCTTTCGATCTTTATTATAATTCACTTTGAACTGGATTAATATAACCAGTTAAGATTAATTAACTTTCTTGATTTTTTAAACAAATGTTGTAACATTACAACTATACTCTCATTTAATATTAGATTATTCTATTAATTCATAGTCTTATAACCAATAATCTTTTTTTTTGGGTCCGTATTCCTTGCGGAACCACCGGTATCCCCAAGAGCACACTTAATACCAGTGAGTCCTTGAGACTAATCCGGAGCGAGCTGCGTGGCTAGCTCTCCCAGCGAGATGTTTTTAGTGGGAATCGAAACCAATAACCTTTTAATTTAAGTATTTTTTAAACCTCGGTTTAATTTTAAGGGCCAAAGATAAATACCTAAAAATGAGTGTGTTTTCTTGAAAAAATAAAAACATATATAAGATTTATATTTCTTAAATTCATTATTTTTAGTGAAATTTTTTTGTTTATAGGTGTTTATCCTATGCCCTAATAAAACTAAAAAAGAAAATGCTAATAAGCACATTTGTTAAGAAACTAAATATAGTTTGAAGGTATTGGAAAGTATAGTTTTTTAATTTAAAAAAAAAAATGTGACTTTTGATGTTTTTTTTTTTAAAAAAAAAATTTAACAAATGCCCTCCTTAATGAGACCCAATCAAAAATTACCAAAGAAAATTTCTAAAACGTGAATTATAATAATAATCGGAGATGTAATTAGTTTGAAAACGTTGAATATATGCATCAAGGTGGTTACATATACCAAACCTCTATATACAATAGTTATGTTCTTTGCAGGTCAACCTTTTTTTAAAGTGTTTTTTTTTAGGTTTGACCAAGCATACCACCTAATGATTAAATTGTGTAGTTAACTCGTGGAATATGCTCGTCTTTTCAAATTTCTAATGGATCGTAGTTTGATAATTCATATAAGGGAAATTGTTCACTACTATCTTGGAATTCAATAATAATGAATTCTTTTTAAAAGTTTACGAAGTTACAACCATGTGACATTAAGAGGTTTATTTAGAAGAGGGTTATTCGAAATGTTAAAGCAGACGTAGGTTTGGTACGGTGTATATGAAGCCGGCTATAGAAATTTGCCTCTACTCATCATATCACAGGAGTATAAGCTAATAATAACTCAATTCCAATGTTAAGTTGAAGCTTTCGATAACCAAACTGAATTCGATGATTGCAGATATACTCTTGTGGCTGTTTCTAGGCAAAGACGACATACATACTCATCATTAGTCATCATATTATATACACTTGTATGGATATTATTCTGATCTGCTGTTATTTGCAAGTCAATGCAAGAAATGTCAGAAGACAAACTAAAATTCATTAACAAAAGTCAATATTGCTTATCTGTGCCAAAGAATTATGGCATGATTCGATTCTTTCCAAGTTTGTCTTCTAGCTGAACATGGGTTATATTCACGACTTCTGCATTTTATTTAGATATATATGTGGAATATATCACAGCTTTTATTTTCCTCTTCCTTGTTAAGTTGAGATATACAATATTATTGCTATACAAATTCTTTTTACCAAAATACTTGTGAATTTATGTTACAACAAAGAATTTAAGAACAGAATCAATTGATCAAGGTGTAATTTACTAATAATCAACTATCCATATTGCTGCACGATTGATCTTATCCTCATTCTTGCATGATTAAAAATGTCAATAACACTGTCGTCTCACCTATTAGATTGATTTATAAATTATAAAGCCAATATTCTGCCAGAGGAAACAGGTTAGCTAGTGTAGAAGTTCTAGTTTACTTATTCTCTACGCGTAAAACTTGTTTCTATACCCGCGTGTTGAAACTTAAATAAAAATACCTTAATGGCATATACTCCTGTTTCATTGAGTTTGGCCTTTTAGACCCGGACACACAGGTTAAGAAAATGTTGATTATTGTAAATATCATGTATGATTTGTCTAAAATATCCCTATTTAATCCTTATTAAAAATTGTAGTAGTACTTAATTTTTATTGGTAAGTGTGTCCATTAACTTTTAATTTTTTTTAAAAAAAATTTATAATTTGTCTATAGGTACAAAGGAATAAATTTTTAATTTACTTTTTATGTTGGATTAAATTGCAAAAAACTAATTTTAACTACTTCAAATAATGACATGGCATAGGTGACAATTTCTTATTGGTTTAAGAAAATGTTGCATAGCAACCATCCAATTTTGTAATGCAGGATAGAAATATACTAGATTTTATCACAACACAGTTATTTTCAACATTTTTTTCCTAACACCCAACATCATATTCACCTATGTGCACACACAAGAGCTAGTTTCAGGACTTTCTTTTAATGTCTCCACCCATTCTTTAGTTTATCATCACAACTCTATTTTTTTTAGAACCTTTTTTAGAATTCTTTTTCTTTCCTCCGAGTTCTAGAAAATAACCATTAAATACTTCAATGAATAATAGTTGTTGAAATTGGCTTATCAAAATAATATTACCTAGAGCATATATCTTCATTGCTATACTTAATAATATGTGCTTGGAGTAAGTGCTTTAAAAAAAATTGCATGGGAGTAAATTGTTGCCCAAGCACATGTGCTTAAAAAAAAAAGTGAAACTATTCATTGGTCAAAAGACTACACATACATCCTGCCTTGATGGGATCCTTCTTAATATAAGTTATATACTATAATTGAAGTGTTGAGTTAGCTGGAAAAATATTTAAAAAAATTTAATAAAAAAAATCAAAAAATAAGATTTAAATATACATTTGATACGCTAATAATGAAGATGCTCATAGATATACTGCAAAAGGGAGAGAGATAGATGACAACATTAAGAAAAGAAGCCAATCATCAAATACTTCTTTCATTCCATTATATAAATTTCTTTTAAGAAAATTTATGTTGATAAAAAAAGTTATTTATTGTCGTAAGAAATATTAAAAATATAAATATTTAATATATTTTTTCAAAAGTATCTATATAATTATAATCGAGAGTCTAAAAAATATTAAGTAAATAAAAGCGTTTATGAAAAATAATAATTAAATATTATTAAAAATTTAACTACGGTATTATAATTTTAAAAAAATACAAAAAAAATCTTATGTTAAATTATTGGGTTTTGCAATCTGAATATTGGATTTTGAAGGCCCCAGTGGTTATTTGGGATCTTATTGGGATTAGGGATGACAATGGGTTCAGGTGGATCCGGATAATGGGGTACCCGGATTCGGATCCGGACTCGTTCATAAATTACTAGATCCGGACCTATCCGGGCCTGCGTGAGTACGCGCTGCATAATGGTTAGGCGGGTCTTCGGATACCCAGACGGGTTTTGCGGGTACCCAGATGTATTCCCATTAAATTTATTTTTTAAATTAATTTCTATGTTTTTTTATAGACTGAAGAATCTTTAATACATCATTACACACTCTACTTAATATTAATCTCTACTATCATTAAACACTCGCAGACATCAAAAAAATTCTCTCGTTCAACACAAACATACTAAAATTATATATATATATATATATATATATATACATATGTATATATATATAAAATGCATCTATGTAAATATGGATGGATCTGAGTATCCACGGGTCTGAATATCTCAGACCTGGACCCAAACCCGTTCAAAACGAATACCCAAATGGGTCCATTCTTTGGACCCACGGATCTCTTTTTTGGACCCAGACCCGAACCAGTTGAGGGTATTACCCACGGATCCGGACCCAATTGTCATCCCTAATAGTGATAGAAATGCACGGAGTTCATTTTTTATCCCCCATTTGTTTGTTGACCCCCTCTTTATATATATGTTGGGGCTCAGCATATTGTGCAAATTTTTACAACTGGATAAAAAATTTGCACATACACTAATCTTCCAGTGTATGTGTCAGCAGAGTAAATGGGGTAAAAATTGAATTCTGAAAAGACTTTTTCTTTTTTGCCCCCACCCATTACTCTTTGGCCCACATTACTCTTTCCGCTTGAAACAAGGCAAAAACAAAATAAAACAATTTCCGCCTTATGTAAGTCGTATTATCTTCCGCCTTTCCAAAGTCATATAAAATAGAGTATTCCGCCTTTCATCAGGCGGAAACATTAAAAATTTGTTATAATACCAAAATTGCCCCTCCGTTCATTCACGTACAAAAGGGAGGTGGAGGGTTCGCGGAGGGGCATTTCTGAGATTTCAACATTTTAATTGTTCCGCTTCTAAAAAGGCGGAAGTATTTCTGCTTTTAAATAGTCGGTAATTCTCTCACCTTATGCAAATCGGTAGTAAACTAAAATAGTTTCCGCCTTTTGAAAATCGAAAATCATCTTCTACCTCCATAAAATCGGTAAATTAAGGGCAACTGGAGGTTAAAGAATAATGGGTGAGGGCCAAAAAGAAAAAGTCGTGCGGAAATGCACAAGTAGAAAACATTACCATGTTGAAATGGCCCCATCATAATGACCCTGCGTTGGAGTGTCAAATCAAATGGGTCTACAAGGATCCGACACTCCGCTCCTTGTCCAGATTCCACAGGGCTGGCCCATGAACGTTGGGGTTGTCCCTTTTTCTTTCTATTTTTTTAAGGAAAGTTTATATATTGATCATAAGAAACCAAAAAATTGCATCACTGCATTGAAAACAAAAAAATAACATATTCCATACTTTAAAAGTAAGTGAATTTAGTTTTTCAAATAATCTTTACTAGTATTTTTAATTTTTTATCTTTACGTTTAGCGAATCCATTTTTAAATTATTTTTTTTAAAGAATTTAATGGATGCACACTGAGTTGCCGATGGTGCAAATTTCCGTTTTACATTATCATCGCATACATCATCTATCATTTACATACATTAATTTTACTAAAGAATCAATAATAAATAATGTATGAATGATGAATGTTGACAGTGTAAAAAAAAATGTTATGTTTTCTGAATAGTTTGTTAATCATTTTGTTGTGCTTATTATTTAATATAACAAAACTGAAAAAAGCAAAACTAATTATTTGAGCATGATGTTATGAATCCAATCCATATTACGTGTATGAAAAAATATTTATTAATAGATACAAAATTTTCCATGATAACTTTTCGTTTTAAATTGAAATTAATCTTTAGTTATCGATTTGGGACACCCTTCCCCAAAGTTTTAAAAAGAAAAATGAAAACTTAAAATGAGTTTATATCTTGGTGCATATATACGTGCAGTATCAAGTATCAACCATAGCCTTTGAAGTTAAAATAATTAGGCCTAACACACTTGACTACAGTTTTTTTTTTTTTTTTGAAGGGACTGCATATGGTTGAATGTCACTGAAAACAATTTTTATTTTAATGAAATTGTTGACAGTCATTGAAAACAAATTCAAAATTTTCATATTTGGACTTTTTGCTCTCTAGATTTTCCCCTGGCCTATATAAAACAACAAAAGTGGCTCACCAAAATCCACGCTCGGGTGGTGGTGGTGTTGGTGATGGTGGTGGTGCTACACTACTCCAGTACTTATGGATTGGATGTAATTAATCCGGTCTATGTAGTAATAATATCTCAATGCATGGTGGCTCGTAGAAATGAATATCATGAAAAGGACATGCAATCTCAACTAGCTTTGTGCCTTTAAAAGAAGACATGTTGCATAGGATCCAAATAATTAGGACAAAATGACAAATTTTTTTGGTAAACCAACATGAGGGGAATAAGTAATAACACAAATCGAAGAAGAACCACTTTCCTTTGATCACGCGAATCACATAAAAAGGACCCATAGTTATTGGAAATACAAAAGTTGTCTCAAATAGTATTAAGATGGATAATAAAATATTTTATTTTCTAAGCTATGAATCATATGTAGGATTTTTATAAGAAAAAGCTTGAAAAGAAATAATTTTTCTATGGGAAAATATATATTTAATAAATAAAAAAATGATGTTTTTCAACTTCACCTTTTAATATACTTGTTAATCTTATGCATGCATCATAAATTAGAAAAATCTTGATAAAAAAAATTCTTACTAACTAATATATTGAATACAGTATGGGTTAAAAAAATACACTAAAAAAAAGTTTATATTTTAAACATGGGTCTTGCTAACAAGTGTCCTTATTGTTAACGTTACTTGATAAGGAAACAAAATTTGAAGTACATGTTCATTTCTCTCTCGAAAGTATAAAAAATCACATTTTCCAATAACATTTATCTATTATTAGTTCCTTAATATGGGCACTTGTTAGCATTTTCCTTAAATTTTCGAAATCTAAAATTCATCATTTTTATATATAAAATTACATTATTTTACTTTTTTGAACAATATCTTAAAAACACTAATTTTATTTTCCATATAAAAAATATGGAGTTTAGTGTCATGGACTAATGGGCCAATCACAATAATTTCAGCTTAACAAGAAGGGCCCTCCCACAGTCCCACTGTCCCCAGAAACAATTTCTGCTTTTTGCAACGGTCTTCAACAAATTCGAATTGCACCATCCAAGCAGATATGTACTACTGTATGTCTTTCTAATGATTTTCTTGGAAATTGGTAATTAATTTGTCCTCGCCTGTGCAACATCATCACCAAACAAAAGGCCATTATATATCTCATTTCTTCTTAATCAACTGATTGATTAAGGTTAAAAATGAAATATTACATATTTTACTCAGAAGTAAATTAAAGGAAAATGAGATGACTCTCATAAGCCAAGTCACCATGCATCAGAGTTGAAAACTTGAAATTGTGTCGTTGGACTATACTGTTGTAATATGGCAAACTTCAACATTACTGCATACGGCAATTACACCTTGTTTGTTTCAAGAAAAAATGAGTAGAAAGAAAATGGGAGTAGAGATTTTAGAGAGAAAACTTCATTTTTCCCTATTTGGTTTAGGAGAGAAAATGGAGAGAAAAGAAAAAAATCCATGGGACCCACAAAAAGGAAAGAAAACTCAACTTTTTTCTCTTTCTAATTTCTTTACATTTTCTCTCGTACCAAATAATTATAAAATATACTCATTTTTTCTCCATAATCTCTCTTCCCTGTTTCTTTCTTCTCATTTTCTCTCTTCCTATTTTCTCTTGGTTAACCAAACAAAGCCTCAGAGATAGGTCAACGGTTCTGACAAGTGACAAAGTAACTACCCCTCTATACTATATATAATATATACTCACTACTCAGGACAGTGGCAATGAAATGAAATGCTTCATCATCAGGAGGCTGAGGAGCTCCATCTTCGACCGAGACTTGTGCTCGCGCAGGGCACTATCACGATTTATGTCCATTGATGAGTTAATTAATTAGGAGGAGAAGCAATTATCAAATCAAATGAGTGTGAGAGAAGGACTTGGTGACAAAGGCCAGGGTGCACTTCACATTAATCACAAATTGGTTATCCGCACTTCTTATATATGAAGACATTGATCCTATCAAATGTTTATTCACACTCATTTTATTTTAAGGGTTCTCAAGCATAAAAAAAATACAGTTATGTTTTCTTTGAATGCCAAGATATATAATGCTTTTAAATTTTTTATGTTATTCCATAAAATTTATTAAATTTGTGGTGTTTATCCGATCCTCCTCCATTTTTAGAAATTTTTTGTTTTTTTCTTTTGAACCAAAGGTGTTTTTGATGGATAGTCAAAAACTAATCTTTTTTTAAATGAAAAGATCATCGAAGTGAGTACAACTTTTTCTATACCCGCGACAAGTCAAACCCCGGACATCATACTTAATAAACTCGACTATCTACCATGGAGAAATTTCTTGTTTGAATGGATGATTATTGACACTATATATTGACAAATTACAAATTTAGGGAATTAAATAAAAAAAATAAATGATGTGATAGGATATTAAAAAGTAAGGATAAATAATTTTTCGTGGTCATAGTAAGGATAGGCAATTTGAAATGTTAATACTCATCTCATGAATAAAATGAATTAATTATCTACGTGCATTATTTAGTTAAATTGGTTAATGTGATAATAGAATTTACTAGTTCAATCACATCAAATGAATAATCTTGAAAAATAATTTTATGCTCCTCGTTGGAACTTATAAAAAATCAATTTTTATACTAAAAAATATACCATAGTTAGAAGTTTTTCAACAACCAATCTAACTATCAAAAACTGAAATATATATTTCCTTCGATCTCACTTTGGTCAAAAAATTTACTTATGAAAAAAGATTACAAAATATGCTTAAATAAAGGTATTAATTACTTATAAATAATATATAATTTATTTAATTTTTAAAATTAATTTACACTTTGTCGGACCGAATGAGTCGGATTCTGGGTAAACCAGATCCGGGTACCGGTTGGTGTAAAAAAAAAATAGGCTTTTTTACCTATGTAAGGTCAATTTTGAAACTATTTACCAATTTGGGGGGTTTCAAAACTATTTCCCATGGGGGGTCGTTTTTGACAAGCTGGAGGAGAGAGATTTTTTTTTTTTTTACACGTGGCAGTGGCGCCACCGGTGGCGCTGGTGCCAGTAGCGCCACTGGTCCCCATTAGCTGGGGCTGCCACCTCTTTTTCTTTCTTTTTTTTTTAAAAAAAAAATGTAGCAGGGGGCAGCCAGCAGCGCCACGTGGCAGCTGCTGGTGGGGTGGCGCTGGTCAAAGTAGCGCCACCACCCCACAGCGTGACACGTGTCACGCTGTCCCCCCAAAGAAAAAATAATAAAAAATAAAAAAAAATGCTAAATAAAACATAAAAAATATTTTTATTCATTTAAATATAATAAAAAATAAAATGAATGCTAAATAAACAAGGTTAATGGTAAGTTAGAGTATTAAATGTGTTTTTTTTTAGATTTTTAGGTTTATAGTAGGTTAATAGTAGATTTGATTATTTTAGGTTTATTTATATTAAATTTTTGTTTTCATGTAGTAATATTTAAAGTATTGAATATTTGTTATCATTATATTTAGTATTCTTTAAATTTTTGCATTTAGTAATTTTTATTTAGCATTCATTTTATTTTTTATTATATCATATTTTTTATTATATTTAAATGAATAAAAATATTTTTTATTTTTTATTTAGCATTTTTATTATATTTTTTATGTTTTATTTAGCATTTTTTTTTATTATTTTTTCTTTGGGGGGACAGCGTGACACGTGTCACGCTGTGGGGTGGTGGCGCTACTTTGACCAGCGCCACCCCACCAGCAGCTGCCACGTGGCGTTGCTGGCTGCCCCCTGCTACGTTTTTTTTTTTTTTAAAAAAAAAAGAGGTGGCAGCCCCAGCCAATGGGGACCAGTGGCGCTACTGGCACCAGCGCCACCGGTGGCGCTACCCCGTGTAGCACCACTGCCACGTGTAAAAAAAAAAAAAAAAAAATCTCTCTCCTCCAGCTTGTCAAAAACGGCCCCCCCATGGGAAATAGTTTTGAAACCCCCCCAAATTCGTAAATAGTTTCAAAATTGACCCTACATAGGTAAAAAAAGCCAAAAAAAATACACTTTAAGTTACTTATATATTATTCTAATAGCATAATAAAATCATTTTTTTAATTAAAACTAGCACAAAATAAATTATTCTTTCCGTCTTTAAAAAATGGTATATTTAAAATAAAAATAAAAATAAGAGAACATATTTTTTTATTGATTTGCTTAATAAATCAACTAATGCACTATTTTTACGTTAAAAAAACTATATATTATTTATTAATTTCTTAATTACACCGCATGATACAGAATTTTTAAACATTTTTATTTATTATTGTAACTTCCATTTAATATAATATTCTTTGAATTTTCTTATCATCTTTGTGGGATTGATGGATGGAGTAACAACAAACATCATTCAATTATCAAATCTATCATCATTTTTTTTTTTGAACAAATCTATCATCATTTTGAAGGACAAATCCAGCCGCTGTAAGTGGATGGATTTATTCAAAGTTTAATACTTTGTCATTATTATGATATAAATACTGTATAAAGTATGAACAAAAAGTGCTAGTTGTTGATTTGCTATTTGGGAGAGATAATATCATTCACATAGTGTTTTAGGAAGCAATATCAAGTCGATCGATCTATATACCCATCAGTGTAGTGTATAGGGTAACTCCAAAGAGCTTTCATTAAAAAATCCACGAAAGGAAAATATAATGAGTAGATCCCCCTTAAATAAGTAGCCTGAACTAATTCGTGGTGGGTCTTTTTATCCTATGCACCAATCATACTTTAAAAAATAAAGTTTTATTGGAAATTGAGACATTTAATTAATTGAATAATTACTTTATCTATCCCTTAATATAAGTCACTTTTATCTAATTCACACAGATTAAGAAAAGTAATTAATTATTATTCTCAAATTTATCAAAAAATATGTTGTCATTTCAAGATTACCCCTATTTAAAACTTTACAACTCTATTCATTTCTCTCTCTATTGTAATTATTACTCTATCACCCCTATGCAGTTATGAGGGGTGTATTTAGAATAAACTCTTTAATATTACCTAGATATTCTAAAACGACTTATTAAAATGGACACTAATTCTACCAAAATGATGCCCTATGTTAAGGAACGGAGGGAGTAATTCTTTAGTTTTTCAATACAATTTTATTATTTATGTTATATTATCGGATGCATAAGATAGAAAAACCGTAAACTCTTAAATTGTACAGTAAATCTAATCTTAGCTTAATACAGTACTAAGTAAACTCACGAGTCATTCATCATCACATCCAAATCTCAATAATGAGAATTTAAGATTTCAGAGTGACAAATAGCGTATAGCTAAATTTTGTTAATGAATATGTATGCTACGGCTACGCCAGCTACGGCAACAACTAGGACTAGGACATTCATTGAGGAATTAAAAATGGCTTGTACACCAAGAAAAAGGAATTAAAAATGGCTAATTTTCTTTAAAGATTGTGTATACTGTATTAATGTTACATCGGCGAATGATAAATTTTATTTTTTTAAAAACAAGCATGCTATTTTTATATTCCCTCACTAAGATTTTTAATAAAATGATATATTTAGCTTTTTTTGGTTTGCACCCTCGTATCCGGCTCACTGGGCCGACTAATCCAGTTCGAGGGGATCCCGGGGTTAAGGTTTTATTCATCTCCCAACGTTGTTGCAGGGGATCGAACCGTGGTTCGCCCTACCAAGTGCAGCCCCTGGCACCACTGCACCAACAGCTCGTTGGTATATATTTAGCATTTAAGATTAAGTTTAAAAACTTTTTTAAAAAATTACGAGAAAATATTGTACTATTTAATAGTAGGAGAAACAAAAAAAATTCCGAAAAGCACTTACATATTTTTAATTATTTATCATTGATCTTTAAGACTAAAGTAAATATGATCCATATTTTTAAACATTAATTAGTATACCTTCTTTTTTTTTTATAATCAGTATACCTATTTTTTAATAACGATAAGTTTGAAAAATGTTATATATATGTATTAAAAATATTTATTAATAAAAAAATTTGTTTTGATAATCTTCGCTATTTAAAAGATATTAATTTTTAAGAAAAGTGTACAAAGACTCTCTAAATTTTATATTTTTTGCGAATAGACATTGTGAACCATTTTTTCTTCTTAATTATTCCTTGAATTTTAATTAGAGTTATGATATATAAACTTACAAAGTCAATCTACAAACAAACATATACCAAAAGAAAATGAGAAAAATAATTTGATAATCCCCTTTTATTTTTGTTTTTATGCTCACTTTTTAATTTTTGTTCAGGAATATTCTTTTTTAACTTTGCTTTTAATTTCAAATTTAATCCACTTTTACCCTATTGCAAATAACTCAACATTGTCTGCTCCTAGACTTACTATATCAAGTGACAGAGGACTTATTAATTTCTCCAAGTTTCTTTACCAGTACTTTTTTAATTTTTTTATATTTAAATACAAAGAATGAAAGCAAACAAATTCTTAAAACTAAATTATACTAATAGAATAGCAATTTAGATTAAAACAAATTGAATGATAAAGATTAAATTGATTAACATTGATTAAAGATTAATTTCACTATTAATTAAACTTAAGCGATAATTAAAATAAAAAAATAGTAGTTCACAGTAAATATTTGAAAAAAAAAGAAACATAGAGTTTAGAGAATATTTATATACTCCAATTTCTTTCCTTTCATTTCTAGTGGTAGACGTTAGCAGGAACTATAGAGTATAGACACCAAAAATATTTCAATGGTGGTGATGGGGTGGCAGTTGTAGTAATTTAGGTGGAATTGGAATGTCAAAAACGACAAAAGAGTGAGTGAGTATGGAAAATTTGAAAGTAGTGCCCCGTTTGAAGTTGAAACAAAAAATTAAATGCAACTCAACAAAACCCATTTACTCACTCACTCAGTAGTAAATAGTACTACTGGGACTCCATCTCATCTTCTTCAAATTTAAAACCTCACCTCTTCGCACGCACTCAGAGAGAGAGGATGACGGGGCTCGTGGTGGTTACCAAGGGCGGTGGGAAGAGGACCAGAGCAGCCGTTAGAACCGCTGCGGAGGAAGAGGAGCAGAGGCAGCAGCTCTCACTCGTTGCTTTGCTTTTGGCAGCACTGAGAAAATCTATGGTGGCTTGCAAAGTCGACAGACCTGACGACGTCATCTCCACCGTCCATCAGATGGAGATCGGATGGCCTACTAACGTTCAGCATATTTCTCACGTTACCTTTGACCGCTTCAACGGCTTTCTCGGTCTTCCCCTTGAGTTTCAGGTTCAGATCCCGGCTCGGGTTCCCAGTGCTAGGTAACAAAATTGGGTGCTTCAAAAGCTTATTTTATTGATGGGTATTTTTGTTAGAGAAAAGAATAGTAAGACTTTTATTATGGAAGAAGAGAAACATGATGAAGAACCATGTTGAATGGGATTAGGTGCAGTGAAGAAGCCACATTAAGGGTTTATTTATTTTTCATTGAAGAGTAAAAGATTCATACTTAACTTAAACCAAAATCTGGGATTTAAATTCTCATATACTACTTTTTACCAAAAAAAAATAAAATTTCTCATATCGTTTAAGATATTTATTTAACTAGTTCAGAAAATGCAAGCACTGGGTTTTGAATGATCCTTCACTACTTTCAAATATGAATAAATCTGAATATTGCCTTGTACAAATACATTGAAGTATGTAGAACTATTTATTTATGTTTTTTTCCTTGGAAGTTCATCAATTTTAATCCTTAAAAGTTATTTTGACTGGAACTAGTTTTAATTTTTCAAATATTTTGTTTTGGGTCCCCTCCATTAGAAATAATTTGTTATCTACATACTACACATGTTGTTAACAAAACATCACATCATCAGCCACGGGATGTGAGGTGACGCTAACAGTGTGACATAGTTGATTTTGGCCCTTGAATGCAAAATTTTACTTATGGGACCATTTTGTATCGATCGACTTGTATCATTCATATCATACCATCTATTTGGCTTCACCCCATATCACGTAATTGTTGATGTGGTGTATTCACGTCAGCAATTCACGTCAGCAGATAACCAGATTTTTGCTGATGTGGTGTTCCGCTAGTCACGTCAAGAGATAATAGATTTTTTATAACGACCGGACCAAAACCAAAATATTTGAAAATTTAAGGACTATTTCTGGTCAAAATAAATTTTCGAGACTAAAACTAAAACAAACTGAAATTTTAGAAACCAAAGGCATAAATAAGCCTACAATGGAATTTGTTTACCTTATCTAGCATGGTCTTCAAAAAAAAATTTAAAAATTATGTAGCATGTTGTTTCCTTGACCACTTTAGAGTTTAGACACGTTGAATGCATTATTCTAGCTAGTGATTTCACTCATCTATGGGGTGCAGTGTAAGTGTGTTTGGCGTCTCAGCTGAATCTATGCAGTGTTCTTATGATTCGAAAGGAAACAGTGTCCCCACTATTCTCTTGCTAATGCAGGACCGTTTATATTCACAGGGAGGCTTAAAGGTACTGCATGTGTTATATATTTTTTCATTTTTAACACCAAGTTATTGTGAGCAGTCAGTTTCAGGTTAACTATGCTTTGGTTGTTTTTTTTAATGGAATTTCAGGCTGAAGGCATATTTCGCATAAACCCCGAAAACAGTCAAGAGGAGCATGTGAGGGACCAGTTGAATAGGGGCATTGTGCCAGATGACATTGAAGTCCACTGCTTGGCGGGTCTAATTAAAGCCTGGTTCCGCGAGCTTCCTTCGGGTGTGCTGGATGGACTTTCCCCTGAGCGAGTTCTTGAGTGCAACACAGAAGAAGAATCTGTTGAGCTTGTGAAGCAGCTGAAGCCAACCGAGTTTGCCTTGCTTAGCTGGGCTATTGATCTGATGGCCGATGTTGTAGAAGAGGAGGAGTTTAACAAAATGAATGCAAGAAACATTGCTATGGTTTTTGCTCCAAACATGACTCAGGTATGTTGTTCACTTCTTTTCTGTTAAAATTTTCTTGTATTTTTTCTTATGTTATTCTTTACCTCTGTTTCAAATAAATGATATTCAATTTTGTTATAACCGAATATTCTATCATCGATTCATGATATCTTTTTTATTGATGTGATGTGCCGTATTCATAACCAAACATGTCAACTATCATCCTATGTTGTTATTGAATCAGCTGACTATTACTCTTATATCCAAGAAACTATACATACACACTTGGAAGTTGTCTATTATTAACTCATATTCTTATCTCTGACTCTTAAACCAGATGTCTGATCCACTAACTGCACTGATGCATGCGGTTCAAGTAATGAACTTACTCAAGACTCTGATAATGAAGACACTTAGAGAACGAGAAGAAATAGCAACAACGGGAGGGTATTCACCCATGTCATTTCATTCTTCAGATCGCCAATCCGAGGATGAATATGACAGTCGGCAAGAAATGGACACCAGCAGTGAATTGAGAGAAGAGCACAAGTCAGATTATGATGATCATGCTCACTACAGCGATAACAGCGAAGAAGAGGAAAAGGAAGTTGAATCTTTAAGTGAGATAGAGGAATGCTTCTTGCAGCGGTTGGATAATAACACACAAGACTTCTCAGAACCTGCAGGTCATTTGCAAGAGTATGTCAGCCCAAGACGTTACTCTGGCTATAGCATCGAATCAACTGTATCAAATACTGAAGGGAATTCCTGCTTGAGTTTCATTGATGAAGGAAAGTCGAGGACAACTCTGGCTACTGTGAACTCAAATGTTGATACAAGTAGTCCATCGGTAGTATGTTCAGGCACAAATGACGTGGAGATTATGGACAAATTTACTGATCCCATTTCCCCAATGCCTCTGCTAGCATCTAGTTAGCAGCTGTGTTTCTTTGTAGCAGTTTTTTGAGTACCTTGTTTCAGATTTTGTCTCTACAAGCAAGCTTGCTTGTGTATATTATTAGATCGAGTAGGAACTCTTTGCTTGTTGTTCACTGTGGGGTGGTTATGTTCAATTTAGGGCTGAATTTGACCTGGTTCTGTATATGTAGAATGGACAAGTATACCCATGACAAATGGGAATGGGCTAAGGAGTAGCCACATCTTCAAATTTCACATAGGTGAAAAGATCTAAGCATTGTTAAATTCTTGTGAATGGGGATATTGATTTAGCCTCAGATGGTGCTTGCTATGTATTATTGTATCCCTTTGTAAAATTTGATGAATTCTAGATTTTATGACTGTAATATCTCCCTATTGAATATTATCACCCTTTTACATGGCAACAAAATTACTTGCCAATTCTCCTTCCATTTTCTGATCCTGCAACGTGAAGTGCATCTCCCATATTTCTAGTGCAAAAACGTGGAATCCAGCTATATTTTGCGAGTCGTGAGGGTATACTTTTTGTAACTAATTTTACCGTGCAACACAAGTAGATTAGAACTGGATCTACTTGTATTTGTAACAATCCGTGAAATATTTAAGGTTTTTTTATTAAATTAGTACCTATAAATATTGGTTGTTCTGAAATGAGTCCCTAAACTTTATTTTTTTTCGTTTTGGTCCCCAAACACTATTTACGTTTCGAAGTTGGTCTCTGTAAATATTGTTCATTCTGAAATGAGTCCCTAAACATTTTTTGTTTTTTTCGTTTTGGTCCCCAAATCGATAACGTAAAAAGTGTTTGGGGACCAAAACGAAAAAAAATAAAGTTTAGGGACTCATTTAATAACGACCAATATTTACAGGGACCAATTTCATAAAAAAAACCAATATTTAAATAGGAATTTGACCAATTACTATCATTAGTAATTAGTAATCCGTCAAATGGTTGAATTATCCTTGGTTTTCAAATATACTAAGAGCAAACATGGTAATAATCTGGAATATTTCATGATACTAAAGGGTGAGTTGGATAATACTAATTGATTTTCAATTAAAGTAATAGTACATGCTATGTATACTGCAATCACAAAATATATTAAAACTTCAATAAGAATGTTATAATCAAATCATGAACTTGAACTGGAATTACTCTAATCCCACAGTACAGATATGCAGGTTTAAAATTAGTCAGGCCAGACTGAGGCTGTGCTGTGTCTTCCACCTACACCTAACTTTCTTGAAGATCCTCAGTCTTCTATGGTTTGATGGCTGCCTGGTCATCTGTATTTCAGAAGAGAAAGTAAAGCCAATAATTCTGCTCAAGAAATCACATACTTACATTTGAAATAAGTCCATAAGACCATAACAAAATAGTGTACTAATTAGCTTCATCAATTAGAAGCATTTACATAAAATAAAAAGTAGCTAAGCTATGCCCCTAAATAATATTGAACACTGAGCAAAGATGGATCAGAATATTGATTTAGAGAAAGAAGAACTGCCAAAAACAAATAAAATCATGATGCTAAGCAAGCTTCCCAGAAGAGTCTATTCTTTTCCATCTCATCCACAGAGTCTTGGCTTGAATCAAAAGACACATAAGACCTCTGATTCTCTTCTTGCATTTCATCATCTTCACAATATGAAGCACCATAAGCACCATCTATCTCCTCATCCTCTTTCTTCTCATCATCAACATCACCATCACAAGAAGACTCATCATACATATTGACCTCAGAAGCAATACATATATCAGATACATCGTAGCTGCAAGAAAGAGCATCATCATCATCATCATCATCTTCATCTCTGCCATGTTCATAAGCATATGTGCCACCCATCATAGGATCAAAATCAGCTTCAGAGTCACCAGTGGCTTCAAAAAGAATGTAAGAAGAAAAATCTGCATGGTCCATAATGTTCATGTCCTATTAACAAGTAGAGGAACCTTTCTTTTTCTCTCTTTCTTTTCTTTGAGTTTTGATATAAATATATATATTATATATATGTGTGTGTGTGTCTTAGGATCCTACAAATACAAGTATTCAACCACTACTCTTGAAGAAAACACAAGCACTTGTTTCATGGTAAAATGAAAAGCAAACGTGGGCTCTCTTGTTTGACACTTTTGGTGACAAAGACTGGGCAATGCAATCTTTCAAAAACTTAGGCCTTTACAAATGGGACCTGTCATTATTAAAAAGGTGAAGGAAGGAAGAGCCTCAAGCAAGTTTGTCTTAGTCTTCTAGAAGGTTGGCAACTAGTGCATCCCCCAATTAGCAATATACAGTAAACTAATACGGTTGTAATTTGCTTTTCAAAACAAATTAAAACAAAAATACGGTTGTAATTTTATAACAACGCTCTTCCAGAAGGAATATGATGGTAGGCAATGATCTGACATCAATGGAGCCTTACTTATCTTATTAGCACTATCTTAATCCTCTAGAAATTAAAGTGCTTTAACATGATGATTTCTGTGATCTTTTTAATTTATATCTTGAAATAATGCTTAATATGCAATCATTTACTTCACATTAAGTATAGGTGAACGAATTATAACGCATTATTTTATTTTTATTAGTTTTGTTATTCATTGTTTTTATCGTCTCATATTTAAGGAACTTAAAATTGTAAAATTATTCTTGAAAAACTTCATAAATTACCTCTTAAATATTAAATTCACTATTTTCTATATTGTCTTTTTTATTTAGATTGGTTATAAGCAAAATCCTATTTTTATTGGTGAAATCGGATGAGATTATAAAAATCGTATAAATAAACAGATAAAAGATGATGCATATGAAAACATATGTGGGATCAACCATAAAGGTAGTTTAATGCGAGTTTGGATGAACATTTAATTTGATTTTGAATGAATGAGATTTAATTTCAAAAAGTAAGTTCCACTTAAAAGTAATAAGTTTAAAGGGAAGTCTTTTGTTTAAAAAAAAAAGAAAGAAAAAGAGTTTAAAATGAAATGATTTATGTTTGGATATTTATTTGATAAAATAAGTTTAGAAAAATAATATTGTTTGGATAGTTTTGATTAAAATTGTTTTTAGATGTTTTATTACCAAAATGGGTTTTGATGTCCATATTTCTTTATCCTATATTATTTTCTATTTTGTTTCTTTAATTTTTTATTTTTTTATATATGCATCAACAGAATTAAAATAAATAGTGTAAAAATCAAATTACCATGATTAGATATAAAACGCTTAGCTATATAGTGAATTCGCATAACGTCTTTTGAATTTATTATGAACTTATTTTCAGCTGTATCTGTCAAAGGGCTAGATTTTACTCAAAATAATATTGAGTCTATTGATTCTTGATTAGCTTCCCAAATTCTTTCGGAGAATATACTTCAAGCATTTTGGAGCAACACAAGAGAAAAGAATAACGCAGTCTACATTTTGGAACAACACATACAAGACGTCAAGACCCATATAATATGAGATCAACAAATTTTTTTTTTTATGATGAGATCCACATTTTGGTGTAGTTGGTGTTGTTTTTTTAAATGATTTCTTTTAGATATGCGGACAGTTTTAGGTTTTTTTTTTCATATGAAAGAATGACAAATTTAAGTTTAATATTAGCTTGTCTTGTAAATTTATTAATATTTTGGAAAGTTAACAAAAATAAAAAAAAATAATGTATTGTTTATGAAATCAACCAATTACAAAGTGCGTAATAATTTAACGCATATTTTCTTAATTAATATAATATGTAATTTTAATTTATTATTTACTATCCTAATTTTAATATGGACAAAAAAATTTATATATTTTTTTACTAATTTTATGGAACAGATTGAATAATTAAACTTGCAATTTTTTATGGTTAATAGTAGATAAAGTTTTAGTTCTATAATACACACTGAAAAATGATACATCCTTTTAATAAAATAGCTTAGAAATTGTTCCATCCACATGAGAACGTGGCATGTGTGATATGGTGATACTTAAGCTCAAAGAAATTTTATTTGGGGTAGTTCGAGGGATCATCGTAAAGCTCACTTACTAAGTTGGAATAATCTGTATCTCCCTAAAAGCCAAGGTGGTTTAGGCTTTAGAAAAATTTCCACCTTCAATGATGCCTTTATCCTGAAGTTGTGCTGGGGTGTGATATCGAAACCGGAGTCGCTTTGGGTTCGTGTTCTCAAAGGTAAGTATGTTAGGGGCAATGACTTGTTACAACGAGCCTGTAGTGCTATAATACTGACTCTCCTCTTTGGAAAAGGATGGTGAATCTTTGGCCTACGGTTACTACTAATCTTCAATATAGTATTGGCAATGGTAGAGGAACGTGGTTCTGGCGTGATAAATGGCTTGGTGACAACTTAGTGTTAAAAGATTTCTTCTCGTTGCATATTGATGAAGAGAATGATATGTTCCTTGTTAGGGATATGGTTAGCACTAATGGAGATTGGAACTATCCTGCTCTGAACAATATTATTCAACCTCATATTCTTGAGCGTTTGAGATCCTTAAATCCTCCTTCGGATGATATGGACCATGACTCTATTGCTTGGGGCCCAACAAAGCATGGAAAATTTACAGTTAAGAGTGCCTATTCTCTGCTAGCCAATGAAACTCCAACTTTGGAAGCTATTCCGTGGCACCTTCTGTGGCAAATCAAATGTCTTGAACGCTGGAAAGTGCAAGGCTAGAAGGTGGGTCATAACCGCCTCATGACTAACGAGAGGAAGAGTAGTTGGGGGCTTGGTCAACCGTTATGTCCAGTTTGCTCTAATCAAATTGAATCTACTCTCCATGCAACGAGGGACTGTACTAAGGCTAATAAACTCTGGTGTGAGCTTCTCAAGCCCGGAGAGAGGAACCTCTTCTTTAATTCGCACCTGCAACAATGATTTCGCCTCAACCTCAGCAAAGGATGGGGAGGCTACTCTCGCGATTATTGGGGAAATATTTTCCTTTGTTGCATATACTATCTTTGGAATTGGCGCAATAATTTTTCTTTTGATTCTAGCTTTACGTTTCCTCATAATATGGTCCGTTTCATTATCTTACAGGTCAAAGAGATCACGGATGTTAGAAATAATCAGGAGCTTCATGAGACCAGGCGCTTGGACACTTGCTACGTTAGTTGGTGAAGGCCTCCGAAAAACTGGAGCAAGCTTAATACGAATGGCGCTTCGAAAGGAAATCCTGGTCATGCTGGTTGTGGGGGTCTGTTAAGAGACTCTATGGGGCGCTTCATGGAAGGATTCACTCGCAAGCTTGGTTTAACTACTTCTTTTGTAGTCGAGCTTTGGGGGATTCTTCTTGGAATGCAATATGCTTAGAACAAAGGAATAGGAATCTCATGGTGGAAAGTGACTCTCTGTCCATTGTGAATATGTTGAACAAAGAGTCTGTTGAAGGCCATTCCAACTATATTAGGCTAATTAGACGCATCCTGCTCATGAGGAAGAAGAATTGGAACATTATCTTCTTGCACACCTTGCGTGAAGGAAATACTTGTGCAAATTATTTGGCTAATAAAAGTCTTCTCTTAGACTTTGGTTCTCATTTCATAACTAATCCTGATTTTGAGCTTTCTAGGCTTTTAGCTCAAGACTATAGGGGAAATGCTTTGCCAAGAGATTTTCCTATTAGCTAGTTTCTTATTTTTTTCCTGGGCTTTTTAGCCCCTATGTTAACCAAAAAAAAAATTGGTTTAAAAGTAACACATACATATCATCTTTACATCGTTACAAGAATTTTTAGTCGATTTTATTGAGACGATACATAATTATGTTAAAAAAAAAAGATGATTTAATATTACTCTACACATTAGCTACAATAATAGATAATTCACTTTTGTTAATTCGGTCAAAAAGTTAGACAATCGCGTAGCATTACGAACCATCAAAGCACAACGGATAAATAACTATATTCTTTAAGCATGATGTTAGGGGTCTGATTTATATTAATATAAGATTTATATATTTTTTTTTTAAAACTTGAAATGATAAGTCTTATAATTTTATAAATAAGATCGTTTTAATTTTTTTAACAGGATTTTATATTCAAAAATGCAAGTTTTATGTTTGTAGTACTAACCCAATCCTCGGGAGTTAGGATAAACGTGGATTGCATGACTCATATACGAGCACATATTCAATGTAACCTTTGGTAATTCCGTGTTTGACATTGGGGATGGAATACGACGTTATGAGCTGCGACGAAACGTGTATGTGGGGCAGCCAACTGAGAAAAAAAGCTGGGTCACTTTTGAGTTTTGAGTTTTGAGTCGAGTCTTTTGACCTATGTCCGGTTTCTTTTTGTCATCGAAGCTTATAAGAATCCAACAAATGAAGGAAAGAAAGAATAAAGGAAGAAAAAGGCATAAACAACTTCAAATGCAAATAGGGTCATCATGTTTAATTTCGATGAAGTAAGAGGAGTGTTGCGTGAAGAGTATATTTTCATGACGCGAGTATGAATTATTATCGTTTTGAACTTGTGGTGGAGTTTTCTCATGCATAAAAATACTTTCAACAAATTTGACGTATTTGGAAAACTTTGTGTTGATACATAATTTGGCATCTCTTTTTCTCTGCCTATTTTTGGAATAAAGAGAACCTTACCTCGTCATCTTGATTTTTTTCTTAAAAATAAATCTAAACTTTAAAGATATATTATTTCATTCGATAAAATTACAAGGCTTTTTAATTGTAAAAAAAAATGAAAAATATTACTTTGGTATATTAGGATATTTGTTTGGCAATAATAACTTCAAAAAAAAAAAAAAAAAAAAACATTATTGCCTAGCTAGTGGCTAGAGGGTCGAAATTTATGGAGAAAAAATGCCCTTTGACCGTAGAACATTCAAATTGTATGCATTTAACATGTGGGAATTGGGCTTAATTTCTCCGTTCAAACCGATAGAAAAATGGGTTTAACTAAGAGAATTTTTATTTCTCGTGATTGAATTTTTGAACATCATTTTTTCAAAAGAAAATTCATAATGCTCCTAACCTAATTTTTTTCTCCCGAACTTCTTCTTTCACTCGCAAATCAAAATCAATTTCATCTCACTCTCTTCCCCATTACTCTCACAATCCATTCTTTTAATTTACTCAAAACCCCAGAAAAAAACTATACACCCGTATTTGTCATTATGTGATTATTGTCTCACATCAGAATCATCATTTCATCACACTTTGTTAATTTCTCAAAATAAACTTTAATTATTTAAAGTTATATATTGTGTAGCACATCAAATGAATATATCTTTGGATAAAAATGAATGCGTTGACGTGGATGGCCCTAAGCCCCTAACTACAATTTGTAACCGAATTAACATCACTTTTATCTAAAATATATGGTTTTTTAGGCTTATTTATGGTTTTAGTCCATGAAAGTTGGGTGCTTTGATTTTGGTCCTTGAAAGTTTTTTTGACCTTGACTCATCCTTAATTATTTTAAAAATTTGGTTTTAGTCTCTGCCAATAGGAAAAATTCGTTAATTGCTGATGTGATTAACGGAACGCCACATCAGCATACACGTGTGCAAATGTTGCATGTATAGGTAGGATGACGTGGATGATCCGGACCCGTAGAAGCAAAAGGGCCAAGGCCCAACCAAAATGTGTTTGTGGATTGGGCTTTGGCCCTTTCGCCAGCGGATCCGGATCATGCACGTCATCCTACCGGGACATGCAACATTTGCACATGTGTATGCTGATGTGGCGTTCCGTTAACCACATCAATAATTAACGAATTTTTCCTAATGGCAGAGACTAAAACCAAATTTTCAAAACAATTAAGAATGAGTCAAGGTAAAAAAAAAACTTTTAGGGACCAAAATAAAAACACTCTCAACTTTCAGGGACTAAAACCATAAATAAACTTTTTTTTTATATATTATTAATAAGTCATGCATGAAATTTACATTCCGTCTATTTAGGCACGAAATAGTGTAAAAGTCTCGGAAGTTAATTTTTTTTTAAAATGAAATACATTTGTGTTTATTTTTTATATTCAGACATTAGGATTATTTTTTTTTTTGGTAGACAGGAAAATAAACAAAACTAAACCAAACTAAATCCTGGCTAAGGCTACTCCCATTTTATCTGCTAAAAATATAGCAGACAAAGCTTAGGAAGTGAATGCCAAATCTTGAGGATATTTTATTTTGTGTACACACAAGAACACACTTTGGTAAATTGATTTTGGAAGATGTTTTTTTAATTCCAAATCCTCACCGATTTCATGGCTAAGCTCTTCTCGTTCCAAACACCATTATTGTCCATTGATACTTTAGTGATAGTTATTTTGAGGAATATATCATTATATTTCTGAAGTCATGAGTTTGAGTCGGGAAAGGTCTCGAAAGGAAGATAAACAATTTTAGAGTATTATTAAACTTAATAATGATAATAACATGGTCTAACCTAGGGATGGCAACGGGGCGGGGATAGGGCGGGGGGTACTTTCCCATTCCCCATCCTCGGGTCCCATTCCTCCCCCATCCCCATCTCCAAACCCCATTTCGGGTAGAAATTGTTCCCCATCCCCATTCCCCACGGTCCCCACGGGGTCCCCAAACATACGCGAAATTTTTTAAAAAAATCGTAACTTCTATTTGACTCGTCATAAAATTAACCCTGCTTAATAGTATTTTCAAAAGATGCACAGTACTTAAAAATAATTATTAAAAGTCAAATAATTCAATCTAAGAAATAGAATAAAAATAATCAAAAGGTTAATATTTGTTTTAAAATTAGACAATTACAAACTTTTTTTTGATAGTAAAGGCAGGCTTTATAAAACAGGCAAAGCCACAGGGGCCGAAAGTTCTACAAAGAAATGCTTAAGGAACCATGGGGTGTCAAATCAGGCTGGTATGTAGTTGAAATTAGGGTTGAAAGGTGAAATTACAAAAAAAAAAAAATCAATTCTTTTAATTACATAAAAGTTAAAAACTAAGGGTGTATATGTAAAATAGGCGAGGAACGGGGCCCCGCGGGGACGGGGGGACCTATCCCATTCCCCGACCCGAAATCTGTACGGGGGAAAAATCCCCCCATCCCCGACCCTGACGGGGAAAAATTCCCGAAATCGGGGACTCGAACAGGACGCTCCCCGCGGGGATCCCCGAATGGCGTTCCTCATTGCCACCCCTAGTCTAACCCATGAATGGCCCGGGGGACGCATGCAGGCCATGGCCTCATGGGTGGGGTGTTATATTAGGTAAACTTAATTGTAGCAACTTTGAAAAATATATACTTCTTAAAATTATGGATTTGAGTAGCACAAAGTATAGTTTTAATTTTAAAAAACATAATACTCCCTCCGTCCCTAAATATAAGATCCTTTGGGAGATTTTATGTCCATTAAGAAAGTGAAATAATTTAGTTAATTGTATTGGAAATGTGAACTTTTGATATGTATTTTCAAAATTATCTCTATTAATATTATTGGGAATCCAAAAAATGTTTAATAAATATGAGTGTTTGTGGAAAAAAATAATAAATGCTTATTGAAAATTGATAAAAAAAATCTTATAAATTAGAACAAAATAAAAATATTTAAAAAATTTATATTTAGGAAGGGAGGAAATAATAATTTCAGGCAATTATTAAACCTAAAAATGGTAATACTCACGACTCAACCCATGAGTGACCTAGGGGTACACGTCACGGGGAGTTACATTATCACAAACTTTCCCTTTTATATTATTTATTATTAGCGTGTCGACAGGCACCGCATTCCCGTTGTTGTGTTTTTGTCGTAAAGTGTTGTTAATAGTAAAATGATATATTGAAAAATCGGTCTATATAGTTGTTATTTATATGTTAAAGATGTTCATTTTCATATAAATGGTTATTATTAACTGTATGCATTATTAGTTGTCAGAATATGGATCCATAAATTTCAATGATAATAGTAGTGAACTACTCCCGTGCTCGTCGATCCGCATTCTCATTATCGCGTTTTTGTCATAAGAATTATTTGTCGTAAAATGATATATTTTTAAATCCGTATTTTTATTGTGTTTTTCCTCTTTAACATATAAAATTACGATAGAAATACCGATTTACAAATATATCAATTTACGACAAATAACTTGTTACGACAAAATATACACGATAATAGGATTGAAGATCAACAGGCACGATAATAGAAAAATGACATTACTAATTCCAAATTAAGCAATATGTAAAGTAAGCATTTAAAATGTTAAATAATCTAAGAATTCTAATTTTTTTTTCTCACTCTGATTATCAACATGAGTAAGGTGTAAAAAATTACATAATCGAAATACTATGAGAAAAAACCACACCCCTTTCATCATCATCATACAATAGGAATCAATAGTGATATAAAAGTAATTAAAACTAAATCCAATGCAATAAGAGAAAGAAATAGATAAGATAAAAAATCAGTTAAAAAAAAAGAGAGATGTAAAAGATTATAGTTTCATTGATTTTTTTAAAGACAATTTAAAGTTCATTCAAAATTTATTAATTGTTTTTATGAAAGGCATTCTAAAAATCTTCACTTTTTTGTGATCTGTTTTTTAAAATGCCTAGAATTGAATTACAACATTCTCTCTTTATTGCATCTTCCCTTTCGGCGCATAACAAATCTTCTCCAAATTTACTCCTTCAAAATAGGACCACCTTCATATCAACGCCACTCAAAATTATTTGCATGCTCCTTACACCCAAAATAAAAAGATTTAAAGAAATTTTCTTGAAAGTATATACCCAATCCAAATAGAGTGTTTGATAAAAGCTTGAGGAATTTTATAAGGATTAAACTTTTCTAGAACAATATATTAATATACTTTTTAAAAATGTAACCAAAATTAGCTTACTTTCACATATTAAAACAAATTGAAAAGAATGCAAATATCAATCCAAATCTTAGATTAATACGTGTCGTAGTGTTCAATAACTTGCAAGATAATTAGAATAAAAAATAGAGAATGAATCACCAAATATTTCATGCGAAAACAATTTTTTTTCTATATTTAATAAATGAAAAGAAAGAGGACATAATGACATTGTTCCTTTTCTAATTGACTTAAGGGTCCTTCGTTCAATTTGTTGATTTTTTATTTCATCCACAACCTTTAAAAAAATACATTAATCTGCATGAAAAGTAATAAAAAAAGCTTATGAAAGAGACAAATCAATATAAGTTAATGATGGATAAGAAATTGTTTTTGGTTAATGTTGCAAGTTCGAACCCTGCATGGAAAACTATAACACCTGGAAATGCACATTTCTGTAAGAATAATTAACAAAAGACCAGCTCTTTTTCATTGGCCATACATAATATTAATCAAGAAATCAAGGGTCTCTTTAATTCATTTTTTCCACGCACAACACAGGCAGTGCTGCAAAGTCAATAATCAAAACATGGAGATAAATTTAAGGTCTAAGCAAAACAACACAATAGATAAAGCATTTACCTGCTTTACCGAAACCCACTTCCTGACTTCAACAACTTGAATATATTTTTCCAGAAAAGAAAACATTGCAGCATAGAATATTCTTGGGGGCATAATCTGTCTCATTTAACACAAACTGTAATATTGATCACCGATAAATTCTACACATAATTGAGCAAAAAGTGATATAGCAAGACCAGAAATGAACCAAGATCTACATTCTTAAGGCATCATTCAAACGTTCAATCAAAAGATCCAATCCTCCTCCTTTAGCATGTAGTCCAACATTGTGAAGCAACTGTTGCAGCCACCCTCTAGTTGTTGGGTCATCCTGTTTACATGAATAAAAGACCAAAAGTAAGCAAACTAAACACATGAAGAAGAGCATCTCTAATCATGAAACAACTAAAAGCATATCAATATTTTTTGCAAGAGCATTTATAACATAACCATATCGTTGCATTATTAGTTCATGACCACTAAAAGAACACGTTCATGTGAGTAGGAAACACAACAATGTAAGAAATAACTTCGCGATTGAACATAACAAAATGATCTTCTACATGAAGATAGTATACTTAACTTGTCAGCAATTTTTTAATAACTTGATCTTCACTTTGAGTTTTTGATGGCATACTATTACTCCTGATACAATTTGCTGAATAAGAAAGAAAATGGTTGAATCCGTTTCTTTCTACTATATGGTAGTTTTGTTTCACTTAAATTGGTTGAAGCAGTTTTGAGTTTTGTTTCTAAAAAATTCAGAAACAGCCACAACAGTTTGTAAGCACAATATAAGCAGAGAAGAAAACAGGAGTTTGGGTGGTTATTTTTTCAGAGTAAAAGAATAGTTATTGGTGGGAGTTTCTTGCCTTGTCCTTTTTGTAAATTTGGCTAATAGTTGAGGATAAAATTGGAACATCCAATTTATGTACAATTTTTTAGTTATTGTAGGTAAAACGGTTAATAAACGTTGTTTTCTTTATATAATAATATAGATAGTATAGATTAAACAGTGTTCAAAACATTTTAGAATATATATTTGGGCTTACCCACTTTAAAAATAATTTCCCTATGAAACCTTGTGTTGAATTGAAATGTAAAGTAAAACGTAAAATAATACTCTTTTCGATCTTATGTATAATATTTTTTTTGTTTTATTAAGGAATGTAGTTAAATTTGTTAGTGATATTAGAAATGTAAAAATTTACCAGTGGAGGCTGGCACAAGTGGAAGGGGCTTGTGTCCCTTAAGCATGTGGTCGCGTGTTCGAGTCGTACCTGAGACGCATGTGAATGGAGCAAGCCTTACTGGGAGCATCGCCCCCGAAAGGGCCCGACCGTGGTGCGAGGGATTAGTCGCCCAGTTGCACGGGTGGATACCTTGGTTCATCCAAAAAAGAAATGTAAAAATTTGATATATTTTTTCAAAAATATTTCTATAATTATTATTGAAATTTTAAAAAGTGTTGTCTTAATAAGAGTTTTTGTGAAAATAAATAATTAAATGTCATTAAAAATTGAAATGTAATATTATAAATAAAATCAAAATAAAAATCCCAACAAAATCTTATTACAATAGGGTGGGAGTAATACAAAATTAGACCACCGTTAGTGGGTCGCCACTTTCGTTCCCTTAATTAATTGCAAACAGCATAAGTAGATGTTTAAAGCAAGTTGCTGATAATAATCATAACTATAAAGAAAATTTTTTTTTTTTTTTTGGTAAAACTACTTTAAGAAATGCTTTAATTAAACATAAGCATGCTTAAGAATCTTTTATAACTCAATTTAGTTAGATTCTTCTTAATTAGGCCAAATTTGTGTCATACTGAAATTTTTTTTTGGGGTGAATGGAAGTTACTTTATATATACTAGTAATTTTACCCGTGCATCGCACGGGTTTAATTTTTTTTTTTAAAAAAAATTATTATAGATTTTGGAAATATGTCTTTTTAAATAATAAGTTAATATGAACTTTTTATAAAAATGATTTACATGTATTTAAAAATGAATAGTCATAAACATTAACCTTTGAATCTAGTTTAAGCTACCAACTTTTTCATTAATAAAAATTAACTAATAATGTATCAACTATGCGATTTCTAATTTTAATTAACAACATAATTTCTTATATTAAAAAAAAATCCAACTCATTTTGATTTTTGTTTTATTTAATCCATCATTCCAAATGCATTTTGTTAGTAATTCGTTTTGCAAGTCCAAATGCAGCTATTTTTTTTTTACCATATATATCATCATCATCATCATCATTATTATTACATCTGTCCCAAAATATAAGATCTGTTTTCACACTTTTAATTAATTCGTGTTTATAAGATTCGAACTTTCAAATTACTTGCTTGTATTAGAACTTCATAATTGTAAATAAGTATATTGTCTAAAGTATAAAATAACGCAACATTATTTTTCACAATTTAAATTGCAACATATTGTATAAATTTTTGGATTTTTTTAAATTTGAATTAATGACTGAGTAAATATTTGATTGTATTAAACTAAATCATTATACCAAATTATAGCTCATCTTTAATACTTATATATCCGTTTTTTCCGTTGTACCCAAAATTTATTATTCATAATGATGCTCTGTTTAAATGTTGATACCAATTTGCCTATATTATGACTTGTTTGTATTAAAATTTCTGAAATTACAACATTATATTCGTTTTTTTTGCTAGTTAATTATCATATATATGACGGGTCGTTTAGCCGTTTAGGCATTATATATTTTTTATGTCAATATTTGATTCAAATTATTTCCTTTTGAAAAGATCATTAATAACCCGTGCAAATTGTAATAATATCGAAATGCAAATTGTATGTTTGCAGACAATTTTTATATTTATGTGTAATTCAAATTGTACTAATAAAAATTTACTAAAAATAACTTAAGATAAATATTTATTCCCGTGCGATGCACGAACAAACAAATTTGGAGGGAAAAGCAAGGATGAAGGAGGGAAAATGAAAATGGCAAAAATGTCCTCAACTTCTCGTATTTTATAATATGTTGATAAAGAGTGTGCACACCGCGCAACACACCATGAATTTAATTTATGCTTATTTATTTTTTAGTCCCTGAAAGTTCAGCATGTTTTGGTTTTAGTCCATATAAGTTATTTTGACAGTGACTAGCCCTTAAATTTTAAAACATTTTGGTTTTGATCCCCTCCGTTAGTAAAAATCTATTATTTGTTTGTGTAGTTAGCAAAACATCACATCAGCAGTCCATATGGTCTGAAGTAACGCCAAATATGTGATATAACGTGGATGATACAGATCCACGGACACAAAATGGTTTGATACGCAAAATGGTTCCGCACGCAAAATTTTGAGTTCACAAGCCTAAATCATTCATGTTACATCACCTATTTGGCGCTACCTTACATCTCGTGGTAGCTGGTATGGATTTTCATTAACCATGTCAGCAAATAACTTATTTTTTTTTTAACAAAGGAGACCAAAACCAAAATATTTGAAAAATTAAAGACTAGTTCCATTCAAAATAACTTCTAGGGATTAAAACCAAAACCATAAATAAGTCATAAATATATTTCAAAATTGGAGTTCTTTTCTTTCGTTTTCGGTGTTTGATTGTATATTCTCACATTCTTAGACACATACCGTCTAACTTTGAAGATAGTTTTTTTTGAGAGCATGCTCGGCTTTCGTTACGATTGGTTTTCTTTTGTATCAATCGTTGGGCCAAAATGAACTTTAATATTAAAATCACGAATATTTCAATCATATAATCAAAATTGGATTATAACACAACAATATCTTAATAAACTAATAGTAAGGCGATAAATTCTTCAATTTTAACCACTAGAAGCAGACATGGTGATGATATAACCTTGTGAAATGATTTGTCACTCAATAATTAATTTATTAGTAAGTTGTTTTGTTACTATCCAAATTTTTGTTGCATGAAAGTAATGCCCTAAAATCATTTTATATTGATGTTTTATAAGATTAAAAAGATTTTTGTTAATAGTTTTTTTTAAAAAAAAATTAATGGAAAATATGAATATAAAAATTAATCTATATGAATAACCTGATAAATTCGGGATTATGCTCATCTAAAGTGCATATCGCACTTCAAGTGCACGAATGTGAATCAAATTATAATGCTGATTCATTAGTTGAGATATATATAATGATTTCAATTACTCATATTTAAAGCTCAACATAGTTGGTAGATAGCTGGTTTCTTAGGTATGATGTCAGGGGTTCGATCTCTGCCGTGAGTATAAAAAAAACTTTGTTGATAGAGGCAAAACCCACTTCGGCCGAGGATACCCTTGGTATTAAAGAAAAATCTATATTAACGCACTTCCGGTTAGAGGTGGCAATTCGGGCTACCCGGACGGGTTCGAGCTCCGACCATGACCGGGATGGGCTAAAAAAGTCCTGCTTAAAATCGGGCTTCCAAATTCATGTCTAAGCCCGCCCTATGCGGATAGCAGACTTATATGGGCCGACCCGACAAGAAAATTTTTTTTTTTTTAAATTTAAGCAAAAGAATTTTCTTAGTTGTACACTTGTGGTATGTGAAAATGCAAAGTTTTTTTTTTTAATCAGCAAAAATAGAATTTATCAAAGAAAGCCAAAGTATAAGCAATACTTGGCCAAACGTAGCAAGTTTACATTCAACACCAACAACCTGTATCAGTAACTCATATAACAAACGAAAAAAGGAATAACAAACCCAACATAACAAACTCATATTCATATACACTACAAATCTACAATAGTACTATATTGAGGTTTTTATTTTGCCACCCCAAGGTCTATGAATGTCACCCCATATGTATAAAATATACCTATTATGTCCTTTTAAAAAAAAACAACTTTTAATACGGGTCGTAAGAGGTACTTACGACCTGAAGGTCGTAGCACTCCCTTACGACATTTTAAAAAACTAAGTTTTAATACTGATCGTAAACAAGTGTTACGACCTAAGTTTTTTCACAAGTCGTAAACAAGTGTTACGACTAAAAGTCGTAATAGTCACATACGACTATATAGTCGTAATAGTCACTTACGACTATTAGAAAAGGTGAATAAACCATGGATGTATTTTTACTATTAGTAGCTTTACAGGACAAAGGTTCATGTGCAAATGTCTAGCCTCTCAAATTCAACTATATCTACATGAATTGTTTTTGTTTTACAAGCCAAGAGCACCAAGGGGTGTTTTCCCTTGTCCAGCCTCAAAGTAGAAAATAAGCATAGCCAACATAGCAATCCTAGCATGCTTAATCTCAGCCAATTTCAATCTTTCTAGCTTCTCTGTATCTGGAATGTAAACACCATCCTGAATTGTGCCAGCAAAGCCCAAAGGGTCAAAGAACTTGCCCCCAGGGTAGCCCTGTTCACCTGTGGCATTGGTGAAGTTCTCAGCGGTTTTCGACCATGGAGTAACCCACTCCATTGACTGTGAATCTGGGTTGAAGAAGTCCACCCATCTCTTGCTCTCTACCCATCCCATGAGAAGCAACTGAGTGCCCGAAAGTGAACCGAATGAGAAAGGAGCAATTGCATTGGGGTCAGCTCCAGCTTCAAACCATGCAACTCCACTCCAGTTCTGGCCAACAAAGATGCCCACAACAACAGCCATTGCCCATCTCCCATGAATCAGCTCAGCTTCTCTGTACCATTTGAGGAATGTTGGGTCCTTTCCTAGTCCCAGTGGGTCAAAACCATAGTCACCTGGTAGCCTGCAAATTTAACAAAATAAGACCCTATTTGGAACATTCACAACAAGTTTATTCACCTTTTCTAATAGTCGTAAGTGACTATTACGACTATATAGTCGTGACTATTACGATTTTTAGTCGTAACACTTGTTCACGACTTGTGAAAAAACTTAGGTCGTAACACTTGTTTACGACCCGTATTAAAACTTAGTTTTTTAAAATGTCGTAAGGGAGTGCTACGACCTTCAGGTCGTAAGTACCTCTTACGACCCGTATTAAAAGTTGTTTTTTTTTAAAGGACATAATAGGTATATTTTATAGATATGGGGTGACATCCATAGACCTTGGGGTGACAAAATAAAAACCCCTATATTGAATTATTGGAATGGTGTCACTGTTACCATGTTGATGGCTTCATAATTCAGCCTAATAGTAGCGTGTGTTTGGACTTTGGTGCCAGTGGGCCTTGGTTTTGGCCCTTTTTTTAATGGCTTATATAGCTATTTTAAATCATTAAAAAAATTTAAAAAAAAAATAATATATATATATATATATAAACCGGACTTTGGGCCGGGCTGGGCTAGCACGATTCAAACCCGGTTTGGGCTTGGGCTAAAAAGGCCTGGATATATTTCGAGCTCAAATTTTGGTATATAAATCCGGATATAATGCGGGCTTATTCGAGCCGGGTCGGACCGAATTGCCGGCTGTGCTTTCTGTGCAAATAGAATTTCCCATGCAGTTAAGAAAGAGAACCAAACTTGAATTAATATTTTGATTAATGGCCGACGATGGAATTAGGAAAAAAATAGTTTTGACCAAATTTTAAAATATTAAAACAACAATATTTTGAAAAAAAAAAAGCAAAGAATCTAAAATAATATAATACATACAGAAAATGGAAGGAGTGTTATTTTAAAGATTATTTTGCTTTAAAATGAAGATTATCTTCTAACACGAGCACGAAAAGATGGACAAAATGAATTTAGTTGGTTAATAGAGCATCTCCCACGTTTTGTTTACATCTACATGCTTATGATAAACATATATATATATATATATATCTACTTTTAGAACAATTACCATTTGAGAGGGAAAATTGTTTAGCTTGCAAAAGCCCATCAGCTTAGAGAAAAAAGAGTTGTTTCTACACGTAAATGATGCTAGTGGCGCCCCCACCTCCAACAAGCAACAGCAAGCGGCCACCAACCGCTGTACTACAACAGTACAAGTTAGGATTATTGTTGTGTTGTGTTTTGTTGGTGAATCCCACGGTGTCAGCAGCCATCTAGCTCGTTCATCCAAGGACACTTGCATGAATCCTCTGTCCTCCATACAAGGTCAAAAATTTGGAAGTTAATCCAGTGGCATTTGGAATTTATAATGGTAGTAGTTTACTAGTTTATAAGGTCCCTTTGAAAACAAATTCTTTTTACCTACAACTACAAGGCTAAAGGTGTTCTAATTCTAATGATGTGAATCACTAACCATAATCTTTTTTTAGGGTTCATTTCATCAACACCGAAATTGATTTTATTTTTGTCATCAAAATCTTTTCCATACATGACACATAAATCACTAATCATAATCTATGTCAAGGATAAGTCTCACAACTATAAAGATATCCGCAACTAAAAATAAAAAATAAGAAATTGAATTTTTCATCTTACTACATGTTTGATATATGATTCAAAGGGGGAATTCTGCAAAGCAAGTTATGACTTAACTTGCACTGATGCATGTGATGTTAATAACCATAAATCATTGCTGATGTGTGTTGAATGGATCAGATTTTAACTTGCTACTTGTTAAGTTTTGTCAAAATTTTCTGTTGTTCTTTGCCAAAAAGCCATTAAAAGTACGGTGTCCTTTTAGTGGGCATGTAACATGGGCCTAAATGGATGGTTTTTTTTTTTTAAAAAAAAATTATTTGGGCCATTATTTTCTCTTCATAACACTTGTTCTCCTCCCTTATCATTCTCTTCAACAAATGCGTTAGCAGTAGAGATTATAGGCAGCCACAACTTGTGTGAGATGGTATTAGCAATGGACAAAGGTTCCACAATGTAGATTGCATAGTTAACACCCAATTGATAGTAGGAATTGCATAGTTTAAAATTGCATTAGCAATGAACAAAGGTTCCACAATCTCCTTTGGTTCTTGATGCTTTCCAAGAAGGAGATTGCATCGTTTAAGGAGATGAGGGAGCTCGTGGATGATTGGGAAGACCTTCACTATCATGCCATGGTTTTGAATGTGAAAGGTAGGGAAGTGAGACTATGGCTAAGAGGAACCGATTAAGGCAGACACACATAGCAAAACAGATCTGAAAAGCTAAATAACAGTGGAGGTTAAAATAGTCTTTCAAGTCCATTGTGTCATTAGGTAATAACCTATGGGGGGAGAACTTTTATGCAAATATATGAAAACCGGTTGGAACTTACTACACCAAGTGAAGATCAAACTTGCATCAATGCAAGTTAAGCCTTATCATGCTTTGCGGCCTTTGCCGATTCAAAGCTTGGTATATGGCTTATTTGGTGTATGGTGAGTTGCACATTGGTAGGCTATGAACTTATCCCTCCAACTCCTTAAAGCTGAATCCCCACACCCCTTATTCATTATCAATCCTAACAATTTATTATAACAACAACAGCAACAACAACAATAATAATAATAATAAACAACATCAACAACAACATAGAACAACCCTAACTAAAACCCATCTCCGGCCACTGTGACACACACACACACACACATATATAATGGTAGAGAGAGATGTGACCCTGATTCTGCTGGAAATAACTAATTAAAATAAGCTTATCAATAGCCGGGAAAGGAAAGGAGAAAAATTGTGCAGCTACAAAGATCAAACTCAGGTGCTCGTTCTTTATGTCTTGTAGCTCTATCAACTGAGCTACTTATTGGGACAGGTTATTGTCTATGAGAGAAAAAAAATAATGATCCACTTATTCCAGATTAAACCAAGAAAGTTATAATACAATCAGTAGGGGATCTGAGGGGATATAAAAAAAATAATAATCAATGTCTAAATGAATTTGCCAAGTTATAGAAAAGGGTATTAACATGAGATGGGTGGGTCATGAATTACAATGTGAATTATACAACGTTCCATTATCCACCTCCATCAGTATGGCTTGCTTTGTTTGTTGCCCCTCTTATGCTGAACCTTTAATTTCTTACCACCTAATTGGTAACCATTCATATTTATAATGGCAGCTTCAGCAGCTTCTGGAATATCATAACTAACAAACCCTGCAAATGGGAGCTTATCAAACACAAGCTCCAAACGAAACCCATCAAATTCATTAATTAATGAAGCAAGGGCTTACCGAAACATTTGCTTAAACCAGTTGCTTTGTCAACAAAAATTTTAGCACTCAAAACTCTACCAAAAGGTTGAAAAGCAGTTGCAAGCTCTTCATCTCCAAATTCTTGAGGTATATGATAGATAAATAGATTGGCACCGGGTGGTCCTTAAGTCGAAGAAAATAAAACAATGAGCAGAATTCGCAAGCAACTAAACTTTGTATATAAACACATGCATTCATGTATACACACATATAAGATATAGATAACAACCTTCAATCTGACCACAGTTGTTATTTCCACCTCTAGGAGAAACAGAACCAGAAGAACCACTCACAGGCCTCGGGCTTATCATTCCTCCAGGGTATACCACCGGATGCTGTAGAACTGGTACGGCAGGATAAGAGCCAATGTAGTTTGCGGGAGGCACGAGGTGATTTCTGGGGCTCATATTATGGAAAGCCGGATGATTCTGCATCGGTGGCAAGCGGTACGGTATGATCCCATAACCTCCAGGAGCCTAATAAAAGACACACATACACCTCCATCAAGATGTTAGGCATGAAAAGTAACATTCAATACTTGAATTGTAACAATCTGATTGGATGACATGATTATGCAGGAAATAAAAACTGGCTGAATTAAGAAAAGAAAGCCGTTAGATATTCTTAAAAAAAAATACTCTAGATAATAAGCATATCGATAGTACATGGTGCATTACAATTTGACTAACCTGATAAGCATATCCATTATAAGCAGGAATATAACCCATTGGCAAGGGTCCAAATGGTGAGGGTTGCTGAGGATCAGCGTGTGGCACACTAGAAGCTTGGGACTCTGCTTTCTGAGCCCTTCGAATTTGCCTTTCCTTTTCAGTATCCGCCCATTTGACAACCAAAGGAACACTTGAACCCTTCAGTAGAAAAAGTTAACTATCACATTGCAGTTCTTCAATTTATATAATTGTCGAGTTTGAAATGTTAACGACAATTTTTATCATTTATGAGTTGAGAACAAATCAGTCATGCACAAAAATGATTACTAGTTATGCAAACAGAATAAAAAGAAGTAGGTGTCAAAATGAGGTCTAGTATTCCATTAGTCACCTTATAGAAAGATTGGTTGCTGGGAGGAAATGTAATTTTTTCAAATGTATATCGTAAGCCGATGTGTTTGGAATGAATGAGATGCACGTGGAACCCCACTAGGGAACTATTTTAAAGCTCATGATCCACTATGTGCATAATAAATGTGGGAAATGTGTAACAATCCCAATTTTTAGCTATATAATGCCAACATATAGTAAGCCTCACAGGCCCTGGCTTGAGCTTTTTCCTTTCGAAGCCTAGATCCAGCTCAAGTCTATCAGACAAAACCAGTGAATCAGCTAGAGCCTTGACCATCATCTTACACAAACCAATGCAAGGTGTGATATTTATTTATTTATTTTGGCAAGGAAACAACATCCCTTCTAAATATCAAACGAATAGAAGAATTAAAATTTAAAAAATGAACAAATTATTTGTGTTTCTAAAAAGAAATTATTTGTGGCTGAATGCTGCTTGAAGGAACACCATTTACAACTACAACTGTAATTGAATTTCAAATTATGCACTTTCCCATTCTACTACATTCTACGAACCAATAACATACATGTCACCGAATTTCAAAGCAGCATTTTGGCACTTTCCCATAATGTTTATGAATGATTAATTATACTGTCTGAGTCTTTGCACACGGTATTAACAAAATTGCAAATAGTACCATTAATAACATCAATTGGCTAATAATATAGTTCCAGGATGTTCATAAAATCAACTTCTTTCCTTCTATGCATTACTATAATATAGCAATATATGTAATTTTTCATTGCATTCATGATGTTACACACCAGCTCCACTAATACCAATAACCAAATAAAATATGAGCAGTCAAAAGTTCAAATGATGTTTTTTTTTTTTTTTTAAACACAAACCTCCATTTTATGCTTCCCATTTAATGCCTTGATAGCAGCAACGGACTGTTCTTTGGTTTCATACTTTAAAAATGCACAGCCTGCCACAGACGAATGAAGGTATGAATAAAGAGCTTTGGAAAGAAATAACAAAGACTAAAAGGAACAAAGGATAGCTTAAGCTGTGAAATCACCTTTACTAGTTTGGTGAGAGCCTCTTAAAATCTGTATTTCCTTTATGGTTCCATACTTGGAGAAAAGATCAGAGACTTCAACTTCAGAAATATTCTTTGGAAGCATGCCAATAAAGACTTTGTGCTCTGGAGACAAAGGCAACAAAAATTTACTGATCAAAGGCAAAATGCATATGTCCTATAGTGTTTAAGAGAAATTTCCATTCAATAAAAGAATCCATAACAGGAGTTATAATATATCTGCTGAACAAAAAATTTAACTGCAAAATTGAAAATATATTGTACCTAATCTTTCCAACTCGCCATCTGCATACTTCACTTGCAATGGACTAGATGCCTGAAATGAACCAAAAAGAAAAAAAAAAGAAAAAAAAAAAAGGATGCTTCCAGATTAGAATGGGAATAGTAGAATTCTATAACATAGTTATTAAAGCAATGGCGTGAATAATCCCACCAATGGCAGTTCTCCAGGGAATTAAACAGGATGCAACCCATCCACATTCACTCTTATAAGAGGATTCATAGTTTATATCATAGATCATTTTTAGCCATCTGCGTACTTATATGTGACCAACAATTACATTACTTTTAAAATAACTTTATAATAATAAAAAAAATAAAAAAAAATAAAAACACTTTTTCCCATTAATGTGTCTTTCTGGTCTACCTCAGTGGTAAAAGTAGAAAAAAAAAAAGTTAAAAAACATTAGGAAAAGACAGAGAACCGATTAAAAAGTATTAGAAATAAATCAGATTTTTTTTTCCTGATTTTCTCAGACTTGTAATGCCTGGCAAGCTGGGTTTCAAGTGCAAACCCCAATCAATACTAATATATAAATCTCTCCCCCTAATCTATTCTTTGCAAGAGGATTCCACTTTTCAGGACCCAAAAAAAATGTCCAATTTGAACCACATTTATTTAGAAAAAAAATACAAACACTTCAATTTCAATTCAGCACATATGTAAAAATATCTTGTAAAAATCCTAAAATGTAGCTCATGCATGTCAGAGAAAAATTAACAAAAATGACCCTGATCCATTTATGTAGCAGTGAGTTGAGTTTGGGTAGTGTAGTGTAGTTCCAAATACAGAAAAGTGGCACACATAATACAAAGAACTAGAGACACGGTGTTTCCCAATTAAGATAGGCATGAGAAGACGTAGTCGTCAGCATCAGTGACCCTTATAGAACAAGTCATATATTCCACACACACTAGTGCTATCATTTTATTTCATTTCCTTCTATGACATCAAATCATTTCACTTTCAACCTTGTCAAAAACATTGCTACAGTAAAAAAAAAAAGAAAAAAAAAAGATTGAATTAAGAGCAAGTGTGTTTTTTTACCCCTGGAAGAGTTATCTTGTTGTGACAGGCGTTAACTGCCTTATCTGCTTCTTCGACAGAGGGACAAGTTACAAAGCAACAACCTGCGAAGACCAAACAAACAAACAAACAAATAACAATAGTAAATAGTAAAAATAATTAGGGTTGGAATAAGGAATGAATGAGATGAATGCGGTTATTGAAGGAGGTAGTTAATGGTTACTAGTTACCTCTGGAGGAACGAGTGATCTTGTCCTTGATGATGTTGACCTCGTCAACCAGAGCAAACTCCTTCAACATTGCAGACACTTCATCTTCTGTCATGTGCTTTGGCACTTGTCCAACGAACAGTTTCACACTCTCTTCGCTAGATTTACTCTCTTTCTTCCCCTCTGCCATTATTAATAATAATGCCTACCTACTCTTTCTCACTCTATCTTTCTCTGTTTCTGTTTCTGTTTGGAAGTTGCACACTGAACTAAACTCTCTTTTATACTTGTACTGCTTCTTCTTTCTCTCTCTATATATCTATGTCTCGAAGAAGATCTTTGTAAGTAGCTACGAAATTTTCTGTGTCGTGAGATTTGGTTTGGTTTGGATTGGGAAACAAGGGAGTTTGGGTGGGGATGGATGGGATGGCAAACTTAGATGGATCTTTAATACTGTATAAAAAAAATTGATTTGTAAACATCGAAAATACTACAAAAAAAAAAGTGATATGTGTCGTTCATTGATTGGTTCACATATTATTTCTTGATGATATAGATTTATTTGTAGGTCTATTTATTATAACTCATATAAAAATAAATATAACTATCCATGTATGAAATGAATGGTAGATTTCACGTCTATTAAAAAAATTTGTTAATTTAGTTAATAATATTGAAAGTATGAATATTTGATATGTATCTTTAAAACTACCATTTATTGATGGTATTGAAAATCTAAAAATTTTTAAAGAAATAGAAATATTTATAGAAAAAGTTAATTAATTGTCAATAAAATTAATATGAAATATTATAAATAAGGACAAATAAAAATATCAAAATAATGTTATATTTAGAGATGGAAAAAGTAATAATGTTGCATAAATTTAAAAAATCAATTTATAAATAAGTTCTTATCGTAAAAATAAATAAAAAATATGTCTCACTTGTTAATTTATTAATCAATAATAGTAAAATAATATATTTATGATACATATTTTTTTTTTTTAATTTTTAAAATTTAAATATTACTGGTGGTAATAGCTTGAAGTTGTAATTATTAGTGGTTTTAACCAAGGGCATCATTCTAAGGTTTTTTACCAACATGCCACCCCACGTATCGCTGCTAGCTGTTCTGTATCTGGCCTTCGTGCTTGCTAGCTAGTACTAGCAGTGGTGTTGGTTGGTGGTTGGGACTTGGTTGATTGCAATTTTCTTCATTCTTCACTCTCACTCAACTTCCTAATTAAACATCAAGAAATCAACTGCCTGCATTGAGAAATAAGGAGGAAGCTAGAGAAGTTACTCTTGCTGAGTTATTTTTATCAATATGTTGATCCATATAAAAAATTTAGATAATTTAAGCACATGATCATGTAGTTCTTAATTAAATTGTGAAATATAAAATACAAGCATGTGAATTTGATCCTAATCAATTGCATAATTTTTTTTCCTTTCTCCTTATAAAAAAATTTGCATATAAAACAACACATAATCATGTATGACTTAAGAATAAAATTAAGAGGATGAATAAAGTTAAAAGGATTTATGTTTAGGAATATAATATAACTGAGATGAATTATTTATTCACCTATCAACCTATCTATCAAATGAAAAAAATGTTCACTCAAACCAAAATAAAAGTTACTTATTTGTTGTGCAGTGTTGGGATACATTATGGACTTCGCCGTAATTCACGCATAGTCTATTATAATGATTACGTCACCAACTTCACCGGTAGTTTATGATGATGATCACGTCACCAACAATTAATATTGAATATTAATTGGCTTTAAAATTTTTTTTGATGGATTGTTGTTTTATATTTTTTTTTACTTTTATCACTTTAGATGTAAGGGGGCGTTTGAAAAAAGATTTAGATCATTCAAGCACATGATCATGTAATTCTAAATTGAATTGTGAAACAGAAAGTATAAGCATATGAATTTCATTCTTATCGATTGTATAATTTTTTTTTCTTCATCTCTCATTATCAAAAATTTTGCATATAAAAACCACATAATTATGTATGTCTCGAGAATAAAGTTTAGAGGATTTATGCTGACTTTTTCTTTTTAGCTCCCACTCATTACTCTTTGGCCCCTAGTTGTCCTTAATTTACCGACTTTACGGAGGCGAAAAATGATCTCTGATTTTCAAAAGGTGAAAACTATTTTAATTTACTACCGATTTGCATAAAGCGGAAGAATTACCGACTATTTAAAAGTGGAAATAGTTCCGCCTTTTAAGAAGCGGAACAATTAAAATGTTGAAATCCCAGAAATGCCCATTCGTGAACCCTCCACCTCCCTTTTGTACGTGAATGAACGAATGAGTAATTTTGGTATTATAACAAATTTTTAATGTTTCCGCCTAATGAAAGGCGGAATACTCTATTTTATTTACGACTTTGGAAATGCGGAAAATAATATAATTTGCATAAGGCGAAAATTGTTTTATTTTGTTTTCACCTTGTTTCAAGCGGAAAGAGTAATAAGGGCCAAAGAGAAATGAGTGGGGGCCAAAAAGAAAAAGTTTTTATGCTTAAGCATATAATATAACTATGATGAATTACACATTCACTTATCAACCTATCTATCAAGGGACTAATAAAAAAAAAACTATCTATCAAGTGAAAAAAATGTTTAGTAAATCCAAAATAAAAGTTACTTATTTGTTTTGCAGTGTTGGGATGCATTATGGAGTGAATAACTTCGCCGCAATTCATGAATAGTCTATTATGATTATTACGTCACCAATTTCATTAACAGTCTAGTCTATAATGATGATCACGTCACTAACAATTAATATTGAATATTAATTGGCTTTAAAGTTTTTATGTGGATCGTCATTTTATACTTTTTTTTTTAAATTTTATTTTATCAATTTAGATGTAATATCAAGTTAAAAAAATGTTTAGTGAGACCAAAATAAAAGTTATATATTTGTTGTGCATTGTTGGAATGTACTTCCTCTGGTCCTATTTATAAGACCTTTTTGGGAGTTTTTATTTTTGTTCTATTTATAAGATTCTATTTCAATTTTCAATGGTATTTAATTACTTTTTTCCACAAACACCCTTATTAACTTACACATTTAAAAGTCCCAATAATAATTATAGGGATAATTTTGAAAAAGTATATCAAATTTTCACATTTCCAATGTCACTAACAAGTTTAATTATTTTCCTTGGTGGATGAGAAAAACCTCAAAAGAGTCTTATAAATAGGACCGGATGAAGTATTATAGAGTGGACTATTTCGTCATAATTCACGAATAGTCTATTATGATAAGTACGTCACGAGATTCATCAATAATCTATGATGACGATCACGTCAATAACAATTAATATTGAATATTAACCCACTTTAAAGTTTTTTGATTGATTGTCATTTTATACTTTTTTTTAATATTTTATTTTATCAATTTAGATGTAATATCAAGTTAACAAAAAAAATGTTCAGGGAAACCAAAATAAAAGTTATTTATTTATTGTGTGGTGTTGGGATGCATTGTGAAGTAGACAATTTCGCCGTAATTCATGGATAGTCTATTATGAATTTATGATGAGTATGCCACCAACTGCACCAATAGTCTATGATGATGATCACGTCATTAACAATTAATATTGAATATTAATTGGCTTTAAATTTTATTTATGGATTGTTGTTTTATACTTCTCTGTCCCTATATATATGACCCCTTTGGGAGATTTCACGTCCATTAAGAAAGTGAAATAATTTAGTTAATTGTATTGTAAATGTGAACTTTTGATATGTATTTTCAAAATTACCCCTATTAATATTATTGGGAATCTAATAAGTGTTAAATAAATATGGGTGTTTGTGAAAAAAAGTAATTAATGCTCATTGAAAATTGGTAAAATGTCTTATAAATAGAAACAAAATAAAAGTGTCAAAAGGGTCTTATATTTAGGGACGAAGGGAGTACTTTTTTTTACTTTATCAATTTAGATGTAATATCAAGTTAACAAAAAAAGTTTAGTGAAACCAAAATAAAAGTTACTTATTTGGTTTGTAGTGTTGGGATGCGTTACTGAGTGGACAACTTCATCACAATTCACAAATAGTCTATCATGATGATTACGTCGCCATCTTCACCAATAGTCTACAATGATGATTGCGTCACTAACAATTAAAATGGAATATTAATTGGCTTTAAAGTTTTCGATGGATTGTCGTTTTTTACTTTTTTTAAATTTTATTTTATCAATTTAGATGTAATATCATGTTAACAATAAAAGTTTAGTGAAACCAAAATAGAAGTTACTTATTTGGTTTGTAATGTTGGGATGCGTTATAGAGTGGACAACTTTGGCACAATTCACGAATAGTCTATTATGATGATTACGTCACCAACTTCACCAATAGTCTATAATGATGATCACGTCACTAACAATTAATATTGAATATTATAATTGGCAGTTTTTTGATGGATTGTCGTTTTATACCTTTTTATAATTTTTTTTTATCAATTTAGATGTAATATCAAGTTAACAAAAAATGTTTAGGGAGACCAAAATAAAAGTTATGTATTTGTTGTGTAGTGTTGGGATGTATTATGAAGTGGACAATTTCGGGCGTAATTCACGAATAGTCTATGATGACGATCACGTCACTAACAATTAATATCGAATATTAATTGGCTTTTAATTTTTTTATGGATTGTTGTTTGACACTTTTTTTTAAAAAAAAGAAAATTATAAATTTAAATGTAATATCAAATGAAAAAAATGTTCAGTGAAACTAAAGTAATTCATTTGTTGTGTAATGTTCGGATGCATTATGGAGTGGACGTCATCGTAATTTATGAACGGTATATCATGTTTACGTCACCAACTTCATTACTAGTCTGTAATGATGATCACGTCACTAACAATTAATATTCAATATTAATTGGCTTTAAATTTTTTCAATGGATTGTCGTTTTATACTTTTTTTTATTTTATCAATTTAGATGTAATATCAAGTTTTTTTTTAAAAAAAAATGTTTAGTGAGACCAAAATAGAAGTTATATATTTGTTGTGTATTGTTGTGATGTACTATGGAGTGGAGAATTTTGTCATAATTCACAAATATTCTATCATGATGAGTATGTCACCAACTTCACCAATGATCTATAATGACGATCACGCCACTAACAATTAATATTAAATATTATTTGGCTTTAAATTTTTTCGATGGAGTTTTAGTTATATATATATATATATATTATCAATTTTGATGCAAGAGGTATTTGCTTTAAGGAATAAAATTACATTTTCGGGAATCGTGTTTTAGGAATGATGTTACAAAGATGTTATCATTAGGTATTTTAGAAAACATATTTCGTTTGCATTTGAAATTTTTTTAGAATAATTTAGAAATTTGTTTGATCGATAATACATATTTCTGAAAATACATGATACGATCACTAAAATATCCTTAATATTTAAAATATATTTATTTTTATATTTATATTTTTAAAATTAAACGAAAAAATATTCTTACTATATAAAATATCATATTTTTTCATCATCAAAATACAAAATATGCTACTATTATTAATAATAAATATTATAACTTTTGTAAAAAAAAATTGCAATTGAGCAATCAAATTTCATTTAAGTTTTATGACTATAATGAAGTTTTTTATTTGCTATTTATTGGTTTAGTTATGTAGCTTTATTTCTCACATGTTTTCATATGTTTCCATATATAATGTACACACAAAAAATTTGTAAAAGAATATGAACTCAGGACATGACTATGTGATTGATTAAGACTTGAGAGTATAATGTTTTTAAGGTACTTATTGGAAAAAATTGAAAATAAAAATCCTTAAACGGATTTGATATGACGGTTGTGATTTGCAAGCGCGTGACATGGGCAGCAAGTATTATAAATCCCTAAATCCCTAAATTCAGATCGCGAAGCTTTCTTCTTCTTCTTCGCTTTCATTCATCACAGTGATTGATTACGAAAGATGAAGCTGTTATTGAAATCCTCCTCTTCTTCTTCTTCCAAGTTATCAATCCCTATCAAACCCTTCCTCGACCTCGATTCTTCCAACCACCAACCCCAAATCAACAACCCTTCCAAACACTACCTCACCCAATTCGACCCTTCCCAAACTACCCCCGCCGATGATTCCGTTGCTAAACTCGTTATCCCCCCGTTGCAAAACCAATGGAAACCCCTCAACACCATGAAGAATCCTGAACTACTTCCCACCACCCATCCCAACGACAACGATGGTGAGGATATCACCGTGGAGGAATTTGCGGAGGCGCTGCTTGCGGGGTATGGGTGGTCCAAAGGGATGGGGATCGGAAGAAGGACGAGAGAGGATGTTAAGGTTTGGCAGCCTAAGAGGTGGCCTGGAAGGGAAGGATTTGGTTTTGTTAGCGACGATTGCAGCCGGAACCTGACGAGGAGAAGAATTGGCTTCGATTCGATTTCGAGGAACAAACATTAGGGTTTTCGGTTATTAGCTGAAATTTTGGTTGTGTAGGATTTAATTAGGGCTACAATTTATTGATTGCGAACCTAATTTGATTGTTTAAATGTTTTATTATTTTTGCAGGAGTGGTTTTCGTATATCGAATCAACGGAGAATTTAATTAACAGATAGTTTCGTTGCGATTCCTTTATGGTTAGGTAGCAATAGAGATGCATGCAAAAGGGGAATCATGTTTTTTTTTTTTTTATATCATGATAGTTAAATTGTAAGTATGCTTGTTTAGTTTGGTTATGATTTCGTCGCAACTAATAAAGGCTTGTAGTTGTAGCCATGTTTGTGTAGGTATTTGCTTGCGCGGTTAATATATCCTGTTCAAGTAATGTGCATCTATGTAGATTCTGGCAAGTTCTTAAATGCATCAAACTCAAACTAAGGTATTAATATAGTTTCGATCTCAACCATTAATTTGAATAACTTTTGATAAAATATTTTACAAAAGATGCAAATCAATGATTGAGATTGAAATTGTATGCATGTCTTCATTTGAGTTTGATGCATTTAAGAACTTGTTGTAGATTTCTGGTAAGTAGAATCTACTGTCCTTTTGCATTGCTCTCATACTCGAACAATATGAGTGCTATACGCTTTATTGTTGTTTGGTGTACAATATTCTGTTACTACTTGGTATAAAGTCAGTATTCAGATTTTGAGGTAAACTGATGCGTCCTCCATTGAAGAGACCCTCAGGCTCTGCCGAACTCCTTTTCTCTCTGTTTAGATTATAATCGCTTTCCAAAGAGAAACCGTAATATCTTGTTAATTTAGAAATTGAAAGCTCAACTGCAGATTATTCTATACCCTTACCATTGCTATTTGTATGTCTGTTAGTGCAAAATTCTCTTACAGTGCTTACTTTCCTTGTTTGCAGCATGAAACTCTGAATTATCTTACAGTGTTTACTTTCCTTATATTTCTTGAATTATTATGACAATATTGAACAGAGAGGGAATCCAGATTTCGTATCCTAATTCAGCTTTTGTATATCCTCTGGAAAAATTACAAGGGAGGTTTTGAGAGGGAAATATTAGTTGTGCTACATTAATAGTTCGCTTGGCTGTTTAATGTTTACTACTAATTGGATCGAGTCAAATAGAGTTAAAAAATCAAATAAAGATTTCGAGGTAGGACAGATAATTTTGCATTGGTAATTGAGAGGATGTTAGATATAACCCATCGTTATTCAGAGCAGATAATACGCAATGCAATACCATCATTTTTATGCCTTGCCCTGGTATTTGAGAGGGATTTAGGCATAACACCGTTATTCATCGCTACAAATCTACGGCTTAAAACCAAACTAAGAAACTTTTCAAAATCAAATGAATTGGCTTCAACCAAAATTTCAATCAAGAATGTCTATCAAATTATCTGTGTTTTTTATGATAAAAAATATACTTGCTGGACCAGAATCATCGGTGACATAAATAGCTCTTCATATCAACCTTGCGCAGACAGGGTAAATACAATGATGATGATATGATGATAGATAACTCAAGAATGAATATCCTTTTTCTTAATACAATTATGGTAGTAGTAGTACAGGGTAGGAAGTACCCTAATCCTGGACCCCTAACTGAGCAGGACCACACTCCAGGATATGGGAAGCATGGAGACAGATGCATATGACAACCATATACAAGGGTAGTTGGGTCTCTTAATAACGTCTGCACAGTTAGGAGTCCAAAAAATGTGATCTGGTTCTAGGGGAGCGCTCCGCAAATCACCAGTGAAAATAACGTGAAAAAGTATCAGAAAGAATTCCCCCAACTGGGACTTGATTGCAAAAAGAGTAGTTCTTCAGCTCTTCAAGAATCACGTCGTCAGAGTTGGTGTAGGCACTAGCCAAGCGGAGACTCCTATCACTAGATTGCCTTCAATCCAGCAGCATTCCTTAGCTCCTCACATAATAGAAATGTAATTGTGGTTTGTGGCCCTAATCTTGCAAATATTGCAAAGCCCCTACAAAACATAACTGTATTAACACACAAGAATGTAAAGCAAACAAGACTCACGCAAGAATGACGGACAACAAAAACTTACCCTTTGTAAAGTGCCCTTGGACCCTCTGTAAGCAGGACCTGGAACCACACATGACAAATGCGTTCAATAATAAAGGGAATTATAATGAATGCAGATGTGAAGCTTCTTTTTGTTTGTTGGTAAATAAATCTGACAGTCTTTCTTGAGAAATGTTCTTTAACATAAGAAAGTCTGAAAGAGGCTATGAATTTTCTTAAACAAAATAAATGCAATGATTCATCTTGGACCTCTCGGGTATTACATAAGCTGCCAGCGGACGTTGATTCTCGCTCAACCATCATGTGTATAAACCAAGAATCAAGAAAGTTAGGCCAGTCAAAAGGAAAAGATTTAGTAGCATATAGAATATATGACACAGTATCAAGTCATCAACTACGAACCATTCAAGGTAAGATAACTTCAATCAAACAGATTTTCCAGTATTCCGATATGCTGGCCTCAAGTCAAGAAAGATTTTTCACAGAGCACTGACTGGTATATTAAAGTTATTTTTTTAGGCCAAATATGAGCTACATCGATTAATTTTTTTTGAATATTTTTTGTTGCAACAAGCTACATCCTTTAAACTATACTAAAAATCAAGTAGTATCTTCACCACCTTTTAATGCTTCTTTCCTTGACATTGTTTCAGAATTCAACCAAAAGTTTATAAACAAGATATGAACAATGGTAAAGAAGCAGAAGACAAGTATAAAATAAAAAGGTGGTGCAGGTTTGGGAGATAAGAGAAAAACGAACATTAGTACCTGGTATGCACAATGAAATCCGTTTTTATAGATTCTAGCACCCTTGGATTCTCGTTGCAACATGAGACGGGTTTTAACCATATCCACAGGAGCAGTTATGAGGGTGCTCAGTATGCCTGCAACTGTGCTTGAGCTAAATAAGGTACAAACTACAATTAGTTTTCAGTTGGGATATTTAAAAGAAAATAAGATTATATTTAATAATAGTGCCGATAAAAAAAAAGATTTAATAATAGTGATAAATTTTGAGGCATTCAAAATTTCAAACTAATACAGAGCTGAAGCCAATATGGGTAAAAAAATTTTAAAAAATATTGTTTTAGTTCATCTAATAAAGAAAACTGGTTAGACAACTTTTATAGGAAGATATTTACTTCACTTTATTTCTTTTTCAAGCTTCATCAGTCTTCTTCACTACTCGAAAGCTGTCACCCATGATTTTAGTCAATCTTTTTAGGCTTTAATCATATATTCCATTTACTTTAATTCAGTTTGCATCGAGAAAAATGAGAAGAAATGAAATTAGCAGCAGAACCATACATCAAATGTAGACGAAATCCTTCTTCAAGAGATGTCCACCTGACTAAAATCTGCACAAGGAGAAAGGAAAACAAATGAGAGAATTGACAGTAAAGGCAAAAAATAAATAAGAGGAAGACCCCTAGTTGGTGTTAGTTTCATTTTTATTGATGTTTTGAAAAGATATTACAGAAAAAAGTTAACCTGCTTGGTTTCATCATATGTAGCTAGTTGGGATGCAGTCAAGGCAGCTGCTCTGGCCATAGCAGGCCCCACCCCTTTCCAAAGAGCTTTGGTTCCCTCTTCTGATACAGTCCTACGAAGTTCTGCAATTGGTCCGCTCTTTCTAATGTCTGGATTCATTTGCAAACGCACCTGGTTGCGGGAATATGATTTTGAAGAAAAATAAAAAGAAGAATAAAAAAAATTAAATTAGCAGAAAATGATACAATACCTCACCTTAAGAACTTCAATTGGATTGGTCAGTGCAGTTGCAAAAGCACCAGCAAACATTCCAGAAGCAATTTTAACTAAAACATTTGAGGAGCCAAAAGCAAGATCACAGGCATGCTTAGAAGGTTCATACAAGCCCAAGCGTAGTCCTCCATAAATAACTGACCTTGTTAGTGCAGGTGTCAAACCCAGGTACAAAGACTTTGGTCCTTCATTTTTCACCACACTTAAAAATAATTGTCCCTGAACAAATATGCTTCGCTGATAAACGTTCGATACTAAATATGATGATTAAGGTCTAAAGAGGATAGGTCAAACTCAGCAAACTACCATTCCACTCAAAGGACCTTTCTGACCAACAAGTTGCATTTGTAGCCTTACTTTCAACACATCTGCACAGATTATAGAAACAAGTTACACAGATATAGTACATCTCTACGACACCCATTGATGTCGGCGGCTACTTATCATTTATCAAGTATGGCTACCCAAAAGAATAAAATAAACAACTATTCTGGTCCTCCAAAATACCTATGTCATTGCATTAGTCCTTCAGTAATTAATACATCATTGGTCCTCCGATGCAAGGACTTAACCAGTTTAGTTTTAGGTTATCTCATCAATGTTATATGTTAATTCTGTTGCAAGGCTTGTAACTAACTGGCCTTATCCTCTAATTTAGTTTAGGGCTAATAACCTCAACAAGTTATACTACAAGACATTCAGTGTCTCATTTTCGCCATCAAATCGGATCTTCCATATCGTAAGGTAAACGCTTTTAGTTATTCGCAGTTAAACTCAACCTACAATAATCACTTATCTCCTTCAGATAAATTAAATATAAAAAGAATGTTAGTACTGAACATATGTTAAAGATAATGTTCCCAGAAAAGTAAAATTCAACTTCAGGATCAAAACTGCTTTAATTTCTCTATTGAATCCGCAAACTCACTTAATGAAACGCTTGCAAAATTATGAAAGGAAAAAGAAAAGGGTGTAATAATATAAAAGAGCATGGAGAGGGACCTAGAGGGTGAGTAATAGCAGTAGCAATAGCGACGGAAAGTCCACTTGAACCAAAGTGATTGAAAATGGTGGTAGGGGAAGCTCCCCAATTCTGCTTCTCATTACTCCTTCCTGATACAATTGAAAATTTTCAATGTTACTATTAACACACTCTATAATGCAAAAAATAAAAAATTAAAAAAAAATCATTTAGTATTATTCAACTAGGCTGAAATGGAATCAAACGTAACCTGGAAGTATTGAATTATTATTATTATTGTTAATGGAAGGAGAATTGGAAGCCATTGTAACTTTCTTTCTCGTGAGAACAGACAAGGTCAATAGACCCCCTCTGCTCTTTTGATTTGCGATCCAAAACTAATGGTAGTAGGGAAAAAAAAAAAAAAAAAAAAAAGAGGTGATGAAAGACAGCGGCTGCACCTTCTTCGGGTTCGGGACTGAAGAGAACAATAACTAAATAAAAAAACCAAGCACAGATTCTGTTTTGTTTTGTTTTTTTTTTAAAAAAAAAAAATTTAAAATGTACTTTTAGTCCTTTTTTTAAAGGTTAAATACCAAAATAATCCTTATAAATATTCATCATTTGAAATTGGTCCCTTAAAAAATTTGGTTTTAGTCCCAACATTTAAAACATGTTTTGGTTTTTGTCTATCATGTTAAATGTGAATGGAAAACACTAAAAACATGATGTATTATCACATTTTATGACAAATTAAAAATGAAATTTTTGCAATAATTCTTCGTAATAAAAAGACAATTTCTATTATATGAAAGAACCAATTCAAAAACCACGATGATAAAGGATCAAACCCTAAAAATCTAAATTTGGAGGAACCAAAATAAAGTAACAGAATAAGAACCAAAATTTAACGAAAGAGATCAAAACCAAAACATTTTGTAAATATAAAATCAAAACCTATTTTTTTTTTCAAAAACTAATTTCAAAAGAATTACTAATATTCAAGAGAATCATTTTGATATTTAAGTTTTTTTTTTTTTTTTAAATGTCTTTATGTCTAGGGTAAGCATAATCCACCCCAACTCGTGGATTCAGACTGGTTCAACAGGTTCTAGTGTTTTCGGGTTAACTTAAACTCTTTACTTCCCAGTTCTTATTCGTTGCTCTATTGCTAGGATTTTCACCAGGATCCATTCACATTCCAACACCGATGCCTCGGTACGTCACTTTTACTCTATACCTCAGCACCCGCACCTTCATATTTTCAGTTTTCATCTATTTTGATGCCATCTAATTTCTCTTGTTCTAATTTGCAGTTACTACTGTGACTACTGCGATACCTATCTCACTCACGATTCTGTAAGTTTTTTCTATCTTATTTATAACCTGATTTCGCCGCCTTTCGTATTGCTTGCTTTCGTTGTTTCATGTTCAGCTTAACTTGTCAACTTGCCATTGCTGAATGAATCATGATGCTTTATATCACTAAGTCCGAAGTGTGTGTCTCGCTAATTATGCGAGATTCTCAAGTTTAGCGTAATTTCACGTCGCATCTATTTGCTTATAACTAACTTTATTCGTGTAAATATTGCAGCCATCTGTGAGAAAACAGCATAATGCTGGTTACAAGCACAAGGTATCGTGAAATTTTAATACTTTGCAAAATTAGTGCTCTGCAATTTTCTCGTATTCATGATGTTAATTATCTTATCTGTTTGTGTTGTCAGGCAAATGTGAGGTCCTACTACCAGCAATTCGAAGAACAACAGACCCAAAGTTTAATTGATCAGAGGATCAAAGAACATCTCGGCCAAGCCACGGCGTTTCAGCAGGTTGGTGTTGCTTACAATCATCTAATGGGTCAGAGGCCAACCCTTCCACCTGTTTTGCCCCCACCGAGAATGCCTATTCCCGGAAGTGTACCAGGAAGTCAACCTCTAATGCCAGGGTTCAGACCTCTTTTGCCCAGACCATTGCCTGGTGCACCAGGTATTACTAACATATAACTGCCATCTGTTCTCATTTAGGCATTCAAGTTTTTCTCCGGCTTTATTATCCACTATAATATGACTACGACTGTAGGTGTAGGAATAGGAATGGATGCGCTAGAGAAAAAGTTTATGTAGCTCATATTGTGGGAAAGATAGAATCTTCCCAGAATGTGTGGACGTTGGACAAAACCTGTAGAAGCTCCACTAAGGAGAGTACGTCAGATGGAGGGTAGCCCAATATTTTTTTTAGGTGTAATATGTAACTTTGTATTGCCATTGGAAAAGAATACATCAATTCATTTAACACCCATCCATAATTTTTGGTGCCACATTCTATGAAAGGTTCACCTCATTATAGATAATTTTTGGTGAGAATGGTAAAAGACGACAAACCGGCTATGAATTCTCTATTCTGTGCAAGAATTGCACATCACAATCTCTCAGATTCTTGGGTTTGCACCACACTAGTCTATCCTGCAAATCTTTGAACATATTGAGGACTGGTCTCACATTTTCTTTGAAAATTTGAAAGCATCTCTCAATCCATATACTATGAATTGTATCTGCTATTATGGCAAATAATGACCATCTTTTAACTTTGTTGTGACTATATGCATTGGATGCATAATGTGACCAATTGCCTCTATTCACCTGAAATTCTTTGCAGTCAATCCAATTCAGTAGGGATGTGAGAAGTTCTTTGGACTATGAACAAGAGAAAGAAAAGGTGATCATGCGATTCATGATCAAATTAAGCACAAGACACAATCGGAGTTGTTAATACTGATATTGAATCTTGAGAGCTTGTTCTATGTCAAAAGCCGTTTCTTTAGAGCAAGCCAGCAAAAGAAATCTTCCTTTGGAATGTTAAATCTGCCCTATGCGATTTTAGACCAAGGAAGATTGGTAGCCCAATAGTTAGAAGTTGAGGATAACCAAGAATAACTTTAGACAAAACCAACATGAAGGATTTAGTTTCAAGGGCTCGTTTGGTGGATAAAATAAGAGAGACAAGAAATGATAGTCTGTCATATCCTATTACATAATTTACATGTCTAGAGTTTGGTGACCTAGTACGATAGGACAAGGCTATCTTGTTAGCCTATCCTATCTTGTCCTGTTTACCCTTACACATTAACACCACAATTGCCACCATCACTGCGATATCTTGTCTTCAATTACTGCAATATCTTGTAAATTTTTTTCCTTTGCGATCTATGATACTTTTTCTCTCTATCTTTTCTATTGTAATTTCTTTTCCTTAAATTAGGAAATCCATGTATGTTTTTAATCTGTTTGTTTGGTTAGTATTTTTTGTTTAAACTTCCACCTTGTGCCAAAAGTTCTGGAAAATTGGGTAGCCATGTTTAGGCATTATAAACTAGTTCCTTTATTCAGCATATCTGATGTAAATGGTTTTCAATTGGCGGTTTACAGGATATGCTTCTGCACCTACCATGCTGCCAATGGCACCTCCACCTGGTGCTCCCCAGGTACCAGGTCAAGCAATTACTTTGCCCAGACCACCTACATTGGCTCCCCCACCAACAGTTCCAGGAAGCACTGCAGCACCAGCTTCAAATGGTGCTCCCTCTATGGTATCATCAGCATTGTATCAAGCCAATCCGCAGGCACCAACACCATCTGGAGGTTATGATAGTTACAATGCAAGTGCTCAAGCCCCCGAGGGTAATCACTGATCTGTTCAAATGGTACGATATGTCATATTTAATCTCGTACTTATGCTATTTTTTCCCCATAATTACATTGCCTTATTCTCTGCTATTTTCAGTTTAACTCAGAGAAAGCATGGTGAGCATCCATAGCATTCGAATCAACATGTGTTCCACAGTTTTTCGTGGATAATTCTATCTCGGTTGGAGTCTTATGGCTTAAATTTTTTATGCTCTCCCTGCAATGAGGACTCTTATTATCTAGAGCAATCATAAAATATAATGGTATGTATTGTGTGAAGCAGCTTGAATGCGGGAAAAAAGTTGTTACTTTTTTTGCTCCTGTATGGAAGTATTTTTATGGAAGTCTTAATTGCTTAGAATTTCTGATATAGATTGTTGAAAATTTTAGTATTCAGTTGATTAATTTTAGTTTTACCTAAGCTTTATCATTGATAGACTTAGTTGTCACTCGGGGAAACAATTTTATATCAAGTTCAAGTGTGCGGAATCACTTAAAAGGTTGCATATTGAATCACCTAATTTTATTTTACAGAAGCATATGAATTTGTCCCTTGAAAAGTTCCATCTTTTACAATTTGTTAGTGTTTAAAAGATTTGTCAACAATGTGTTGACGTATCATCGTTAAAAACCCAAAAACGATAATGATTTAAAAAGGTGTTTTACTTGAATTACAGTATTTTTCTTTGAAAAAAGAAGATATGACAGTATGTTCTGATTGAGATTTTCCTCCGGGTTTGAAGGGACTGTGAAGAAGAACTGGCGTGTGCTTGATGAGCTTGATTTCCTGAAAGAGCTGGTACACATTTTCATCTGCCATCTCGAGTTCCTGATTAGCTATGACAATATTCTCTATTTCTCATCATGCCATGGTGCAATCCAGGTTCCCCACCCTGAACCAGATGTGATGCCAGTCATATTAATTCTTTAACAAAAGTGTGCTGCACGCCCAATTCCTACTCACACTATGAACGTCCTGGAATATGTTCTCTATCCAATATATGACTTTATTTCAGACATTTAGATCCTAGTAAACAAAAGAATCAGGAAGATGGGCTTCATTTTCACAAAGGTCTGATATCCTTCTGGTAGTGAGTTTGAATATGATTTTTGGATTTCCAAACCTGTAAAATTGGAACTGAACCTCATTATTAGTGTAAAAAATTTAAAATATCTTTTATTCATTTTTTTTTTCCAATTCGAGGATGCCGGATAGTCGGATACATTTTTTTCAATACCTCTATTTTGAAAAATTAGTGTTTTAGACAAGTGTATTTTTTCGATCGAACTTTGTTGAACAATTTTTTTTATTGAACCTTGTTAAAAAAAGTATATCATAAAAAAATGCATTTTCCAAAATGTTGCGGTCAAAAGGAAAGAATGAACAAATATCAGTGTGGATTTTTGAACATGTCTTTACCAAATCCAACGTACCTATCATCGTCCAAACCTCCATTTAAGATTGGGGAGTAATAAATAGGAAAAAAAAGAGATGAAAATAGGTTTGATATATTTTTAAAGGCAAATGATATAATCATCCAACAAATCTTGCTAACCATATCAAGTTGACATGTATCAGTTGCTTCCTCTGTCCCAAAATATAAGTTATTGGAATTGATTTACATTTAAATTAAGAAAGTTAGTTAATATTATTAGTAGTATTGAAATTGATAACATCTCGTTTATTTTTCAAAATTATTTCTATAATTATCATTGAAACTCTAAAAAATGTTAAGTAAATAAGAATATTTATAGAAAAGAAGTAATTAATGTTATTAAAAATTGAACCAAATGTTTATAAAAAAATTAAAACACTTCCATTGTCTTATGCTTATATTTAGGGGCAGGGGGAGTATAAATTACTTCTGCATTTCCTTATTATTAGTCCTTTTTTGAATTAATTTTTTCCTTTTTATTTTTTATTTTGAGTATTTTAAAAGTGTAATAAATGTTAATTTTCATGTTTATACCTATTAAATAGATTTACGTAAGTTTGAAGAAAATTTAATAATTATAAAAAGAGAAAGAATATAGTGGAAAAAAATACAATTAATATATTGAAATTTTAAACAATAATTATATATTTTTTTTAAAAAAATTGTTTTGTTTAAATTAAACGGAACAATAATAAGCAACAAGTATAGTAGTTGCCGGCTAATTTTGTAAAGATACATTAGTATAATCACAAAGGAAACAAACAAACATCGAATGGGCATTTGGTCTAGTGGTATGATTCTCGCTTAGGGTGCGAGAGGTCCCGAGTTCAATTCTCGGAATGCCCCTTTTATTATTCTCGCGTAGGTTGAGAGATCATCATCAAATTCTCAAATGACAAAATTACCACTGATGAATCTTATTATATATAATCCCATATACCAAGCTCAGCTATGACATTTTTGTCAAGTCTACAATAACTTCCATGTTGAGGCTTGGTTTAAGGTAGGTTTCATTATTCTGCCTTTCAATTTTCTCTCTTTTAGTTTTTTTTTTTTGTTTTTGTTTTTCATAATCTCTCTAATCAACTTTCTCTTACAAGAAATATTTTGATTGAGAATCTGGCTAACAATTTTTTTATTCAAAGATTATTAAAGCATTTAACAATGAAATGACCTACTGTTAATTCCCTTTTCATAATCTCTGATCCTGTGTTGTGTATACTCCTTTGTTCAGTTCTTTGATTATATTATTAGTTCTCAATAATAATACTTGAGCAGTTCAGCTGACTATGTTTCTGGTAATTGACAGACACAGTGAAAATGGATCCTATCCAAGGTCTTTGGTTGCTGAGAGCTTCCACAGGTTTTTGTCTACTAACACTGGCAGGTATGGCAATGTTATTCCCCATATTCATATTTGTCATTGATTTACATTTCCATCCTCTAGTGGCTGGTGATGGTTTTGAATTTGTAATTTTACTTCTCTTTATCATTAACTTTTTTTTATTTTTTATAGGCAAAGTTTTTTTTTTTTTGGTTTTTTTTACTGGGATAGGGGGAGGGAAATTATATCCATCAAATGGTGGCACCCAAGATCGAACCCGGGGCCATGTAGGCTACACCCAGTTGTCTTGATCATTAACTAATAAGTTCAATTTGAAGGCTGTTGATCTTTACATGGTGGGAATTTTTCAATTAATGCATAGCAAGAAGAGACAGACCTACTTGAATAGCTACAAATACAATCCACTATTTGAGCTCTTTTTGCTTGCATTTGATTCGCTTCCTTTGGCATCATGTAATGGATTAGATGTTTTTCAATTTCTCTAGCTCTTTTTCCTTGCATTTGATCTACATCCTTGGGTGCAATGGCTTTAAATTGATTTCCCTTGCACTTATAAGATGTGATTTGCTGAGTGCTTTATTAAATGATGTTGTCTAGACGATCTTTATCATTTAAGCCTTTGATTCACATTTGACTGTGGTGTTCTAGAAAGCTACAAGACAAAGTAGCACTGATCACTGGAGCAGGAAGTGGCCTGGGAAAGGCTACTGCAACTGAATTCATTAATAATGGTGCAAAGGTAATTATTGCTGATATCCAACAACAAATTGGTCAAGATACTGCAAAAGAATTAGGACCAAATGCAACTTTCATAATGTGCGATGTCGCCAAAGAGTCAGACATATCAAGAGCAGTTGATTTTGCCATTTCTCAATACAACAAGCTTGATATCATGTACAATAACGTAGGGATAGTCGGGAGCAGTCCTTCAAGCATTGTGGACTTGGACATGGCATCGTTTGACAAAGTCATGAGTATAAACGTTCGAGGGGTTGTGGCAGGTATCAAGCATGCAGCACGTGTAATGATCCCGCGTGGATCTGGCTCCATTCTATGTACATCTAGTGCTGCTGGAGTGATGGCAGGAATGGGCCCTCACGTGTACTCGGTGTCCAAGTTTGCTATTATAGGCATTGTCAAATCTTTGGCATCAGAGCTGTGCAGCTATGGCATCCGAGTCAACTGCATATCACCTTTTGCCATTCCCACCACCCCTCTTGCCATGAAACATGTCAGACCGATGTATCCACATCTTGATGATCATAAAATTGTGGAAATTCTTAATAATTTGGGTGTCCTAAAGGGAACAAATTGTGAACCCAATGACATTGCTAAAGCAGCACTTTATCTTGCATCTGATGATGCAAAGTATGTCAGTGGACATAATTTGGTTGTGGATGGAGGTTTTACATCTTTTAAGAGTCTTGAGTTCCCTGCACCAGATCAAGTGCGGTAGAATTTATGTACTTTTCACTTTCTATGTAGTCACTCTTTTAAACATATTCAATTGCAAGTCACTTTAACTTTATACTCTTTCTTTAGTGGCGCTTCATATGATCCTTGGAGAAATTTAGTGCATTGACTAAATCATTTTGTATGATTGAGTCTCAGAACATGTCTTACTGATTGAGGTTATGTGCTACATTATTATTAGAATAATGTGAACATCTTTCACATGTCAATTTCTTGATCTGCATAAATTAACCTCTTAGCATTTTGCAACAATTACAACATTAATTTCCTGGTTACAGCAATACATATAATTTGGATTCAAAATCTGTATTCTTCTTGAAATGTCTTATGCCATGACACCTGAATCTTTTAATTCAAGCATTGTATCTTGAAAATTTAACTCCTACTATATTTGAGCAAGCAATATCATTTTTATGTCTACAACAAAATCAAACTTCTTTATCAAGCTTAATGTGCTAGCTGTACTGGCAGTATAAAACTGTGTTTTCACTCTTAGGCGCTTGCATCGGCTTAAAGACTAATGAGGTATTTCTTTCACGAAAATCTTCGGATGTTGACATATATATGATCTTATAAAATTTGAACACTGATGGTTGCAGATGCCAGTGTGGCTGTTCTAATTTCAACTCTTGTTGTAAACAGTCGTGTCCTGAATCCTGATAAATATCCTGTTCTACTGTTACATTGTCTCGTTAACTCAGATTCAGCTATTCATGATTTTGACATGATTAATTGCATATTGCGGGGCCTGTATTACATATTCGAATAGTGTTATGCTCATGCAGCTTGTAATGATGGCCATAGGATTATGTTGTCGCGGCTGCCTGTGTGATAAGGATGGTTCACTGAGAGTCTGATATGGAAGGGGGAGGGAGTGCAGGGGTAAGATAGAATGAGTAATAATTGATGTTCCTAAGAAGGAATGCTAGAGTAGGAGGATGAGAGGGGTAATGAGTATTTCCTAGATGACGACACTGAGTTTCTAGTTGGATAAAACAATGGCGAACTAATCGATTTTAAGAAATACTAGGCACCAAGCCTTAAGTATATATTATAGAATTTGCGCATGAAACGGGTTGAGATGGGTTAGACTTGTCGCTCACCTGGACCTGAATTTTGGTCAGGCCAATATTTGAACCTAAACCTTATCTACAACCCAATCACATTTGGGCTTGATTAAGACCAGGTCTAGATGGGATTGGAACGGTGCCGAGTTGACCTGAAGTTTGGGGGAAACAAAATGATGACAGTGCAGACAAGAATTTGATACCGAGTGTTCTATAAATGCTTCATGAAAGAAAAGGATCTTGCATTCTTTGGTAGTATACTAATACTAGTATGACTGTATGAGCCTATGAGGTACCTGAATCTCCCATTCATCATTATGAGCCTATGATATAATCTTTGAGCAGCACCAAGATTTAATGATTTTTTTTGTAAGGATATTTAAGAAAAAATGGTGCTGAAATTGAAGAATTGGATATTAAGGTTTAGATCATGAGTGTTACTCCATCCGTCCCATTATCTTGGTAAAAAAAAAAAGCAAAAAATTTTGTCCCATATTAAAGTAAAAAAAAAAAATAAATGAAAAAATCTTAAAGATTGTATATTGTATTGATTGATAAGTAAATAAGGAAAACACATTTAAAGATTTTTTTTGAAACAATATTACAATATGTATTAATTGTAATGATATGAAAATTTGTGTAATATCAATTTGTAATTAATGAATGAATTATGCATTATATTAAATATGTACTCTCTTATTTTCATTAATTTGTTTGACTTTTACCAAGATAATGAGACAAAGACACAAAGTAATAAAATTTCCCGAATCTTTCGATCTTATTGCCTAACCAAAGGAAAAGTAAAAGCCGAATTGTGTTAGCTTTGAAAGGTAAAAGGTAATCCATCTCTTCTATTTGACAACATCTTACTCGATTTACCTTTTAGTAAAAGGTTAAATTAGCAACGAGCTGTGACATACTTGAATCGGGACTTTGTCCTCGGTCCGTAAGGATACGAGTTCGAATCTCACCTCGGCTGTATGAGTCTGTCGCTCCTTCGGGAGTTATTGACCTCCTCCGGGTAGTTTGCAGGCTATGACCTGAAGGCGGGTTGCCCATCAGAATCGTCAATGTGCGAAATGACAGTGGGATTTCCCTCGTAAATCAAAAAAAAAAAAAGTTAAATTACGGTGAGATAAGTTCCATGAATCCCTATAAATTCATGTTACTGTAACATTTTAGGCCAATTAATTGTTAGTCTGTAAGAACTTCAGGACAGAGGCCAACAAGTTTTCAATCATTCGTAGATTACAAAGTATACTAGATGTGGGTACAAGTATTTGACAGAGACAATAATATCTAATAAAAAGTCATCTATCTTATTGACAGGTAGCAATCAAATAATACTTTTAGGCCAACATGTTTTCAATTATTCTTGTATTACAAAGTAATGAAAGAAGAGTTGTAGATTACAAACCTCACCTTATATCCCCAAACCCCAATTTTAAAAGGGAAATTACCACAATGTTTTAATTAAAAAAAACTAGAATATAAACCCCTTTTTTTATCTCCAAACCCCAAAACCCTTTTCACCTTCCTAAAATTATCCATAAACCCCAAACCCCTTTTTTCATATATCCTATTATAGAAACTTCCTACTCCTTATTTTCTTCAAAAAAAAAAACCTCTTCCTCTCCCTTTTATCACTCAACCTCTCTCTCTCTCCCTTCTTCAAAAGTAATAGTTTTTTGGCATCTACTTTCATCAACATCGAGTTTTTGGTGCATCACTGGAGTAGTGTTCGTGTTGGCGATTGTCTTGCCACTAAAATACTTTTTTTTTTTAAAACTAGACGTACGTTTTCCGACTGTCCAGTCTCGGAAAACCAAATTCCAACTCGAGACTCTCGGAAATCATATACACAAAGTCAAATTATATTTTCCGAGATATGTGGGTCGGAAATTAAGCATGATTTCCGAGAGTCCCGAGTCGGAATTTGGTTTTCCGAGACTGGACAGTCGGAAAACGTACGTCCAGTTTTTTTTTTTTTTTAAAACGTACCTTAGTGACAACGCAATCGCCAACACGAACACTACTCCAGTGATGCACCAAAAACTCGATGTTGATGAAAGTGGATGTCAAAAAACTATTACTTTTGGAGGAGGGAGAGAGAGAGGTTGAGTGATAAGGGGTTTTTTTGGAGAGGTTTTTTTTTTTTTTTGAGAAAATAAGGAGTAGGAAGTTTCTATAATAGGATATATGAAAAAAGGGGTTTGGGGTTTATGGATAATTTTAGGAAGGTGAAAAGAGTTTTGGGGTTTGGGGATAAAAAAATGGGTTTGTATTCTAGTTTTTTTTTTATTAAGGCATTATGGTAATTTCACTTTTAAAATTGGGGTTTGTAATCTACAACTCATCAAAAAACACTACGAGGCCAACAAGTTTTCAATTATTTTTTTTTTATGGAAAAACGAAACTACAGCCCAACTGCAAAAAGATTACTCCCTCCGGTTTTATCTTTAAGAAAAAATAATAATAATTTTACATGTATTAAAAAAATTAGTTGAATGCATTTAATTTTCTCAAATTCATAAAAAAAATTGGCTCCTTTACGAAATTTGCTTTGGGAATGAAACAAAAATTAAATGTTACAACCACTTTGTAAGTATATTTTAAGAATGGTTATATTCGGAATAGAAAACTAGTTAATTTTTCCTTATATTTTTGATAATATACACCGGTGCAATATTTAAATTTCATAAAAAACCACTTAAATAAATTGTTGGTTTATATACCAACCGGTGCATATAAGTGTTGACCTTGTTATAATTAGATCCAATATTTTATTTGACCTTTTCTTTTCACACCCCCATTTTTCTCTCCACCCTCCATTTTTTCCGCCTCACATGAAGTGGAAGTGTAAATTTATTGGTCTCAAGAGGCGGAAAGGGTGAAAAAAAGCACTTCCGCCTCATGTGAGGCGGAAAAAATGGGGGATATGAAAAGAAAAGGTCATTTTATTTTACTTTTTTGTGTTTTGGTCCTTGCATTTTTGTTTCGCATTGATTTTGGTCTCCGCCTTTAACTATATGATGAAAAATGCTAAAATGACTTACCAGGATATGGACCAAAACATACCTATGCTAACAATATAAGGATAAAACCTCCGAACATTGAAAATACGAGGATCAAAATCAAAATTAAATTTGCATTATCCTTAACCACTTAAACGAGTGAAATGATCAAATTACTGGTGAAGAATCTTATGATAAGATCCCTCACCAAGCTGAAAGCATATCACATTCTCTCCCTGTGTGTCTGTTTTTTTATAGTCTAAAATAACCTCCTCTCGCTGATTTTTTTTTGGCAGAGAATCATGTTAAGAATTGGTTTGAGGTTAGTTTCACTTTTTTTTTCTGCCTTCCATTTTCTCTGTTTTTTTATTTTTTTATTTTGTTGGGGTTTGGGACTACACTTGGGTGCAAAGATTATATGAAATGAAAGAATTAAGGATGAAATGACTTACTGTTAATTTCCTTTTCATAATCCCTGATCATGTGTATTATTCTCTTTTCATTTATTTGATTATTTCTGATTTCTCAATAATACTTTGGCAGTAGTTCAACTCACTATGTTTCTGGTATTTGTCAGATATTGTGAAAATGGTTACTATTCAAGGTCCTTGGTCTCTGAGAGCTTCCGCAGGTTTTTGTCTACAGACACTGCCCGGTATGACAGTTATTATTCACGATCATGTTTGAATTTGGTTTAAATTTCTATAATCTAATTATGGTTTTGAATTGCGGCTGTAATTATAGTTACTGTACAGTAAATTGCGAGCGTAATATTGTGACTCAATAATGTTGTCAATCACAAGTCAAAATCATGTCTTTACTTATTCATTGGGAGGCTGCTGTTATTATTATGATATGATGATGCAAACTTCCAAACACAAATCATTTTGGCTAGTTAGTTGAAGAATTAGAAGATGGAGTATTGTGATAATTTATTTTTGGTGTGTGAATTCTCTTAAAAGATACACTAGGCATATAGGATATAAATCATATAATATGCCAAGAGGATAGTACTATCCTATGTTGCTGGGTCACTAAACTCAGGATAGTAACTGGATATGATAGACTATCTTATTCTATCTTTCTTATCTTGTTCACCAAATGTGTCCTAATAGTTGAAGAGACCTAGCTAAACGAATGGCATAAAAACCACGACTTGAGCTCTTTTGCTTGCACATGATATACTTCCTTGCATATGGTCTACATGCTTAGATACAATGGCTTAAAATTGATTGCCCCTTGTACTTATACTATACGGATTTGATGTCTACATTTACAAATCAAGTTAGTTGTCTCTAGATTTTTTTCATTTAGGCCTTTAATTGGCCTTTGATTGTGGTGTTCCTACCTACTTCCTAGGAAGCTGCAAGACAAAGTAGCACTAATCACTGGGGCAGCAACTGGCATAGGAAAGGCCACAGCAACAGAATTCATTAATAATGGTGCAAAGGTAATTATTGCCGATATCCAACAAGAAATTGGCCAAGACACTGCAAAAGAACTAGGACCCAATGCTACTTTCATAACGTGTGATGTCAGCAAAGAGTCGGATATATCAAGAGCTGTTGATTTTGCCATTTCTGAATACAACCAGCTAGATATCATGTACAATAATGCAGGGATAGCCTGCAGTACCCCTCCAAGCATTGTGGACCTAGACCTTGCATTGTATGACAGAGCAATGAGTATCAATGTTCGAGGGGTTGTGGCAGGTATCAAGCATGCGGCGCGTGTGATGATCCCGCGTGGATCTGGCTCCATTCTATGTACATCTAGTGTCACTGGAGTGATGGGAGGGATGGCCCCTCACACCTACTCAGTGTCCAAGTTTGCTGTTATAGGCATTGTTAAATCCCTGGCTTCAGAGCTGTGCAGGCATGGAATCCGAGTCAATTGCATATCACCTTTTGCCATTCCAACTCCTATTACTATGAAAGAGATGAGTCGGTTCTATCCACATCTTGATTCTCATAAAATTGTGGAAATTGCGCATAAAGCTGGTGTCCTTAAGGGAGCAAATTGTGAAGCCAGTGATATTGCTAATGCAGCACTTTATCTTGCATCTGATGATGCAAAGTATGTTAGTGGCCAGAATTTGGTTGTGGATGGAGGCTTTACATCCTTTAAGAATTTTGAGTTTCCTGCACTAGAAGTGCAATAAACTTTGTACAATTTATTTATTTTTTTGATCGGCACTTTGTACAATTTATAATTGGAAATTATAGAGTGAACTGTGATCTAAAACACCAAACTTTCACTTTCTAATAAGTAATTACTCTTTTAAACATATTATTCATGCATGGTATGAATATTGAATATAGAATGGAAAGGACTGATAGTTAGAGTGATAGGACTACATATCATAAGTTTGATTGCAGACTTAGCTTGCAGGACAACTGCGAAAATATTCTCTTCATGAAGTTGGATGGACTGACTACTGTATAAAAGCTACTGATCACTCATAATATTTACCTTAAATGCTATGCAGCAGGTCTACAAATAGATGATTACAAATTATTCCATATCCCATATTTTAAAAAGATAATATTACAAAAAAAAAAAAATAATAATAATAAATAAAACACAATTGAAAGAGTACTTGATTCTTCTATAATTTGCCCAAAAACCTTTCAAAACCCAAATCGTTTTTTTTAAGCATGATGTTAGGATTTGATCCCTGCCATAGATATGAAAAGACTTTGTTGATAAAAACAAAACTTTCTACGGTAATCTCTATGTAAATATACTGCATACACTTTAGTGATCTCTAAGTCGACCTACAAAACCTCCCATACCTATGACAAACCAAGCCGGAGCAGGTCAGGATAAGATTTTATAAAAAGCCTATTTAGTTTAAATAGACCATACTTAGGCTTTTCTTAAGGCCTATAAAGCCTAATAGGCTGGCCTATATAATTTTTTTTATATACTTAAATCTTAATGATATATTTAATGTGTCTATATCAATTTTTAACATATGATATTAAAATTTTGCGGCCTGTATAAAAGCATATTTGTTGAATTATTCAGAAATTTTGTAGTATGATAAGCATTTACACATTTATTACATGAAGTTTAGAATCATGTATTACAATTTTTTAGGCCTATTAGATGTATGCTAACCTATTTTTAAAAGTTTACAATAGGTTTGTTTGACTACTAACCCATTAGAAAAACTTATCACTACATTTGTCCCTAAATATAAAGACCTCTTGACACTTTTATTTTGTCCCTATTTATAAAGTCTCATACCAATTTTTCAAAGATCATTAATTACTTTTTTCCACAAACACCCCTATTTATTTAACACTTTTTAGATTCTCAATAATATTAATTGGGGTAATTTTGAAATTACATATCAAAAGTTCACATTTTCAATACAATTAACTAAATTATTCCACTTTCTTAATGGACGTGAAATCTCCCAAAGAGGCTTTATATTTAGGGACGGAGGTAGTATTATATAGTAGAGTTTTAATAGGTTAATAAGCCTTAGATCAGTTTTAAGAAGAAAAAAAATTTGCCCATAACAATTAAATAAATTGGGTTTAGGACTAAAAATTAGACTCGTTGATGAAATATGCCGGACTTATCTATCAACAAACCTATTTTCACCCCTAATTGAGCTATTAGAACTCAAAAAGGTGATATAATAAATTGGAGTATGTTTGGAATAAAAATATAAATGAGTATTAAATTTATAAAAAAAACATAATTTATGGGGATAAAACAAAGCATCTAAAAAACATAACTTAAGTGATGGAGGAGTAGCAATCACTACTATCGGATCTCTCTCTGTTTTTTTTTTTTAACGAAAGTCTAATCATTTGAACATAAAATGTTTTAAATTTATAATTATTTCATTTGATTTAGTATGATGAGAAATTTTAAGATGCTTCGAGCAAATAACATGTACATGCATTCTTTTAAAAAAAATTTAAATGCATATTTATTCATAACATTTTTTAATATAGATTTTTAATGCAAATTTATTAAAATATGTCAATTTGTTATACAAATTTACTTAATATAATTTTTTTTATTTATGTCAAAAAACATATAATAAAAAAAAACAAATCCAAATAACAAAAACATGCACATAAAAAAACACAAAAAACCAAAAATATTTTTTTAATATATTAAATTTAAAATAAAAAAATTAAAAAAAAAACCCAAAACCGGTGTACCAATGATCGGTTCATACAAGCATCACCCTGGTATGAGTGATAAACTTTAATGATCACCGGTAAACTCCAAATCATCATCCTCTTGCAAATTCCAAATCAAGTCCATGTCTGTTATGGACCAGAAGTAGACCTGTACTTCGGTAAACCGAATTATCTGTAAGGTTTGGTCCAGTTAGGATCTTTGACTTCATGAAACCGGTTAATTATTATTAGAAGCTCTTTAAGGGCCCTAGTCTTAAGCAAATCGGCTTACCGGCATAAAGGCCTTTCTTAAGGGCCCATGACGCCTATAAACCGGATTACCGGAGTGAGTGGCCCAATAAGAGCCCAAATCCTCTCCTCCTCCCAATTGACAAAGAAGAAGGCTTCTTGCTGGCAAAACTTGGGATTCCTTACCTCGCAAAACCGGTTTAACGGTTACTCTTCTGACAAGGCCATTAAGCCTGAATTCCTTGGATTCCACTATCATGATGAGCAGCAACTCTCCAATAATGACCCCTTTTTACTCCTGCCATTATCACTTGCCGTTAGCAGTAATTCGGCCACTCCATCGATGAGGAGGGAAACCCAAACGGTAAGGGTATCAGCTTATATAAGCAGGCAGAGGGTAACCAGGTATGCATCCTTCAATCTCACACAAACACACACACACCACCCCAAACAAACGACAACAGAGCTGGTATCCTGGTAATCAGGGTGCCACTCCTCAGTCTAAAAGCAATAGTGGAAGACTTGGACAGATGCTAAACCGCTTAGTTCAAGTACCAAGTTTTCTACGACAGAACATTGGCGACCACAGTGGGAGCGAGAAACCTATTCCCACCACTTTTGTGAACAAGATGGATAACTGGTCACAGGGAGAACGAATCGAACCCAGCCACCATAGTGTCGGAGATCTGAGAAACCGATTGAATGAAGGAAAAACTCCCACCCAGCAGAAAGATCTAAGGGAGCACCTGAGTGAAGGTAGGAGACGAATGGAAGAAGAACGATCCAAGCATGATAGTCCCCCTCGTACTGATCAGGAAAAATCGCGGCAGAGGCAATCCTTTAAGGATGACAGCCCTCCGCATTCTGAACATGAGAGCAGAGGATCATCGGATGGACGTTCGCAAAGAAAGATGAACTTAGAAACAGAATTGGCGCGCCTCCGGAAGCGTTTGGACGCGCAAGATAAGTTGATGAAAGAGTTGAAAAAAGGAACGACATTCGGCACACCAGAAATGGAGGAGGACCTCATAAGGGATGAGGAACCGGAAGAAAGAGATCATCCATTTTCCGATCAGATTATGAACTTTCCGATGCCTGAGAATCTCAAGGCTCCAACTAATGTAGATTCTTACTTTGGAAATTCAGACCCTCAGGAGCACATAGACAGTTTCTTGGTAGCAATGTCCTGTCATGGGGCTAAAGATGCGTATAAATGTCGCACTTTTCCCTTGACTCTGAAAAAGGCAGCATTGCGGTGGTACTCTAAACTGGAACCCAATTCTATCAGGTGCTGGAAGGATTTGGCTGCCAAATTCCTGGGCCATTTCACTACCAGCAAGGCTCAGCCAAAATCCGAACATCACCTGTCGCAAATTAAGCAAGGAAAAGATGAGTCACTAAGGGATTTCCTAACCCGGTTCAATTCTGAATACTTGTCGATCAGTGACATTGAAGCATCCGTGGCCCTTAACTTGTTGATGAGAGACCTGAAACCCGGGGAGTTTACTGATCATTTGGTCATGCACAGAATTAGAACCATGGATGAAGTGATGGAGAGAGCAGAAAAGTATATCAATTTAGAAGAATATCAAAAGGCCCAGGATAACTATGTCATTGGAGGAACAGGAAAGAAGAAGGAGGCGTTTTTTCCAAAGGGATCAGGAAAAGGTAATCGCGAAGGAGAAAGGACTGGAAGAGGAGATCCAAGGGGAAGGAAGCCAGAGAGCAGATATGATGAGTACACGCCCTTGAACACTCCAAGGTCTCAAATCCTTAGAGAAGTTATGAATGCAGAACTGATGGAAGTGGACAGACCTCCCCCGCTAAGAAGACCACCCACCAAGGAGAATCAGCGTAAAAGATGCAGTTGGCATGGTGGATATGGCCATACGGATGAGGAATGTGTCCAGCTTAGAGACGCATTGGAAACACTGATAAGAAGGGGGAGGCTGAAAAGGTATGTCCAGTCTCCGGGAGGATTATCTAACGAACGCAACTCTGGAAGGAGAGCCAGAAGCCCAATAAGGAGGAGAACCAGGAGTTCCGTACGGAGGAGAACCCGATCACCAGCAAAAAGGGATAGAACTCCCAGACATACCAGGCAGTCCCCCGACAAAAAAGAAGGTAACAGTGGTAATAGTAATGAAGATTTAGAACTAATATCTACGATTGCAGGAGGATTTTCAGGTGAAAACGATTCTATAACGTCTCAAAAGCGACAGCTGAAACTTGCAACAATGGCTGTCGCCTCCTCCAGCAGGCAAAAAGTGTCTCATCCTCCCATTATGTTCACTGAAGCAGACCTGGAGGGAGTCATTCCCCATCATAATGACCCACTGGTGATAACAGGAATAATTGATAGGTTCAAAGTTTGCAGAATGATGGTAGATCAAGGGAGTTCTTCCGACATCATGTTTTCCAAGCTCTTTGACCGTTTGAAGTTGAAGCCTCAAGATCTACGTCCATGCCAAAAGGAGTTAATTGGTTTTACTGGAGACACCATCAGACCAAGAGGGTATATTGACATCAGGCTGAAATTGGGAACACCCCCTCGATGTCGGACTGAAAAGATATCTTTTGCGGTGGTAGATTGCCCATCAGCGTATAACGCGATTCTAGGACGCCCCACCCTAAAAGCATTCCAGGCGGTCGCTTCCCCTCTTCACATGGCAATGAAGTTCCCAGGAGAGAAGGGTGCGGTTATTACAGTATGGGCGGATCAGATGCAGGCGAAAACCTGCTATATTGCTAGCTTGAAGGCCACTAAAGAAAATGCAAAGAAACAGATGCAGATAAAGAAAGGCAAAGCCCCGTTTCCTCTTCTGGTGTGATGATGGTAGATTTAGACATGAGAGAAGACATTAAAAAAGAACGTCCCAAGCCTGAAGGAGAGTTGGAAAAAGTTCAGATAGGTGAAACACCAGATCACTGGACGCAGGTAGGAAAAGATTTGCCAAAAGAAGAGAAGGAGAAGCTGATCACTTTGTTAAGGGAGAACAGAGACCTGTTTGCATGGACAGCTGCTGACATGCCTGGTTTGGATCCGGAATTTATATGCCACCGTCTGTCTATAGATCCTACATTTAGACCAGTGGCTCAGCGCAGGAGGAAGATGGGTGCTGAACGACAGAAAGTCATCGCTTCAAGCGTGGGGGAGCTTTTACAGGCCGGTTTCATTCGTGAAGTCCCTTACACTACATGGCTAGCAAATGTGGTCTTGGTGAGAAAAGCTAATGGAAAATGGCGCATGTGCGTCGATTATACAGATCTTAACAAAACATGCCCCAAAGATACCTACCCACTTCCCAATATTGACAAACTTGTAGACAGCTCAGCTGGTTACCAGCTACTCTCCTTTCTAGACGCTTATTCTGGTTATAATCAAATTCCAATGTTTGAAGACGATCAGGAGAAAACGGCTTTCATGACCGATAGGGCAGCCTATTGCTACACTGTAATGCCCTTCGGTTTGAAAAATGCAGGTGCCACTTACCAAAGAATGATGGACAAAGTTTTCGCTGGACTGATAGGTCCTACTTTGGAGGTTTACGTGGATGACATGATTGTCAAGTCCATGATACAGGAGAACCACAAACAAGATCTAGAAGCGGTCCTTGCCAAGGTACGTAAACACAATATGCGGCTTAATCCACTAAAGTGTGCATTTGATGTCACGGCAGGAAAGTTTTTAGGTTTTATGCTCACCAACAGAGGGATAGAGGCTAACCCATAAAAATGCGAGGCAATCACTCGTATGAGGAGCCCAAGTTCAGTCAAGGAAGTTCAACAGCTTACAGGTCGTATTGCTGCATTAACAAGGTTCCTATCCAAATCTGCTTACAAGTCGCTTCCCCTGTTCAAGTTACTAAAGAAGGATAAGGAGTTTAAGTGGTCTGGAGAATGTGAGGCTGCTTTCCAGGAGCTCAAGCATTACCTTTCAAACCCTCCAATCCTCAGTAAACCCGAATCAGGTGAAACATTGTATTTGTATTTATCTGTTAATGATGAGGCTGTAAGTGCTGTGTTGGTCAGGGAAACAGAAGAGGGACAAAAACCTGTATATTTCGTAAGCAAAGTATTATAGGAAGCTGAAAAGAGATATCAGAAGGTGGAGAAGATGGCGTTCGCATTAGTCGTCACTGCTAGACGTTTAAGACAGTATTTCCAGTGTCACCCAGTGATAGTACGAACTGATCAACCCATCCGGCAAATACTACAAAAGCCTGATTTGGCAGGTCGCATGATCGCCTGGTCAGTGGAACTTTCTGAGTATGGGATCAACTATGAAGCGAGGACAGCAATAAAATCACAAGTACTGGCAGATTTTGTAGCAGAGTTGACGCCGAAGGCAGACCCTAAAAGCTGGACTCTCTTTGTGGACGGATCTTCTAACCCCTCTAGAGGAGGAGCTGGAATCATTCTGGAGAATGCTCAAGGTATTTCCATTGAATACTCTCTTAGATTTGATTTTCAAACGTCTAATAACCAAGCCGAGTATGAGGCATGCCTTGCTGGCATGACTATGGCCAAAGATCTAGGAGCCCGCTCTATTCTCCTGTACAGTGACTCTCAACTGGTGATATCCCAAATAAAAGGAAATTTTCAAGCAAAAGAGCCTCTGCTGCAGCAATACCTCATGAAATGCAAACAACTGGCAGAAACGTTTGAGGAAGCAGATTTTGAACACATTCCAAGGGAGCAGAATTCTCGTGCTGACATCTTATCAAAATTGGCAAGTACCAAAAAACCAGGGAATTACAGATCAGTGGTGCAACAAACTATATTCCACCCTAGTGCGACACTAGCAGTGGAAGATGAAGACTCGTGGGCCTCCCCTATTTTGGCATATTTGCTCAATGGAACGCTTCCAGCAGAAGAAGAGGCATCCAGAAAGGTACGGAGAATGGCCCCTCACTTTATTATTCAGGATGGATTGTTGTACAGAAGAGGGTTTTCCTCGCCCCTACTTCGATGCTTGACCAGCAAAGAGGCAGAAGCAGCCATGAAGGAAATACATGAGGGAAGATGCAGCCATCACCTAGGGGGAAGGAGTTTGGCAAGAAAAATCTTAAGAGCCGGATTTTATTGGCCAACGATACAGCTGGATTCCATGAATCACGTCAAAAAATGTGACAAGTGTCAAAAGCATGCAGATGTCCACTTGGCCCCTCCGGAAGAGTTACACTCGATTGCTGCTCCATGGCCGTTTTATCAATGGGGAATGGACCTATTAGGCCCTTTTCCACAAGCCGCCGGTCAAGTGACGCACCTAATTGTAGCAGTAGATTATTTTACCAAGTGGATCGAAGCCAAAGCAGTGGCCACCACCACTTCAACCCAAATCCAGAAATTCCTAAGCAATCAGATAATTCCACGTTTTGGCATTCCTAAAGTAATTGTCACTGATAACGGCCGCCAGTTTATCAGCGAAGCCTTTCAAAATTTCCTCCGTGAGTTGGGAATCAAACAAAGATTATCCTCTGTGGAACATCCACAGACCAATGGACAGGCAGAGGCGGCAAATAGATGCATCTTAAGAGGTTTAAAAAGGAAGCTAGAGGACAGTAAAGGCAAGTGGGTGGAAATCATAGAGCTCATGCTGTGGTCATACAGAACCACCCCTCACTCTGCTACTGGAGAAACTCCTTTTAAATTAACCTATGGAAGTGAAGCTATGATCCCGTTAGAAATAGGATCTACCAACTTGAGGTCAAGATATTTTGACCCTGACACAAATGTAAAACTTCTGAGGGAGAATCTTGATCTTTTGCAGGAATCCAGGGAGATGGCCATTATTCGCATGGCAACAATCCAGCAACAATCAGCCAAGCAGTACAACTTGAAGGTCGTCCGCCGGTCGTTCAAAGAATGGGACCTGGTCCTAAGAAGATCAGAGGTGCATGGAAAAGAGCCAACACATGGGAAGTTGGCTGCCAATTGGGAAGGTCCGTATCGGATCCGCGCAAAGACAGATAATGGAGCTTACTTTCTGGAAACAATAACTGGAAACAAGATCAAGAACCCATGGAATGCGGCAAAGCTCCGAATTTATTACAGTTAAAAATCCCCTAGAGTGGAGAAAGCGACTTTTAGGACATGTTTCTTTGAATAAAGCTTACTAAGTCATTTCTTTTCAATAAGGCCTTTGTGCCATTGTTATTAGCAGAATAAAGTCTTTCTCCTGTACAAGTTTTTCTTTGCATTAATCAAAAATTTCAGATAAATTACTCTATCTTTCGATTTTCAATTATTCGAGCACACTAAACCGGATTTTCAGTTTGGAAGTGCATTATGACCTTTCTACAATCCATGAAATGGGTTAACTACTCATATAACACATCAATTCGGATTTATGATTTGATAGTGTTTTCTACGATCTAACATCCATGAATGGATTCAACAGATCGTTAAGCTGCAAATTGGTCTATTAGTTTGAACATCCAGTTACATGATTTCATTACGTCCACAAACCGGTTAAATTTCTTTACATTAACAAATCGGTTTATCAGCTGATAACTATGAATGTTCGGTTTTATGGATTAATCACGTCCACTGATTGTTTCATTTACTTCACATCACAAATCGGGTTATCTAACCTATTAGAATGATTGGTTTCATGGTTTAATTATGCCACAAACCAAAAATCCTATAATTCCTAGACCGGTTTACCTGTTTTGAAAGGTATTCAATCGTATAAAGATCCAACTTAGAGTACACCACTTGTATGGCTAGCCACCTTACAAGGAGTGAAATGGGTTAGATGTTTTAAAAATATTAGACACCACCCATGTACTGTTAGTAAGACTACTTTCGGATTCTATAAGAGTCCGATAAGGTTAAGAGAATTTCATTCGCTGGCTAGAATAGAAAATTCTTAAAGTCTACTAAGTATGGATATAATTTGGAAACAAGACATTATAGAACAAAAGCAAACTTTTCAGATTACAACTAGACTTGCTGGAAACAAAGGAAAAAGGTAATCAAAGAGAATAAGTTAAAAAGTATAAAACAGATAAAGCAGCAAGAAGTCAGCAATGAGCCCCTATGGAGTGGCCTCATCATCATCATCATCGGCCTCTTCTCCTCCGGTTGCCAAGAAATCGGGACAACCGGGGTCAGCTAAATCCACAGGCACCCTACTTCCATCAGGAAGATAGCTATATAGCACCCCATCTTCAACACGATGAAGGTAATGCATCCCTTTGGCTGAGAAAGTAGGATTCAGATAGTTAGCTTGATCGACAGCATTCATGAAGGAAGATTGAACTGAATCTATCCACTTCCCCTTGTACATGTCCCTTTCCGACTCCATGTCCCTCAATACATCCCTCAAAGTGGTGAGAGCAGCATTATGGGCTTCATTCATTTCAGTAATCTTGGAGTTCAACTTCCTAGTATATTCCTCCTCAGCTTGAGACAACTCCTGTTTGGCCTTGTTAAATTTGGCAGTCTCTGAAGCAAGTTGCTGAACCAATTCTGCTTCTCTTTTAACATGATCAGCTAGGTCTACAGCATCTTGTCCAACAAACAGGACCTTTTCAGCATTTTCGACAAGAAATTGGATAGTTGAGGCAGCCTTAACTTGTTCCCTTTTTAGGGATTTCAGCAGAGCAACGAATTCCCTTCTGCTCATATTGCCTAATTGTTGGGAAGTGGAATCAGTGAGAAGCATCCGATCGAAGCTCTCGGATAAATCATCAGGCCAAAGAGAAGAGCTTCCACCCAGTGGATTAGCCGAACTACCGGCTTCTGGATGAGAAGGACTGTCGTTTCTCCTTCGTTTGGTAGTACCAGCAGGACCAGTTCCCGTAACCTCCACAGCTGCTGATGAAGAAGGAGGTCGTGGAACAGTAGATTTGCTGACTCGGGAACGCAGGTTGCGAGGAGCATTTCCAAGAGCGGCTGCAAGCGCTGCCAAATCGGAGGGAGAAGCCATTTCAGCTGCATAAAAATCGTGTCAGAAATAGGAAGAGAGGAAAAAACGGAGTACAAAATATTTCAAATTAATAAACCAAAAAATTCCTACCAAAAGTTGTTTGTAAACTGCCAGGGGAAGAGTCCACAATAGACTTTGTGCTTATGTGTCCAAAGCGATCACAGAAGGAAATAAGGAAAGAAACAGTGGACCTCTCTAAATCGGTTAACCGGTTTTCAGGAGTTGCAAATAACTTAGCTGCAATAAGAGAATTACGAGGTGACCAGAAGAGAGGGAAATAAGGATTTCCCCCGTGATCAAACATGAAGGGCCAAACGTCCTGTGCTCCAGTTATTTTAAAATATGTGTCTTTAAAATTCTTCCACGTCTCAGAATAAGATTCAAACACCCTTCTTCCATTACGGGATTTGAGTGTGACCCAAGCCCATTTTCCCTTCACTTTGCTGGATTGGGAGGGACCAAAAATGTAAAAAAAGACAGGAATTGTGCATTGAAGGTTAAAATGGTTGCAGAAAAGCTGAAAGGCTCTAAGATAGCACCAACCGTTCGGGTGAAGTTGAGAAGGTGCAATCTCTAAATGAGTAAGAACTTGGTTTTCAAAATCGGTGAAAGGGATTCTTACGCCACATACGTCAAACAAAACACAATACATAAAGAAAAAATTTTCATCAGTATCACCTACTGTACATATCCGGTCTTGGTTATTAGGAGCTTCCACAGCATAAAAGTTGGGAGTGAAACCGGGCCTTACCAAATTGGCGTGGAGGTGGTAAGAACGAAGTTTGGCCAAATCTACAAGTTTAGAAGGTCTACCTAAAGCATCTAAGTCTATCCTCTCATAACCAGAAATATCGTCCGGTATGACGAATTCCTCTGGATTGGTTTCTGATTTCTTGTTTCCCATTTGTGATTCCTGAGAAAGATAGGAAACATTAGGAGGAGGAGTTGGTTTGCTAACGACTTCAACAAAATAGTTTTTTATTACAAATTGTCTAGCTAGTTCGTCCAGCATAAATTTTTCAGAAGAACTAATGGAAGAACTTCCTAAATGTGAAAAAGAAGAATTAATAGGAGGTATATTATTAGTTGTTGTATTGTTTGAAAGAGAAGATGAAGAAGAGGAAGAGCTTTCAGTAGGATAAATGACAGAAAGAGGAAGATTATCCATTAGAAAAAAGCAAGGAATTACCTGAAGGTATAGGAGAAGCTGGAACTAAGAAGATTAGTAGAGGAAAAAGTCACACGAATTTCCCAGGAGAAGAAAAGCGAAACACGTTTTTCAGAGGATAAGAGGAGCTGAACAAAATCTCTTGTTTTTAAGTTCTCAAGTGATGAAGGAGTGAGTTTGAAATGAAGCAAACCCCCTTATTTATAGTTGGACTTGAGCTCCCATAGGCCAAGGGAAAGACTACAAGTATCAAGTCAGAATTCATGAGGATTGGTCAAAAGAATCTCTTCAAGTCCCTTGATAAATGGAAATAGTCAGTGAAAAGACTTCTCATTAATGACAAGAGGTACTTTATGTCAGCTTGGGAAGTTGAAAGGTGGCATAAATTTACTATCATTCATTGCTAAATTCTTAGTCAGAGAAGAGACTCCTTATTAATAATAAGAGCTGGGGAAGCTTAAGTGGTTCACTGACCAGAATTCACCAATGAGGGAACGAGTTACACTCGGTAAACCGAGTGATAGGTACCCAAGTTCAAAAGCAAGTTTAAAATTTGTAATTTGCTGTTGAAAGGTGCGTTGCCCAAGGAGTGTACTTGAATTTCGAAATTCAAAAACACCTAGGGAACAACTGGATAGACACGGCAGACGAGATTCCCTTGGGAAGACCATGATTCCTTGGCAACCGTGTGCTTAGGGTAACGAGCTGACAAGATTGAAGGGAAACCAGTGAAAGGAAGCTAGTAATTTGGTCAAGGTTGATGGTAAGCCGAATATGCACTGGGAAAGCAACTGTTGAAAACCGGTTCACCGGTTATACCCCAATTTAAGCAGGATGCAAGAAATCCCAATGTAAGCGGTAAATCGGCTTCTTTGTCACCTGAGCTCGAATCAACTATTCGAAAGCTACCAAATTTTGGAGCTAAAATATGCAATTCAAATTTCAAAATTTGAATTATTCCTTGGGAATTGCAAAGGATAAGATTCTCCTGCGAATATCAGGGTGAGGTTAGAAAAAGTGATTTCTTGGGAGACGAATACCTGACATTACAAGGCTTGGGGGACGAAAAGATTGACTTCTAGAAAATTGGTCTTTGTCAGAAAGATTGACTTCTGGAAAAGATTAACGGCTATTCGGCAAACCGTTCATGTGTAGTAACCGGTTTTCCGGTAAACCGGTTAAGGTGCTTGAACATAAAGAAGCACCATTTCAGGTCCGATAACCGATTTACCGGTTAGTCCGTTTAATGCACGAATATTTGCAAGACTCTATTTGAGGTAAATTAAATCGGTTAAATCGGTTTTAACCGGTCAACCGGATTAACGGAGCATCTGTCTTGAACCCTTCAGAAATACGAAAAGGGAATAGGTCTATCAAGACCCAGCCTTTTTTGACAAACTTAAATCGGCTAGGAGTTATATATGGAGGAATTACCAGTAAGATGTTTGAATACTTCACAAAACCCATGAAGCTTCTAAACAAGCCATTTTTCATGAAAACAACAAAACCAAGGTTCATTATTATAAACCATGGTCTGGGGGGCAACTGTTATGGACCAGAAGTAGACCTGTACTTCGGTAAACCGAATTATCTGTAAGGTTTGGTCCAGTTAGGATCTTTGACTTCATGAAACCGGTTAATTATTATTAGAAGCTCTTTAAGGGCCCTAGTCTTAAGCAAATCGGCTTACCGGCATAAAGGCCTTTCTTAAGGGCCCATGACGCCTATAAACCGGATTACCGGAGTGAGTGGCCCAATAAGAGCCCAAATCCTCTCCTCCTCCCAATTGACAAAGAAGAAGACTTCTTGCTGGCAAAACTTGGGATTCCTTACCTCGCAAAACCGGTTTAACGGTTACTCTTCTGACAAGGCCATTAAGCCTGAATTCCTTGGATTCCACTATCATGATGAGCAGCAACTCTCCAATAATGACCCCTTTTTACTCCTGCCATTATCACTTGCCGTTAGCAGTAATTCGGCCACTCCATCGATGAGGAGGGAAACCCAAACGGTAAGGGTATCAGCTTATATAAGCAGGCAGAGGGTAACCAGGTATGCATCCTTCAATCTCACACAAACACACACACACCACCCCAAACAAACGACAACAGAGCTGGTATCCTGGTAATCAGGGTGCCACTCCTCAGTCTAAAAGCAATAGTGGAAGACTTGGACAGACGCTAAACCGCTTAGTTCAAGTACCAAGTTTTCTACGACAGAACAATGTCAAATATATAAAAATAAAAAAGAAAATTGGAAAATCTGAAATTGAAATAGAAATGGAAATATATGCAGAGGATGAAATAACTAGACTTGTTCTTCTTCTCCTTCTTCATCTTCTTCTTCTTCTTCTTCTAACTGTTTGTTGTTGTAGTACTACTGCTGAGTACAAGAGCCATGGCCTGGACGAGGGCCATCAAAAAAGCGTTTATCGCATTCAGGATTGCCATCCAAACACTGTTCTAATGGTTCATACGCACCATCGCATATTGATACTATTACCTTTTCATTCTCATCATCATCATCATTATTATTATTATTCCCCTCCTCCCCACTCTTTTTCTTCATCGCATTAGCCACGCAATTTCTGTAACCGTTGAGAGCGTTCTTGCACGGACTCCGTTCTAAGAACTCGTACCATTCAAACGTTTTATCCATCTTCTCTTGCCTTATTTCCTCTTCTGATTTCTTCTCCTTCTTCTTTGCTGCGCCGGTTTTCGATTTCATTGACGGCGACGTAGACATGTCATCCGCAAGGAGAGGCAAATTAAGAAAGTCAGGAATTACATGGAAAATGTTTAAAATCATCATTATTTTAGGGGAGTTTGTTAAGAAGAACACAGAACAAAAACAAAAAAAAAAAAATAATAATAAAAGATTCATCATCCTGTCGCAGTAGAGGAAAAAAAAAAATAAGGATTGACATAAAGGATTTAACGCGCTCACGCTTTATTTATAAATAAAGGGTTTAAATTAACTATCCAATAAAAAAGTTATAAATTGAAATAACTATAAAGATGGAAGGAATGAGTTGAATCTTGTTTTTGTTGTTCTTGCTGGCATGGGTGTGATGCATGCATGGTTACTTATACTATAGAATACAGCATTGACTAGGGCCCTGATTGAAGCGTTGTTCGCATTCGGGATGAGAATCGAAACATTTTTGCATAGCTTCATAAGAACCTGCGCAAATAACCTTCACATCATCATCACTGCTCTTTTTCTTCTTGTTGACGATGGCATTATCACTGACGCATTTTTGGAAATGATCGATGGCGTCCTTGCACTCGTTACGTTCTAGGAATTGGTACCATTCACGGATTCTGTCCTTCCGAAACTTGCGCATTTCTTCTTCTTCTTCTTCTTCTTCCTCCTTTGATAATGAGGATTTTGCAACATCGCTTTTCTGCTTCTCCTCCGACATCTCCACGACAAGGCTCTGCTGCGTCGTCACTGTAGGGTGGCCCAATACAATACCTTTTCTTTCTTCTTTGTTTCAAAAACTCTCAATTCTTTTACTTATATCAATTGAAATTTAACTTATTGCTTACTCTACGTTTTTAATTTATTTAATTGAAATAAAATATAGAAAAATTACATACTAATATTCTTAACTTTTCCACAATAGATTATTTTTTTTTGGCCAAAACCAGAAGATGTTTGGCTTTACATTTTGGGAGATGTACACCCTTATCATTATTACTTACACCCAACTTTTATAATTTTTTATACCAACTTTTCAATATTACCCTTATTCTACTACTCACACCCATATATTATTACTCATACCCTATATATTACTACTCACACCCACCTTCTTCTCCATAAAAACTCTCTTCTGTATAAAAACCTGCTCACCACCTTGCTCACCCAAAACCTTACATATCTTTTTAATCATTAAAAACATTATTGTGAATTTTATTGATGTGTTGTATTTAATCCAAAGTAATTTCTTCTTCTTATCTTTCTTTTCTGTCCCAATTTATGAAAGATGCAAACGCAAGATAAACTAATCGGATGTGCCATCCGTCAATGGGACGGATGAGGAATCCGTCTATGACTCAATTTTTTATTTTACACGGATGGCTAATCCATTGATGGATACGGATGATGCATCCGTTCAGTATCTGCATTCTTGAGTATGGAGACGATGACCCATCCGTGGGTGTAAAGGAGTACTCACCTCTTCCTAATATTTCTCACCTGATGCTATTAGTTAGGATTACCTTCCTATGTAAATTACTATTTATTTTATTTATTTAATGTTTGTAATTATCTGTAATAAGCAACTAGCATTGTACTCATATTTATGAACCAGCCGTGTACACTGTACAATATTCAATGAATAAAAAACACAGCTTTGTTCCTTTTTCTATAAACGGAAGCCTCATCCGTGGGTTTGAACGGATGCCTCATCCGTGAAGGGGAACGGATGCCCCATCCGTTGCAGATCTAAACGCAGAAACATGAAACGATAGAGAAAAACGAAGAAGAGATACAACATCACAGGCAGACATGCATGCCCAGACAAAAACGAAGAAGAAAAGAATTGATGAACAAAATTGAAGAAGAAGAAGAAGAAGAGGAGGAGGAGGCAGAACCGTATAAGGGAAGAGAGGGAGGAGAGGTTGTTTAATTTTGAGAGAGAGAGAGAGAAAGGATGTGAGAAGAAACTAAAGGGATGGGTGTAAGTAAAAATGAATAGAATGTTTACTGTTTTGAAAGGAGGGTAAAATTGGAAAATGAATGTAAAAAATTATAAAAATTGGGTGTAAGCAGTAATGATAAGGGTGTAAATAACATCTCCCTTACATTTTTTGTGGCCCAACTAATCCACTTTGAATTTGCGAATTGTGCGAGTCTTTGACCAACTGTATGGATTCTCCCCAAAAATTATTGCCTCACTAATATTCGAATCTTTGATCCTGAAGTTCCTAAGCCTCAAAAAATTTCCACTAGCCCAATCCACTTGAGTTTTCACAATAGATATATATTCATAATAATATCTACCATTTCAGAAAGTGGAGTAAAATTTTTTAAACCGTCAGCGTAAAATAAATTTTATATCATCGTCAAAGATACACTCAGTAAACTTTATTATTATTTATTAAAATATAATTTATTAAAATAAATCTTAGAAAAAAAATTTATATTATATTATCTCCGTTTTTATATATAAGACATTTTTGACATTTTTATTTTATTCTTATTTATAAGACCCTATACTAATTCGCAATGATCATTAATTACTTATTTTCACAAATACCTCTATTTATTTACATTTTTAGATTTTCAATAATATTAATAGGGGTAATTTTGAAAATACATATCAAATATTCACATTTCCAATATCATTAATTAAATTAACCAACTTTCTTAATAAACGTAAAATCATCCAAAAAATCATATATATATATATATATATATATATATATATAAGGACGGAGGGAGTACAATTTATTAATTATCAATAAGGATGTTGGCATAAAACTACAAACATATTTCAATTTCTGATCAGAACTAATTGTTTCTACGTGACCTTGTTTTCAAAATGTAAATGTAGAAGATGGAGTGAAAGTGGAGTGTATAATATGAAGATGAAGTGAAAGGGATAATGGAAAAATAAAAAAATATTAATTTTTTTTATTAAGGATAATTTTGAAAATAAATTAATGAATGGGGTGTGTAAAGTCTAAACTGTGGTGAAAAACCCCACTCTACTCAAAAGCCAATATTTATTCTATAACTTCTTAAATATTTTTACAACATGAGAAGTATTACCTCGGTTTCTATTTATATGTCATATTTCAAACAAAACACGTCCTTTAAAAAATCTAATCATTACTCATATTTCCAATACATTAATTATGTTTTTTCCCACTTTACCCTTTTTCTTTTTATAATCATTAATTTTTCTCTACTACTTACATAAAGCAAGAAATATTAAATAGGGGCAAACATGGAAAATAGCATTTATTACACTCTTGAAATCCTCAATACGAAAGATAAAAAGAAACAAAAAATATCTCCAAAAAGCGACAGATAATAAGGAACGGGGAGTATTAATTTTCTATTCTAATTTATAAAAAAACTAAATATAGAAAGTGACAAATACAAGTTTGTTGAAAGTTTAAACGCAAGTTAAGTTTATTTATTTCTAAGGCAAAAGGAGGTCAAAAGTAGGGTCATTCTACCACGGTACTCCCTCCGGTCCTATATATAAGTCACATTCTAGAAAGCTTTCTTAATTCTAATTATAAGTCACTTTATATTTTCTATGCATCATTTATTGATTTTTCTCTTTTTTGCTCTTATTAAATACTTTGACTATCTATGTGTTTTTTGTTGTTCATTAATGAGTGAGAATTTTCCAAGAAAAGTTAAAGGGTTAAAATTGTAATGTTAGAATATATTCTCATAGAATTTATAAAATCAACCACTTTCTTTGATATTTGTAATTCGGTTAAGTATGCCCTATAATAAGAACCGGATGGAGTACCATGCATGTAAGTTTAAGTTTGCACGGAATATCAGAATGCAAGTGGCAATTCTAACCTTAGATTTAGGCTAATGTGGCTTGTAGGGTGGGGATTAATCCAAGGTAATTGTTTAATGCTTTGACAAAAAAGGTCTAAAAACTTTGCAAACTGGTCCTTCTGGTTCATCCTAATTCCTAACCTCCCAACTCAACCCACCCCCAAGCCTCCACCACCGCACGGAGAAAAGGTAGCGGAAATCGCAGATCTGGTAGAAGGAGGAAGGCTGAAATTGCGAGTAAAGCAAAATCGATTTTGAATATGTGATAGAACCACCACCACCATGATCACGACTGCTCCTCCATTTCGCTAAGCTTATTCTCCAACTCAGCCAGCGGACTCAGTGTTTCAACTTTTCCCAAGTTGCAAAAATGCCCTCGAGTTCATCGCCGAACAGCAGAAACAAATTATCAGGGCTGAAATATTTCCAATGAAAGGACAAAGAGAAATCCTTGATGTCATCGACGAATCTGCCGGTGGCGAGGTCCCAAAGATGGAGCTACGCCCTTATCACTATCTTAAGTCGGTGCTGGGTCTTGTGGTGTTCATGCCATCACTAGTGGTGGAGGGTTACTATTGTAATTTCACTCCTCACAAGTGGTAGAGGGTTACTATTGTAGGACCGTATGAATAAATTTTAGAATGATGTTATATGTACATCCAAAATTAATATTTGAATGTAGATATGCTTGTCTTATATGCCGAAACAAATTGTTTATGTATTATTCTGGCATATAAGACAAACTTTTATTTTTGTACACATAATATAAACATATGTATATTCAGATATCAATTCTGGATATACATATAATATTATTGTAAATTTTATTTGTAAGGACTATTTTGCAAATATGAACAAAACGACTGAATTGGTTATAGCAGGTTTATGAATATCAATGCATCCATCCCTATGTATTCACTGTAAACTTAAACATACATGCATGGCAGAATGACCCTCAAAAGTTACAGCTGTCCCTCATATCATTTTATTGCACTGTCCCTTGTTACTGCAAGCCCTCCATGTGAACAATTTGGTGAGAAATCAACAATTGCTGTTTGCACGTTTTTCTCCATGAAGTGATTTGTTATTTAATGTTATATTGTCCATCTTTGACTATAAAAGGCTTACCTTTGAATAAGTTTTGTGTGTGCAAGAGAGAAAAATGAACATGACTTAATTACTGATATCAATATCACATCCTCTCCCTTTGTCTATTTTTGTTTAGTCTACAATAACTTCTTGTGTCTGAGCAAATCATGTTAAGAATTGGTTTGAGGTTGGTTCCACTATTCTGCCTCTATGTTTTAATTTGTTTGTTTTTCTTATCTATCTATGATGATTAAAAAGTATGATTGCAGAACTAAGTATTCCAGCTCTAATCAACTTTCTGTTACTGGAAAAACTCTAATGAAGAATTGGCTAACAAATAAAAAAAAATTAAGTTACTTTTGCACTATGTTGGGACTTGGAACTAATTGAGTGCAATGAAATTTTAAAGCATTAACGATGAAACTACTTACTGTATGTTAATTTCCTTTTCAGTAATCCTTGATAATGTGTATCCTCCATTCACATCTAGGATTTTTTTATTTTTCTTTTCGAGTTCTCAATAATACTTCAATTCACTATGTTTCTGTTAATGGTCAGATATTGTGAAAATGGTTCCTATTCAAGGGCCTCGGCTGTTGGGAGCTTCAACAGGTTTTTGTCTACGACAACTGGCCGGTATGACAAGTCTATCTTTCACATTCATGTCTTTGATTTACATTTGTATGATTGTATCCTCTACTCATGATTCTGTATTGTGATTGTGTTCGAAGTTGCAATTATGTTATGTTTAGCGAAAAAATGAACCTGCAGTTACGATCATGTTGCAACTTGCAAAGACTACAAAATCTGTAAGATTGGGCACCATTGTGGTTGCAGACATTTTAAAACCTTGGCTAGCTCACCATTATTATTATTATTATTATTATTATTATTATTATTATTATTATAAGTTTATTCAAACACAAATCATTATGGTTAGTTTGTTGAAGAATTAAATAGGATTAGAAAATAAAGAAAAGAGAGATATGAAAGCGACTATGAACTGAGAATGTTATCGCCTTGCACTTGATATACTTCTTTGCATATGGTCTACATGCTTAGATACAATGGCTTTAAATTGATTACCCCTTGTACTATACCTTATTTGATGTCTACATTCACAAATCAAGTTGTCTCTAGATTTTTTTCATTTTGGCCTTTAATTGGCCTTTGATTGTGGTGTTCCTAGGAAGCTGCAAGACAAAGTCGCACTAATCACTGGGGCAGCAACCGGCATAGGAAAGGCTACAGCAACAAAATTTATTAGAAATGGTGCAAAGGTAATTATTGCTGATATCCAAGAACAAACTGGCCACGACACAGCAAAAGAACTAGGACCGAATGCTACTTTCATAGTGTGCGATGTCGCCAGAGAGTCGGACATATCAAGGGCTGTCGACTTTGCCATTTCTGAATACAACCAGCTTGATATAATGTACAATAATGCCGCAATAGCCTGCAGCACTCCTCCGAGCATTGTGGACTTGGACTTGGCATCGTTTGACAAAGCCATGAGTGTAAATATTCGAGGGGTTGTCGCAGGTATAAAGCATGCAGCGCGTGTAATGATCCCACGTGGATCTGGCTCAATTCTATGCACATCAAGTGTTGCTGGAGTGATGGGAGGAATGGGCCCTCATGCCTACTCAGTGTCCAAGTTTGCTGTTACAGGACTCGTTAAATCTCTGGCCTCGGAGCTGTGCAATCATGGAATCCGAGTCAATTGCATATCACCTTTTGGCATTCCAACTCCTATTACCATGAACGAAATAAATCGGATGTATCCACATCTTGATGCTCATCAAATCGTGGAATTTATTCATAATGCTGGAGTTCTAAAAGGAGCAATTTGCGAAACCGATGACATTGCTAATGCAGCACTTTATCTTGCATCTGATGATGCAAAGTATGTTAGTGGACAGAATTTGGTTGTGGATGGAGGTTTTACATCCTTTAAGAATATCCAGTTTCCTACACAACCTCAATTGCAATAGAACTTGTGATTGATGTTTGACCTGGGAAAAATTTCTTCTATTAGTTTGATTGTTCTGAAGAACTAGGTGAAATTGTGTTTGATACAAGTGATGTCCTACCCATTGTGTGTTTAGAGAAGAAAAAAGTTTTATTGTAATGCAAATGTTCTTGAAATATTATTAAAAATAACAGGAAAAGAATATAAAGCATAAAACAACACCTATCATAACAAGGCATGGACAGAGTCACATAAATAACTCAATTCCCATAAGTTTTGAAATCAAAAAACGAAAAGGGATCAGGATCCTTTCCAACATATACCTGTCTGATTAAGTTAGGGGACCAAAACACTAATTTTTCCAAGATTAAAAATTTCTTAGTCTAACCATTTATCACTCTGCCATCTGAGCTCCTAATTTATAATTGTGTTTTACTTCGTTTTTCCCTGTAAATGTAACAACTTCATCATCAACTTCAATAACTTAATAAAACTTCAGCCCTATCCACAATTTATAAAAATTGCTACAGAAATACAAATCTCATTAGCCACCATTAAAATTTCTTTTTGTTTTTTTAATTGACAATCACCATTACAATTTCAAGTCTGCTTCTGACAACTCTTTTAATAAAACTAATTCCTCACTCTTAATCACAGCGACAGAACGAGGAGGAGGAAAAAGGTGGCTGTCGCCACCCCCCCCCCCCCAATGTTTAAATTTTATAAATTATTAATATGACATATGTATGTATTTATTTATTTGTTACATGTTTCGCCTTCCTCACGGGTCACTGCCCATGTCTATCTTTTTTGTTCCTTTCTTGCTTGACCAAAACTCCGTAACGAATAAATTGAACATATGGAAAATTTATGCTTACTTTATTTATAATAATGTTATTAGCATTGATTAAAATTTCATTCATAAAACTTTTTCTTTGGAAACTAGTGTATTTATTAAAGTAGTGTCATTTGTATATATAAAAAAAATCTTCTCCGAAATCAAAGGTCAACAATCAAATTGTTGTTCCAAAAGCGTTATACAAATAATGAAATAAGTAACATTTTGTTTATTAAACTAAGACTTGGAAGTTATGCGTTCCAAGAAATTTTTAGCATATGACAAGAGTTTTACTAACCATTACCCAAAGTTAATGTTTAAAAATAAAAAAATTGTAAGGTTATCTTCTTTTTTCTTTTCTTTTCTTTTTTTTTTTTTTTGAAAAGTTAATGTTTAAATTCATCACTTTCAACTTTACACTTTTGGATTACTTAAACATTGTTCGTTCTTTTAGTGCAATAGTTAGCCAAACACAAATTATCAAATGATTTAACAAAATTTATCATATTATAACTGCTACATATTTAATAGGTTAGGTAGGTTCTCAAATCAGCAAATTACGGTTTAATAATCTTATCAAATGATCCCATGCCAAGCTCAGCATATCAGATTCTCTCCCTCTGTGTTTTTGTGTACTCTACACTAACTTCCTTTCTGAGCCATTTCTTATCTGGCAGAACATCATGTTAAGAATTTGTTTGAGGTTGGCTTAATTATTCTGCAATCTGCATGCAAATTTTGCAATCTTCTTTCTGTTTTACTTACCACTTTATCTAAAATTCAAGCTGTCCAATCAACTTGTATTACCTAAAATACCTTAATTTTCCAGAAGGGAAAAAAAAAAAAAGAAAGAAAACTACTTTGTTGAATTCCTTTTCATAATTCCTGTTAATGTGTATTGTCCTTTGTTTTTCTTTGATGATTATTTATGAGTTCTCAATATAAATACTTGAGCAGTTCAGCTGACTATGTTTCTTGTAATTTCCAGGTGCAGTGAAAATGGTTCCTATTCAAGGTCTTTGGTTGCTCAGAGCTTCCACAGGTTTTTTTCTGCTAAAACTGGCAGCAGGTATCACAAAGTTATCATCCTTCACATTCATCTTTGTCTTTGTTTTACATTTACATTTCTATCCTCTACTCATGGTTTTGAACTGCAATTGCAGTTATGTTAAATTTATTACAGCTGTGGATAATTGCAAGAAGATGTAGCTGTAATTATTATGTTCTGAGACTAGGCTACTAAAACCATCATATTGCAATTATGATTGGAGTATAATTTTTTTTTTTTGGTTGATATATATGATTGGAGTATAATATAAAACCAGTAAAACATCAAAACTAGATATGGTCCTGACAATGGTGAGGAAAAATTTAAACTCTACATAGCTAAAAGAATAAGCATACCTCATGGTCGATACCATGACTCTAATACCATTTTGAAGAAATAGGCTTAAAGCTAGGGAATAAGAAAAGAGCGAGATGACTGTAAACTAAGGATATTACTGAAACAAGTGATGTAATTGATGTGATATAAAAGGCAATGCAAATTATAACACATCAATTACACTCATTTATATTCTTATAAGTTGCTAGTTTATATTCCTTTCTCTTCATCGATACCGTTTTCACAGTTAGACTCTATTAGAATTTGTTGTTTAGCATAGCTAGCATATTAGGAAATAAGTTCAATTTGATGGCTGCTGATGTTTACGTGATGATAACTTTCAATAAATGCGTAGCAGCAGAAGAGACCAACTTGAATAGCATACATGTATGCTACTTGCTCTTTTGCTTGCATTTGATATACTTCCTTTGGTTGCATCATGTGAATGGATAAGATGTTTTAATATTTCTGTTGCTCTTTTTCCTTGCATTTGATCTAAATTTAATGCCCCTGTACTTATATGTGATTTTCTGAGTACATTAGCAAACGACGATGTGTAGATGATCTTTGTCATTTAAGCCTTCGGTTCACATTTGATTTTGCTGATCTAGGAAGCTACAAGACAAAGTAGCACTGATCACTGGGGCAGCAACTGGCATAGGAAAGGCTACAGCAATAGAATTCATTAATAATGGTGCAAAGGTAATTATTGCTGATATCCAACAACAAATTGGCCAAGATACTGCTATCGAACTAGGACCTAATGCTACTTTCCTAATGTGCGATGTCACCAACGAGTCTGATATATCAAGAGCTGTTGATTTTGCCATTTCTCAATACAACAAGCTTGATATCATGTACAATAACGTTGGGATAGTCGGGAGCAGTCCTCCAAGCATTGTGGACTTGGACTTGGCATCGTTTGACAAAGTCATGAGTATAAATGTTCGAGGGGTTGTGGCAGGTATAAAGCATGCAGCACGTGTAATGATCCCACGTGGATCTGGCTCCATTCTATGTACATCCAGTGTTACCGGAGTGATGGGAGGAATGGGCCCTCACGCGTACTCGGTATCCAAGTTTGCTGTCATAGGATTAGTTAAATCTCTGGCCTCGGAGCTGTGCAAGCATAGAATCCGAGTCAATTGCATATCACCTTTTGGCATTCCCACCCCTCTTGCCATGAAACACATCAGTCAGATGTATCCACGTCTTGATGCTCATCAAATTGTGGAAATTGTCAATAATTTGGGTGTCCTAAAGGGAGTAAATTGTGAAGCCAATGACATTGCTAATGCAGCACTTTATCTTGCATCTGATGATGCAAAGTATGTTAGTGGCCAGAATTTGGTTGTGGATGGAGGTTTTACATCTTTTAAGAGTTTAGAGTTTCCTGCACCACATACAGTGCTATAGAATTTGACCAATTGTAAAGAGTCGATGATCTTTTTTTTTTCCAATAAAACCTGTCATTTTCCAAGTGAATAATCTTTTGAACATATTCATGGAAGCATGAATATAGATTTGAAAGGTGATAGGAATAAGAAGCAGGCAAAACCTACTAGGCCTGAATTATCTGTGTTTGAGTAATTACTAATTATTGTGTGCTTATGCAGTTATTTAGGCAATTGTGGATTTGAATGAGTGTTATTGGAGGTATTTTATGTGTGTATGGGATGTGAATGGGATTATTCAGTGAGTAGTTTAACTATACGTGAATTGTTGAAGGAGGAGACTGCTTTTTATTAAAGAAACCTGTGCTGGTGTTTGTTATGGAGGAATCCGGTGTTTGTCAGTGTTTGTACTCCAATCTGGCTTGTAAAGCAGATTTCATCAGTTATGAATTCAAAATTCTGTCTTAATTATTTAGTCCAGCAATAGCACGGATGGAACTATCATATAGTTTTATTACAGGACAAGAATGAATATAATTTTTTTCCATAATGATGGATGATGTATTGATGTATATAAGTTACTGATAAAATGATAATATTATACAGTTATAGTCTTATACCCTATGCAACAGGTCTACAAAAAGATAAGTAGAAAGCATGCCATATGCCAAGTAAGCAAGCAGCCTATCTATACACTGATATTTATTTATTGAGCGTCAATCCTTTTACATAAAGCATCAGGTCATTCAGTGCAATCTTATGAACAGGCTTAGCTTTCATTAACAATATAATGAACCAGCAAAACCTGCATGTTCCATTTTCTTCTTATTTTAAGGAGCTTGGAGATCTATGGATTGCCATTCTAATTATAATTTCAGTACCTAGAGGGATGGCAATATCTAGTTATTGAGGAAATATGTTGTCAGGAAATCAAAATTGTTCCAAAATAAGCTTGTGTAGAGCAAAAGAAAAATTAGCTCATATGCTATCAAAGGCATCCTAAGTGGAGTAAGCATTAAACCATGAAGCATGTGAAGTTGCGTATGTTGTATCATTAAATTTTTGCGACGAATGAGAGAAAACCTTTGTTACAAGAATCTAAGATCACCCTGCAAGATATTCAATCTTCAGAAGAAATGCGGTTTAAAATCGCAACCCAAATACTTTCCCTGCAATTGGAGAAGTGTTTGATGCTTTTGTTAGAAATTGTTGAGGCTTGCCAAGCACATCTAACATCTTTCCTATTCACACCTTGCCTTTTTGTTTAGCCCAAATAGATGCTATTTTGTCATAGTTAATAATACTTGATTCTTCATGTTTTCTTTTTGTGATTCTGGTATGAACAATTCCAGTAATGATTAAACAAGAAAATATTCTCCACTAAGATAATAAACATTTGAAAATCTACTATTGACCTGGGTCATTTCAGGAAGGCCATCAATAGTGCTTTCTGATCCTTCAATACCTTTCAAAGATACAAGAATAAGATCCTTCATCATGTTTAACTTTTGCATATAAAAATATGCCAACTTCATAAAGATGAGAAAAAAGCTCTGATTCTAAGGGTACCTCTCAGTGCATCCTCTATTGCTATGATATAAGCCTCACAGTCAATCTGTATTCTAACCAATCAGCTTTCCATCTATGGGCCTCGTTTCCATCAAATGTAATAAACCACTTTTTAGGAAGATGCTTGAAACAAACATAACTTGCATCAGCATGAAATTTGTGTAATGATTGAAACTAACTAATGAGTCTGTTGCACAAGTCCTTGTTATTTTGATTTCTTCCACATAAATTAAGTTCACTTAAGCTTTATATATATATATATATATATATATATATATATATATATATATGAAAATGAAAATCCATATAGGACATTTGGTTCTAAGGTATGAAACCGGAGGGAGTAATAATTTGATGCCCGTCTCGAACCAGCGTCAGGATAGTTGGCTGATATCCACCAAACCAATTGAGCTGGAAGAAAGGCATAGGACATTTGGTTCTTGTTGTGTAAAAAACACAACTTAGTATTATAAATAGCCATATACAATCCTGAATTGGTTAAACCATTATCTATGTAACAATAAACTCCTAGTTTCAATAAGTGCATCGCAGCAGAGACCTATTAGCATACAAGTCCACTACTTGAGCTTATCTTGTGCTTCCTTCGGTAGCGTTATGTGAATGGATTGGATGTTTTACGATTTCTCTAGCACTTTTTCCTTGCATAATTTGATCTACATCCTTAGCAGCAATGGCTTTAAATTTATTGCCCTTGTACTTCTGCCTGATTTGCTGTGTGTATATTGTCAAATGACGTTGTCTAGATAATCTTTATTATTTTTGATTGTGGTGATCTAGGAAGCTACAAGACAAAGTAGCACTGATCATTGGGGCAGCAACCGGCATAGGAAAGGCTACAGCAGCAGAATTCATTAATAATGGTGCAAAGGTAATTATTGCCGATATCCAACAAGAAATTGGCCAAGACACTGCAAAAGGACTAGGACCCAATGCTACTTACATAACGTGTGATGTCAGCAAAGAGTCGGATATATCAAGAGCTGTTGATTTTGCCATTTCTGAATACAACCAGCTAGATATCATGTACAATAATGCAGGGATAGCCTGCAGTACCCCTCCAAGCATTGTGGACCTAGACCTTGCATTGTATGACAGAGCAATGAGTATCAATGTTCGAGGGGTTGTGGCAAGTATCAAGCATGCAGCACGTGTGATGATCCCGCGTGGATCTGGCTCCATTCTATGTACATCAAGTGTTGCTGGACTGATGGGAGGAATGGGCAATCACACCTACACAGTCTCTAAGTTTGCTGTTATAGGCATTGTTAAATCTCTGGCATCATAGCTGTGCAGCTATGGAATCCGAGTCAATTGCATATCACCTTTTGCCATTCCCACCACCCCTCTTGCCATGAAACATCTCAGACCAATGTACCCACATCTTGATGATCATAAAATTGTGGAAATTCTTCATACTTTGGGTGTCCTAAAGGGAGCAAATTGTGAAGCCAATGACATTGCTAAAGCAGCACTTTATCTTGCATCTGATGATGCAAAGTATGTCAGTGGCCAGAATTTGGTTGTGGATGGAGCTTTTACATCATTTAAGAATATAGAGTATCCAGCACCAGATCAAGTGCAATAGAATTTGAGCAATTTACATTGCAAAATTGTAAAGAGTCGATGATTGGAAAAAAATAAAAATCACTTTCTGATTAAATACTCTTTCAAACATATTCATGCCGGCATGAATACGTATTTTTTTTTCAGTTATTTAGGCACTTACGGATTTGTGTGACAGTTATTGGATGTACTTTATGTGTAGTGTATTATTCAGTTGATAGTATTACTATTTGTGAATTGTTGAAGGAGAAGACTCCTTTTTTGGAGAAACCTGTGTAGGTGTTTGTTAGGTGGAAATCCTGTGTGAGCTGGTGTTTGTACTCAAATCTGGCTTGTGAAGTATAGATTTCATCAGAAACAAATTCCAAAAATTCCGTGTGTTTATTTCAGAGTCCAACAAAGCACTGACAGAACTGTCATATAGTTTGATCATTACGGAGCAAGAATGTAGATCGTTCTCTTCATGGAGATAGATTATTGTAAAAAAGTTACTGATAATGTTATATACTAATATACTCTGTGCAGCAGCTCAACAAGTAGATGAGTAGAAACTAGAAAGAATGCCAAAGCCGAAATAAGCAAGCAGCTTATTTATTATAAAGCCACAGCTCATTCTGTGCAATCTTATGAACTGGCTTGGCTTTCTTTAACAATATAATATTATGAACCAGAAAAACCTGCATGTTCCATTTTCTTCTTACTTTAAATAGCAAGGAGATCTATGGATTTCCATACTAGTTATATAAGAGGCAGTATCTTTTTCATGCTTTTTTTATTTATTAATTAGTATTGCAGTGTAACCAGAGGGAATATTACAAAAAGATGGTGACAACATCTAGTCACTGAGGAAATCAAACTTGTTCCAAAATAAACTTGTGCATGAACTCTTCTTGTGCTGCAGAGCAAATGAAAAATTGTACTCCCTCCGTCCCTAATTATAAGACTCTCTTAACACTTTTATTTTGTCCCTATTTATAAGGTCCTTTACCAATTTTCAATGAGTATTAATTATTTTTTTCCACAAACACCCTTATTTATTTAACACTTTTTAGATTCTCAATAATATTAATAGGGGTAATTTTGAAAATACATATCAAAAGTTCACATTTCCAATACAATTAACTAAGTTATTCCACTTTTTTAATGGACGTGAAATCTTTCAAAAGGATTAGGGATGGAGGTAGTATAAATAAAGAGAATTTAATTGTTGTCAAAACTTTGGATAATGTACCATAAGCTTTATTAGGCCTCAATGGACAAAGAGTTATAGCTTACAAGGGTCTCAGCATTTAATATAATTTTTGTTGTATTGTTTGGTCCAGGCCTTCCGATGTGAAGCCTATTTTTGTTGGATATTATTCGCAAATCAGTGGAGAAAAAAATTAAAAAATATTTTTTTTGGTAAAAAAAAAATATTTTTTGAAAAAAAGAAACAAAGGACTAATAAATAATAATACCCATAGTGTATTTTGCTAAGATACCCGTAATGAAGGTAGATAATCAATCAAGTGTATATATATATAATTTAATTAAGGCTTAAATACGTCACAAGTCCCTGAAGTTTGGGTACTTTTGTCATATACCCTTATTTTTTTTTTCCAATGTTTGATTCCTTGATATTATTTCCGAGTTTGTCATATACCCCTACTACTAATTCTGGCCAATTTTGCTAACATGTAGCATCGGAATCCTGATCAGATGCAGGAGGTTGGTCATTTGTAATAGGGGTATATGACAAATTCGGAAATAATATCAGAGAATCAGACGTTGGAAAAAAAAGAATAAGGGTATCTCACAAAAATACCCCAATCTTCAGGCACTTGTGACATGATTAAGCATTTAGTTAAACATGATGTTAATATGGATAACATGATTCTCCGAAACTAGATGTGGTGTTGTTGCAGCGGCAACTCTCTCCTCGCAACTGAACTGAAGGGAAGTATATCTCTCTCCGTGAAATGGCCATTGCACTAACTTCATTATCCTCTGCTCTATGGTCCACCGTTAAATTCCGCTACCCACAAATACAATCTTCTTCTTCTTCATTCAGACCCATCGTTGTTTCCCTCCATTACAACAACAATCCTCACCCTCCATCCTCCTCTCCCCCTAAATCCAATACTCTACACCAAGTAACTACTCTACTATTATTATTATTTTACACTAATTTCTTTTTTTTTTAATTTAAATTAAAATGAATTGAAATTGCAGAAGCAGAAGCAGAAGAAGAAGCAGCAGTCAAAAGATGAAAGGGGTAATGTGGTCAAACTCAAACCCCAACCAGCTTCTTCTTATAAAGGATTTGGTGGTGTCACCAGGAAAGATAATAGTAACAAGGACTCTGTCTTTGACTCCAAGGATCAGCAGGCAGGTTCATTTGTTATTCAACCTTATTTCTCTTACCTTGCTTCTCTTAACTTCATCTAATACTCTTGTTTCATTTCAGGTTGAACCAAATAACATACAAGACGCAGCTTTCCTTAATGCCGTTGTCAAGGTACATTTCAACTCTTTTATATATATATATATATATATATATATATATATATATATATATATATATTGTTTTGTGGCTGATTCTTGTCCTTGGTTGGGACTTGGGAGCTTTCATGGCATGCCAATAGGTTGTTTCGTGATTTCAAGTTCAAAATTATTAATTGTCCTATATCTTTTCATATAATATGATGTATCACCTCTCCTGTTAAATAGACTTGTTCCATGATCTCCATGTTTTGCACTTTACAGTGTCTGTCACTGTGTGTTCCTCCTTTCAACAATATTTATTTCATATAATGCTGTTGGGTTATATGTTTGCATTACCCTCGTAGGAGTTTTCTCTTCATTGCGATATCTTGTTTCTGTAACCTCTTTAGGTTTACTGCACTCATACTGCCCCAGACTATTCACTTCCTTGGCAAAAACAGAGACAATTCACAAGTACTGGAAGGCAAGATTTTGAAAGCCTGAACTGTAGAATATTAAGAATCCTTCTCTTCTTAATCTTACCAACCACATCTTGTGCAGTGCATTTATGATTGGAGACAGGAAACTGTTAACCAATGCACATTGTGTCGAACATGATACACAGGTAATTTCCTGAACTGTCCTATCTTCAGAAGATTGTATATCTTGTGATATAAATTTATTACTGGGTTTATGGTAAGTTTTTAGGATCAGTCGCCAAAGGGACCTTATTTATGAAATGGCCAACCAAAGTGGAAAGTATTTGTAAGCTATGAATAGCATTCCCAAAAAAACTAAAACTTTGTAAAGATTAAATTTTTATTTTGGAGATGATTGCAGGTTAAAGTCAAGAGGAGAGGGGATGATACAAAATATGTGGCTAAGGTATGTCTCGTACGATGGAATTGTCCTTGTTTTTCTCAGTACTCTAGTATCTACTCAACCTTTGCACGTCAAGAACAGTTTGCTTAAGATATCTGGATCAGTAGTATTATATCACTTATCCTTAATAGCATGATAAGAGCAGAGGGTAACGACCATCAAAAGTCTCAAAGAGTTAGGTACACAAATGTATGAGTGCAGAAAAAATCTGATATTTGTAGTGTTTAATTGAAAATTACATCATGTTATAAATTCTATGAATCAAGTGCATGTTACCCTGCATGGGTAAAAGTAGGTTATAGATGGTAGAAACTTCCGGAAGCATGGGTCAATCACTCAAGTGAAGCTTGGAAGGGTGGAGCAATTTCTGCACAAGTTTATGGATTTCAATTAACTTTTAGTGACCTTTTTCAATAATTTAAGAACACTGTGACTTATGAAATGGTTTTTCCATTCAAAGAAATTAGTATCTGGTGAGCTTACGTATTTTTTCGATTCGTTTGTCTGATCTTTCTTAATTTATGGTGATAGAGAAAAGCATAAATTTTTGTAAGAAAAAGTTATATTATGAATCTATGACCTTTATTTATATTCAGAATTATATACAAGTAATAATCAAACACATGTATCATGACATCAATAGAGCATATCAAGTATTCCCATCATTTTTTTTGCCAAATGATTCAACTGATTAGGGAAGGCTCTTGAGACATTGATATTTAGCACATGTTCATATATTTACTTTACTCTGAGTGCTGCAACAGGTTTTAGCCAGAGGTGTTGATTGTGATATAGCTTTGCTTTCAGTAGAAAGTGCGGAGTTTTGGAGAGAAGCGGAACCTCTCAAATTTGGACGTTTGCCACATCTTCAGGTTTTCACATGTCATTGTTTGCCTTATCAGGAGTATGCTTGCATTTTGCTTTTGTACTTCTTCCTTGTAATATTACCTGAAGAAACGCATAACTGATTTGTTAATGAATTCAAAGTGAACTGAGTAACTGATGAACAGACAATCTCGGAGGGTGTTAGGTGGATTTATAGAAATAGGTTGAAATGATATTTTCTTGTCAAGTGTGAGGTACAGGATGATAGTGGTAGCTTTCTTTCTGGCCATTAAGTTTTTTAAACCTGTTAAAATAACATATGTGGTTTGTGAAATAGTAATATCTATAGTAGCATGAATTTAGGAACAATGCTGATTATATTATTGTTTATCTGGCAACATAAACAATAATATACGGTTTCATAAGATTTTCATATAGTACATGGAAGGGCAAATTCCTTTACTTTCAACTTTTGTAGTCACTCTCCACCACTTCTGGTTTCAAAATAGTAGCTGATTTATTTTCATCCCTATCAACACCAACTACCAAGATTGTATGGTTTTAATAAATTTTTGAAAAATGAAATTAATTGGCCAGTTTTTTAAAGCATATATAGTTTGTCAGGTATAAATTTTTCTATGATATATTTCTTTTCACATGGTTTGGAGTTTGCACTGAAATTTCTTTGAATTTTTTGGTAACTTGTAGGATTCTGTAACTGTTGTGGGATATCCCCTTGGAGGAGACACAATTTCAGTGACAAAGGGAGTTGTATCTCGTATAGAGGTTTCATATCTTGAACTTGAAAATGACCAGTTTCTGTTTTGAAGTCAATCAAATGTTATTGTTCTAGGATTTTAGTGCTCAATTGTTCAAAAAAACTGTAATCAGGTCACATCATATGCTCATGGATCATCTGATTTGTTGGGCATTCAAATTGATGCAGCAATAAATCCCGGTCAGTATATCTTGATGTGGTTTAACTTTTACTTTCTCCTCCTCTCCAGCAAAATAAAAAATAAAATCATGCACTATTTTCCCTGTTCTAAATAGCACAACTGCAACCCACTATTAAAATAACTTATTCCTTTTTTTTTATGGAATTATTATGCATTGATGCGATAACCATTGCTTACATTTGTTAAATTTTAGGTAATAGTGGAGGCCCAGCATTTAATGCCCAAGGCGAGTGCATTGGTGTGGCATTTCAGGTACACTTTCTGGCCTGCTGTTATATTAATTCTTACTTGGCCTGTATAGTTTGCTATGCCAGGCTCACTTGGAAAGAAAAAATATTACTCTCTCTGACACTTGCAGTCTTTGACATATTAAAATAATCTTGTTAAGGAGAATGACCACTTCAGTTGATTCATTATATTAGTTTAGAAATATTGTTGTTACCTCAAATCCTATATGTATCTTGTGCTTACTTGTTAGAAACTTCATTATTTTTGTCTGTTGGTTCTGGGTCATTTTCTCATGGGGCATTACCTCTAGGTCCTCAGATCAGAAGATACTGAGAATATTGGATATGTTATTCCAACAACAGTTGTATCTCATTTTCTGACTGACTACGAAAAGAATGGCAGGTATACTGGTAAGAAATTCTTCTAAAATATGCTCTGATATTTCGTTCGCTGCTATGTTTACTAGTGGCGTTGCATCATACTGCTTGGGAAAATTTAGCCTGTCTAAATATCATTTTGTATGATTCAGTCTCAGAACATGTCTTACTGATAAAGGTTATATGTGACTCAACATTAGACTTCTGCAATGACAGTTCTACTCAACATGTTTTCACGTTTGTTCTGTTTTGTGTGCATAAATCTCTTTGCATCTTTGCAACAATAAAAACATAAACTCCTAGTTACATCAATACAGGTAATTTGGAATCAAAATCTGTATTCTTATGTGCTATGCTATGACACCTGAAATCTTTTAATTCAAGTATTCTATCTTGAAAATTGACCACTGCAGTATTTGAGCAAGTGTTATCATCTTTTATGTCTATTACAAATCGAGCTTAATAATCGAATTGTACTGGCAGTCTAAAACTGTGTGTTCTTTCCCAGGTTTTGCTTGCCTCGGCGTACTTATACAGAAGCTGGAGAATCCTGCGCTACGAGAATGTTTGAAAGTAAAGAGTAATGAGGTATTTCTTTCACGAAAATCTTCAGTGGTTGAAATATGTTCTTATGCAACAAATTTAGTTGCACTATGCATGGAGATGATTATTTTGAACACTGATAATTTTAGATGCCAATATGGCTGTTAACCAAATTTGTAGAGCCTTCATATCTTCATATCATACTTGATATTACTTCAACTCTTGTCCCGAACTCCTGATAAATATCATATTCTACTTTTTACATTGTTTTGTTAGCTCAGATTCAGCCATCCATAATTTGATATGGTTAATTGCATATTGTGGGATCTGTACTGAAATTGAATTAGTGTTATGTCCATAGAACTTGTAATGAATACCATAGGATTGTGCTGTGGTGATTGCTTGTATGATAAGGATGGTCCATTGAGGGTCTAAATTTAAGGAGTTGATTAAGGCAGGAAGTCTGGAGGGTGGAAAAAATAGTAGGAGCAGGAATAATTGTTTTTCCCCATAGAAACTGCACATCATGCAATAGTTCTTGTATCAAGATTTTCAATCATGTTGCAGGCCGTGTGGTTAGCAAACAGATTTTTGCTCCTATGAAATGTCTGATTTGGTAATATCATGTTTATATATTTAATTTTATAGCACTGAATTTGATATTTCATTTTCTGTCTTGGACAGGGTGTATTGGTTCGAAGAGTTGAACCAACTTCTGATGCAAATAATGTGTTAAAGGAGGTATTGTTAATGATGGTTTTTATTTGCAAAAATATCGTCCTTCAATGACCCATGAGCAGACAACCAACCAAAACTTTGAATCACTGTTTTACTTCTTTACATAATAAGTATAGCAGATGTTTGATTACCCACACTGTCTGATAATTTTTTATGAGTGGGTATCTTTTTCACTGGAAATAAAAGGCTGACCTAGATTTGGAATCTAAATATTATCATTATCTGTGATTGTTTTCAAAAGTTTTTATCCATTAGGTGTGTGAACTGTCAATAGCTGTGGGGATATCTTCTGTCATCCTTGTTTAACAACCATTAACGCCATCTTTTAGGCAATTAGGGATCTTTGCCATTAACCTTTAAAAGGAACTAGTGGGAGAAGTCATATCTGTGGAACTTACATAAAATATTTGCTAAAACCCATTAACCCACGCATTAACATTTTAGACAAAATTTGCCATTTCAGGGTGATGTGATTGTCAGATTTGATGATGTTCGTGTTGGTTGTGAAGGAACAGTCCCATTCCGATCAAATGAGAGAATTGCCTTCCACTACCTCATTAGTCAAAAGTAAGGGCTTCATTCCCTTCCAAATTAGACAAATTAAAAACTGCATGACTTATAGTTTATCACTGAACTTTAGTATTGTCATACTTTTGATTATAAACTTTTTATGATGGTTATATCTATGAACTTTTAGCTATGCAATATTAACACCAGTGTGCTTACTTTTTATTAATCCTCAGCTTTTTGCTATAACTTTATAATATAGCTGCAAGGCTAAATTTTACAATGAATTCTGCAAAGTCATTTTAGTGCAGGTTATATTGAGTATACTTATATTCATATAGGCTGTTTATTTTGTGGTACGGGTGCTGGTGACTGAATCAAACCGATCTAAACCAAAAATTGAAAGGAAAAAATAATTAGTTTTTGTTGATTGATTCTCTTCTTATGAAAACTGATTGGATCAGTTTGGACTGCAGTTCTCATTTATGCAATTGATCCAAACCAAAAATAACCATAATCATACAGTTGCGATTTGTAGCTTCTAATGAGTTCTTATTGAGAAGTTTTGTGTTTGCTTTTCTGGCCATTGATATGCTTAGAAAAGGAATTCTAGAGTAATGTTGTTGTACAGATTTGCAGGTGATACTGCAGAGCTTGGGATCATCAGAGCAGGGACATCAATGAAAGTTAAAATTGTTTTAAATCCACGAGTTCATTTGGTATGTGATACGCCATAAAAATTTGGTATCAATCAATCAATCAATTACATGACTATCTTGATCCGATTCTCTCTGTTTTGCAATGTATATTTCTCTCTCCAACTTCAAGGTTCCGTATCACATTGATGGAGGTCAGCCTTCCTATCTAATAATTGCGGGTTTAGTATTCACACCCCTTTCAGAGCCACTGATTGAGTATGTTGTATTTATTCTTTATATTTGGAAGCATCCACAATTTTTATTTTTGGGCGAGCATACTCCTATTTCTGGTGATCTAATTATTATTTCATTAATTCTTAAACTTTTGGCAGGGAGGAATGTGAAGACACTATAGGGGTAAGTTCTATATATGTATGGGTTAACGTTCAATCACAAAGTTGAAAATATTAGTTTCTGAATGAATGTTATGTTTTTTTCCTTGGTCAGCTAAAATTATTGGCAAAGGCACGATATTCATTGGCAAGGTTTGAAGGGGAACAGATTGTAATTCTTTCGCAGGTTGGTTGCTTAGTATCTTTGAAAATTATGTAAATGATGTTTGGTTGATCAAAATCTAGCTTGATCTATGATTTATTAATTTATTCAACAATGTTGCATCAAGTATTTTCTAGTCAGATGTTTAGTTTATTTGAGAGGTCAAAATTTATTTTGCTTCTCTTTCTGATTAACAGGTCTTAGCAAATGAAGTCAACATAGGTTATGAAGATATGAGCAACCTGCAGGCAAGTCATTTCCATTTTTGAGATTGACTCCTACATTCCGACTGCTTCATCCATGTTTCTCAAGTAATATTATTTTGCAGGTTTTAAAATTCAATGGAACTCGGATTAAAAATATCCAACACCTTGCGCACCTGGTTGATTGTAAGTCGTAACATTCTTTATCTGTTGTGCATTCGTTTCCTTTTGCAATGTATCTCATTGGTTTTCCCTCGCTTTGCTCTTGATCAGCATGCAAGGACAGGTATCTGTGTTTTGAATTTGAAGATAGCTATGTTGCTGTTTTGGAGAGAGATGCCATTGCCAGTGCTTCATCATGCATACTGAAAGATTATGGTATCCCGTCCGAAAGATCTCCTGATCTCCTGAAACCATACGTGAATCCACTCGAAGGCGACCAATCAGCAGAGAAGGAATATGGTGATATCCCGGTTTCAAACTACGAAATTGGCATTGATGGGCTATTCTGGGCGTAAAAAATTTGCACTTGGAGATGTCAATGTGAAATTTCTCATGGTAGCAATATTTGAAGCACATGATCACATGTTTGGGCAGCAAAAAGTGCAGCAACATTATCAGCTAGCATTGGATTGAACACATGGATGGTTTTATGCTGCTACTACCCTGGGGGCTTGCATGTTAGAAGCAATAATCTTTTATTCCCCCTCATAATTTTTGGGTTTTTACGAAAAGGGATAGGAAAGTTAATTTTTGATTTTTTTTTTTCACTTAATTTATATTCTTTATTGTAATTCTCTCCTTTATTTGATTTAAAAAACCTGAAAGTTCTTCAGGTTTGATCTCTCAAAATTTTATGTTGCATTTTGTATCTTTAGGGGAACAGTACACAATAGAGAGGCTCTTACAAGCCTTGATGCATTTAATGTAAAACTTTTCAATACGTTTCATTAAGTTATTGATGCCCAGTTTGAATGGATGTCTTGGAAATTTTGATTTTGTTCTGACGAGAAAGAAACTAAGCCATTTTGTAATTAAAAATTAGAGAGATTTGATTTATTTAGATATTAATTTTGGTGTGTATCATGGGTGTTATTGAGTCAATAGCAAGACTTAAGGTTTAAGAGTTAAAAGGTCTTAGATTCAAATCTCAAATACTTCATGTATCATGATTATTTTCAGCTTTAATATTTGGGAGTTCTATAAGGGAAATTTTTTTTTGAATGATAGTAGTTTGTAGTGTAGACTTGTTTTGAAAATATCTTATCCGTGTAAAAATAAATGAGCCAAAATAAAACTTTCGTTGCACTTTAGCATAGGAAATAATATCCGATTCTATAACTTGCAATAATAAATTTCAATTATTTTACAGGTAATCAAAACTCGATTGTTCACTTGCAGTGAGAAATCTTTTCCTAGAGTTGCGTGCCGAAAGCGTACCTTTTCATTTTCAACTACCGTTTCAGCAAATAAGGCAAAAACGTTCAGCATTAATTAGGTGTGACAAAAACCAAATAGACCTGTTGAGAGTGGGATTTGAACCCACGCCCTTTCGGACCAGAACCTTAATCTGGCGCCTTAGACCAACTCGGCCATCTCAACGTGTTGATAATCTCTCACAAATAATATTTATATGTTATATTCACAAGCTATAGAAAGACTAAAGTGGAGTACAATCTAAACGGCAGTTCGTGTAGTGGGCTCACAGAGATGTCAGAAATTTGGCATATAAGAATGGCTCCATCTCCACAATTTGCTGTCCTTACTCCTTAGTCCCAACCACTCTCCCTATCACGTCATTGTCATTTGACATTGATATATTTAAAAATTAGTGTGATGCTATAGTGCTACTACCCAACAATCAAAAACACATCTTAGTTTCACATGTGATGTTCGCTGTTGAAACGTGACAAAGTTCACAACAAAAATTAAAGAAGGAATGCATGAATGAATAAATAATGGTAGCTTAAGATTCCTATACACTTTCACTATTTGTCTGGCCTACTTTCCCTATGATTCTCATCACTTGCTACATTTAGTTTATTATGGTAATCACACGCACAATGAGCAGGCACATATTTTGTTATACAGAAATTGCTTCTAACTTTATATTTTCTAGAAGAACGAAAAAGCTAAGAAACTTATAGATCATATTTTTTTGGGAGTAAAAGGGAAGGAAAGAGACATGGCAATAGGTTATAGTGATGATTCATGAACCATAAACCAATTTTTTTATTCACATTACCCGTTTGTCCACCCAATTGAAAAGGGATCAATTTTTTGAAATATAATCAAACACCTAAATGAAAGCCTTTTTTATAATATTCTTTACATACACGAGAATCTATTTAATTTAGAATCTCATACTTATTAAGAGATTCAAGCCCTTTCCACTTGAATCAACATTGACAAGCCTTTATTTTTTTTATGCAAGATATATATAAACAATACATATTACATTAAAAAGAATAACATTTAATAACTTATCACCAATATTCTCATACTACTCATTGCCAAAAAGTTTAATTATTAATTTTCCAATCGAAGTTAAAAGCAACAGAAACTTGATATAATAATAAGTATATAACGAAAACCAACTTCACTGTTGAATTCTAAATTTCTAATGATTTCATTATTATGTGTAAATAAAGCAGTCTTTATCAATATTCCACTCAAGTGAAATAAATTGGCTTGCATGAATTCCCTGTGTTCTTATTTTATCTTTTGGTGCTTACTTATATGCCATGGACACCTAGTATTCATGTGCACCATAAGGTAATGACTTATCAACTTTGTCTTGTAGCATACAATGTGCAGCTGTGACTTGTGAGATAGAAAAAGTTTCCAATCATCTATTGCCACTAACAACTAGGAACCCACCACCACTTCTTGTAGACCCTTTTTTAGTTTTGTGCTTCAATCATGAACCTTCTCAGTTTCTCCAACAGTTCAGTTTTTCTCTTTTGAGACACACTTATTAGACTTCATAATTCATATCATAAGGCAGTTGATTTTCACCATCTTTAATGGCTTCCTTTTCTTTATTATTCTCAGCAATAATAATGTTCATGACCGTAATTGCATGCAATTGTCCATTGGCCTTAGCTTCTCTACAAAATATGCATGTTTCCACCATCTCAGCAGCACCAACTGTGTTGCCAGGTTCCCCTCTTGCTTCTCCCACACTATCACCAGATAATGAACCACTATTTCCTACACCAAGTGGAGCAGCTTATGCTCCATCAGAGTCTTCATTACCTACAATTCCTTCAAGTCCAAGCCCTCCCAACCCTGATGTCTTTGATAATCCTGGATCTGAATCTGCTTTTCCACCATCTGTGTCTATTCCAGCTCCAGCTCCTGCTTCCAAGGGTGTATCTCTTCCACTGTATACAGTTTTGCATGTTGCCATACTGGCATTTTGCATGATGCAGCTTCACATGTGAAGTGAGTAGATGTTGGTGTTTCTGCTTGTGATTCAGAAAGCTTATATTGTCAGCATTGATGTTATGTATATCAAGTGCAAGCTAGGCATAATTGACTGAAGAGTTCTGGTAGTTGTAATATGTGTCTAAAAATTTAAGACTAGTAAACATTTTGAGTGTCTATATCAATCAGTTCATATCAGAAATAAATGAAGATATGTAACTTGTGCCGTTTAAGCTTTACTCTTTATTTTTTCAATGCAAGTTATTTTTTTCCTTCCACTTTTCAGTGTAATATATTAGACTCTTTATTATTTTACTGCCCATTAATCCATTATCATTCAAAATATATTATTTATTTCTTTGTAAGAGTACTACTTTAAAAATACACTGTCACTGAGTAGAATGTAGAATTCAATAAATGCAGGAACATACTCTCCCTCTTCTTATAAGACCGTTGATAGATTCTAACAATTCATAGTTCTGTACATTCAAACCACATAATCACTTTGATGTGGCAGAAAGAACCTTTTAATAACATTGCTTTCAGCTCACTTCTCATTAAGAAACAGGAGAAACCATTTGAGGCATGAAAAGGAGAGATGGACATATTGGATGGGCTAAATTCATTAGACATATATTCGTATCTCTTTTCCACAATCCATTGAAATTGAAAGTACTCTTCTTTTCATTAAGTTGAGTGCCCCTGACAAAATTATTTGCGACCCAAAATATGTGACATGACAATTCTCTTCAATGAATATCACAATGTAAATACCAAAGATATAATCAAATAAAATTGGTTCCCATATCCAAGTACATCCAATCAAAGCAAAGTAAAACATTGTTACGATAAAGTGGACACAAGTTTTAAAAATGATGAGTAATTAATTAGCTTTAAGGTGATTCAAATTGCTGGGAAAAGTTCATTGAGACTGCATGGTAAAGCATAGAATTCATCATTCCGAACATCAGCATTATATAAGGTAAACTTCTCCCACCACTGCAAGCCACTATCATTGCTGGAAGCATCATCCTCACGGGAGAGTGTAAGATCCAAAATGAAAGCAACCAAGGCAGCCACTGTTGTATGTGACATGCAGAACACAGTCACCATATCATTGAGCTGCAAATCCATTGAAATAATAGTTGAATCACAAACGATGTCACAGTCATGTATAATCAATTTTATATATCAGTACCACAAACGGATTTTCAATATATAACTTACCCATCTAGGACTCGTTGATTCATGCTTTAGATGATAATATTCTGCGAAATATTGGGGTATAGAGATGCCAAGGAAGAATGACAAGCCCAACACGAATTTGGTTCTGAAACTGTTGAGGTTACAGAACTGGAGAAAACCAAGACCGGCAGAAGCTACATATCCCAATTCCCAGGTTATAAATATATATATATATATATATATATATATATATATATATATATATGCAGACAGAGTAGGAAAACTCGTGAAGACAATTAACTGATTAGAGAGAACTTACACACATAGCCAAAGAATACACAATATAATGCTGCTATGATTGGCAAAGGCACAGAAGCAAATAATGCTCCAAATTTTCCTAGTTCGAAGTATACAACATGAATTATCATTCATGCATTTAAGAAAACAAATATATGGTGAACCTTAAAATGTTACGGCGGCTAAAAAAGCCAATACATGGAAATTATGAAATGGTACATAGAAAATTTATTGGTCTAGCATACCAAATATGGAGAAGAAAATCATAAAGCCAGCTGATATTTGGATAACTCTTCGGCTTCCCACTCTTGTCAATGCCAATAAACCAGCATTTTCCCTGAAATAAGGTCAAAGCATAATGCAAAGAACGTGGAAGTTGGAACCATGAGTAGCTCTTGATTGTTCAAGGGACCCCGACCATACATTAAATAAAAATATTTCAGGATCAAGCTAAACATACACTGATGCTGTACTTCCAGTTACAGAACCAAACATGCCATTGAGAAAAGTAGCCACTCCCTAAAAAAACATAAAAGTGCTCAAATAAAAATCGATGCCTCGATGGTAAGTTTCTAGTGCATTAGCTGAGACAAAATTACAAAATGCAGTGAATCTTACCACCCAGCCAGTTCCACGGCTAATAACAAAAGGTGGCACAGGTGTTGCACTTCCATATCTTGCTGCAGCATAAAAAGTACCCGTTGACTGCATATAAAGTTTGAAACTTAGAACCAAACATAATGTGAGGAGCTAGATGGATTTTTATCTGCTTTTTTAATTTTCAAGGTTTTTATTAGGAAAGACAGGTGTAGTTGCATAATGATTGAAACATGTGCATACCTCGAAAAGAGAAACTAAGGAAGCCGCTATCATAGCAAAAGCTTCCCTGGCATTGAAGGTGGGACTCCCCCATTGGAAAGGGTAAGGAAAATATACCCTGTATTAAATTCAAACATTTTTATCAATTAAGGTATATGGAAAAGGTGAACTTTAGGCCACGCATTCTTTCCAAAAATGAAGCGTAGTAGATAGAATGAACCTGGATCTTACCATGGAGAGGAACTTATGAGTCCAGCATGATCAGTGCGGCAACTAGTCTGTGTACTTTCTGGTTTGTGGTTATATATAGTGCTTGAGGTTAGAATCTGTGCAAATAACCATACACTTGCAATGGAAAACAGCACCGCAAATCGGTCATATATAGGCCTCTTGGTGCACGTATAACGATTTAGATACTGCAGAAACAGAGAAGAAAATTAAACACAGTAGGACAAAAATTTAAGGGTCAAAAATAATGATGAATTTTAAACTTTCCATGTATTATTATTTTAGAATTTATATCTGTGCCTTTCATGATTATATTATAAAGAAAATATTGGTTGTAGCTTTATTAGAGTAAGAATTTCTCCAAGAACTTGCCTGTGAGATGAAAACCATAACAATTAATGCTGGCAGCCCGATTTCAACACATTCTGCCAGCTGCAACAGTGATTGGACAAAATAGAGTTGAAGAATTAGACATAATCATATTGTCTAGTCCTAAACTTAAGAAACAAGAGCGCAAACTTAATTTGCATGAGTAATATAGAATTCCTTACCATTGGGAAACCAAGGCGATAGAGACCAAGTCCAGTGAAAGTTACATATGGAACTACACTAAGTGGGCTAAGGAACCTTAAGAAACAGGAAAAAGAAGTTAATAAATTCAACTCTGTTATAAGTACAACATATTTGGACAACATTTGAGAATTGAGATAAATACTCACATTTGTATATATTGTTCTACTCTACCTCAAAATATGACTCACATTCGCAAAATTAAAATGTTATCTACAGAATATTATAAAAATAAACATTTCTCCAGTGAATCTTATAGTAAATGCAAATCATGTTTAGAGTCGCATTTTTATACATCAAGTTTTGAACATCATATACTATACATTTATATCTATTTCTCACTTTTTATATTCTTAGTATACATGCTTCTTAGAAATACATCTAAGAAAACAAAGGACAAAAAATATATTCTTAATGTTTAAAGGAGTTGATCAATGCCCAACTAAGAAAGCTACATGTACTTACTAACCTGGTAGCATTCCTCCAAAAGCCGAAGAATCCTATGACCATCTGGAAACAAGCACTTACAATCAAGGCACCTTGTATCCCTCTAATTGTTTGAGTGAACCTCTAAGAAAGTAATCCATATGGACCAAGTCAGCAAAACAATAACAATGAATAAACATTTCCTAGTACAAGAGAAGAAATAAAATCACAAAAAGAAAATAGCATATTAACCTCATAAGGATCTGTATATGCACTATATCTGCTAGCTTGGACAATTGAAATTGTGGGTATTATGTAAGTGTATGAACCAACAACTACAGCTGGCAGTCGGGTTCCAAACCAAGACTGAAGCAATGTGCTTAGTCCAGAAACAAATAATAGGCTTTGTATCATCTTAGCCTTCTCAGCCTACATTCAGTTGAAGAATTTAGCTAATTCGTACTAATTACTATTATAAAATTTGATTTATAAGGAATAGATAAATAAGGGCTTACATTGCCTCCACCCATTTGAGGAACAATCATAGTTGGAATCAGAACAGTCATACCAAGAGTCAGAATGTAATGTTGGAATCCTAATGCCATCGCTTCCGCTGAATTTTAGTACCATATTCAATTAAATAAACAAGAAAAAAAGCTTTATTGGAAACCAAAGACTCAAATGTTTGGATTCTTGAAAAGTTTTTTTTTTTATATTTACCGAAAACACTTCCAAAAGGAAACATCAGCAGCTCAAACATGATTTCATAAAATAAAGAAAGTCATATAGACGAAAAGTGTCTAAAAGTATAAAAGGGATACAGTACGACAATCATTTCGAAGTATCAGTGCTTCATATGTATACACTATCAACATATGAAGCCACAGAGTTTTGTTCAATATAGGTTGGTGTTTGGCTTCCAATTGCATGAAATGAATTATAATTATACTAATACTAATAAGCAAAGAAGAGAAAGAAGTGGATACGCCATGGAGGAGGACTGTTAATGCAATACTGAACTCCAGGCAATTGCTCTTTCACCAGGTGTGGTTGCGCCTCTTGCGGCTTTTTGTTGCCACCACCTTCGCTTTGAGCCATGTGTTGCACACACGCAGAGGAAGCAATCTAGCTACCTGTAACATCATCTCAAGCATTCTGTCATACAGTTTAAATGCATAGCGAATAAAGACTAAAATTGAGAATGTTTTGAAAATTAAAAAAAAAAATAGCTTTACCAATGAACACTTTGGTGTAACAATTACAAATTACAATGCCATTTTGTCTCTGAAAAATAGAAAATTTGAATCTCACTCTCTGATTTGGTGTTTTTTGTTGCATTGTGTTTTGGTTCTTGATTTTAATAGGAGAGGAGGAGCTGGGTGAATTCAAAATGAGAAACCTTAAATGTGTTACGTCTACGGTTACAGATCACAGTTACAGTTACGTTGTTGAGTTGAGACTTGAGAGAGGGCAAAACGAAACGCATGAGAGTAACTTGCGGCTCAGGTTATTATTATATATTTTTTTTTTTGTAAGGAGAAAATGTAATGAACAAGAAGGCGGGAAATGTTATATTTTTTTTGTTGCCCACCCGTTCCCTAAGTACTACCTAGGTACATCTGGATCCGACCCGGGTCGCGTGACTGGCTATGACAGATGAGTCTCCCAACATGAATTTTCTTTCCTTCGTTCTTTCGCCCTTTTTTAATTATTTTTCCTAAAAATAAATAATCTCTGTGTGCCTAAATATAAGATTTTATTGAGAATTTTATTTTGTTTTTATTTATAATATTTTATACTAGTTTTATCATTATGTATAAGACTTTTTTAAAACTTTTATTTTGTCTCTCTTTATAAGATTATTTACCAAATTTCAATGACAATTAATTACTTCTTCCTACAAACACTCATATTCACTTAACACTTTTTAGATTCATAGTACCACCAATAGGAGTAATTTTAAATATATATATATATCAAATATTCACATTTTCAATATCATTAATTAAATTAATTAATTTTCTTAATGTACGTAAAATTTGCCAAAAGGTCCTATATATGCAATAATTTATATCCAAAAAATATAAGATTTTATTGAGAATTTTATTTTGTTTTTATTTATAATATTTTATACTAGTTTCATCATTATATATAAGACTTTTTTTTAGACTTTTATTTTGTCTCTTTTTATAGATCTTATATCAAATTTCAATGACAATTAATTACTTCTTTCTACAAGCATCCTTATTTACTTAACACTTGTTAGATTCTTAGAACCACTAATAAGAGTAATTTTAAAAATATATATCAAATATTCACATTTTCAATGTTATTAATTAAATTAATTAATTTTTTAATGGACGTAAAATTTGCCAAAAGGTCCTATATATATAATAATTTATATCCAAAAAATACCCTTTATATATCCCTAACTTCTATTTGGAATAATAATTTATGTACAGCCTATTTGGGACAAACTTTTGTTCTTCCCTTGATTTTTCTCTAGCTGGCATGTGAGCTGATGCTGGTGTTTAAGCTTATGGTTCACTTTTTTCTGAGCATTAGGAATTAATGACAGACGATGTTTCCAAAAATTAAGAACAGCAAACATTTTTTGTGAGTGTGTTGTATCAATTCAGATGAGGCGTAACCGAGGAGATATAGTAGTTAACTTTTGATGTAATTTACGCTTTACTCTTTATTTTTCAAAGTAAGTTATTCATTTGTCTTCCCTCTTCGTGACTATATATTATACTCTTCATTATTATTTTACCACCCATTATGATTTAATTTCTTTTCTCTCTATCCCTTTAAAAATACAATGTCACCGAGTAGAGTGTAGAACTTAACAAACAAATAAAAGCAGGGACATATGGAAAATGAATTCTTCTAAGATAAATGTAACTCACATTTGTGTTAAAATCACTAAAATTTAAAACAAGAATTGTTTTTCTTGTTTTGAGTTTTAGTAATTTTTATACCAATATCACTTTAATATTATTTTAGCGAATACAAATTCGGGACATATTCTCTCTCGACTTATGCATTCCTTCCCAAGGATGACATGATCACTTTGTTTCGGCAGAAAGAACCTTTTAATAACTTGGCTTTAAGAAACAAGAGAAACTATTCGAGGCATGAAAAGGAGAGTGGGCATATTGGATGGGCTACACAATACATGAATAAAACACTGAGACAACTTGAATATGCATATCTCACTTACAAAATGACATATGTAAAACTATTAATTTAATTAATACTGTAAGTTAATATAAGAAGGTACACCAAAATTCTCAGACTAGGAACATACTCTAGTACTAACCATAATACTAGTATAATACTATATTATAAACACATTGTATTTGCTGCATATAAAATTTCTAGGCTAGTTGGAAGTCCCTAACTCCCTGTATAGATATCTCTACAAGATTAGGTCTATAGAATTTCTCTATTTACCAACTTTTAGAACCACATCTAGAGAGCTACAACATTTGTCTGATTCATTTCAATAGTCTGATTCTTTGCAACCCCCCCATTAAACATCTTCCCAGACAGTGCTCCCATTAGTTTATTGAACTCAAATGGGTTCTTCCATTTCTTGGCAGACTCCTTAGCAATGAATTTTCTCATCTTTGCACCCTCCTGCTTCAGCACATCTATTGCAAAGCTCATGTGCCTTATCACCTCTATTTTCTCTCCATCTTTCTGCTTCAGTTCATCCTTCTGTGCTCTATTCTCCTTTCTGAGCCTCTCTACTTCTTCCCTCAACATCATTACTTCATCACAGATTGCATCTTGCTGCTTGAGTTGATCCTTACCAATAAATTTTCTCATCTTTGCACCCTCCAGCTTCAGCACATCTATTGCAACGCTCATGTGCCTTATCACCTCTATTTTCTCTCCATCTTTCTGCTTCAGTTCATCCTTCTGTGCTCTATTCTCCTTTCTGAGCCTCTCTACTTCTTCCCTCAACATCATTACTTCCTCACAAATTGCATCTTTCTGCTTGAGTTGATCCTTATAAGCCTTGTTCTCTTCATTAAGTCTCTCTACATCTTTCCTCAGCCTCATCACTTCATCATTTGCATCCACAAACTCAACAACTTGCTTCTCTTTAGTGCAGTTATCGAATTCGGTATCTCCCTCTTTCTCTGCTTCCTCTTCCTCTTCTTTATCAGGATCATCAACTTCAGATTCAACAGACTCCTCTACATCACAATTCTCAGAATAGCTATCATAACCTTTATCTCCAAAGCTCAACGACTTCTTAGGTGAAGGGGACCTTCCATTCTTGAGTTGGCGAACAAGCCCAGCGTCCGGTTTGACTTGATCATACCGCTCAGCTAACGAGCGGTGTGTCCTGTAGAAATCCTCAACCATGCTTATGAGCTCTGGTCTCTTCTTGTAATACATCTCTGCACGTTTTGCAAAGGAATCTGCATCTTCTTCAATCAACTTCAATATTGCCTTTGTCTTCTCATTCAGCTCTGCCATAAAAAAACCACATATGTATTAGTTCATTTCTCATTTTCCATCTTAATAACCATAATAAAATCACAGATATTCTTATAAAAAAAAAAAAAAAAAAACATAAAAAAATCACATAGGGTAAGTGTTGGCGCAACGGTAAGGTTATCGCTTAATGACCTAGAAGTCAAATTTTACAGCCTCTCCAATTGAGGGATAAAGCTGCGTACATCTACCTTACCCAAAACCCGCTATGTGGGAGCCACATGCATTGCGCCGCCCTTTAACAATAATAAAATCACAAAGATTAAATTGCATTCTATTAGTATTATACGAGTGAACAAAAAGATCTAGATATCATACCAGATATATGTGATGAACTTGATTGTATTTAGACGATCAACGTACATATTTTTTTACACTACCAACTAATAATCATACATTAACATGAACTCATAGAATATAATATGTTCATAATCAAACTAAGCTAAAAGGTAGGGGAGGGGAAAAGGAACTTAAAAGTAACAGTCATGATAAGGGAGGCCCAAACCTTTTCAATTTTTTATTTGGAGAACCATTCAAATAGTATTCAATTGCAGAGTTTGTCAAAAAATAATTGCATAGGCAAATAAATATATTAATTGCTGTAGGGTCCAAGAGTAAAAATAAATTCAAGTCATATAAGAGGAAGAAAGTGAATGATACCATTAAGAGTGGATTGAAGCCATGGGGATCGTTTAGTTGTGCTTTGGGTGTCAAGCCACCACCAGTGTGATGGTTGATTCTTCATCAATTCAGCCATCACCATTGTCTTGTCTAGAATATCAACACCACCAAGAGCCTAATATCTATCAAACACAACACGAGAAAAACAACAAAAGTAAACCTTGAATTCCCCAAACTAAAATTCTAGAATAATAAGAAATACTAACTAGCAAGTCTCAGTCACAATTTATAATTAAAAAAAAGTTATCTACAGGAATAAAAAGATAAGTATGAATATTATAAAAATATAAAATTAAAATAAAGTGTCAAAAAGGAAGATAAGTGTGGAAAACACCAAATAGATCAAATTTGGCTTATCAAAAAAAAAAAAAAAAAAAAGATCAAATTTGCGTGAAGGGACAAATTCACCGACTTAGACACTGAATCCGCCTCTAAAAAGAACAAGACACTGAATCCGCCCCTAAAGAAAAAAAATTCGTTAATTACAATACAGCATACACACAAACCAACACACTTGAAGAATTCAATTCCATAGGAAACTTTCAAAAAATAAAAATACAAAAATAAATCAAACTAAGATTAAAAATATAGATGAACAACAAAGAAATCAAAATTGAGATGATTTGACAATATAAAAAAATACGAACTTTTAATCATATAAAGAGAATGGAAAAAAAGATTAGAAAACAAAGATCGATAAAGTGACAAACTTTTTTCTAGATTTTGATCATTTCAGGTTACCCCAGTTGATAAAATGTAACACCCAAGGAATCAAAAAAGTTAAAAGACTGAAACTTTGCAATGCCCATCAAGCAAATGAATACATATAAAAAAGAAGAGTAAGATAAGCACCTGGTTCAAGTTTTTTGCAACTCGCAAGAGTGACTCGTGTTTTGAACTCGGTACTCAGCGCTCTGTTTCTTTCTGCCACCTTCACAGTTTCACTCACTAACACTATATATATTTATATTATATTTTTTACTTATTTTATTTTGATGTGCTTAGATAGCAGAGAAGAAAAGAGAGGGAAGAGTAAGGGCATAAATAGTGTTGTTGCTGGTTTTGAATTTTTTTTGTCTCATTCTATGGGCTAACCACCTATCACATCATGACACGTGTACTTCACATTTCCGGCACTCACCAATCCTTCTCTGCCTCGAGACAGACAAATGCCAATGCGATAATAATGCTTTGAGTTGCCCATACAATACTCCTACAAGTCTCATTCCTATTCACTCCTTCACAAACTTCTTATCAACTGATTTTCCTCCTTTGGAATTTCAAATTCAAAAGGTTTTACTGTAGCATTTTTTTTTTTTTTTGGTATTTCTATCATGCAATCCAAAATTGGATGGTTGCTATGCAACCTTTTCTTAAACCAATAAGAAGTCGACACCTATGCCATGTCATTATTTGAAGTAGTTAAAATTAGTTTTTTGCAATTTAGTCCAACATAAAAAGTAAATTAAAAATTTAGTCCTTTGTACCTAAAGACAAATTATAACTTTTAATTTTAAATTTAGTCACTCGCATTAAGCCTTTTTACACAAGTGACTAATTTTAACTACTTTTAATTTTTTTTTTAAATTAAAAGTTATAATTTATCTATAAGTACAAAGGACTAAATTTTTAATTTACTTTTTATGTTGGACTAAATTGCAAAAACGTAATTTTAACTAAATTTAAAAAAAGGTTGCATAGCAACTATCCAATTTTGAATTGCATGATAGTAACTCCCTTTTTTTTTACTTATTTCAAATTATTTATTATTTTAAAATTTTAGGGGTATATAAATTATGAGTAATTTTTTTCTATTTTAATTTTGTTTTTAAATATTTTTTATTATAATTAATGAATATGAAGATAATATAATAAAATTGTAATTGTAATATATTGCTTCTTTTAGAATTTGGATGATTGAATTTTTTATTTTAATTTATGTGAAATTTCTGAAATGATGGTTAAATTGAAACAATGAGACTAATATGGCAGGTGAGCAAGTGTTTTATAATAGCTTTTTTGGTTTGCACATTACATTTGTAGTATTAAAATATTAAAAAAATGTTAACCAATATCGTAAAGATGTATGTTAAAAAATAAAAAATTATTATTTTATTTTTAAATTTATTGTGTTTATTTCATTAAAAAAATAATGAATCCCATTTTACAGTAAAAATAAGTTTTTTAGGTATTTCTTAACCAGTAGTCTTTTACACTTCTTTTATGTATGTACTCTTCGCTCAGTATCACAGTTGTCTCTAAAAGCACCTTTAATATCTAAGGAGTTTTTGAGGCTAATCCAGCATGAGGTAACATTCTTATGTCTCTCCTAGTGGAATGTCTTAACTGAGAATCAAACCTGAAACTTTTTTGTCTCAGATCCCATTTTCAAGTTCTCAGGTTGAAAGGATCACAACAATTAAACCAAACCCATTGATATAGTCCTAAGTCCATTACACTTTTATTGTCAAATGGTTAATTTATTTTGCATTTTGCATTTTGCCTAAAGTGACTAGATAGCGTATCTAATAAATGTGGGAAAGTAATAAAAGGAGGATATCTGTACTACTACATACTAATTCATTTATTTACATTTAATTTAAATAATTTCTAAATTAATTATATTATTTAAGTAATATTTAAGTAATGATCTTGCTAATAAGTACTCTTTCGGTCCTATTTGTAATATTTTTGTGATTTTTCACCTTTATCAAAAAAGATAGCTAAATTTGTTATGAGATTAGAATGTGCAAATTTGATAACTTTTTCAAAATTGTTCATGTAATTATTATTAGAGTCTAAAGAGTGTTGAGTGAATAAGAGTATTTGTGAAAATAAATAACTGAGTGTTACTCCCTCCATTTCAGAAAGTTTGGCCTTTTAGGCTTTTTTTTATTGTTTCACAAAGTTTGGCCTTTTACATTTTCAATACACAAACATATTTATATTTCCAATTTTAACCTTTCATTCAATCATTTCTCTTACTTCTCATTAATTCTACTTTTATTATCTCTCTCATCTCTAAACCACTATACATTAATTAATGGACACACTTGCTAATACTAAAAATTAAGTGCTACTACAATTTTCAATAAGGATTAAATAGGAACATTTTGGACAAACCATATATAATATTTACAATAATTAACACTTTCTTAATTTGTGTGTCCGGACCTAAAAAGCCAAACTTTCTGAAATAGAGGGAATATTAGAAATTGAAATTGAATCTTATAAATAAAATAAAAAAATTAAAATGATCTTATAAATACGATGAGAGAGAGTATTATTACATCACTTATTAAACTTATTAAAAATGAATAAATAATCATAAATACATTTTAACTTTTCTCCCGAAAACCTAAAAAATATTTTTTTCAATGATTTTATGATTCATTTGTGTTACTTCTTTCGTTTCTATTTATCTGTCTTATTTCAAACAAAACACGCCCTTTAAGAAATGCAATCATTACTTAGATTTCCAATATATTAATTATGTTTTTTCCCACTATACCCTTTTTCTTTCTATAATCATTACTTATCTTCCACTACTTACGAAAACCAATACCCAATTAAATAGGGGTAGACATGGAAAGTAACATTTATTATACCTTAAAATAATCAAAATGACAGATAAAAAGAAACAAAAAACTTTTCCAAAAACGGACAGTTAAATAATAACGGAGGGAGTAATATTTGCCTTTAATTGCGTGTTTGTTATAACTTGTAAAATGATATCATGATTTATTTTTTTTTTGTGCTTAGAATCTGATAAGATTATACTAACATCTTAAAATTATAATTTATTTATGTTTGTGTATCTTAGTTGAAAAATGAATTTAAGCTGGTTTGTTTTCTTTTGATAGTATAAAGAAGATTATTTTTACTGAGTGAATTAAAAAAAAAGGCTTTGAAGTGATAAGGGATAATAGTTAATATGTTTGAGCGATAAGAGTATAATAGGAAAATTACGCAAATTTAAAAAAAAGAATCTCAAACTACTACAAGTCATAAAGGAGCTATTAGATTTTGATTGTTATTCAAATAATATATAATTTAAGACTATAATATGCATTTGTAAATTAAATTATGATTATAAAAAAAACTAAATTTTTTTTTTTCGTATTCTTTGCGGAACTACCGGTATCCCCAAAAGTACCCTTAATATCAGGGAGCCCTTGAGACTAATCCGGAGCGAGCTGCGTGGCTGCCTCTCCCAGCGAGATGTTTTTAGTGGGAATCAAACACGGATCTACTACAACACGTGTCTCATTTCCAAAATTTCAATTAGGGCCTTACAGCCATTGAACCAAACCCCGTTTGTAAAAAAAAAAAAAACTAAAATTTCAACAAAATGAAACATTTCCTAAATAATCTACCTTCGGGATATGTTACAATGTGGCCATTGGATGTGAAACGTGAGGGAGCGTGATCATATTATGCCAAAAAAAAAAAAAATCTACTCCGTCCGTTCCAATTTAATTGTCACTTTAGCAATTTCACACAGATTAAGAAATTCATTTAATATTTCAATTTTCAAGAGAATTATTAAATAACTTTACTATAATATCCTCAAAGTACATTAATTATCACCCATTTCACATATTTCAATACATTAAATGCAAGGTTAAAGGTGAAAAAAATCAACTAATACATCCTCGAATTCCTAAAGCGACAAATAATTTGGAACAAATTAAAAATGCTAAAGTGACAGATAATATGGAACAGAGGGATAACGGTCGGAATCCGAAAAAGAGCCATACTCCAATAATACTGAATTAAGTAATGCTAAATGGGTTTGTAAGTTGGTACTCCCCCACGTCCCGTTCCAAGAAGAAGAAGAATGGTGTATACATATTTTGATTTCCAATATAGGAAAAAATTAACTAAAAATTTTATTTTTAATATAATTATACTTAAAATATTTATAAAAAATAGTGATCTCATTTAATTTTTGTTTCATTCTCAATACAACTTTCCAAAAGTAGTTATACTTTTTATGATTTTGAAAAAATTAAATACATTCAACTAACTTTCTTAATAAGTGTAGTTTCGCTTATTTTTTCTTACAATAGGGACTGGAAGGAGTATGTTGTTTAACTTAAGGTTATGTACTTATGTAGACAAATTAAAAAATAATTAAATGATATAAAAATTTTGAAATATTTTAATTAAGAATTTTTCTAGGACATATGTTAAAAAATTTATAATAAATAAATTTACATCAGAAAAAAATTATATGTATTAATTATATTAATTTTCAATACATATTTACACAATATAAATTTTTTAATATACACTATAAGACACACATTAAAAAAAACTCTTTAACTAAGGCTCTGTTCGGCAACACGAGCTAGGAGCTTTTTAGCTAGCTAGGACCTTTTAGATTTAGTCAATAAGGTACTAGCCCCGTTCGGTGAACACAAATTAGAACGAGCTTATAGCTTTTAAAAAAAGAGCTTGTAGCTTTTGAAAACTAGCTTTTAGAAAGCTACTTGAAGTAACTTTCTTTCTGGAAACTAAACTAGCTTTCAATAATTCATATACCAATTATATCCTCAAACAAAATTTAAAATTATTTTACTACCCTTTAATTAATTATTAATTATAATTTAATAATTTTGTTATAATTAATTAATTAACTACATAATTAATAAATTAAGAAAAAATGAATTTAATTAATTATAATTTAATAATTTAATTTAATTAATTAATTAATTAATTAACTATCTATTTAATAAATAAAGAAAAAATTTGAAAAATTTAAAATAATAAAATGTTGCATGTCCTTTTTTGGTCATTTCATAACTTTTAGCTACTTCAAAAGCTAGTTTTGCCGAACAGCACTATTTTAAATAATCAGCTAAGCAGCTATAAGCTCACAACTCCTAGTTAGCTTAACAGCTAGAAGCTAGAAGCTCATAGCTACAAGTTACAAACTCACAGCTATAAGCTAGTTTTGCTGAACAAACCCTAAAACACTATCATTGAACCAACAAAGTCTAGCACGGTTGGTAGATAGTCGAGTTCCCTGAGTATGATATCAAGATTCAATTTCTGCCATGAGTATAAAAAATACTTTTTTGAAAAAGGTTGTACCAATTTCAGTGATCTATCCGCCTCGAAAGAGATTATTTTTTGACTGTTGGTCGGAAGATACCCTTATTTAAAAAAACAACACCATCATTAATTATTTGAACCCCAGATTTTTATAGGCATTTTTCACCAAATTAATGTTATGTTTTTAGTTGCATGTGGGAAAAAAATATGATAAATAATGCATGGTTTAAAAAAAAATATTTTAATTAAACACTGAATTTCTAAAAAACATAAAAAGTCATAAAAAGTTGGTGGATTTCTTTTACTTGGTTCTATTCTACGCTCTTTAGTTGTAAATATTTTTTGTCGGGTAATAAGATTTGTCTATTTACCTAAAAAAAAGTCATAAAAAGTTGGTCAAACAATTTTATTAGGAAGAAAAAAAACAAAGATAGAAATCACTAGAAAAAGAAAGAAATTTTAAGTACCTTAAAAATAGAAATATTTTATTTTAAATGAAAAAAAATAGAAATATTAGTATAATAAAAAGTTGGTCAAACAATTTTATTAGGAAGAAAATATATATAAAAAAACAAACATAGAAATCGCTAAAAAAAAGAAACAAAATTTAAATACCTTAAAAATAGAAATATTTGTATAATGATGACTGATGGCTTGTTAAGACAAATTGCTGAAAAGTAGAATAGATGCGTTATAATCATTCGAGTTGAATTTCGTGTACGAAGAAAAATTTTATCGAGAGAGCTCCATTACATTATGTATAGTATTTTTTATGAGCATGATTGCTTTTGATGAAAAATACATGTGGCTAAACCCAAAAATGTTAAATAACAAACCTAACACAGTTTATATATAATTATTTTTTAATTAAAACATGTTATCAAATATTTGATTATATTATGTGTATTTAAAAAAAAGTATCTATAAAAAAAATTATTTGGGTGATTTTTATGTTAAAATGGTTAATCTCTAACTATTGGTGATAGAAAACATGTTGGAGATATAACTCTATTGACATACAATTTTTTCTTATACGATAAGCCCAAACTCATATACTACTCGAGGATAAACAAATGTGCACCATTTGAATCAATTGTTTAGTTAAATTACAATGATAAATGAGTGTAATTTATATGATCATGTATTATGTGTCATAGTTTGAGAGTTGAAAGTTTCGGATTCGATATTTGATGTCACCACTTGATGATATATTGGTAGATTTCATTTCACTTCCATTTATCTCGGCTCTTAGGTCAAATTTAAAGAGGTGAAGTATCAATTTAGTTTTGAGATTAATGGTATGCACTGTTGGTGTAAAGATTTTTACACCATCGGTCCATCATCCACCATTCATTTGCATTATTTTAATCTAGAAGTCAACGACCATAAACAGATGAATGATAGATGATACATTGATGGTGTAAAAAATCTTTACATTGTCGGTGCATTCTCCATTTTCTCTTTAGTTTTTAATGTTTTTTCACTATATAAACTTACTTCCTGAAAATTTATAAAAACATTTATTGAGAAAATACATACATTATCTCGTAAGTATCGAGGAATTATTTTTACAATGCAAAAATACTTTTGTTAACCCCCTATCCTCAAATTTTAGGATTGAAGTTGAAAATATTATTAAATATTATATAATATCGTATATTGAAGAAATGGTTTGCTTCATCTTAGAGATTGAGGATAAAAGATAAAAAATGATAAAAAAAAAATGTTGGGAACATAAATTCATTATCTTTCAAATTATTTAAGCTTTTATGATTAATCCTAAAAGTTGAGGTAAAAAAATCATATATAAAAAAAGCATAGTTTCCTTTTAACACATGATCTTAAATCAAATCAGTTTGGACGTATTTTAACTAATCAACTTCATTGCTCCAATCAAATATAAATCATTTATCAAGAAGAACTTGATTAAATGGTGTGAAGTCCCGTGGATTTTTAAATATTTTATAAAATCAAAAGTAAAGATTTGATTTTCAAGAGCAACACTAATTAAAATGGATAATCATAAACTCAAAAATAAATAAATAAATAAATAAAATAGTGCCTTGCCAATATGGCAAGGGGTTCCCATAATTTTTATTTTAAGAAAATACAAGTCATCTACATCAAGAAATTCAAAAAAATATTTTCTTTAAGCATATTTCATAATTATGACACGATTTTACTTTTACTTTCAGTTTGGAATCACATGTATCTTCTATATGAGTCAATCATATTTAGGTTAAGTAAAAACTTCAAAAATAACACTCTCATTCCAAATATTTAGAGGGGTTTTTCGGCACTATCATAAAAAGTGTGGATTTCGATGCTATAAAATGGTCTACCAATAAAAATGCGTCACTTCATATAAGTAATCATGTCATCATCTTTATTATTAATAAATGCTATTTTAACTTATTGTATTTTAGTCCTCTATATTTTAAGTAACTTTTAATTAATTTAATCAATTTAAATCAAATAAAATATTTTATTTTTTATTTAAAAAATTAAAATAAAAAAATAGGATTTCTTTCTCTAATCCATTTCATCACCATTGTAGTTCATTAAAAAAATTTCATCACCATTGTTTCCAAGAGCATCAATATCATCCTTCCAACGTCATCACTCAAAGCTCACTTTTGATGCCAAAAATAGTGGGAAAATAGAGAAAACTTGGAATTACATGTAAGACTTTTTTAGGAAAAAATTTGGTCCTATTTGTAACATCATGTTCCAATTTCTAATAACATTTTATTATTTCTTTTCAAAAACATTCTTTATTAAGTCAACACTTTCTAAAATCTCACTAATAATTATAGGGGTAATTTCGAAAAAGTATATTAAATGTTTACATTTCCAAAGACACGAATAACTTTAATCCACTTTATTGATGAATGTAATTTTACCCAAAAGGGTTTTATATATAGGGTTTGCTTAACCGTTAGGGCTGAGGATAAGAGGTTAAAAAATAGAAAAAAAAGGTATTGGAAACATAAATTTACTAAGTCCAAATCTTAAATGTTTAAGTTTTCAATGCAAAAATGCTTTATAAAGCCTCTTATCTTCAGCCTTAAGGGCTGAGGTTAAGAAAATCCTTATATATATAGGACGGGAGAGAGTATCATTCTTTTTTTTTTGTTGCCCACCCGGTTCCCTAAGTACTACCTAGGTACATCCGGATCCGACCCGAGTCGCGTGCCTGGCTATGACAGGTGAGTCTCCCAACATGAATTTTTTGCATTCACAAGGACTCGAACTCGAGACCTTGCTTAAGCGAGACCGAGCCGCTTAACACTCAATCCAACCCATGTTGGTAGTATCATTCTTTTTTATTGGTTAATGTATTTCAAAAATTAATTAAAATGAGAAATTACATTTTATAATCAGTGAGAATGAGAGGCGAAGGATTATGATATACAAAATGGATATCTTCAATGATTTAAGTGGGGTTGACTAAGTAATAATTGACTATGTACGGAATGAATTTCACGATGTCTCAAGTATGAGATTTGATTCCTGATGACATAAATTTTACAATTCTTGATAACAGATGAATTAATCTAAATACAGATAAATTCAATATAACACTTATCATAAAAACATAAAAAGAACAATGATATTATTGAAAAACAATAATGTTTTATGAGCATTCAAATCTAACATCAACGTTCAATACCGACCTCTATAAATGATGAGTATAAAAATTTTGGATGATTTTTCTCTATATTTTAAAAGAGATAGATGTTGGATGTTACGTTGGATTTGGATATTCACATGGCATCAAGTTATTGAAAAAACAAAATCTCTCCAATAGCACACCTTCATACAACCAAGCTAGACCATTGAAACAGTTCTTTAAAATTGACAATTTCACACATGGAATAATTTTCACACGAGAAGTCAAATCTTGAACACACTTGGGCATTTTTTCACTGTTCTATACAAAAAAAAAAAAGAAAAAAAAAAAGGCAGTGACTTTTTTCCTCCCTAATTCTTGTATAATGCTAGCACAGTAGCACAACGTGTAACTCGGTGTAAGTTGTATATACAAAATTATTTTTGGTTTTGTTGAAGCTACTAGTGTAGAGTGTCCTCTGTTGTGGAAGCAGGAATAACAGGAACAAATCCCCTGCCTCCAAATACAGGGCGCATGAAAGTATCATCAAAATTTCGCCAAAAATGATGCACTACTTGACTTGAATCAAGAGGGTTTCCAGTGTCTATGTTAGATTCTGAATGTTGTCCATTTGTGAGAAGAGGCAGAGTCTTAGCAGAAAAGAGACCAGATGACATTGTACTCCCTACATGCTTATGTGGATCCAGCAAGAACCTTATTAGAGGCTTGGTCAGTAATCCACCCACCTAATTTCATCATCAATTAAAACATTGAGCTTAAAAAGTGTACAAAAGTTAACAAAAGTGCCTTAGGTGTCCATTCATAGCAATGTATTCATTCATGATGGGTAAAATTAAAGAACGTCTTATGTCTCAGTTGGGTCATTATCATTATTATCTATAATAACTATACTATAAGGCTGATAGAATAATATTTTCTAAATAAACATGCAACCAAATTATCAAAGTTTATGGTCTTCAGGAGTAGAAAGTAAACTAATTACCACATTAGTTAAGAGTACAACTATGATGGTGCTGGTGATCATAATAGCATTCCCTTGCAGTTTTGTATGCCCTGAGCTAGTAAACTGAGAGAGGGGGGGAAAACATACAAACTTTTACACATAATGACACTGTCACAAATCAAATGAGTGAAAAATACCCAAAGATTTAAGCATTTAGCCTTGCACTTTGATAAAATTTGAAGACATTCAATATATCCTTACACTACCTTATTATATGCAAGTGCAATGGATACAGCACCTCGCATGAGCCCGGCCCACCATATTACGACCTGTTTGAATTTAAAAAAGTAATCAAGACTTCTTGTAGATTAAGAAGATTAAATATCAAGTACAACCTCAAAGCACCAACCTGCTGCTTAAATGCAATCTTGTCATTCCTAGACTTCCTGAATAAATTAGCTATAAATGATAGAGGGAACACAAAAGCTGCCCTTCCAAGTAGAACCAAGCAAAGCAGTATTGCACTTGTCCCAAATAATGTCCATGGACTAGATGAAACATAAGAGAAATTTACGTAGTTACTTGCAACACACAACAACTGAATAATATATAAGTTCACTACTACTCTATGATAAAATTAAATACCGGAAAGAATTATGATAGAAAAATATTGAAATATCCTGAAAAATTAAGCTTATGATTGTCTAGTGTCTTTAATTCAGTACCTGTTGCTGGCAAATCTCCACTTTTCGATATCCAAGGCATCCATACCAACATATAAGAAGATGAAAATCTCGGAGATTAAAGACAAAATTGCAAAAGTATGCCTATACATATAGTAGATAAACAACATAAGAAAGATTATAAAATCACTAATTTATCAGCATTTGCGAAAAGTAAATGAAATGCATAATAGCTTTTATGATACCTGCTTGTGATTTTAGAATTTTCAGTGACATTATGCCAGGTGTAGTGGGACATGACAATCCCACAAAAGAACACAGTAAGGATCCCACTTAAATCAAGAAGCTGGAAGAAGTTACCAACATTTAGTTAAAATATGAAACTGAATGATAAATTGATAATAAATAAAGGGAGTTACTATCATGCAATCCAAAATTGGATGGTTGCTATGCAACCTTTTCTTAAACCTAGTTAAAATTAGGTTTTTGCAATTTAGTCCAACATAAAAAGTAAATTAAAAATTTAGTCCTTTGTACCTATAGACAAATTATAACTTTTAATTTTAAATTTATTCACTTGCATTAAGCCTTTTTACACAAGTGACTAATTTTAACTACTTTTAAAAACCTTACTTTAAAGAAGCATTCACGGGAGATTTAGCTTTAGAAACCTTACTTCAGAAAACATATAAGAAAAGTAAGCCATCAGGATCATAAGAGCAATTTCTCTGTCAGTGGAATGCCTGATACCAACCATAAGAAACTAGGTTCAGTTTCCCTTCAGGGAACAAAAAGGATATTATGCCAGACCCAATATCACAACTCTGTTAATTACATAGATGTCATTTATCTTCATTTGAGATGAATCCATAAATTTATTTGTTAGTTATGACTGTAAAATTCACTAATTATCATATCAAATCAAATCATCAAAAAAAGAGAAAAGAAAGAAACTCCTCCCATCGAAATATTTATAACATCAATCAAGAAGCCCTCACTTGGAGTTCTATATATCGCTAATGAATAAGGCACAAAAAAAGTATAGTTACTAGACCAGAACATGGAAGAAATAACTTGGAAAAGGGAGAGATAGAGAGATCTAAGCTCCAAGTACCTGCCAAAATACAACTTCTTTATAAGGTAAGCGCTAAACAAGCCAACCTTAAAAACAGAAACAAGAGATATAGTGAATAAGAATGATTAAAATTGCAAAAGTCTGGCAAAAGAAGTTGCAGAAGATCACATGCTTGCATGTATCATTAATCACAGTTTATCACACTGCTCTCACTATTAGTCAATCACACTCACCCCTACGTCGTCTTCATGTATTATCCATTAAAAAAGCTAGAGTGTGCTCCAATTAAAGGGTTTGATAGAAAAATGAAAAGTGACTATCTATTATTGATAGAAGCTGAAAGCTTATATACATCCTGATCACAGTTGGAATTAAACTTAATTGGATATAACTTATATCCAAGGGAAACTAACTAACAAACAGAATAATAAGAAGAGCCAAAACCATCAATGTAATGCAAGAATGGGTTCAGTTACTAACTTTAGGAGCAAGGAAATCAATAGGGAGTGGAATAAGAATGAAGTTATATAGATAATAGGATTTGAATAATGATTCAGATATCATTTCCTTAAATTTTGTAATTCAAATTAGTGCCATGCATAAAAAAGCTAAAGTATGAGTATACATGATTATGAGCAGATTTGCAGGGAAAATTAAAGAGGCAGAGAAATAACATACTGCTACTCCTAACAAAGTGCTTGTCAGGAATAAATAGAAAAAATTGCCGATGAACTGCGTGATGTTCTCTAGGGTGATGTGTGAGAGGTCGAGTTTCTGGATTGCGTTAAATAGAACCACCGATGTGGCATCATTGACAACGCCTTCACCGAAAACTAGACTGTATAGAAGAGGTGTCTCCTCCTGATTAAGCACCTGCAACATAAGAATGAGACTAAGCAACTGCTCTTCATATATTTAACAACTAAATCTCTCTATTTCTTAGCACTCATACCTGTAATGTGCAGACAGAATCTGTGGCTGAAAATACTGCTCCAAGTGCTACAGACAAAAAATAAGCAGTTAAGCAGACAGGTACTTAAACAACAATCAACTTTTTTACCCTTTTATACAACAATAATACACATTTCTTAGCTTTAACTGAATATATCACTTTCATGAGGGGGAACAAATTAGTGTTGACCTAAAGAACAACAATTATGAAAAATATCTATTCAGATACCCAAATTGCATATAGATAAAAAAGAGGAATCATGGGATAAGCATACAACTTGAACTACAGGCATGATATTCTCAGATGTGACATGTTTACATGTTATAGAACTTTGTAAGTCAAGAAATTACCAAAGTAGTCTCCCAAAGATGGTAAATCAATATCCAATTTTTTGAACAACTGTAACGAACCTGAATAAAAAAATGATATAAAAAGTTTCAACAATGATAAACTATAAATATATGCTGCTTGAATATAAAACAGGCTAATAAGCACACTTATGGTCATAGACTGAAAATGTGCGGCAGTCAGTGTACCGATGTGCAGTATTTTCTTAGGAGAAAAATACCGATATACACGGATTACTTGAGTACGATATCCATTGTGTTCTCAAAAAAAGGTCAGAACATACCCAGTGAAACAATGATAAATGATATTAGACTCCCAAGAACACCATACAAGATAATTGCCAAAAAGTTCCGAAAGAATTGCTTCTTTTTCACCTGAAAACTGGTAAAAAAAGAAACAGAAAAGAGAACTTAGAAGATGGGGGAAAGTTGACATTTTTTCCTGTTGATCTAAGATGTTCACAAGAAAAAGTAAAAAGACTAGTAAAACTGACAAAAAAAATATTTGTGTATCTGTCACATCTTTGAATTATGCTTTTTAAGATATGAAAAATTTACCTAATTGAGAATAGGTCAACATTGTCTGTGCATACCATATCTTCCTATTTCTACATGTTATTCTTTAGGAATTTCTGCAATTTTCTCCTATTATGTAGTTACCTATTATAGCACCCCCACCAACCACACCAGCCAAGTTTACTGAAGATTAACTGAAAATGTTAACTGATATAAGTAGCATATTACTAAAAATATCATGACGTCCCCAAATTCAGTTATATGAGGTTAAGGAATAGTTGCACACCTTTGTGTCAAAATCACAATTATTTGATGTTAAGATCATGACATAGATATCATTAATAACTGTTTGGTCCTAACCATTAGTATTTCAGTTAAGCATAACTCACACTGCTTAATCAATATTTACAACAACACATTAAAAAATTGAAAATATAAGATGTGAAGACATTGTACAAAACAAAACTTACCCTGCATTAAATATGATAGGTGGAAGAAGGTAAATAAAGAAAAGTTCTTCATCAAATACCAAGAGGCGTGAACTTCTCCCCCTGGTTGTCAGTAGAATTATGATTCCAGTAACAAGGCCCTGAAAACATAGAATAGAGCATAACCATCCATAACATATTATGAATTATTCTTGGTGCACATCACCAAGAATTATGGCAAAAGGAAAAGTGTTGATGGTGTGATACTCACAATGATGAGGGCAACAACTGACTCAGTCATCCATTTGCTCTTTTGCAAAAGATGGCCAATGATTATACAAGCACAAAGGAGAAGCACAAAGAGAGTCATGGAATCCACAGCTTCAGGGGACGATGAAGAAAGTAACCCCATCCTCACAACAATAGAGCTGGAATTGAAAGTCATCATGATAATAACACCCTTCTTCTTATGCCACCAATTCAAGCAATCATATCATCTTTAACAAAAATGGATCATCTCATTTAGGAAGTACAAGAGAATAATGATATTAAAGAAAGGAACTATAGAAAGTAGATGAAGGAATTTGTATTGTGATTGGAAAACTGATTTGAATAATGAGTAACAATACCAAAAAAAAAAAGGTTCTTGTTCTAGCTGTTGTTATTTATTTTTTATTAAGAAGAGACAAGGACAAGCAACAAATAATAAGAGTTAGCTTGGGAGGAAAGACATTTGAGGTTTGACTTTAACTATCAGCTCTTGTGATTTCTGTTTGCTCTACTAGGATTATTCCCAGAAACCACACATATATTTGGAAATTAAAAAAAAAAAAAAGAGTGATGATCCTTTACCTTACAAGGTAGCAGAGAAAGACAAAGGGTAACCTACAAAGCTACAACAATAACTATAACTAGAAAGAACAACACTCCTTTGGACAATTTAACAATTAACAAGTTGTTTGTGGGCAACAAAGACCAAACACTTTAGTTTTATAACTTTTATTAATATTATATAATTATATAACATGTATATAAAAAAAATAATTAGGGAAGGGTATTACTGAGGGAGGGAGGGGGAATGAGAAAGTTATTTTTATTCTCTCCATCTTGATTCATCCATGATGATGACGAAATTGAATTTCACTTGTTGTGGACTCTACGCTAATAGTGCACCATAGCAAGCAATTACATGTTTCATTCTTTTTTCTCTTTTGCCAACAATTGAATACTTCATAGTTCATGCATAGCATAACTCCTCCATAATCTTCTTCTACTAGCAGTACTTTTTCTTTTTTTTTTTTTTTTTTTTTTTTTTTTTTTGTGATAGTGGTAAGTGGTAACTCATAGTAACAGGCTAACAGCACATGTTGTGCTTACCAAATCTAAGATGGACCCCATCATTTTTGTTCCTCTGTCTGCCCTCCATCAATGCACCTCCTCTCCTGTATCATTCTTTCTTAATTAATGCTGTTACCATGTTCCCGCAATCACGCATCACCTGTAATTCTCAACGTACATTATCTTCCGTTTATCACTCACCTGTATGTTCCTTAATTTAAGCAGGAGTCTTATCTACGACTATAAGTTTTTCTTCAATTTCTAATACTCCGTAGTATTGTTTAATACTGCACCGCGTGAGTCGAATTCTGAATAAATCAAATCTGAGTACGTTTGGTGTAAAAAAAAAAAAAAAACAATAATTATGTAAAACCTAATAAGACTTTTTGAACATGCTTACAAACCAAGGCCACAGAAAATCACATGTGAAAGGCATGCTCTCGATCAACAGACAACGTTGTAGATCATTAAATTGCCATCTACCTATGGTCTAAATTTGTGAAAGCAATGCCCTCTTTTAAATGCCCATGGACATGATTGAAATCAATCACCATTTTAGGGACCTGATTGAAATCAATCACCGTTTAGGAACCTGATTTTCTTATCTAATCTTATGGTGTGTGTGCAGTAAGTTCACGATGGATAACTGACAATACATAGGTGACACCACAAAATCTGTTTATACTTAAACGAGTCTTTGAGATTACGTTTGTTGGTGATTTTGATTCTTGAAATTAAAAAACGATATTTAGTCCTCGGGATAACATGTCATAAATCACTTTAGTCTCATACTCCCTGTCATCATGAAATGTTTTTTTTTGTTTGCACCCTGGTATCCAGCCCATTGGGCCGACTAATTCAGTTCGAGGGGGGTCCCGGGGTTAAGGTTTTATTCCTCTCCCAACGTTGTTGCGGGGGATCGAATCGTGGTTCGCCCTACCAAGTGCAGCCCCTGACACCACTGCACCAACAGCTCGTTGGTATGTCATCATGAAATGTTAACATCGTTATCATGTACTCCCTTCGTCCCTGAATATGAAGTCTTTTTGGAAATTTTACGTCCATTAAGAAAGTGAAATAATTTAGTTAATTGTATTAGAAATGTGAACTTTTGATATGTAATTTCAAAATTACCCCTATTAATATTATTGAGAATCTAAAAAGTGTTAAATAAATAGGGGTGTTTGTGGAAAAAAGTAATTAATGATCATTGAAAATTGGTATGAGACTTTATAAATAGGGACAAATTAAAAGTGTCAAGAGGACTTTATATTTAAGAACGGAGATAGAGCTGACAATAGAGCTGTGAAAATGTTCAAAAAATTATGGGGCCGAACTTTTTAATATGACATATTTATTCAACTCAATCTTTTTAATCGAGACTGACTGAATTCGGGTTCGGGCCGGCCCTAATAAAATATGTACACTTTTTGGTTTTACATGTGTAGGTATTCACACAAACAAGACTTAATACAATTGGTAGATAACCAACTTTCTTAACTTTGATGTCAGGAATTCAATATTTTTCTTTTGTGTGGAAAAGACTTTATTGATAAAGTCAAAACCAATAAAGGAAATCTATTCATTTTGTTTTAAAAAAATTAAAATATACTTCATCTGGTCCTATTTACAAGACTCTTTTAGGGTTTTATTTTGGTCTTATTTATAAGACCCGTTTCCAATTTTCAATACATTTAATTACTTCTTTCCACTAACACCCCTATAAAGTCAACACTTTTTAAAGTTCCAATAATAATTATAGGGGTATTTTTGAAAGTATATCAAATTTTTACATTTCCAGTGCTACTAACAAATTTATCTACTTTTCTTGGTGGGAGTGAAAAATCCTAAAAGGGTACTTATAAATAAGACCGGAGCGAGTATATATATGACTTCGATCCGTAGAAGTATATAGTACAGAATGGATATATATATATATACACACAAATTACAAATATTGAGTATACAAATGATATGGATGCATCATATTACAAATAAGTAACGATTATTTTCTATTAAAAATGAACCAATCAGCTTCCAAATGAAAAAAATAAAATTTGAATAGAAACGTGTGGTCTAAACATGGTTGGATGACATAATCCAATTTTCCTTGTACTCGTATATTGATATTTTTGTAAACTATCAATTTTCAGTATGTTAAAAAAAATTATTGATTTTATACCTTAAATTTTGAAATAGCATTCCATAATAAAATTTTTATAAAATGCAGATTTATTTTCCTTTAAAAAAAAGGGATTCGAGCTAGCCTGCAGAGAGTTGATTTGGATTTCATATTAGGGTACTTAATTTGTAACCGGGCTTTTTGGCCAAGCCCGATCTAGCCCTAACTCGATCGGATTGCTTGTTTTGACAGCTCTAGCTGAGAACCTGACCAAAATGACGTTTTTTTCGACTTTTTTAGGTTTAAAAAAAAGGTTAGTCGCTATGATCTCTAATTTTGTAAAAAAAAATTCAATTTAATCCTTAATATTAAATAAAGATCATTTTGGTTTTTGACTTTGAGAAGCATATTTATTTTTGGATCATAATACACTTTTTTTAATTATTTTCTGATAGTCCATCATAATACTTTTTTTTTAATTATTTTCTAGTAGTCCATCGAATGAATGAATGAAAATGTATAAACATCCTATGTAGAATTAAACATTGTGAAAATAAAGAGACTTATAACTAGGCTTCGATGGATTTTCATGAAAATAAAAGAGATAAAAAAATTTGTCATCCCACATTATGTGCATGTTACCCTAATTTGTGACTTTGTTCATGACTTATTAGTCGTAAATCAAGTTACGATCATTAAAAAAATAACACGATCATGACCTTACTCAAGATTGTAGAAAACCAATCATGAGTATGGTTACGACCTGATGATGGGATGACAAAACTGTCTCTTTTATCAAAATTTAGAAAACTGCATGCTTAAAAGATGATTTAATTTTTTGTTCATAGAATGAAAATAATAGGTTGCAATAAAAGAAAAAAAAAAGTAAAAAAACTTATCCAAAGGCATTAAAGCGGGAGATTATGAATTTAAACCTCATTGCGTTGTTGATATTTTGCCATTTTATATCTTTGTGGTTTTGTATCCACACACTTCTTGCTCTTTCTCATCTTAACTTCATCCCAAATTAAAACACCCTCACCAGATCCTAACACTAAAAGTTGCACCAACAACAAAAATCAGTGAGAGTTCATGAAAACTGCCTCCTTTTATCTATAATTATCTTTAATTATTTCACTTATATTTTGTATCTTCTCTGTTTTAACAATTCTTAGCTTGATTATGACAATAGCGATAATTAGATCATTACAAGTTATTGAATATATTTAGAATCAATGTTGTTATGTTTATCTCTGTTCAAATAAATACTACTCCATTGAATATATTTAGAAATAGCATAGTCCTGTCAACAAATAACCAATTTTTTTCAACAAATTCCTGTCAAAAATTTACAAGGATAATTTTAGATTTCAAAAAGTAAAACAAGGTTTGTGAATAAAAAGGGATTTAAATTCAAATTACGAGAGGAAAAAACCCAATCCACGTGTTGGACCGTTTGTTTGTTAGTTTGGGTCCTAACTATATTGACCCAGCCCAAATCCTCTCTTCTCACTTCTTCACTCACACACACACTCTCTCTCTCTCTCTCTCTCTCTCTCTCATCCTCATCTCAAAAGCAAAGGGCATACCCCTCACTCACTTCACTTTCCCTCTTCTGCTTCCTTGCTTCTCTTCTCCACACAATAATAATAATAATAATAATAATTAACTTTCATTTATTTTAACAATTCACCTTAACCCTACCCTATCTAGAAATAATGTGTAAATCCAAATTAATTTTCCGCTTATTATTTTGACCTTTTTTTTCTTGCTGGTCAAAATTGAAAGATGTCGTTTAGGAAGGGATTCGAGGTGAAATTCGGGTATGGAATGAGATCCAGGTCACAGACACAGCGTGGTAGTAGAAGCAGTGGTGATGTTAATTCCGCTGCTGCTACTTTGGTAGTGGTGGATGGGTTGAAGCAGAGTTGTTGGGCTAACATGCCTCCTGAGTTATTAAGGGATGTGCTGTTGAGGATTGAGGCCTCCGAAGATGCTTGGCCTGCTCGAAAACACGTCGTCGCCTGCGCCGGCGTGTGTCGCAGTTGGAGACAGATTATGAAGGAGATTGTTAAAGCTCCTCAGTTATCCTCCAAGTTGACATTCCCTATCTCACTGAAGCAGGTTGTTGACTCTAACTTGTTGCTGCATTTTTATTTTGTGTATGCTGCTTTGTTTGTTTCTGGCTTCGAAGTTGGTTAGTTTAATTTCAATTAGATTCAGCTGGTGTTTTGTTTGTCAGCTTTTTCTTGAGTTAATGTAGGAGAGCTCAAGTAGTTAGGTTTTCTAGAGTGTCGGTCACCTGAATACTAAACTTCAATTCGGTACGATTGACGAGTTTTGTGCATCATATGTAGAAGAAACTGAAAACTAATAAAAAGAAAAAAACCTTATTTGTTGGGAAGTCATGGTTGAGTGACTGGCTCTGGCTGTTACTTTTGCTTTGTGTATGGCGAAGTGTATTCAGAAAGAGTGAGAGTTAATTAGAGAGGAAGAAGCATTGTTGAAATTGGATTACTTTTATAGTAATTGAAGTTGTTCAAACAGTCGGTTATAAGTTTTTGAAGCATGGAAGTTCTCTTCAATTACATTCATGGTGATTCATGGCATTTGAGTCTGTCAAGTGAAAAGGAGTGATAGTATTTGACCCTGGTCCCTGGCTTTACCCACCCCCTTTCACAATTCTTAATCTTATTGTTTTCTACTACTATAAAATAACTTATCTGAGTGATATCTACCAACAAAGTAATGAATGTGAGAAACTTGCAAAAGTGGCATTATAAATAGCATTGCTCATGTGAGAACATTTTGCAGTATACGATGGTGACTATTACTTTCTTTTTGTTTTTGGTCCGAAGATCAGCTGTCTTATTGTCTCTAGCTTTGTATACCTAAGCCTCTTTTAGCGACATGGATATTGCATTTTTTCCTACAAGATGATGGGAAAAAAAATGGGGTGGAGGTGGTTGAATTTGACATTATGCAATTGTATGTACCTTGTTTATCCTCTGCAGTGATGTTTGCATGAATCTCAGAGATATGATTATTGCATTGCTTGCTGTTATCTCAATTTTACTCAAGTGGCAATAGTTTGAAATAGTTTTGACTTTGGATACAGGTGTTTTTTTTTTTAATGCTAAAGTTTCATCTTATATGGGCAGTGCAATGCGATTGTTTTCCATCTTTCTCAACTTTGGTTTAACTTGAAAAGTTAACTCCAATATAACTTCTGAGTTTAAGCATGCAAATAATTATAGTCACCGTCTCAGCAGTAAGCCAGTAACCACCAAGGCAGCAAATACAGGCCTTCATTGAAAAGGGATAAGTATTGACTGTGATGTATACTGTATTATCAGTAGCACGAAAGAATTAGAATTATTCAATATTCTAGTGTTTTTAGGTGTAATATCAGTATTAATTGATCTGATTGTACTCCGATTAAAATTATTCTACACATTCTACTTTTGTTGTTACTCTTGCTAATTGTCCCCCTTTTCATTGCCGAGCATTAGTTGTTGTTTGGTTCCTAGTATTATAAACTAGTTCTTATTATCATCATGCAGCCTGGTCCAAGGGATTCTCTTCTTCAATGCTATATTAAACGGAATCGGAGTAATCAAACGTATTATCTGTTCCTCAGTTTAAGCCAAGGTGAGTGCTATCAAACATTTAAATTTAATATGTTTGGTATAATGCTTTTGAAACTGTGACACATATGTTGAATTAGAGGTGACTGGTCACCCTTTTCTTTTCTTGTATTTTTTTACTAATACAATATTTAGAGAAGGGCTCCTTTTTTCTTTTACTGTATATCCTTTGATGCACTTCTGATGTTGATTTATACCATTCTCCAGCCTCAACTGATGATGGCAAGTTCCTTCTTGCTGCACGCAAGTGTCGACGTGCAACTCACACTGACTATATCATCTCTCTAAACTATGAGGATGTATCAAGAGGGAGTAGCACCTACATTGGAAAGTTGAGGTATTTTAGATGATATTTGACATGACTTGTAATCATGATTTTCTAGGCCTAAAGCCACTCTCCTTTTCTCTTTTGAATAGATCAAACTTTCTGGGTACCAAATTCACTGTGTATGATGCACACCCTCCAGTTTGTGGAGCCAAAGTTACAAAGACTCGTTCCACCAGGCTAGTTAGTCTCAAGCAAGTCTCTCCAAGAGTTCCGGCCGGCAACTATCCTGTTGCACGTGTCTCATATGATCTGAATGTTTTGGGCTCCAGGTATCTGTGTTACGAAAAAGTCTCTCTTTTGGCTGGGAATCATTAAATGAAATTATGAAAATCTTTGGTGACTTTTTTCTATGTTATTTATTGCTCTCCAATATTCTGTTCAAGAGATGGCTCTATTCCTCAGTTATTAATTCATATTTGGAATAACTAAAAGCTAGTTTCCAAAATGTTAACAGAGGCCCTAGGATAATGCAATGTGTTATGGATGCCATCCCTGCCTCAGCTGTTGAACCGGGAGGTGTAGCCCCAACACAGACTCAATTTCTCCATAGCAGAGTTGATACCTCTCCATCTATCCCTTTCTTTAGATCAAAATCAACCCGCATGGAGAATCTCCAATCACTGCCTTCAGCTTCTCAAAACGAGGGAACACTAGTTTTACGAAACAAGTCTCCTCGGTGGCATGAACAACTTCAATGCTGGTGTCTGAACTTCAATGGACGAGTTACAGTTGCTTCAGTCAAAAATTTCCAGCTGGTTGCTTCTCCTCAAAATGGAGTTTCTGAACAGGCTCCGGAAAATGTTATTCTACAGTTTGGAAAAGTTGGAAAGGATGTATTCACCATGGATTACCAGTATCCAATATCTGCCTTTGAAGCCTTTGCTATATGCCTTAGCAGCTTTGACACCAAGATTGCTTGTGAATGATTGATCAGCGGGATTGACAGGCAGGTATTCTTGGTGCAAATGAAATAATACTAATAAGTCTCACCCAAAAAAAAATAAAAAACAAACAGAGGCTATATTTATTATTTTAACATGGAATTAGTTGGATCAGTTTAACAATTAAAAAATGTCTGATTTGTGAAATTTTCACTTTGTTTAAATATCAATTAGAATATGTTTTTAATGCTCTGAGAGCTCTATTCCCATTGATCAACAAAATGTTAAAGTGCAAGTTATGAATTTGAGCAACTTGTTATAATGTCATTATTACAGCTATCATATTGAAAAAAGTAAAATATTAGCTTGGGTTTATTTGTGACATGACTCAACCATAAAGTCAACAGAATGATGCTGGGTTCTCATTTAGGGATCTTTGTGCAACATTGATTCTTACCAAGTTACTGGTTTTTCTTGGCAGGTGATAACAGTGCTATTGTTTTCTGCTTTTCTCTTTGGTACAACTAAAGCTTCAAGGTCTCTCCCCTTCTCCATTGTATATATGGTTGTTTGTGAGCATTATATTTAACCATCATAGATATCTTGTTGTATTTTTCGTGTCTCAATTAGTAGATGACCTTTTTTTTTAAAAATTTATTTATTTATTTTCACCATGAGTTAATTGACAACCTTGGTTGCGATTGGTTTTCAGTTGTTTCCTTCTAATGTATTTGGTTTTGGTCGTATGCTACCTGCTTTTGCTGCTACATTAGCTTGCAGATCCCAAAACTTTATGTTGGATGCACCTGCTTTCTACTTAATCTGAATTTGTTTGTATTCTCAATATTTTTTTTTTTTGAACTTTTTATTAATTTGTTGATTAATAATGTATGGTAGTGTTAAAAAAACAAACTTGGAAGCTAACGCTGGACATGTTAATTTCACAATTACCGAATGAACAATGGGACCTCGCTCAGCATTCAAAGAAATTGCGATTTTTTTTAGTCATGTCATGGTTGTGAGGTGCCTCACTACTAGACAAAAAAACTTTAGTTGTAAGGTATATTTCACTCTCTGAAAACAAAAAAAAAAATGTTTGGGTTGTGAGCTACTCCCTCCGGCTCGAATTATAAGCAAAATCAACTAATTTTACGCTTATTAAAGATGGTAGTTGATTGTATTTAATTTTATCAATTTTATAAAAGAATAGAGGTATTTTAGGAAAGTTGCATTGGGAATGAAACAAAAATTAAATAAGATAACAATTTTATAGGGATGTTTTTGGAAAGTGGCATTGGGAATGAAATAAAATTTAAGAAAGTTGGTTAGTTTTGCTTATATTTTAAACCAAGAGAGATATGTTTTTTGTTGCTTATATTTCAAGCCGGAGGGAGTATATTTCAATATTTCATCGAAACCTTTTTTTACAGTATTTAGATATACTTCATTATCCAGACATGGGTACAAACATCAAAAGATAATGTGAAACTACTCCAAATACAATCTATACTAATAACTCATGGTACGGTCATGATTTGTAAGGAAAGTATATTTTTTAGAAATTAAAATTGAGCCGGGAGGTTTATCTCATTACCGGAAAAAAATGCACTTCCCAGACAAATCATGATCATACTGGTGTACGTATGTCGGGGTCTTGGTGTGCTAGGAAAAATATCCATACACTTCACTGAGTATGTATGTATTTTATATGAAAAATATTCAAATGAAGTGAGACAAATGGTTGATACGAGGAAATTATTAATTTATGTGATTAGGGTAAAAAAAATTTTAGTTTAGAAGGGTGTAGTGTTCGGAGTATCCGACGTGTCCCAGTCAAAGTTTATAGGATGAAGACTAAGCCAGTCCCCAATGAAGAAACGTGGCAGCCTAGGTCAATATTTTTGTGTGTGTTGTGTTAAGAGTTAAGTTGAGAATACCTGAGAGTTCAACGTGTATATATAAGAGTCCTAGGATGACCAGGGTCAGGGTATATTCTTGGCGAGATCAAGCCGGCTAGGTTGTTAGTGCTGCGAGAATCTCGGAAGCCGTAACAATCCCAATCAACCTATCCGTTTAGATATGCGATCATGCTGTGAGTCATGGTGATAGACGTGACCCGGTCAGCCCTAGATAACCTGGATCGGAATAGAGGCTTGTGCAATATGGGCTTGGGCCCTTCTGCTTATTTAGTTGTAACTGAACCTGGCCAACGTGACCCTTCTGCTTATTTAGTTGTAACTGAACCTGGCCAACGTGGTTATCTTGTTCACTTTAGTCAACATGGTCAACTTGGTCAACCTAGTCTAGTCACGGTCCATAACAAAGGGTATTTTAGATATTAAAAAGAAGATAAGAGGATAAAAACCAAAAGGGAGTAAGAAACCAACTCTCTACAAAATTACATTTGCAAGCGAATCCCAAATGATACTGTGGGTCAGTGCTTTTTTATTTTTTTTTTGTTGATCCATTACGTTTTCCATACTCTAAAACTTTTTTTCGTATCTCAAAGGTAAGTTCATACTATAATTCACGTAGTTGTAAATCTGGCATCATAAATTGGATGGCGTAGAAACAAGAACATAAACAAAACTGGGGCGAGGAGAGGTGAGGTGAGATGAGGAAGTGGTGGTAAGGTGAAGAAAAAGTTGATGAGAGTAGAGTATGTTGGTGAAGCAGTGATCTTTGTGTAAGACGATTTTTTCCTTTAAGAGTATTATGGAAATAAAAAAAAAAAAATATTAAGTAGGGTGCATGCAGTCACTAATGAGATATGTAAAACCCCACTCAGCAAAACTTGTACAACAGCCGAACGGATACATGCATTCATTCATACATACAGTAGTTTTGATCGAGTGACAACTCACACGGAACAAGAAGAAGTAGGAGCAAGTCTGAACCTCTTATTAGCATCTTGTCTCATTTCAGACACAACATGCCAACATGGTGAGTGCTGTCTCCTGACTCCTCTCATGCCAACAATACTGCATCATCGGCTAACTCTTCTAGAATTTGTAATTTGCAATCGAAATCAAAGGATTGAATTCAAGAAAGGAAAATACTTAATGCATAATTAATTGTTATATCTTACATTAATTACATCCTTTTCAAAATTAGAATATAGATATATATATATAGAAAATGAAGCACATAAACTCACAGTTTTTTCATGAGTTTTTATTATGTTTGACTTCTTAACAAATACATCAATAACACTTGTTAACATTTGCCTAAAAAAACGGAAGTAGCATATAGTTTTTCCTAATTTAATAAATATATGTGCAATCATGGGATAATTGCTAGTATTTGTATAAAAACAGATTGAACAACAGAACTTTGATCAAAGAAAAATAAGTAAATAATGATGATGATAATAGTAATAATAATAATAAAAAAAAAAGTGTCAACCTCATTAGCCTTGGGTCTGCTTATTCTCTATAGCTGGGCCAGTTTGCCTACTATCTAGGCCTTGAGAGAAAAAAGTTTAATGGGCCTACCCAGGCCCAGGCTAGTAATTGTGGTCCTTGATGAAGAATATTTTTCCAGTCCTTTATTAGTTGATTTTCCATTGGGTACTTCAACAATGAATTGGTAAATTATTATGTATTAATTATTACTGATGAAATTAAAAAAGATAAGATGATAACACTTACTAATTTATTATATATATATATATATATATATATATATATATATCATTAAATCTAATTTCTTGAACAAAAAAAAAAGTTATTGGCAAAATTAACTATAATATTACCTTTAATTAGCGGTGGATTTCTTTAATGTTCCTTCTTCTCTTCTATCCCCCTGGTAAGGGGAGCAATGGCACATGCATTTGATTATCATAGACGCGTTTGGCACAGTGGAATAGGGCTACATATGAATTTGTCCATAACTAATTGCTATCAACTTGACATGCCGATCGTTATCAGCACTTCATTGGACAAAAAGAAAGGAAAAGGAAAGTAAAGATAAAGAAAATGATGTGTGAGGAGTAAGAATGTAGAAAAATATAAATGTTCATTAAATATTAATAGGCCAACAGTGACCCACTTCTATGAGAGTTTAGATAAGGAAAATGAAAGGTATGCGATAGATATGAAAATAAATTCATCCCACATCACCACATCCCACATCACCATTTAAGGCTATACATAGTCATGCTTTACCATTAATATCAAGCAGTTAGCACCAAAAGAGGAAAAAAAATATTATAAAGTTTTTCTTAATCTCAGTTTTTATGAATCAATTATAAAAGATTAAAAAAAAATTTATATATTAAAAAATTAAAAATTTATTGCTTAAAAGATGATAAATTTTACTTCTTTTAACTTATTAACCTTATCTCTAAGGCTTCATTTTACTAATATAATTAAGGAAAATGCTAAAGAGTGCCCTTAGGGCACTTGTTAAGTAACTAAATATGGTTAAAAGTTATGGGAAAATGCAATTTTCTGGATTCTCGAGAAACTAAAAACCTTGGACTTTTGAATTTTTTCCACTATTGGTATCCTTAACAAGTGCCCTTAGGGCAAGGGCACTTGTTAGCAAGACCTTATAATTAAAAATCAAACAAATCCTTATAATGTATCATAAATCCCAAAGGTTATTCATTTAGATGGTAATAGCAGCCTAGCAGGCAATTAAATTTTAAAGGATTCGTAGATAGAAATTGTGTACCGTAAAATAGTGTATTTATATATTAAAAAAATCTCAAAATCAATCTTTTTAACATAATTTTTTTCATTAACAAGGAGCTGGCTGGTCCAATAAAATATGATCTCAAATATAATATTGGATCAAAAATCAAATGTCGGTGGGTAATCGGTAAGTATCTCTGTAAGTGTTCTTTGAACCTGAAAGGCAGGCCCTGATAAGCCCCTGAAACCCAGCTTACCTAAACTTTAATTTATTAAAAAAAATCAAATATTCGATTCATGAAAAAGATAATTACTGTCCCAAAAATTATTACTAATTCCTTATTCATAGAATGAGATAATATACTTGGTTAACACCAAAAACTTTTTTTCTTCTTAATTACAGTATTTAACCATTATCCAGTTAAAAACTAAATTTAATGAAAATAAATGACAATGTTATTTGGAATAAGCCGGGTTCCCTCTCAGGGATGGTAAGAAATTTTCATATATGAGTTGCATGAATAGTAAAAGAAGTTCACATTAGATAATAACATATATCTTTAAAAAAAAAATATATAGGATAAGTTGAATAGTATATCGGTGTTAAAACTCATAAATTTATTATCTTAAAATTTCTTTTCAGGATATAATATGAAATCCACTTATATATAATTTCTTTTTTTTTTGGGTGAAAACACTTATATATAATTTCAACTCTTCAACTAAACCATTATTTCAATCTCCCCCGTTACTAACACCTTCAAAGATGAATGAATTGAATCTTGGGCAGGGGGCTCAGAAGAAACGAGTCAATGTCACCAGCAATAGGTCCCCAACACACAAAGCCAATAGAGTTTGGACAGTTTAGTCTTTAGATGAGTGGTCCTCATTTGAAGTGGTCCATCAATGTTCAAAAGTAGCTTAGTCCATGAATCTCAGCCATGCAGTCCACCTCAGGCTTCAACCTCATGGACCACCCTGGCCTTCAATGAACACTAAAGCTTCACACTTCATAGGACCATGGTAATAAATTCTGCATACATCCACAGGTGAAATTGATAACTCGAAGCCACATCGTTTATTTGAACACCTTTCCTTTTCATTTATATAATTTTTTTTTATAATTTCTTTTAACTCTTTTTTTTAATAACGTGAGGGGGTGGGTGATGGTGGGGAGAAGAAAGATTTGAGAGTTACAATAATTATAGCTGTGAATGTGGCCCGAACACTTACAATTATAACGAATGATGTTACCTACTAACGACTTTCTCTACCACACAATGTGGGGTGGAACTTGAAAGAAATTTCATTTCCATTTATCCCTAGCTAGCTATATACATACCTTCTTCTTTCAGTTCTGAAAAATAATGCACATACAAAGATATAATTGCCAGCAATACTTTCGTGGCAATTAGAAAGAGATTGGAGAGTATATTTCAGTTTTTTTTTTTTTTTTGCACCATGGTATCCGGCTCACGGGACCGACTAATCCAGTTCGAGAGGGTCCCGGGGTAGGGTTTTATTTCTCTCCCAACGTTATTGCGGGGATCGAACTGTGGGTCCTACCAAATGCAACCCCTGCATCATTGCACCAATAGCTCGTTGGTTATATTTCAGCCCTTAGCATGGTATATAGTTAGCTGACCCCATTAAAATTTAATGGAAAACAATTTATTCCCCAAAATCTTCTCACTCCCCTTGGTTAATCTATGACTCTCAAGTAATTAAATTCTATGAGGTACAACCCTTTTTGAAGAAAAAGATAAAAGAAAATATAAGAAATATAATGTATGTTAAACATGAATCTTTTAACGGTAGAAGCAAGAAGTCAAAAAGTGATAAAAAATCATTGAAAAATTTATATTTATTTTTCAAATGTAAAAGAACATTTTTTTAGTATCTTAGAAAAATCCCAAAAAAGAATTCCTTTACATAAAAAAGTAATCCTTTCTTCTTTTAAAGCATACTTTACACCTCTAAAATACTACATTTTTAGTTTGAACTATAAGTATTTTTCATGCAAGCAATTCTAATTTAGATGAGTAAAATAATTGAAAAGTGTGCGTAACTCATTAATCATGCACATGTAGCAAATTTTAAAATTTGAGAGTTATAAGTCTCGAATACGATCCAAATAATTGTGAAAGTTAAAATAACACAGTTGCCTTCTCACACTGGTGCACTGTACAATTTGTATCCATGTGAGATATAGATTATATAGCGACTAGCGAGGGAGTGAGGAAGCAAATTAAAGGAGGGAAGGTGATGAGAATTGAGAACGCATGTGTGCATGCTATGGTACATCATCAAAATTGCCAAACAAAACGCAAAGGATTGATTGGCCCCCCCAAATAAGCGTGCCGAATTGGAATTTGTCATGTAGTGGAAAAACTAGGATAAGGCTTTAATTTCCAGCCTTTTAGAAAAGACTGTCCACAGAACGTGGGTTGGGTTGTGGCGTGGTGTTAGTGTTACCTTAGCTTTAATTTTGTTGATGAAATCGTATGTGACTTCCTAGCTAAATTAAAGAGAGATCGGTCAATCCTTCTTATTCTCCATCCCATGATTCAGTTTCTTCTTTTTAATAAGACAAAAGACTTTTTATTCAGAAATAATATAAGGGATATTTCAGCTCATATATATGCATGATAAGACAATAAATCAACAAATACTCCCCCAGTTTCTAACTGAGGCAGAAAACGACAAAAAAATAGTCTAATCATGACTTTCATTGTACAAAAGATGGAATAAACCTAATTTTGGTTGCAAAACAAACCGGTTTTTGTATGAATATTTTTACATTTAAGCAGTCTTTTCCTGATTGAAACCTTGGATATATACATATATATAACTCAAATGATCGATTACTTGAGAATTTCAACATGGTTGAAGTTAAGAGATCTTGTTCCCATTCTCTCTGACCAATAGCTAGGTTGCTTTCCTAATACTCTTATGTACCGCCGCATTGCATAACCTAATTGATATTAGGGAGTTACTATCATACAATTCAAAATTGGATGGTTGCTATGCAATCTTTTCTTAAACCTAGTTAAAATTAGATTTTTGCAATTTAGTCCAACATAAAAAGTAAATTAAAAATTTAGTCCTTTGTACCTATAGACAAATTATAACTTTTAATTTTAAAAAAATAAAAGTAGTTAAAATTAGTCACTTGTGTAAAAAGGCTTAATGCAAGTGACTAAATTTAAAATTAAAAGTTATAATTTGTCTATAGGTACAAAAGACTAAATTTTTAATTTACTTTTTATGTTGGACTAAATTGCAAAAAACTAATTTTAACTACTTCAAATAATGACATGGCATAGGTAACAAGTTCTTATTGGTTTAAGAAAATGTTGCATAGCAACCATCCAATTTTGGATTGCATGACAGAAATACCCTTGATATTATTTGCTTAGATTATTCTTTTCTTCTTTATTGAGTAAGGTTGTTTATGTTTAGGTTAGGTGAATCAATGATATGATATCTTCGACTTTTGACTCGTCTACAAGGGAACCTCAAACATATATATGGTTCATTCATCAAGGTGGGCCTACTAGTACGGCTAGGAAGACACCTTAGCTTACATTTTTCTCCGTCGGCATCTTCCCGATTCTTACGCATTCTCGATGAAGTGATCATATATTCACACAAACACATAACCTTCGCCAACTAGAACTAACTCATGCACGTAGAAAAGTGGGGAGAGAGATTAAGAGAAGAAAAGTGATTCTATAAGTAAGTAGGAGAATTTTAGATTTGGGCATTATGTGCATGGAAACCTGATATCAATATATATGTGAATGGAAAGGTTATGTGAGGGTATTATTGTCATCTTATTATGTTTATTATTTTTCAGTTTAATTAGTGATTTATTGATGCAAAATGACATCTAAAGTGTAATGTTAAGCCAAAGATTTGAGGGCTTTTTAGTTTTTACTATTATATGCCCTTAATAAAAACACAATTTTATGTTGTCCCATCAATTATGTACCCATAATCATTTTTTTTCTAAACTACTCATTTGGTCTCTTACCTTATTTTTCAATTTCAAATTGGTCCCTTACGTTTCTTTGATTTCATATTAGTTTATCATGTTTCTTTTCGCTATCAATTTGGTCTCTGAATCACTGTTCATCTATCTTACGTGTCAATATCATATTGATCCACGTATATATTGTTGGAGAGAGAAAATGACACATGTCCACGTCATATTGGTCCACATACGATGAACAGTGATTCAGGGACCAAATTGACAACGAAAAGAAACATGAAGGACTAATATGAAACCAAAAAAAAATGTAAGGGACTAATTTGAAATTGAAAAATAAGGTAAGAAACTAAACGAATAGTTTAACCTTTTTTTTTCCAGGTTGGGATCGAAAGTGTTGCTGTGCCAATTTCCATTGACAAATTTAGATTTCGAAATTTTAAGAAGTGAGATCAAAGATAAAATACAAGCCTATATGTTTAAGTAATGGAAGCAAAAGAATATAAATAAAAGTACAAATATATATAGAAGTAAAAAGTAACAAATACCTATCACTCCGTCTGATTCTAAAATTGAATGAGCTTACATTTAGGATTGGAAGAATTACAAAAATTTCAAATATTGAGTAAAGGGATAATTGTTTTCACTATCACTGACCTAGGTTTGTCCCATTCGATATTCCGATATATTTCTATTTTTTTTTTATAAAGTTTAAATCTTATATTTAAATTCAATTTTAGAATTAAAAAAATTGCAACACTTCCGGAAAAAAAAAATGTTGAGAGATTGGTAAATCCCAAATCGATTTAGTAGTGAGAAAGAACCTTATCATGATATTAAAAATAAAAGTAAATTTCTTTTTGATTATCATGAGTTTAAAGTTACTCTGATCTTCCGTTAAGGGTTATTAGTAACCTGTTGCCTTGTTCGACAAGTTTTTTTGGAGGATACATATTAGAAATTCCATATCGTTCACCTTATTCTATACATAGTATGGTTTAAATATTTGGTTAACTAAATCCTTTTTTTTGGTCTGTATTCCTTGCGGAACCACCGGTATCCCCAAGAGCATCCTTAATACCAGGGAGCCCTTGAGACTAATCCGGAGCGAGCTGCGTGGCTGGCTCTCCTAGCAAGAAGTTTTTAGTGGGAATCCCGTGTCTCATTCCCAAGATTTCAATTGGGGTCTTACATCAACTGAATCAATTAGCCTCGTTGATTAACTAATTCCTTTATTATCAATTTCTTTTTATTAAGAAAAAAAAAAAGTAAAACAGAAAAATGCGGGTACAATATAAGATAGTAGTAGAGTAGAGATTACATAAAAAAAGGGTTTAATTTAAATATATATTTAATTCTTATAAAGTCGGTTCCTTTTTCATTTTTAATATATAAAATTAGAAAAATGGTTTTCAATCTTTACGAACCTAATTTATTTTCATTTCCCTCATTTTCTTTTAGAAGAAATCCATTAAGTTGGACCATGCAAAGATTGACATGTCGCGGCGTTTAACGAAATTTAGATAAATAATGAAAAAGGATTAAAAAAAAAGATTATAAGATCTAATAATGGAAAGTGATAACTAATGCTCTAAAAGTATTTTTTAAATAAAAAATAAATAATTTTGTCTTGAAATACTTTACACTATATTGAATCTGTGTTTCAATGCTTATTTAATTTATTTATTTTGTACTAATACTACATTATTCTTTCTTGTCTCAAATATAATCAAAAATCTTATTTTATGAGTGAATTCAAATAGGATCGGATAAGAAAAATTAACTAAAAAATTTATTCTCAATATTATCACTCCTAAACCATTCTTATTAAATTTATTTTTTTCATGAATTTAAAAAAAATAAATGCACTCAACTTTCTTTTTTAATAAATATGAAATTATTTTTTTCTTATAATTTACTAGTAATGTATTTTAGAGAGGAGGTAGTATTATTTCTAAACCAGCTTAATTGCTTACAAGGTTGTACGTGTAGATGTAAGTGCATGTAAAAGTAAAGTCGTGTGAGATTATGATGCAACATGCATTTACACTGTGTTTGATTGGGGTGAATTTGGGGAGAAGAGAATTTGAGAGGAAAAAATTGAGAGAAAAACTGAGTTTTGTTTTTGTTTGGTGCAGGAGAGAAAATGGAGGAAACGAAAAAAAAGATGGGTTCCACGAAAAAAAATTTCTTCCCACTGGAGGCAAGATTTTATCGGAACATTGGATGTCGTGCTGGCTGTACTCGTTTATTGGTTATTGCTCATTCCTTCTACTCTTTAGTGCCCTACCAGTTGTTTTTTCTTTTTTTAAATTTATTTTGATACAATTTTTCATATAAATATTTTTAATTAGAATTTTTATTATATAATAAAATTAAAGCAAAGAATAAATATTTGATTATTTTTTAAATTAAGAAATAAATTTATATATTTATTTTTATGTAAAATAAGTGTATATTTGTCTTTTAACAAATTTATTGGTTTTTCTTTTTTCACTTTTCTCTTCCACTTAACAAAACAACTTTTCTCTTCTCTAACTAAACAACCACAAAATCTACTCATTTTCTCTTCATAATCTCTATTCTCATTTTCTTTCTTCTCATTTTTTCTCTTCCCATTTTCTCTCGTGCAACCAAACAAAGACTTAATATATATTGAGCATTACCTTATCGTCAATGTCAAGTGAGTGTGAATATCTCTCAGATTTCAAATTGACAGAGTTAATAGTCAGTCAATGGATTTTTTTTTAACACACCAACCGGTATTCGAATTTGGTTGACCCAGAATTCGACTCATCCACCCAACTGAGCTCGCACTAAGCGGTAAGGATCTCCCAGCGGGGTTGCTCCATCCCAAGGCTCGAACTCGAGATCAGTTGATTAAAGAACCAAGTAAGCTATCACTTAATTAACCCCACATTGTTGTCGGGCAATGGATTTAAAACATGTCATCACGTAAGTTTTTTATATGTTCATTTAAAAAAAAACCACGTAAACGAAAAGAAATAAATGTTTTCAATTTAGTACAAATGTTATAAAGTCACCTGACTTCCAACCTCATTTAAAAATGATAAGCACCACAAACAAATACTAATAAATGAGTTTTTTTTTTAAGTACTTACGTATAGTATTAAAGATTTGATCTTTTATGTGTAAAAAAAAAAAAATTGTTCGTAAAGTAAATCTTGGTAAAACAAAATAATAAAAAATGAATTGATCGGTATGACCAAATTAATACTCACTCCGGTCTTATTTATAGGGTACATTCCAGAAGAATTTTTTGGTCCTAGTTATTTCCTATGTTTCTATTTATCTGTCATATTTATACAAAACACACTCTTTAAAAAATCTAATCATTACTCAGATTTTTAATACATTAATTATGTTTTTTCCTACTATACCCTTTCTCTCTAAATATAATCATTAATTTTACTCTTATTTACCCTTTGTCCATTAATGTGAAATAATACATATGAAATCCCAATACAAGATAAGAGTATAAGAGTGTAATGCTAAAATATTTTTTTAAAGTTTCAAGAAACTTAAATACTTTCCTTAATCCGTGTGATATGGATAAATATGCCTTATAAATAAGACTAGAGGGATTACTACCGATAAAATAAAATGTCTTTATCACTACTACCTATTAGTATTGTTATTCTCCTGGAACATCAATAATCACACTTAGCTTGTTATTATTGACTAATTAATAGGTTACACATGATTACGGACAGGTATCTACGTGGCCTCACCTGATAAAAAGTAAATCGCGTTGAATTCACAATTAATGCTTAAAACTGTGGATATTTGTATGTAATTGTATGTCATCGATCGATCTCGCAGTAAAGTAAAATTATGTAAGAGATTAAAAAAAAAGTGATGGTACAAACTAAACTCTAACCCTTTGTTATATTTTGAGACTTTAAGCTTGTCCTTTTCAAATTGAAGAATGATTAAATAATCAGTCAATGATATTTTGTAGAGATTCTCTAACTCTCTAGTGGGACTCCATTAATACAAATATACAATAGTCAACAAAAGTTAGCTTTAGCTCCTGTTTGATGGCATGCTCACGAGAACCATCCTTCAATTCCAGGTTTCTTTAATAAAAATTATCACATCAATTCAGGGTGTATGAGATTTGAAAGTGAAGGGTATGCGTATGCAAATGAGAGATGAAAAAGCCACATAGAGAATTAGAGATTAATTAAACTTTCTTTAATGATAAGATAGAGACCGTTCCACTAATGGCAAAGCCTCTTGACGTAAACATATAGTACTACTGTATACGAGATTTACGTGTGAGAAAGGACCATTGCATAAAAAACTAAAAATTGTTTTTTTATATGAATATTTTTATTATACTATAAAATTTTGGATGATCACACAATAATTTTTCAATAAACTAATAACTGCGGGACAAATCAACGAATAAGTCAAAGAGTTACTAAGTTGTAATAGTTAAAAGATCCAAATATGATAAGATCCTTAAATATAATAAAAAAAAATAAAGGAATCAGTTTTGATGGATCATGGATGTAATTTTGTTTACATTATTATTCAATTATAATTGAAATATTAGACTTTCGTTTAAAAAAAATATTTGACTTTCACAATAATCACTTTAATAATTTAAATTATGATATATATATATATATATATATATATGCACTTATTTCTTTATAGTACTATATTTTTTGGTTTTATATAACTACTTTTTCTTCGATCCAACTAATTCGCAAATAAGATTGTTTGTCCGTAATAATTTAATTTATATTTAATAGAGTATTGATTTACATTAATAATAGAAAAAAAAAGTAATGCTTATAAAGTTAGAGAGGAAGAATATATTTAAAAAAAACATAATTAATTTATTAAAAATTAAAGTAATTATTACATTTTTTATAAGTTATTTTTTTAATGGAAGAAATAAATAAAAACGGTGAAAGTAATTAATATAATTTAGATTATTCATTATATTCAAATCTAATGAGAAAACGATTTGCTATAAATAAAACGAGTAATGTGAGAAAATAAATTTTGTGATGGCCATAACAAATAATGTCAATACTCGAAATTAACTGCCCATTCAAAAACTGAGATCTAGCTACATAGTACATACAACTAATATCTGTAATTGAAGTCGGCAGGAAACATTTATATAAATCCACATCAAGTTATTAAGGCGAGTGAAATGAGTTGTGAATTATTCAAAGTGAAGCATAATGTATGTGTCGGTTGATACTAACGAGTGATGTTAACAAGATTGAGCTGGTTACAGCAACAACAAAGTTCCTGTTCAGTAGTAGTGACTAGCTAGTACTAATACAGTAGCAATGCAATGTAAGCTAATAAATTGTTCATTTGCCATCCATATACTTATGATATGATCAGCATGTGTGCCGCCATGAGTTTCGATCTACTATTTATCTATCTATCTATCTCTATTGATGATATTTAATTTGATGTACTTAGTTGCTTCTACTGATCTTCCCCTTACGTTTACTCCCTCCGTTTAAATATAGGAATCATTTGCAAGATTTCATGTATATTGAAAAATTTAGTTAATTGTATTGAAAATGTGAACTTTTGATATGTATTTTCAAAATTACCCATATTAATATTATTGAGAATATAAAAAGTGGTATATAAATAGGGGTACGGTGTTTGTGGAAAAAGTAATTACTCCCTCTGTCCCTAATTATAAAGTCCTCTTGGGAGATTTCACGTCCATTAAGAAAGTGGAATAATTTAGTTAATTGTACTGGAAATGTGAACTTTTGATATGTATTTTCAAAATTACCCCTATTAATATTATTGGAAATCTAAAAAAGTGTTAAATAAATAGGGGTATTTGTGAAAAAAAAGTAATTAATGCTCATTGAAAATTGGTAAAGTAGGGCTTTATAAATAGAGACAAAATAAAAGTGTCAAGGGCTTTATAATTTGGGACGGAGGGAGTAATATTCATTGAAAATTGATAAAGGATCTTATAATTAGGGACAAAATAAAAGTGTCAAAGGGGTCTTATATTTAGGGACGGTGAGAGTAACTTATTTCAATTTTTTTAATTTACTCCCTCCGATCCTATTTATAAGACCCTTTTGGGTTTTTATTTTGATCCTATTTATAAGATCCATTTTTAATTTTGAATAACATTTAATTACTTCTTTTCACAAACACTCATATAAATTCAACACTTTTTAGAGTTCCAATAATAATTATATGGGTAATTTTGAAAAAGTATATCAAATTTTCACATTTCAAATGTCACAAACGAATTTATTCACTCTCGTTGATGAGAGTGAAAAATTCTTAAAGGGTCTTATAAATAGAACTGAGGGAGTATCTTCCTGGCGGACCTTGACCTTGGATAATTGTGCCACTTCACGTGTGTAGAAGGGGATTAACATAAAATAAGTAACCTTAACTGCTCATTAAACCCTTGCATACAATTGACAAAAGCACGAGCAAACCAATACAGCTGATACTTTAATTTACAGTAACATCTCTTATCAAAATCGAAGTCTTCTGCAACTCAAGATTACTTAAATCAGTTTCGTACAGTCATTGAATTAGGCCCCAATGTACTTATATTTATTAGAAAAATATTAAGAAGCTTACATAAAGAGACCTACTCATAAACTTACACATGGGATTATGATATTTGTCATTTAACTTCTTTTATTTTATTTTTTGAACTTAAAAACTAACAAATGTCAAAATTTTATGTGTAAATTTATGAGTAGGTTGTTTCAATGTAGGTCTCCATGCTAATCATTACTCTATTTATTATACATATGTTTTGAGTTTAAGAAAAATATTTGTTCAACTACTTAATGTACTGGGATTACCTTAAACAATTCTTTCAATATTGTCCAAACCAATTCCACTCATGGGATAGAGAGATTCCCGGAGAACCGAGCGTGGGCTTAATATTATAAAACCATTAACTATCCAATTGATTAATGTACTAGTACTATCTTACTGTAAATAGTATATTAATCACGATTTATTGCTAATATAAAAATGAACTATACGTGCAAGACAACTCAGCTAGCTATCTTTAATTTTATTCAAATTCAGATTATTGGACTCAAACTCAAGTCGAAAAAGAGAGAGAGATCAAATGATTAATTCTGGGAGCAGAAATTTATTTCAGTGAAAGGTTTTGTGTACTATTTTTAAACATCATTCCTTCGTTTCTATTTATAAGTCACATTCTAGAAGGATTATTTGGTTTTATTTATAAGTCATTTTGTATTTTCTAGGAGACATTTATTGCTATTTTCTCTTATTTGCCCTTTGCTCGTTAATGTAAAGTAATACATTGTGAAATTCCCAATATAAATTAAAAGGGTAATAAGATTATAATGTTGAATTATTTTTTAAAAGTTTCAAGAAAACACAGTAATTTATTGTTGAATTATCCCACTCACTTATTCAACCGCCATAGTATTCTTTTTTTAAATTATTTATTGTTTTAAGAATTTTAGGATCTATTAATTGATTTTTTTTAAAATTTTAACCTTGGATTTAATATATTGAAATATGTGAAATGATTGATAATTAATGTATTATGAAAATATTATAATAAAATTATCTCATAATTCTTTTAAAAATTAAAGTATTAAATGATTTTTTTAATTCAGGTTATGTTTTTAAAACAATTAAATTGGATGGGAGAGGTATAATTTAAGAAAGAAAAAGGAGGGGGAGGAAGGGTGCAGCAGAGGAGAGCCGATGTGCTCTTCCACTGAATTGCTTTGTTATTTTCTTAGGGGGCGTTTGTTTCGAAGAATGAAATTACATTCCCGGGAATTTTATTTTCAGGAATGTTATTACCGGGAATGTTATAGTTGGGTATTTTAAAAAACATGTTTGGTTAGCATTTAAAAATTCTTGGGAATAACTTGGAAGTTTGTTTGGTTGATGACGTAATATATGTCATAATTACTAAAATATCCTTAATATTTGAAATATTGTTTATTTATATTATTTTTTATTGTAGTTTTTAAAATTAAACAACAAAAATTTATTAATTTAATAAAGATAATACTTTTCATCACTAAAATATAAATATGTCATTAGAATTATTGTATTAAAATGCAAGTATATAATTCAATTTAATTTAAGCCTAATAACTATAATAATATTTTTTTATTTATTTATCAAGAGTATTTGTTACCATAATAGTTATATATACTATTTGTATAGATTTCTTATACATTCTTATGTGTTTTAATTGGAACAAATAATAAAAATTTGAAATGAAATCTAAGCTTATTGAGATGTGATTATGTGGAGATATTGAATAATAGTTAAAGTGAGGTCATTTTTGTAATTTTATAAAGACATTACCATGGGAATAGAATATACCCACCCTTGAAGATGGGAATGAAAAGTGCTCAAAAAATGAAAAAACTATTTTCCTGGGAATAATTCATTCCTGAGAATAGATTTTCTAAACTTGAAACAAACATAAAAATATTTGGTAACCACTTTTGCATTCCCGGGAATTATTTATAATTCCATGAAACAAACGCCCCCTTAGTTGCTTCTTCCCGTGTCCGTTACATTTCTTTTGTAATTGTTGGGAAGTCGTATGTGATCTGTATATATTTATCATTGATTTTTTTTTTAACATAAAGGGTATTTTCTAGTCGATAGATAAAAATTAATTTTCTCTGAGTAATAGAAATCACGGAAGTAAATTTTGCCTTTACCAACAAAGTTTTTTTCATACATACGATATAAATCAAACATCTGACATCATGTTTAAGGTCATTGAAAAATATTTTTATCGGTAAGTATCTAGCTCATATTGTACAAATTGTGAGTTAGGTTGAATTTTCGCTAAGTCAGATGGGGTTATATTTTTGTTTTTTTTTTTTTTTAATTTCAACCCTTGGAGATTTATAAAAAATTATGTATTTACAAAGTTAAAAATTTAATATTTTAATTTTTTAAAGTTGACAATTTCCACTGTTGATAACTTATCCGACTGAAGTTAAGAAAATTTTATATTTTTTTAATGTAGCATATAGTACTTCTTTTTGTTCTTAATAAGATTTTTTAAAGGCCAATTTATATTTTAAAAAATTCGTTAATTTTGTTAGTGACATTAGAATATTTTTTCAAAATTAATCTTTGTAATTATAATTAAAAATCTAAAAATATTAAGTAAAGTGAAGAGAATTAATTAATTTCTATTAAAAATTGAAATAAAACTTTATAAATATAATCAAAATATTTTTTTAAATATTGTTTAAAAAATCGGGAGTATATTATTTTTTATGTATCATTATTATTATTATTATTATTATTATTATTATTATTATTATTATTATTATTAACTGGTGGTTAGCATTCTTATGTGTTTATTTTATACTTGGATAGGTAGTAGTGCTTGACAAGATAGAGTGCTTCTATCAAGACATTATGTTTTTTTAATTTAAGAAAAAGACTAATCGATTCTTCATTTGCTAAACATGTTGGTTGTCGTCAATCAGGGAGTTCTCGTGATGTTTATACTTAGAGCTATATAAAAGAATCAATAGGTAAAACTTAAAAGGATAAGGAATTACTAATGGTGTTTATACACCAAAAAGTTTCATAACTTTTATATATGTAGCAAATTTTGCTTGTCTCGTATGTTATGTTTTCAAGATTTTTTTAGGATAAAAAGTTAAATAAAATTGTTCTGTATTTAAAAATCAAATATTTACACTTTGAAAAATAGTAGACTAATGTTAATTAATTTTCAAACTCTTGTTACTAGTATTTTTAAAGTTTTTTATTGGAGTTTATGTTAAACAAACCCATATTTTAAATATTCATTTATACTTATATTTCCAATTATACTTTTATTTCATGAGTAATGATATTCTAATATTTTGGAGTATTTTTTCTACACCTTCGTCTACGCATCAATCTTTTTCTAATTTCTTTCTTCATGTCACATCACATCATCAATCGTTTCTCTCTATCTCTATCTCTATTACACATCTTATATATCTCAAAATGTAGTATTAAGATCAACATTTTTCTTTTTATTTATTACATTCAACTTTTCATCTTTAATTTATTAATTTCTTTTCAATATAATGTCTGTAAATTTATTACTATTCTTTCCTATGTGATTAATTAAATAAATGTTTTTTAATTAAAATATTTCAAATTTTTTATATCATCCCGTTACATGATTTATGTACATAATATCAAGCAAAACTAGATGGAATCCTATTCTTTATGCGGCTCAGGAGCATTACAAAGCTAATTTTTTAAAGGATTTCTGAAAGTAACCAAAATTATACATATTTTTACTTTTTAAAAAATATAAACTTTATTTCTATTATATATATGCCATTTTTTTAAAACTTGTACACTTATAAATTTTTATCCCCAATTTAAGGATTTGTTTGTTGAGACTTGAGATTAAATAAATTAAGCCCCTTTTTTTTATGTATTTACATGAGGAGATTTTGATTTTATCGAATATTCTTTCGACCTTGTGCACCTTTGATATTGGTCAAAGAGTACAGAAAAAAAAATCTCTCAACCTATTATAAGATAAAAAAATCAATCTTTCAAATATACTCCCTCCGGTTCTATTTATAAGACCCTTTTGGGGTTTTTCACTCCCACCAAGGAGAGTGGATAAGTTTGTTAGTTGCATTGGAAATGTGAAAGTTTGATATACTTTTTCAAAACTACCCCTATAATTATTATTGGAACTCTAAAAAGTGTTGACTTTATAGGGATGTTAGTGGAAAGAAGTAATTAAATGTTATTGAAAATTGGAAATCAGTCTTATAAATAGGACCAAAATAAAAATCTCAAAAGAATCTTATAAATAAGACCGGAGGGATTAATTAGAATTGTCATCTCAAGTGCGGTAGTATTTTTGGTGACAATAATTTAATGGCAGTGTATTTAAGATTTAAGGAACACAAAGTACACAAGCAGTGATACCAGCAGCGAGCAGTAAGGTGAATAATGGAACCCATCATTAGATTTGTATATGCTGCCTTAATAAAAGTGGGGTAGATATTCCGCTTGGGTGAGTAAATGAGTTTGATATCTGAGGAGTACAGGTCTAAATCTAATCTTATCTCTGCATGGAAACGGTTACAGTACTATCTCACTTTAGAATGAAAACAGTCACATATGATTGACGGCCATGATGTCATGATTTCCATGATTCAATTCTTATCCTTATTTCATTCTCTTATTTCAGAAAATAAAAGGTTAATAAGTGCATTCAAAAAAATTAAACAAAGTAAAAGTTTATTAGAAACTACTTAATTAATCTTGGTAAGTATATGATGTAAAATCAACCCTACTACTTTACAATATTATAAATGTAACTTTTGTTAATACAAATGTGGCAAAAAAAAAACCTCTATCAATTAAGTATAAAAAAATTAAATTTTAATTAATAATTAATTAAATACACATTTGATAAAAAAAAATTAATATGTCATCTATCAATTAGCTTAGTGTAGTTAATGTAATTTTAAAGGATGTTGGAGAACATAATTGGTACATGAATTTTTGAAAACTATTTTAGTTTCTTGAAGCAGCTTTTTGTTTTCAAAAACTATGAGCTTTTATTTTAAAAATTATAAATTATTTCTAATTTATATTCATCGAATAGAACTAATAGTTTATTGATTGAATCTAAATACGACTAATCAACTAAAAAACTCCTAACCAAATACACCAAATAAAACCAAATATTACAAAAATTATTTTGATAACAATATTTTATTTATTATTTCTTAACTGAAACCTATTTTTCATAGTGATGTTGACCACAATTGATCTTTTCTTCTTGTTTTTATATGCAATGCTTGTTTGATAAAATTATGGATTTATAATGGATAGTTGTGAGTTTGTAGCTAATAGTTGTGAATATAGTTGAAAAATGTGAAATTGTAATGGAATGTTTATTTAAAATTGTATAACTAACTTATTAGACTAGAGTTGTTTGACAAGATTAGCTAAAATTTATTAAATGACTTAAAAAACATAATTTGACCAAAATATAATTATAATTAGGAAAAAGTAAAGAGCATAATTAAGACATAATTTATCGATAGCTCTTTCTTTTTTCTTTTAAAACTATTTCACATAACTATTTGAAAACTAACTTTCAAACGTTATAAATTTCTTTTTAAAAAGCTATAAGTTTATTTCTTTTATTTTTTTACGAAACAACTTTAATAACTTAATACTCAAGTTAATAAGTTAAAAACTATCAAACAAATTATAAAATTGTCTTATTAAACATAGTCATATATATATATATATATATATATATATATATATATATATATCTTAAACTTCCACATGTCATTCTTTTACCATTTTACTTATACTCTCACTATCTCAAAATTTGATTCATATTTTTATATTTTTAATCTTAATTTGAAATGTATACGTAAAAATTTATAATATTATAATCATGTTTATAATTTGAAATTTTTGGCTTGCTTGACTTATCTTGATGAATTATACATGACTTTTTCATATATACAACCATCTTCCAATCTTTTTCTTTTTTGGGCATTGCTTAATCAATTACATCTCTTTCATAATCCATAAAAAAAAATATAAAAATATTTGCTGTACATTATCTTTAGAATAATATTTAAGATTCCAAAAGTTTAGAGTCAATATTAAAACACTGCTAGTTTAACTTTTAAAACATTAAAAGCATCATTTCCTAAAATAATTTTACATTTTTAGATCCTTATACTTTAAAATTAAAATTCAATAATAATACTCTAATTGTTTTCAATAAATAAATAAATAAAATTAAAAAGAATAGCATTTTTGCAAGTAGGAGTAGCAATGAGTTTACCGGTGGGTCAATCCTCAATCCGTTGAGATCTAGCGACGCAAAGGGGGAATCATGAGATTCCCTTTTCTACTGCCATTACACTACACATCATAACACCTCATCAAAACACCACACCCCTCTATCTCTCTCTCATTCACCACGCTAACTCGCGAGAAAAACAATACTCCCTCCCTTTCGCATGTAATCTAATTTTAGCATTTGTATCATATTTTATATTTGGGTCTTGCAAACAAGTGTCTTATTAAGATTATTAATATTGAAAAATAAATCATAAATGCACATTCTTTATGTCTTGAGAATACAAAAAATCACATATTTTCATGTATTTACTATAGCATTTTAATAAGTGTCTTAAGGGGACTTGTTAGCATCTGTATCATATTTTGTAAGTTTTTTTCTTTTATAAACCCAATACATAACTAATGTTATTTTTTCAAACATACCCTTATTTATTACACTCTCATTTTTCATTTTCAATATTTTTCTATCTCTTCAATAATGATTATATAGAAATATTATAATCAAAATACAACAAATTAGTACATTATTTAATCATTTATTGAAATCCGTGCGTAACTTTAAAACACATTGTACATGAAACGGAGGAATACCATAATCCAATTCTCGTCCACCTCCCCCTCTGATCATAACATCACACTCTCTCCCATCACAATCCAACGGTTCCTACTCAATCATTTCCACGTGTCACCCCCTCAATAAAAAACCCCAACTTCCTCCCTCACCACCTATTTAACCCTGGTTAATTTCTAACCCTTCACTCCCTACAAAAGTACAACAATCACCACCCCCTTCCCTTATCCATCATCTCTCCCTTCATTATTATCAATGTCCTCTCAGATCTACTAACACAACACTCATCATCTCATCTCTTTTCTTCTCTTCTCTTCTCTCTTTTACCAAAGAACAAACGACACCGTTTTAATCAATGGCCATGCAGAAGAAACCATCTTACTCATTATTCCCCGAAGAGGTGCTCGAGCACGTGTTCTCCTTCATCGATTCCGACAGGGACAGAGGCTCGATCTCCGTGGTGTGCAAATCATGGTACGAGATAGAGCGATGGTGCAGGAGGAGAATATTCGTCGGTAACTGCTACGCGGTGAGTCCGGGGATGGTGGTGAAGAGGTTCCCGAAGTTGAGATCTATAGCTTTGAAAGGGAAACCGCACTTCGCCGACTTCAATCTGGTACCGGAGGGTTGGGGCGGTTACGTGTGGCCGTGGATCAAGGCTATGGCGGCTGCGTATCCTTGGCTCGAAGAGATCAGGCTCAAGAGGATGGTTATCACTGACGAGAGCTTGGAGCTTATCGCCAAATCGTTTAAGAACTTCAAGGTTTTGGTTCTTACTTCATGTGAGGGTTTCACTACTGATGGACTTGCTACCATTGCTGCCAATTGCAGGTTTTTTTTTTTTTAAATTTTATTTTATTTTGTTTTATTCTATAATTTCATTTGGATGAAAAAATGTTACGCCACTTATGGGAGAAGTTGGAGAAAATTTAGATAGGGACGCAAATGGAAAATATTATTAGTTCAAAATCCATTTATAGAATTTAAATTATATGAATTGTTTGAATTTTTCCAAAAGAAACGAGATTTATTAACGATTTTTTACTTTTAGGGGAAATGAAAGTATGAAACATAGTTATTTATTATTGAAGTATTTTCACCATGATACTATGAGAAATGTCACGTCCTTTTAAAGATCCTTTTGCAAATCCTTCTACTCATTTTTAGGATGATATATCATTGAACTATTGTTGTTATTTGTTGTGGTATAGTGGAGAAGTTATGGTGAATTTGATTTTCTTTTTTTTTTTTTCGGTGTTGAGCTTAAAATGTCAGATATCTTAATACTGAATCATTGTCATTGACGGCGATGTTAAATTTTGGATCAATGTGGTTAATTCTACTGCATTCTTATCTGGTTAAAAATTGAAAGTGGTTGCTGCTTTCTGAAGTGAAGTTGAGTGGCTTTACATGTTTTCATTAAGACGATTTGTGTCTGCTAATGAATTGCAGGAATTTGAGGGAGTTGGACTTGCGGGAGAGTGAAGTGGAGGAACTTAGTGGGCATTGGCTAAGCCATTTCCCTGATTCATACACATCGTTGGAATCCCTTAACATCTCTTGCTTAGGGAATGAGGTGAATTTGTCTTCGCTAGAGCGACTGGTTAGGAGGTCTCCCAACCTCAAGACTCTCCGCCTCAATCGTGCTGTACCTCTTGATAGGTTAGCCAACATACTTCGTGGAGCTCCTCAGCTGGTTGAATTAGGCACCGGAGCCTACACAACTGAGATGCGACCGGATGTCTTCTCAAACCTATCATTGGCATTTTTGGGGTGCAAGCAATTGAAGAACTTGTCTCTTGCGTGGGATGTACTCCCATCCTACCTTCCAGCTGTCTATCCGATCTGCTCCAGGCTAACATCTCTAAACTTGAGTGATGCTAATATTCAAAGCGCTGATCTTATCAAGCTTGTTAGTCAATGTGAGAGGTTGCAGCGTTTATGGGTATGTCTCTGAATTTTTTATTTTTATTTTTTACAAATAATTTTACAGAGATTGCATCTTTATGTTTATGTTTGTACCTTAGTTCACTGTCCCAAAGTTGAAGTGTTGCACTTTAAATTCTTTTGCTGATCAAGGTAATTGATTCATAGGTTCTGGATTACATTGAAGATGCTGGACTTGATGTGGTCGCTGCAACATGTAAGGATTTAAGGGAGTTGAGGGTGTTCCCATCTGAGCCATTTGGGTTAGAAGCAAATGTATTGTTGACTGAGCAAGGCCTTGTTTCTGTCTCTGAAGGCTGCCCCAAGCTCCAGTCTGTTCTATATTTTTGTCGTCAGATGTCTAATGCTGCACTCGATACAATTGCTCGGAACAGGCCTAATATGACTCGGTTTCGGTTATGTATTATTGAGCCCCGAACCCCGGACTATCTTACCCTTCAATCCCTAGATGCAGGTTTTGGAGCTATCGTAGAGCACTGCAAGGATCTTCAACGCCTTTCCCTTTCTGGGCTTCTTTCTGATCGTGTTTTTGAGTATATTGGGACTTACGCTAAGAAGCTTGAGATGCTTTCTGTGGCTTTTGCTGGAGATAGTGATTTGGGGCTCCATCATGTGCTGTCTGGGTGTGACAACCTCAGGAAGCTGGAGATCAGGGACTGCCCCTTTGGTGACAAGCCCCTTTTGGCTAATGCTGCCAAGCTGGAGACAATGCGATCCCTTTGGATGTCCTCTTGCTCGGTGAGTTACGGAGCATGTAAGCTGTTGGGTCAGAAAATGCCGAGACTTAATGTAGAAGTTATTGATGAAAGAGGACCTCCAGATTCCAGGCCAGACAGTAGCCCTGTTGAGAAACTTTACGCATACAGGACCATTTCTGGGCCAAGAATGGACATGCCTGGTTTTGTTTGGACAATGGGAGAAGATTCTGCATTAAGGATTTCTTGAGTTATTAGCACTGATTTCATTTGATGTGGGAATCATTAATGGCAGGTAAATGCTCTGTATGCTACTCCATAATGAATTTAACTGTTGAGCGGCCTATGTTATTGCAGATTTGCAGTTATGTTGGTATTTGAGGTAAAGGTACAGGAGGGTATACAGAAGGCCTGAGCTCGAATGCCATTCATTTTACACTTTGGCTGAGCTGCGGGATACCGTTTCACTGATTAATTAATAAAGACACTGCAATTATGTTGTTGCATGTTTGTTAGCTATATGGACTTCTGTACAATTTGTGTGCATGTTACTTTACTCTTCAGTAGTAAGATATTGGGGACTTAATTGTCATTATTATAAACCTTCTGAACAAATAAAAATCATGTTGTAATGTTATCTGCTGGTTATTTGTAACGTGGGTGCATCTGATGTTGATATATATATATATGCATCGCCTTCTCTTACTCAATTCATAGCGGGTTGGAGTTGTGAAATCCCTAATGGAATGTGCATTCAAGAGTAAGGTATATGCTGGTTATTGGTAACGTGGCTACGCTGTTGGAAAGGTTTCACAGCTCAAAGGAACGCATCTCGTTTCTACCATGTTGAAGCTTCAAAGCCTTGACGCTTCAACATGCAACCTTAACTGAGAAGAATTAATGATATTTGTAAACCTTCTGAAATACCGGACTAATCTTAAATAATGGATTCCCATGTCACTCGATAGTTTATTAGTATTCATTTCGATCCTATTTATTTGTCATATTTCATACAAAATATACACTTTAAGAAATTTAATTATTACTCAGATTTTCAATATATTAATTATGTTTTTTCCACTATACCCTTTTTCTTTTTATAATTATTAATTTTTTTCACTACTTATATAAACTAAGACATATTAAATAGGGGCAAACATGAAAAATATCATTTATTACATTTTTGAAATCCTTAATACCACAGACAAATAAAAAGAAACAAAAACTCTCTAAAAGAATGACAGATAATAAGTAATTGAGGGAGTAGCTTTTTAAGAAAGAATAATGAAATCTAAAAAAAAAGTAAATATTTAATTTTTTGAAAATTTCAAATATCAAATTTTATAAAAAAAAAGATGAAAATAGAGATGGGCATATTTTACATATTTTATATACATAACTATAAACCAACATGGTATGGAGCAACCCTGCTGAGAGATCCCTATCGCTTAGTGTGAGTTCGGTTGAGTGGGATAAAATGAGTCAGATTCTGGGTAAACTAGATCCGAGTACCGGTTGAGAGTCATAGATTATACGGAGTGTTGGAGTACTAGTAGTTTTCAGCTGGTGAGAATCAGGTATTTTCGGTCTATCTTGGGTCAGTTGGGTGCTCTCTCTACTCAATAATAGCTTCAGCCGATAAAAGAATCACTACAGGAGCAGTAAGCTTTCAGGTTACTCATTAATGAAAGGATTGGGATTCTCTAACATAATATAAGACGAACATTAGTGTAAAAATCACAAAAATCCAAAATAAACCCAAAATTTCTTATTTTGGATTTTAGTGGTTTTGTACTTATGTTCCTCTAACATTATGTTAGAAAATCTATTTCTGATGAATTGATGATACCTTTTGCTAAAGTTACTTCCTTTATGACAATTTCAGACTCCACATGCAAATTGAATTTAAGGGTTGAATCATATCAAGCAGTAGCTGATAGTTTTTTTTTTTTTTTTTTTTAAATATTATTTATTTATTTATTATATATATATATATATATATATATATATATATATATATATATATATATATATATATTAAGCTTTGGTTTCAGATTGGCATTTAAGTCATGAAGTCAAATAAACAATAAAAATGATCTATGTTTATATTCTTCCGTCTCATGAGACGAAAAATCGTATTATACATCACGAAATATTTTTGAGTCAGTGTGAACAGAAAATTTCCGTCTCAGTGTGAACGGAAATTTCCGTCTCAGTGTGAACAGAAAGTTTTCGTCTCTTGACAGACGGAAATTTGAAACCCACTAATAACAATTTTGTCCATGAAAATATGAAATGGGGCCAAAATTTAAAACTCTTATTTCAAAAGTGTTTCGGATTTTGAGCCCGATAAAATAAAATTGAATCTGAGTCCATTTGTGAAAAAATCCAAAATAGTAGTACCTTTTATTCATTTTTTTTTCCGGGAACATTTTTTCCATATCTCAGCATTTTAGAGAAGTGCACTTTTTTTTATTAAGTAATTAGTCAGATTGGTCACTAACTTTGTAATTATTGATCAAGTTAACCTCTGACATTTGCGAAATAGCAATTTAGTCTCTGAGACAGGAGGACGTCAAGTTAGTCCTTGGCATTTGGTGTCATCAGTGTGATGTTACGATGTCGTTTTGGCCACGCTGTCATCCTTCAACGTGTTTCCTTAGCCCTAAGGGTCAAGTTACTTATTCAACGGCTATAACTTAATATTTTAATCCAACGGCTCAAAGATTATCTTCAACATTTTCAAATATATAAACCCTAAATTCCCAAATCAAAACTCCTTAATTAAATATATCTCAAAATCGGCCCTTTACCGCGACGATGTATATGATGTAGCGGAGTGGAAGGTGGTCGCGGCAAAAATCGTGCCCAAATAGCTGTTTTTGCAACCGCTCCATAAATTTTATTGCAGAAAATACACAAACTTTGTTATTCCCGCATGACCCAGAGAGAGAAGGAAGAAAAATTGAAGAGAATGAAGAGAGATTAAGGAAGAGAAAAATTAGGATTTAGAGAGGGAGATGAAATTTGGGAAGAACATGGTATCTGTTGTTGTATTGTTAGTAGGAAGGTGGTGTTTTTAGGGTTAAGGCTGCTTGGGTTGGGCTTGGGGCATTGGGCTTCATAACTTTAAAAAAAATCCATAATTATAATTTCTAACATCCAATAAATATTAATTAAGCAATTCATTATTTAGCAAAATTATTAATTAAAGTGTTTAATATCTAGTAACAATGGATTATTTTTTTTGAAACAGTAACAATGAATTTTGATTATTAATTGTTAATGCTTTAAATTTTTTTTAAATTTTTATTTTTTAACATTTTTATGTATATACCATATTTGATTGTACTTGTTTAATTTAAGACCTAGCGGTTATTCCGCTATCCGTTATCGGGTTTATTTTTTTTTTTTGTCTGTCTCTATGTTCGGCTAACCGCTATTGACCATCCAAACTCTTGGCACCTTTATAGTATTTATCATTGCTGCAAAACATTTTTTTTTTTTGTGTTTTATGTCTTTATATGCGTTTTGTGTACTGATTTTTTTTTTTTTTTGGTTAATGGATATCCCAACGAGTTGGATGCTTTGTATGGTAGAAAGCTTCTTTTTAAAGTTCAAAAGAAAGGGGTGACTCTTTCTCATTGTGGTGGTATGTAACTATGTATCATGTTATTGGAGTTTATGACAATGCTCGCATTATTATTGATATGTATGACATTGTTGGTTCTGAAAATGATTCGTTGCAGGTATGTGTTGTGGACTTGTGGGGATCACTAATTTGTGCTGCAATATTTAAAGCCGTGTTGTGCTTGCTATAAGTTTGATCGTTGTTCCCTTAGGAATAATTGTGACTTGTGAGTTTGCAATTGTGGCATGATTTGTAGGGTGGTGTTTGATTGAGGTTAATCGTGGTGGTGAACTGTCTGTGCACCCATTGGCACCCCTCATGCTGTCGTGAATGAATTGAAGTTGGCACATGCGCTTCAATCTCCCAGCCTTCCCAGAAGAAACGTCGTGCTGCCACCAAATCTGAGAGTGATGTTAACCTGGATGTATCTTGTTCTCAAGAAGCTTGAGAAGGCAATGAAATAAGGTTTTCAAAATGAATGGGGACAATGTTTTTGTTTTCATGAATGGGTGGCGCTTGTGTTTTTGGAACTTGATCAAATGGGCCGGGATGTTTTGGTAATTGTTGTTGAATAATAGATTACAAACCCCCATTAGTATCTCCAAACCCCTTTTTTAAAAGTGTAATTACCATAATGCCTTGATTAAAAAAAAACGTAGAATACAAACCCCTTTTTTATCCCCAAACCCCAAAACCCTTTTTCTATCCATAAACCTCATACCCTTTTTCATATATCCTATCATAGAAACTTCATCCTCCTTATTCTCTCAAAAAAAAAAAAAAACCTCTTTCTCTCCCTTTGATCACTCAACCCCTCTCTCTCCCTTCTCAAACATAGTAGTTTTTTTGGCATCCACTTTCATCAACATCGAGTTTTTAGTGCATCAGTGGAGTACTTGTTCGTGTTGGTGATTGCGTTGCCACTAAGGTACGTTTTTTTAAAAAAAAAAAAAAAAACTAGACGTGCGTTTTCCGACTGACCAGTCTCGGAAAAAAGATAATACTTTAATTTCTATGATAGGATATATAAAAAAGGGGTTTGGGGTTTATGGATAGAAAAAGGGTTTTGGGGTTTGGGGATAAAAAAAGGGTTTGTATTCTACATTTTTTTTAATTAAGGCATTATGGTAATTACACTTTTAAAAAAGGGGTTTGGGGATTAAAACGGGGTTTGTAATCTATTACTCATTGTTGTTTGAGTTTTTTTGGACAAAATTATCCTCAGTGCGTTTTAAATTTCCGTCTTCCAAGAGATGAAAATACTCCGTTATGTAAGACACGAAAATATTGCATCTGCCATGAAACGAAAAAGTATATTTGTTCCACTCGTATTCGGTGCGAACATGTTGAAATACTTTAATTTCCTGGGCCTATATTTGTCATGCCACCAATAAACATGCCCCAACATTTATCAAATATGTCACCAATTAAAGGATATATATGGAGAAATAGTTAACAATAACTTCATCACCATGCAACAGTTCGGTAGCTTCCTCACTTTCATGCCTTCTTCAAGGTTGATAGCTTCCTCACTTTCATCACCATGCAACAGTTCTGGTGAAAATGACCCAGCCTCATCTTTTGCTTCTTGATCCTCTTCTTTAATTGGTTTCGGTGAAAATGATTCATCTGGAGATCGGACCACAAAATAGAATCCAGCAAATATCAACATGAAATTCAGGATGGAGAAAGAACATAAAAGAGTCTATGGTATAGGATGGAGAAAGAACATGAAATTAATGAAATATCCACAAAATAGCAAATACTTTTCCGTTTCTTGGCAAACGAAAAATTTTCGTCTCCCTGCAGATAGAAAAATTTCATCACGGAGTAAACAGAATTTTTCTGTATCATACATAATTGAATATATAACGGAATATTTCCGTCTCTTGACAGACGGAAATTTAAAACGCACTGAGCCCAATTTTGTCCATGAAAATACGAAATGGGAACCAAAATTTCAGTAATGGGGGCCGAAAAGTAAAACTCTTATTGTTTTTATTTTGTTGTGCATGCACTTTTTGTCCGCGTAATCTCCTTATGTTTTATAAGGGATGTTACGATGCGTTCCAATTCGATCTTTAATAGATTCGATCTTTTACATATATTAAAGATCGAAACAATTAAATAAAAATGATTTGGCCTAATTCGATTTAGATGTATTTTATATACAAAATCGAACCGTACATAAATGATTTGATTTGGTTCGATCCAACAACTAATTTATGATATTTATTTAAAATTTAAAATACTTTTATTTTTTACTTATGAAAATTTATGTATATCGAAATAGTATGTCACTTTAAAAATATTGAAATTTATAGGTATTGAAATTGGGAAATTCTAAATAATGTGTCAAATTTCAATTTGGAAAATTTATATCAGCATCATTATATTCCTACATGAAAATATTCGCTTCTAGTTTTTTTTTTTTAGTCATAGGGATGATTTTGGTTAAGTATTATACTTAAATGTTTTCGTTTCTGAAACAAACATTTTTATTTGTAAAAAACTAAAAAATGATACTAGATGTGTTTTTCTTATTTCTTTTTAGTGCTACTACTCGACAAGAAAATAAAATTAAAATTGAAAACAACACTTCTAACGTAGCAGCGTTTGGCAAAAAAATAAATTGAGCAATCAATCCGGTCCAATATAAATGGTTTCAAAAATTATGAAGCAGTGAATCGGATCATAAAGTAGCGATATGTACAAATTGAGATCGGACCAAATTGTGAGACTAGACTGAATAACATTTTTCAATCCGTTTCTATTCAATCCCGACAATTTTCTATTCAATCCCAACAATTTCGCGGCTTTATCCGAAGCCACTTACATCCTTGTATTCAATTACATCTTCTATGTGCATAACATTTTGCCATGTTTATTGTTATACAGTCCCCCTTTTCAAAATATTGGTAAATTTATGAAAAGTCAAAGAAAATAAAATAATTACATTGTTTAACAAAATCACAATTTCTAATAATTATAGAATTAAATCATTAATGCATATAAAAATAGATTAGTCCAAACAATTTATTTACTATTAAAATTTATTTTTTACTTACAAAAATTGTAATTTTCAAAAAAATTATTTTTATTTTAATTACAATTCGGGATAAATTTTTTTTACTCTACAATTTTTCACATACTTGTTGAGACAGAGAAAGTGTGTTGTTTTCTACTTTTCTCATTCAACACGCATTTACTCATTATCATAATTAATGTGCCTAATTTATGTCTATGAAAAAATGGGAAACAACCTGTTCGATTGTTTCTGCACATAGTATTCTTTAAATTTGCTATTGTATGTAAAAGTTGGAATGTCAAGGCTTCTTTTAAATGTGTCCACACTGCACAACATAAGAAGTGACCTCATGTATCCTTTATGACAAGTGTTATACTTCATCCGTTTCAATTATTTTGGTAAAAATCAAACAAATCAATAAAAATAAGAGAGTATCTGTTTATTATATCGCATGATTCATTCATTATAACAAATTGATATTACACAAATTTTCATATCATTACAATTAATACATATTGCAATATTGCCTAAAAAAAATCTTTAAATAAGTTTTTCTTATTTACTTATCAATTATCAATACAATATATAATCTTTAAGATTTTTTATATACTTTTTTACTTTAATATGAGACAATTTTTTTTGCTTTTTTTTACAAGATAATGGGACGAAGGGAGTATCATTGTAACAAATTGTGTTAGGTCTTTTTAAATGTATCGAGTTTTCATTTTAGTTCTTATATATTTTTAATATAGTTTTTGATTCTTATATTTTTTGAATTTTGTATATTTTAAATATTATCGATGATAATCTACTTTAATTGTTAAGTATCCTTATTAATTAACTCCTAAAACATACATTAAAAAATCTCTTTAGAATAAATATTTAAGAAATTTTGTAATTTTTGTAATTTTATTTTTGAACTTAATTACAGCAAAATTGTGAGCTTTAGTTGAGAATTAAGGGTGTTGTGAGCGGAAGATATCAAACAAAACTAAAATAAAACAAAATAAAATATGTTAGGCTTGTTTGATGTGCAAAATAAAAAAGACAGAATAAAATAAAAAAAATGCTAACAAAGTAACAAGTGCTCTTGCAGTTAGAAAATATTAGAATATATAATTTTAATATTTTCAAGGGAAAAAAAATGTTTATATTGTTTTATATTTCCAGAAAGCACATAATTTGTCATGCTAAAAATAAAACGCTAAAATAGTGGAGGCTAGCACAAATAGTAAGCGATTCGTTACTACTTAAGCAAGTGGTAGGGGATTCGATCTTCAGCTCTTGCGAATCTAAGATGTCTCGCTGAGAGACTACCCGACAATATCGAAAAGATTAGTTACTCAATTGTACAGATGGATATCTTGAGAAATAAAAGGCCAACCTTCTAAAGGACTAAAACTATAAAAAAAAAGTTTTCAAACAATATTAGTCTCTCTACCTTTTTTAACGAAGAATCCTTAAAATATAAACCTCTTCTACGCAGAGTTTAAGTTGAGTTCTTAAATTTGTTTCATATCGATGAAAAAATATCCGTAAAAAAAAAAATAATGGATGTAACCCAATTATCAAGTATAAGTCTTAGAGTTTGGAAGTTGCAAGTTCCAGATTATATTCAGGATGTCATCATTATTTGGTAAATTTAATTTCCTTTTTTCTATCCCTATAAAAAAATACTTTGCCTATAAAACAAATATCTTATTCATCATATATTTATACTAATATGAAAAAAAATACCATTGAAATGATATTCGCTATTTTAAAATTTTCACTCATGTTAGACAGTTTATATGGCTCGACCTCTATCCCTTTTCTCTCATCATGTTTAATGAAATTTTCACCTTTCAACTTTTATATGATTTAACTACCAACTTACTTTTTCTTTCTCTCTCTAACCATGTTTGATGAAAATTAAAATGTAGTTTATCGTGTTTAATTTGCACGTTTCACATCTTTAGATCATGTTTACATCATATTTTAAAAATAAGAACTTTTATGATGAGGGTATGCCAACCAATTCTCAGTCGTATACTAAACATTATCGCCTCACGCTTCAGTAACTTTCTATCCATTAAAAATATAATAAAAATTGTCACTCATACACCCTAATTCATTCTAAAAGAAAATGAAAGAAAGAAAGAATAAAAAATATGAGTTGGGACGAATGATAAGTAGTTTGGTTTCGCTTAAACAAGGTCTCAAATTCGATTTTTTGTGAATATATAAATAGAAAGAAAATATAGATTTGTGACGTAATACAAAAGAAAAAAATAAACACTATTTAAGTAAGAGCCGTATGAATACAGAATTTATTTGAGATGAGACACAAAATAATAATAGCTGAAATCTTTATAGAATGACCAAATTTCTCATATTAATTAATAGTATTACTTAAGAGTGTTTATGAACGCTTATTAATAGTACTAGTAATTTTACCCGTGCATCGCACGGGTTTAATTTTTGTTTTTTTTTTAAAAAATTTGATTATAGATTTTGGAAATATGTATTTTTAAATAATAATTTAATATGAACTTTTTATAAAAATAATTTACATGTATTTAGAAATGAATAGTCATAAACATTAACCTTTGAATCTAGTTTCAGCTACCAACTTTTTCATTAATAAAAATTAACTAATAATGTATCAACTATGCGATTTCTAATTTTAATTAACAACATAATTTCTTATATTAAAAAAAATTCAACTCATTTTGATTTTTGTTTTATTTAATCTATCATTCCAAATGCATTTTGTTAGTAATTAATTCGTTTTGCAAGTCCAAATGCAGCTATTTTTTTTACCATATATAATATCATCATCATCATCATCATCATCATTACATCTGTCCCAAAATATAAGACCTGTTTTCACACTTTTAATTAGTTCGTGTTTATAAGATTCGAACTTTCAAATTATTTGTTTGTATTAGAACTTCATAATTGTAAATAAGTATATTGTCTAAAGTATAAAATAACGCATCATTATTTTTCACAATTTAAATTGCAACATATTGCATAAATTTTTGGATTTTTTTAAATTTGAATTCATGACTGAGTAAATATTTGATTGTATTAAGCTAAATCATTATACTAAATTATAGCTCATCTTTAATACTTATATATCCGTTTTTTCCGTTGTACCCAAAATTTATTATTCATAATGATGCTCTGTTTAAATGTTTAATACCAATTTGCCTATATTATGACTTGTTTGTATTAGAAGTTCTGAAATTACAACATTATATTCGTTTTTTTTGCTGGTTAATTATCATATGATGGGTCGTTTAGGCATTATATATTTTTTATGTCAATATTTGAATCAAATTATTTCCTTTGTTTGAATGTTTAATACCAATTTGCCTATATTATGACTTGTTTGTATTAGAAGTTCTGAAATTACAACACTATATTCGTTTTTTTCTGGTTAATTATCATATGACGGGTCGTTTAGACATTATATATTTTTTATGTCAATATTTAATTCAAATTATTTCCTTTTGAAAAGAACATTAATAACCCGTGAAAATTGTAATAATAACGAAATGCAAATTGTATGTTTGCGGGCAATTTTTATATTTATGTGTAATACAAATTGTACTAATAAAAATTTACTAAAAATAACTTAAGATAAATATTTATTCCCGTGCGATGCACGGACAAACAAATTTGGAGGGAAAAGCAAGGATGAAGGAGGGAAAATGAAAATGACAAAAATGCCCTCAACTTCTCCTATTTTATAATATGTTGATTATTTATATTAGGACTGTTTATGAACAAGTAGGGCACGTACCTTCTAGAAAAAACTGCTAGGAATATGCTGATATTTTTTTTTACACCAAAGGTATCCTTCAGCCGAAAAATAATCCCCTTCGAGACATACGTAAAGATCACCAAAGGGTATCAACAAAACATTTTCCATACCTACGGCAAGGATCGAACCCTGACATCATGCTTAAAGAATACAGTCATCTACCAACTATGCTAGGTTTTGTTGGTTGGATATGTTCATATTTTAATAGACTAATGGACTAAAATAGGATATAATAGATAAATTTAAACATTACATAACTTAATTATATACTTAAAGAAGTACTATAAAAGTATTGTAAAAAAAAAAGAGTAGTTTATTAAAGTATGAAATTAAAAAATACTACAAATTATGCATGGGACAGGTACAAGTACTGGTTATACATAATATACATACATAAATAATATATATTTTTGTGAGCAGAAGATATCAAACAAAAATAAAATAAAACAAAATAAAATATGTTAGGCTTGTTTGATGTGCAAAATAAAAAAGACAGAATAAAATAAGAAAAATGCTAACGAAGTAACAAGTGCTCTTGCAGTTAAAAATATTAGAATATATCATTTATGATATTCTAATAAAGAGGAAAAAAAACTAAAAATTTAGTCTCTACCTTTTTTAAAGACGACGACATGCACATCATGCTAGTATGCTACTAGTCTTATGACCCTATGCACTATTGCAAACACCTTATGATGTGTACATGCATTCTTATGGAGGGAAAGATTTCTTAATGAAGAATGCTTAAAATATAAACCTCTTCTACACTGAGTTTAATTATCTATTATTAAGTTGAGATGACACACAAAATAATAAGAGCTAAAACCTGTATAGAATAATGACCAAATTTCTCATATTAATAGTATTACTTAGGAGTGTTTATGAACGCGCTTATTAATAGTATTACTTAGGCTTATTTATGGTTTTGGTCCCTATAAGTTGATCTCGTTTTGAATTTAGTCCTTAAATTTTTTTTTACCTTGAATGATCCTTAAATCTTTTTAAATTTTGTTTTTAGTCCTTAAATCTTTTTTTGACCTTGAATGGTCCTTAAATCTTTTTAAATTTTGTTTTTAGTCCTTCTGTTTGTCTTCTTCCGTCATCTGCTGACATGGCAAACGGTGTGTCATGTCAGCCCTTATATTGACTGCCAATGATGCATCTGATGTGGACCTTCCACTCATGTGAGCATGAACCGAGCATGAGCCGAGCATTAACCGTGCATGAGCCGAGCATTAACCGTGCATGAGATATCGACCGAGTACGATGCAATTGGTAACGGCATAGCTTGGTTCGTGCTCAGTTCATCGTGCTCAGTTCGTGCTCGGTCGATATCTCCCCTCGGTTTGGCAAGTCATGCTCGGTTCATGATCAGTTAATGCTTGGTTCCTGCTCGATTCCTGCTCACGTGAGTTTACAATATAAAGATTACAATGTATTATTAATATATAAATTTTATTTATATTAATCTATTATTATCTATAGGAAATAATAGATTAATATCTAATTCCTATATTGGAAAAATATAAAAGTTTCTTCTTAAAGTATAACGATAAATTTACAATTATAAGTTAATTATATTTTTAGATTTTAAATAATTATAAATTATATATCATAACAAATTTCCTACTTCATGAGATTTTATCCTCATAATTATAATTATTTGATTTAAATACGTTTTTGAATATAATGCAATAAGTTTTGATTTTAGTCCATATATTTTGTTCTTTTGATTTATCTTTCTGTTTTGGTTTTACTTTCAATTGATGAGGTGACTAATGCTATGATTACTATCAACATGTGACACATGTCTTAATTATTAATATGACCAATTATGGTATGTATATATATATATATATATATATATATATATATATATATTTGCAAGTATCAAAAATATATTCAAAGCTAATCATTTGACCAGTGAGTTGATCTTGCGATCTTTGTAATAATTATTAAGAAGAAGGAAAGGAGATTTTTGCTCATTGGTAGATTTCCTTATTGGTGATTAAAAAAAAGAGTAGATTTTCTTATTTAGAATAACGAATTTGATATATTCATTCTTAAGGGCTGAGTTTAAGTAATTAATAAGATTCTTAAATCATTAAGAATTGTCTAATTAATTAATATTTATTTATTATTTTTAATTATACAATATATTTTTTTATTCTCTTATTAACTCCTACCAAACTCAGTTTTTATCATTTCCAAATTACCCTCTTTTCACTCCTTCCATGTTTTTACACGACACAATTCTCTTCTTACTCAACACTTTCTCTATTCACTCCTTTATATATATATATATATATATATATATATATATATATATATATAAATTCCCAAATTTCCTTCTTCTCTGTTCACTTGATTTTGAATACTCATGTTTCTATAAATCTATCAATATTGTCTGTTCATAAATAGTTTTCTATATGTGTTTTAATCTTATTGCTTGTAATAAGTTGGTGGCATGGGTTTGTTGTGATAAGGCAAAGAGAATTTCAGAATTCATATAAAAATGAATCCTATTGTAGGGAATTTTTATATATATATATATATAAAAAGGAAGTGAACAAAGAAGGTGCCTATCGCACATGATAGAAATTAAAATCATTCATAAACAGATAGAGTTAGACAACTCTTAATGATTTAAGAAACTTATTAATTGCTTAAACTCGTATATCAAAACCGTTAAAACAATATATAAATTTGTCCTTTAATATTTTTTTATTTATTTCTATCTATGTTATTATAAATGGTATTAATATCAATGTTATCAAAATAAAATGTTAGTGTAGCTCATAATTCAATATTTTTTATTTCTTACCATAATTTAGTAGAATTATTTATTATTTTAACTATCAAATTTATTTGATTTATATGAGGCATAATGAAATTAATAAACGATATTTTATTTATTTCACTATTTCTTACATGGGAGTGTTGTTAAGTACAAAATTAAATTAGTGGTGGAGGAGTGCTAACTGTGGCTATTGCTACTTATGTAAGTGGTCAGAGATTTGATTCCTAACTCTTGCGAATAAAAGATGCTTTTTTATGAGGGTGGTACCTAAAGATCAACTCGTATCCAAAATGATTAATCACCATACTTGCATGGGTGGATATGTTGAAAACCCAGTAAAAAAATATTATATTGAAAAAGGTTAACAAGTATCTTAAAGCATTAGATGAAAAATCAAGTGTAGTAAAAATAAAGGCTTAATCAAGTTTTTGTTCTTTGAACTTAGGTGCTCTTTGAAAATGGCCATTGAATTTTTTCGATGCTTTGAGTCTCAAAACTTTCTCAAATTTTTGGAAATGGTCATTTTGTCACTTAAGTGATAATAAGGTCGACGACATGACATATCACTTTGACAATATCGACATGTTACATGCTATGTAGCGTCATGTGGTAGTATATGATTTTTTTTTATTAAAAAAATCATTTTTTTTCAAAATTACTTAAAAGTTCGATTTTATTTAAAAAATACAATTTATAATTATTTTTAATAAATTTGATTTTTTTAATTTAAAAAATCCAACAGGCATCGTGTGGTATATTACCTATCGATGGGGTAAAAGTGGCATGACATTTCGTCAATCTTATTATCACTTAAGTAACGAAAGGAACATTTCCAAAACATCGGAAAAAAAGTTCAAAGACCAATTCTAAAAAAACATAAATTAAATGACTAAAAAATTAAATAAGCCTATATTTAAAATGGGTAGGTGAAATAATAAACAAAAAATGATATTACTTTTCCTTTAAAGGGTAGGTGATATAGATTACATAGGATGTGGATTTGTTAGACACGTGACACAAGGACATCCACAACAGAGTTTGGAGAGAGTCTGCTGGAGAGTCTTAAGTTCAGATTTTCTTTCAGAATCTCTCAAGATTCTGCTAATCTTCAAAATCTGATGGAGAGTCTTAAGTTGAGTCTGTAAAATAATATACTCAACTTAAGACTCTGTGGAACCCGTTTTTTGCCATTTTCTTCCTTTTTTTACTTTGTTATACACTAATAAACAAATAATAATAAATAAATAAATATTATTAACAATAAATAAATAATAATAACAATAAATTAATAATAAATAATAATTAAAAATAATAATAAAATTCATTTTTAAAATATAAAAATAATGTTTTTAAATATATATTTTTTCTCTTTTATTCTTAAATATATCGTCTTGTTATGAAAAAGTAAATAAATAAATAAAAATACATATTTTAATATTCAAATAAATAAATAAATAAATAATTTGAAATCAATAGCCGTTTAAGGATATACATCCAAAATCATAGTTGACTTCGTAATCGCACACAACTTTATCAATTGCAAGCGGATTTAATAGAGCATTTGTGTCAACATTTTGGAGAACAATGAGGAAACGTTAATAAAATTATAAGAATTTGAATTATATTTTATTTTTTATATACTTTATAATTTTTAGTAGGTACCATTAATTATTGTAATATTAACTTTTATTTAATTTTAATATTTAAATATTATTTCGGATTTGCATGTAATTAATATTATTGAAATTGGATTACAAAAGTATTATTGAAATAAATCTGTGTATAATGTGGACTTATAATTGATTTTCCATTTCTAGTAACCTTAAAAAATGTTCTAAGGTCCGCTGGGAGACCTCCACCGCTTAGTGCGAGCTCAGTTGGCTCGAACCGGATGAGTCGGATTCTAGGTAAACAATATCCGGATACCGATTGGTGTATACAAAAAAAAAGTTCTAAGGACACTTGTTAGTAAGATCCAAAAATTAAAAATAGAGTAATATATTGTTATAAAAATATGTGATTTTTGGAGTTTTTGAAAAAATAATTAATGTCAATTTATGATTATTTTATTACTTCAAGTAACTTTAACAAATATCCTTTAACAAAACCTTTTCTTAAAAAAAATAATAATAATAATAATAAAATAATTGTTGGATTTGAATATTTTGGTAATATATATTGTTGAATTGAAAAACCAAATCTTTGATCTCATGTGATGTGATCTGTGTGCGTCCCCGTTCATTCCTCCTCTTGCATTTCTTAACCCTATATATTCTGAGTGCGTCCCCATATCTTCCTACCTCAAAATTAAAGATAGAGTTATACATAAGTAACACACTGCACCTATGTCTATGTATGTGGATGTGGATCGGATTAGCTCTCTGCCGGACGAAGTGATATGCCACATCCTCTCTCTTCTCAAATCACAAGAGGCTGTTGCTACCAGCATCCTCTCTAAGAGGTGGTATCCGCTATGGCGCTCCCTCTCCGTTACGAAGACACCGTGAGTTCCGATGAAGTGCCTTATCCCAGGTTCAGTAATTTTGTTTTCTCTCTTTTGCTTTTGAGAGATGTGACCCTACCTATCAAAAAGTTCTGCCTTTGTTGCATCTCCGAAACAATCAATAAGGACCATTTCTTAACTTGGGTTAGTCATGTATTACGACACCACCACATTGAGCACCTTGATCTCCTTGTCGCTTATAAGCCTTTAACAGATCCTTACCCCTACTTTGAGTTACCGGTTGGCATTTTTACCTGCAGGACCCTTGTGGTTCTTAAGCTGGGTTGGTTCGATGTGGATTTAATTGATGTTTCGTCTGTTGAATTACCGTGTCTCAAAGTCCTTCATTTGGATAGGCTTAGATTCGAAGATAAAGAATGTCTTCCGAATCTTCTTTCTGGTTGTCCAATTCTTGAAGATTTCAAAATCGAAGGTATAGATATGGGCCTACTATGCTCTCGAACTAACTACACCGTGGATATGTTTAAAAGCTTAACCAAGTTGACAAGAGCAGATGTTCCTTTTAGTGATAGTTGGAGAACGGTGCTATTGGAACTAGTTTACAACGTAAAGGAACTTACTCTGTATATCGGTTGGGTAAGATGGATGTGAAATTCAAATTCTTTTTTTTTTATTTGTCTCTCTCGCTCTTTATAGACGAATGGATGGGATTTATTTGCTGATTTTATGTGTTGTTTCTTTAAAACATTTAGGTGCCTCTCGATTACAATATTAGCATTCCTACCTTCTACAATATGATCAAACTGAATGTAACATATGAAGAAAATGTTGACAGACTGAAATTTTTAATGAAAGTGCTCAACCATTGCCCTAAGATTCAAATTCTTGAACTTGATATCCAGGTTTGTTGGTTTTATGATGTTTTTTTTTTTGTTTATTTCTTCTCAACTTATTCATATCTTCAGTTTATGTGTATTATTTGACAGAAATTTGGATACGGCTATGATGACGATCATCCTGATCATTATTTTTGGAGGTGCCCAGAATTTGTTCCCGAATGTGTTTCAATACACCTTAGAGAATGCACTATTCATTGTTACAAAGTCGTAAAAAGTGGACCACGATTTGCAAAATATATTATGCAGAATGCAAGCGTTTTACATAGAATGAGAATCTGTACCTGGAGATCAAAAGATTTTCTATTTAAATTAGAGAAAGAATTATCTTCGTGCGAGAAGCTTTCTTCAACATGTCAACTTTCTTTTGTTGACAGTGCATAAGTTGGTCCATGCTGCTTCCAGATGTGAGCCTTTTCATTAGTATTTAGCTTGCAACTAGTAGATTTGCTGGTTTATTTGAACTATAAAGGATATGTTTTATTAAGGAGAATGATTGATGACATGTATTTATTTTTACTGCCATCCAACCTGGTTTATTCTTATTTTATAAATGTTTGTTTGTAAACCGAATGAAATCAATGTGTGACTTACTTTCTAGCCGACAAGTGTTTGTTGAATTCTAATACTTCATCGATCCGACTCGAATTATAAGTAAAATAACTAATTTTACGTCTATTAAAGAGATTAGTTGATTGTATTTAATTTTTTCAAATTTATAAAAGAATAGAGGTATTTTTGGAAAATTGCATTAAGAATGAAATAAAAATTAAATAAGATAACAATTTTCTATGGATGTTTTTAGAAAGTGGCATTGGGAATCAAATAGAATTTAAGAAAATTGGTTAGGTTTGATTATATTTTAAACCAAGAGAGCATGTTTTTTGTTGCTTATATTTCAAATCGGAAGGAGTATTTAATTTCACGATATTTTTTTCGATAATTTTAGATAATATTGTGACAATATTTTATCTGCATGAGTTAGATGAATGTTGATGCCTCGTGTGTTTTAAGATAGACAAAAAAAATTGTATGTTACTGTATTATAAATATTGCCAAATATATTTTCAAATAATAAAATTAATTCATAGCCTACAACGAGTTCACTAATAGAGTGTGTTTGGTTATGCTTTCAAGTGATTTATTAGCTAGCCAACAACTTTTTTTTGACCAAAAATAAACACTTGCAACAAAGATTTAGCCCATCCACCATCTTTTATTTTAGAGTGAAGACCCACTTTGGTCCCTGTCGATTTTACATAGTACCAATTTAGTCTCTGACAATTCATAATACCACATTTAGTCCCTCAAAAAAAATTTCATACCAATTTGGTCCCTCAACTTTTTTTCATATCAATTTAGTCCCTCAAGATTTTCAGATGTACCAATTTGATCTTTAAAATTGAGGGACCAAGTTGGTATGGAAGAAAATATTGAGGGACGAAATTGGTATGGAAAAAAGGTTAGGGACAAAATTGGTATGAAATATTTTTTTTGAGGGACTAAATATGGTATTATGAATTGTCAGGGACTAAATTGGTATTGTGCAAAATCGATAGGGACCCAAGTGGTTCTTCACTCTTTATTTTATTCGACAGTCAGGGTACGTATCCTTTAACAATAGCTGAATCCCTAAGCCGGAAACTCGGATGCTTTATCCAATCGAGTTCACTTTTATAAGATTATTGCATATGCTAGATTTGGGGTTAGCAAAATAAAACTACGTTTTTGCATATACTAGATTTGGGGTTAGCAACATAAAACTACCCAGAATGGGTTATCGCTTTTTTCTTCTCTTTTTACGAGAGAAATTCCACCGTCATTGCCGCACATAGACGACTCTGATGGGCAACCCCGCCTCCAGGTCATAGCCTGCAAACTGCCCGGAGGAGGTCAACCACTCCTGAAGGAGCGACAGACTCATACCGCCGAGGTGAGATTCGAACCCGTGTCCTTGCGGACCAAGAAAAAAGTCCCGAACCAGGTGTGCCACACCTTGGTGCTTTTTTCTTCTAAATTTAGGATAGACTGGTGAAATACAAACCCCAATTTTTTTATTTTTTTTTAATCTTTGAATTTCATTTTTTTTAATTTAATTTCAAAATTACCCTTACCCAAACCTCATTTCCCTTTTTATTTTTCTTTTATACATACCTTCAAACTCCATTCCTCCCCTCACCCAACTCCTATTGTATCTCCCATCTCCACTATATACCTAATACCCTTAATCCATTACTCATCTCATTCTCTACTGTAATTCTTCCCAGCTCTACCATACTTTACCCAAAGATCTTAATACATTTTAATATTTTCACACTTAATTAAAAAAAATGAAGTTTGTGATAAAAAATTGGAGTTTATATTCCTACACTCGTTAGCATATACTTTATAGTGCCAGAGGTGTCCAGTCCAAATTTGGTGGTAGATCGTAATTTCTATTCAAACATGTATATGGGCTATTTGCTGGCAAATAGTCCCAACTAAACTAATAGTATAAAGAAGTTTTGGTCACCAAACAAACTTTTTTAAGTCATATTTTCCCAAACAAACCTCGCCTGGCCTCCTTCATCTTCCACTTCACTCATTCTCCACCCTTTCATTTTGTACTTGCGTTGCCGGGTACTCGTCCCAACAAAATAGATTTTCCGATTAAGGTGTATCGAAAATTTTAACAAATTTATTCAAACACTTTTCCAACAAATTTAGTGTTACTTTACAAGAAAATAAAATGAAAATTGAAAACAACCTTTTTTACTTAACCGGTCCGGTCCAGTTCGGTTTGAATGGTATAAAAAATTAAAAGACCGTGGAATGGACCATAAAGAAACGGTCTGGAAAGAGTGAGGTCAGACCAAATCGTGAAACAGACCGGACTGCATTTTTCGATTTGGTTCTGTTTATTCTCAACGATCTCGTGGTCTGATTCGAAACCACTTACACGCTTAATTTGTATCTACCGGGGTCAATTTTCACACATGATGGAAGTAACGAGGGTCAAGAGTAAAGTATGATTGAAGGTTCTTTTAGATACTCATGAAGAAATCGTTGAGAATTGCATTACCAATATAGTTTATAGAGAAATTTTCGAAAATGTACAAGTGAGCGTTTAAAGGGATACTTGGTTTAGATTAAAATTATGTTTTAAGTTTTTTTTCATAAATAATCGTAATCTAATATGTTTGATTGTCAATGTATATTATAATTTTAGATTGTATTTGTGAAAAAATAATCGAAATTCAACATCTACTTTATTTGTGTTGTAGATTACTTTTGGTAAGATAGATTATTTTTTGAGACTCATGCAATTTTCCTATTTTATCTTTATCACTCCAAAAGCAGTCACTAACTCCATACCATTTTATGTAATTTACTCAGTAAAAATAATCTTCTGTGCATTATTCAAACAAAATAAATCAAATTAAATTCATTTTTCAGCTAAGAGATCCAAACATAACCATATTATAATTTTTAAGGTTCCCATTATAAGAAAAAACATTACAAGTTCCTATTTATTTTTCTTAAACATCAAAAGATATATTTTCCAAGAATTTTTTTTTTTACTACTTTTGACTTTTTAACAAGGGCACTTGTTAGCATTTTTCATAATAATAATATAAAAAGTGACGAATAAGTAAGCATAATGATAGGAACAATGATACTGCTTCGCCAATGATGAAGTAATTTGGTTCGCGATATGGTTGATTGATATAGATAGAAATGATAATATGATAAAGAATTGAACGAAGATGCCTTAGGAGCTCTATTGAGATAGAATCGAAAAAATATTTGTTAAGCTCTATCAATGAAATGTAATAAATGTGAATATTACGAGTAAAACTAACAATATTATTACAGAATGACCATATTGAATTTTTTGAAAAAAGATAAAGGACCAAAATAAATAAAAATAAAGATTAAGCACCGAAGTGAATCTTAAAAATTAAATAAGATAAAGAACAAAAAATGTAATTAAAAATTCTTTCATCTTCTAATTCTCTCTCTCTTCTATGGTTTTTTCTCTACTCTCTCCTATGATTCCTTCTCTCCCCTTACATGAAGTGACAATTATTTCAACATATCATCATGCTCTTCATTCATCTCTTTAACGTACGATGAATGCTCGATTCTTAGAATAGATCTGCTCATTACACTTTTGCGTGAGCGTTTTTCTTTTTCTTTTTTTTTTTTTGAAATTTTACACGTACTCTAACCCCATCATTTGTGTAATATTAAAAAAAAAATACACTCACATTGGAATATAATGAGTAAATATATTTTGAGACAAAGTGTCCGGAGGGAGGAGTGGGCAAGCAAGGAGAGGAAACGTGAAGTAGAACGAAGGAAATGGGAGAGGAAAAAGGAAGGAGAGGGAAAGGAAGAGAAAGAGAATCAAGAAAAAATGGATGATTTTTTTTTATTTTTTAAAGGTTTATTTAAGTTTTCGGTTCCCAAAAGTTGATCGAGTTTTGGTTTTAGTCCCTATCTTTTTATTTGACCAGTCTTGATTCTTAAAAGTTTAAAAATTTTGGTTTTAGTCCTTGTCGTTAGGGATCCACCGTTAATTGATGACGTGACTAACGGAGTGGCACGTCAGCATGTCACGTGTCTTTTTTTAAAGTAAAAGGTTCCTGAAAGTTGATCAAATTTTGGTTTTAGTCTCTAACTTTTTTTCATCGGTCAAGGTCCTTGAAAGTTTAAAATTTTTTGTTTTTGTATTTGTCGTTAGTAAAATACCGTTAATTGTTTACATGGCTAATGGATTGTCACATCAGCATGTCATGTGTCTGCACAATAATGAGTTGTTGCCACGTTGGTAGATGACGTGAATAACCCAGTAATGCATGCAGAACTCTAGCCACGAACTCAATAACTTAAACAAACCCACAAACATCATACAAGTATATAACATTCAATATGTAGGATTTCAGATGAACTAAAATATTATAATAATTTTTAGTCTTTCGTCTTTTCTGTTTATATAATAAACGAAATACATGATAAAAATCATGTCTTATTTTATACTGTTACACTGTTATTACATGTTATCTGCCAACGTGGCAATAACTCATTATTATGCAGACCCATGGCATGACGATGTGACAATCTGTTAGTCATGTTAGCAATTAACAGTATTTTATTAACGACATGCAGAGACCAAATCCAAAATTTTTAAACTTTTAAGGACCTTGATCGGTCCAAAAAAGATAGAAATTAAAATCAAAATTCGATCAACTTTCAGGGACCTTTTACTTAAAAAAAAAAGACACGTCAGGGTTCCCTAACGTCATCAATTAACGGTAGATCCCTAACGTCAGGGATTAAAACCAAAATTAAACTTTTAAGGATCAAGACCGGTCAAATAAAAAGATAGGGACTAAAATCAAAAGTGATGAATTTTCAAGGAAGTCAACTCGTGAGAACAGCAGATTAACTTCCCGGCGTTGAAAGCTAAAGGGTAGTTATCTCCCATCCCAGACCCTATATTCAGAGTTTTTTTTTTTTTTTTTAAATAAATAAATAAAATTTTTAATAAAGCTTGATGTTATAATGGGCAAACAAGCAAGTCAAGTGTAAAAGCAGGCTAACACGATTTTGCAACTAAAAAAAAACCAACTTCGAACTGTTACTAATTGAATGATTAGAAACAGGGAAGTATACTATACATTATGAAATTTTTTTATGTTACTTTTGAACATCTCCGATCATCTCGAGACGAAAGATTCTGATCATGTGTGTCCAACAGAGATAGATTCTGATCATGGCATAAGAATAAAAATTTCTCCACTAAATCAGTAACGTAAGGCATTACCTCAGCTCCTAAAGTATCCAAATTGTTCTGATATTTTTGTGATTTACGGTCCCATCCGATATGGAAGAGTTTCCATCACTCCATGGTCCAGTTGTTACCATAGATCTATCTGCAAGATTTGGCCCTTATACTAGTCCATTGCTAGTGCATAATTCATATTTTGTCATAACCATTAACCGGAGACAATAATAATCAACTATTTGGTTCGCTGACCACCTCTGAAGTATGGTACGCTTGTTTAGTTGTCATACATGTATCGGGTACATGATATGCTTTGGGTATTTGTGGGTATTTGAATGGATATGTTTGGGTACATAAATGTGTACGTATCCACCGAACGTACCCATCATGCATGTGGTATCACTGAACTTAATTTTATTTTCCCAAACGTTGTATTTTGTTCAGTAGAATAAGAAAAAAACCATTTTTATTCAATATTTTTCAATTATCTAATCACCCTATTTAATTTTAACTCGAAAAAGCACTCAAATCTCAAAAAAAAATTTCATCTTATTGACTTGATCCCCTTCGTCCCTCACTATGCTTGACCCCCTTTACGCTCATTGTGTTTGACCCCCTTCACCTCTTGCGGTACCCCTCATAATGTTTCCCTCCTCCATTAGTTTGGTGTCTCCTTCTAAACTGTCTCTCCTATCTCTATTTCCCCTTTCTCTGTTTTATTCTCTTACTAACTGGTACTTCTGTTTTTCATGTTCTATAAATATTTCTGTTTTCTTTAATTTTTCTTTGTTGTGATGGAATAATGAATACTATCTTGATTTAAAACAACAATAAAAAGTGGTTTGATGTTCATATTTTTGATTTTTTTTGCACACCAAGTGTTTAAACCAGTTTAGGAATTTAACCACTTTTTTTTCCTATTATGCACCACTTTTTTTCTTCCTATTTTGTGTTATTTTTGGATGTTTTTGTATATACATTATAAGTTGTGTGGTAGGAAATTATTAATTCTTATGAATTTCAATTTGTTGATTGTACTTTTATTTTTGCAATTTTATATTTTTTAAATTTATATATAATTACATTTATAAATTAATATATATAAAAACGTACCTATACCCTAATTTTTTTTAAAATGCCGTATCCTGTATTCGTATCGGTACCAAACACCGGTACCATACATATAGTCGTGCAACACAGCTGACCACGTACTATATCCAATATATCCAATATCATGGAAGAGTATCAGTAGAGCATGGAGATTGCATTATTGTAGCAATAAAGTAAATAATATGGGTTGTTTAGTTATATTCTTTCAGTGAAATACCGATTTAGTCCCTGATATATTTTTTAGTGTATCAATTTAGTCCCTGATATATTTTTTAGTGTATCAATTTAGTCCTTGAAAATTCATAATTACACATTTAGTCCCTCAAAAAATTTTCAAATGTACCAATTGGGTCCCTAACCTTTTTTCCATAACAACTTGATCCCTCAAGATTTTCTTCTATACCAACTTGGTCCTCATATTTTAAGAATCAAATTGGTACATCTGAAATCTTGAGGGACCAAATTGGTATGTGAAAAAGGTTGAGGAACCAAATTGGCATGAAAAAAATTTTGAGGGACTAAATGTGTAATTATGACTTTTCAAGGACTAAATTAGTACACAGAAAAAACATCAGGGACTAAGTTGGTATTTCACTCTATTTTTTTTAAAGAGAAAGGATTGTTATAATTTTTTTTAAACTGGTTTAATAAAAAAATTGACATGTACTTTATTGTTATACCAGTTAGGCATAATTATAGATTAACATTTTAAGTAGTTTATTTAACATTTTAGTCCCTGAATTTAGGTGCTCTTTTGGAATTGGTTTTTAATTTTTTTTCGATGTTTTGGGTTCTTAAATTTTACTCAAATTTTGGAAATGGTTCTTTCATCACTTAAGTGGTGATATGATCGATGATATGTCACGTCACCTTCGCCACATCGATAGGTAACGTGTCAGATGATGCCACGTATAAAATTTGTATTTTTTTTTTAAAATAGAAACTTTTAATAAATTTTAAAAGAAATTATTTTTTAATAAAAAAATAATGTAATGTCTCGTGGCTCTACATAACATGTCACTCGTCAATATTGTGAAAGTGGTGTGGCATGTCGTCGGCTATATCATCACTTAAGTGACGAAAGAACCATTTCCAAAAATTAAACAAAGTTCAGGGACCCAAAACATCGCAAAAAAAAATTTAAGGATCAATTCCAAAAGAGCACATAAGTTCACGAACTAAATTGTTAAATAAACCAAAATTTTATAATTAAGTTCCTAAGTAATTTATATAAATATAATATTTTTAATTCTTTATGTGATTTACAAAATTTACAATATATATTTGTGTTTAGCTAATACTATAACATTAAAACTTGCGTAACATTTTTTAATTGATCATCTAAAAATATTACAACAAAAAATTTTTCCTCTAGTTACCAAGAGAAAATCCAAAAAAAAAAAAGAAGACAAATCGCATACACAAATCCATGCTAATAAATTGATAACTATGTACCGAGTAGCTTCAAGTTTAACTCCTGACATAATAATGACGTACATGCGCTAAGCGCTTGTACTTGACTACTTCCCAGTTCCCACATAGTTGGAAAATAACATTCTAGTAAATGTGGCAAAGAACTCTCCGAATTGATTCACTTTCACCAGCATACCCATCCTTGACTGATTGCGAAAAAAAAAATCTGAGAACTTTTTCAAAAGAGAGACCCCTTTCTCCGAAATTTGATTGATTGAGACTTTTTTTTTTAGATGAATAGTTTGAAAGGTAGATTTTTTCAATGAGGAGGCGTTTGGGGGGTTTTCGTCTGACGCCTACCGAGCTGAGAAAGTGGGTGGATGTGAGTAACGACAGGTTATGTGATAATCTTGTAAAGGAACTTGACCGTATTTTTGGTTGTTTTTTGGTATTTGGGTTGAAAGTAAAGTGCGTGAAAGCGTTAAAATAGACAGGGAAATAAACCGACGCCAAGAACACGACGCGAGAAATGTAAATGGAAAGCGATTTAAAAGTTGCAGAAAGTAAATGCAATAACTTAAAGTCGCAGGAAGGTAAAGTGCAGGAATGTAAAGTGCTGGAATGTAAAGGATTGCATCGAATTGTAAATTGGAATGTAAAGCATTTGCATTGAATTGAAAAAGGGTGGTTGAGCTTTTTACAAAGAGCGTTTCTCTGTCAATCTGCTCTGGTGAGATGTGTAGGATTATAGTCAATGTTCCAACCTGTGCAACCCCGATTACAAACTAAGGACTTCCTATTTATAGCCTAAGGAATCCACTAAGCTACTGCTAATTTATTCGGCACGTTCTGCACAACCGCAACAACCACGATCTAAAATAACTACCCACTACGCTATCCCACACGATGTAACTGTCCACTTCGTGGTTTTGGGCTTCACGGATACTTTCTCGAGCCTTCTGATGCCATCTTCACTGGGAACCTCTCGGCAAGTTTCTTTCTTCGACTGAAATAAAGCGACTTAGACTCTTGTCTAAGTCTCTTTGTTGTCTGAAGCTTTCGGATTGTCGTGCCCCTGCCTTTTGGTTCTGGGATGCCCATCGACATCAAGCTCCTTTCGAAAAAAAGGTCGTCTGTCGATATAGACCTTCGACCTATTGTCGGCCTCTAATGTATTCTATTGATATCGGTGACATGTTCTCTGATTTAGCAGTGTTTCACCACCGACTAACCAAAGGATCTGTCGCCGATCTCTCTTGGTAGACCACCATTAGAGGACTTTTCCTTTTCCTCATTAAATGGAAAGACACCCAAAATCCGACCCAAAAGGGCACAAACCTTGGGCCATAGAAGATTATAAAGGTTCCACCGAGGCTTATGTGTCAAACTAAGTGTACCCTCCAATTCGGGCTGTTTACACCAGTTTGAAACACGGAGGTGATTCCTATGTAATCTCCCATGTTCGGTCTTTCACCATTCATGAGGACAAGGAATGTATTCGGAGTAAGGATTTTCCCATTTTGTCTCCAACTCCCGAATCCCTTAATCCCACATGTTCGATCCTTCATGAACTCAGATCATCTGGGTTTCGAATCTTTTCTCTTCTTTCCAGAATTCACGAAGTTGGACCATTGCTTTTTCCATATTCTCTCATGGCTTTGAGAGTCTCTGAAGTGGAGAATTTATAGCCATGGAAAGCATTAAATGCTGATATAATTACTTTTTTGTTCCCAATGCTGACAAGACTGTTCTGACTTCCTCTTTCTTCACGCCATTATTATCCCTTCGACACGAGCCTCTTCTTCTGCCTTCCTCTTTTTGTCGACACACGTACATGTCCTTTGAAGTCACTTTTAAGTCGTAGGACTTAAGTACACCTCCTTCGACATCACCTATGTTGTCGACGCCACTTGCTTTGTTGAATTCGACCCCTTGTCGAGAATACACGTTCACCTCCTTCAAAGACACTTTTAAACAAATCGCTTAAGTGCACTTCCATCGATGTCACTTATCCATCCGACATACTTATCCTTTTGTCGATTTCCAACTTCCAGTTAATAGGAGGAAAAATATCTCTTGGAATGATATTTCTCAATGGGCAGGGCTATAAGTGAGAGACTATTAATTTGTTTAATGTCACATCTTTCCCCGAAATCTTGAATTGATAATAATTTATGAATCTTTTGTTTTTATTTATGAAGTAAGATTTGTCTTATCAACATGTTTAATAAACACGTTCATTTATCAATTTTGTGAGAATTTTTTTTCATAAATTTATTTATTTATAAGAGATTAATGAATATACATTAATGATGTATTTTATAAAATGAAGATCAAAGAAATTAGAGAAACCCAAAATTTAAAGATAACACTTTTGAGATGTGAAAACTTATGGGTCTTCACTCTAATACACTCTTCATTAAACTCATCATTTATTATTGTAGTGAATATTCATTTTAGTCTTTTCAAATGTGAGAAAATGGGTGATATACTGATATAGTAACGATTGTTTACATCATCAATATATCATTCATCATTAATATATTATTGAACATTAATTCTTAATTAAGTAAAACACATCAATGATGAATAGTGAGTCGAACTTTACATCGTCAATATACATTCATTAATCTCTTCAAATAGTTATGCCTATCAATTCTTATGTTTTTGAGAGCTAATTTATTTTTAATTTGAGATCGATATTCAAAAATTAATTTGGCACAGATAAAAATTTTGTGAGATAATTAAATATAATGGATAGATACAGGTAGGAGATTAACACTCACATAGTCACATTTGAATTTCCGATACTGAAACTATCCATGAAAATTGTTCAAAACAGGATAAATAGAGAGAAGATGGAACACATAAGTTTTACTCGTATGTATTAACGCAAAAACATAAATCGGTAATTAAAGAGAGAAATACTAGTAATTTTTTAAAGTTGCTATATCTACGAGTATTTTTTAAAGTTAATAACTACTGTACTATTATTGTTCACATAATTAAACAAATATTTATTTAATCAATATTATACAGCATATATATATATATATATATATATATATAGTAGTAAAATAAAAAGTATAAAATATGGTTTCAAGTATTCGAAAGTGTCTGTGTAAAATATCAAAATATGTATGCCATATTGTTGGAAAAAATTAAGAATATACATCAAAAACATAAAAGTAAAGATATACTATTATTTGAAGTATACTATCATCGAAGCTATTGTGTCCTTGTGAATTTATTTGTACACCGAAACGAGTCTACAAGATTTAACAGATTTTTCTAACATAAGTTAAGTACAACTATATATATATATATATATATATATATATATATATATATATATATATATATATATATATTGTTTGATGACGTGTAACCCAAAATAGTTTTTCTATCTTGAAAAAAAAACTATTGTCCAAAATGTATGCTTTATATATATTATAGGTTGTATACTACCCTTTCATCATACACAATCAAAGGAACACAATTTTTTGAAGACCCAATTTTTAAATAAAAAATATTTTTTAAATAAAATAATATTTTTTACAACAGTACTCCTCTGATCTTATTTAGAAGACCTAATTTCAATTTTTAATAGCATTTAATTATTTATTTCCACAAATACCCCTATTAAATTAACACTTTTTAGAATTTCAATAATTATAGGGATATTTTTGAAAAAGTATATCAAATTTTCATATTTTCAATATCACTAACAAATTTAATCACTTTACTTAGTGGGAGTAAAAAACCCTAAATTTTTTTTTTTTTATAATTAGGACATCGGGGAGTAATATATGCTTAGTAGCTAGCATGCCATTACCAGAATTCGGTGTTGACCGTTGCCAGTGGGGGAAAAAAAGAAGAGAACAAAAGAAAAATAGTACGTATATGATCTATTTTCATGACAAGGTAAGGAATGTAATACCTTTCTTTTCAAGTATAAAGTTGAAGATTCGCAGCACCACATTGAAAAAGATTCGAGAATTTCCCTGTTAACTTTTAAAATATATGGACACCGTAAAAAGATGGCTTAATTATATTACAAGTCCCTGAAGTTTGGGGTACTTTTGTCAGATACCCTTATTCTTTTTTTTTCCAATGTCTGACTCTCTGAAGTTATTTCTGAGTTTGTTATATACCCCTACTACTAATTATGATTAATTTTGCTGACATGTAACACCGGAATCCTCATCAGACGCAAGGTTAAGCACCTGATGCCCTGTGGCCGAAGATCTTTTTTTTTTTTAAATTTAAAAAACTAAAAAACTTAATATTTTTATATTTTTAGTTAAATAAAAAAAGAGAAAAAAGAATTGAAGAGAGAGGTCGTCTTCGCCCGTGTGACATCACGTGACACCAAATGACCAACCTCCTGCGTCTGATCAGGATTCCGACGTTACATGTCAGTAAAATTGATCAGAATTGGTAGTAGGGGTATATGACAAACTCAGAAGTAACTTCGGTGAGTCAGACATTTAAAAAAAAAAGAATAAGGATATCCGACAAAAGTACCATAAACTTTAGGGACCTGTGACATAATTAAGCCTATAAAGATTGCAAAGTAAATTCCGGCATGTGTTTATCTAGTACCTGGAGGATAAAAGTGAAAGTCAAAAATTGAAGGAGATATATATTAAGTATTTTATTTAACATATCAATTAATTATCAAATATTTGATTTAATGCATTTTGTATTTGATTAATTGATTATAATTTAAAATTGCAATTGTTAAGTTTGTTCATAATTACTTTAATTTTTTTATTTTAAAAAATTTATCGTTTTTTACATTACCATCCACAAATAACTTGTGGGAGGGAGAAAGTATTTTATTTTATCTTACAACAATTTCCAAAGTTTGCCTCTTCTATGATTATTTTGTGAACAATCTAAATTATTAAATATTAATTGACTAAATGTTTAATGATTTTTTTAAAGAAATACTATGCCTGTAGAAGTACCTTTTTGTTTACAAAATCTTCGCATAATATCAAAGGTGTGGCCTTTGTTTCTTCTTCAATATCGTGAATAAAATAAGGGCTTCTGAATACTTTTTTAATTATGTACATGTACCATTTCTCATGTTTGCCAACTGCATAAAGTTTTTAGAGGACATTATTTATCATATCCTTTTTTATATTGTTTTTACAATAATTAAGAGGTACAACAATATTGATACGACGTTTCATCTATGGTTTTAGTGGAGAAATAATTAAGTTTTGATTCTTTGTGAGAACATTTGTTATTATGTTCCAAGAATTAATCTTTTATTTTGATAATAAAATTAAAAAAATACCATCGAAAAAAATACCAGTAAAATAATTTTCTTCTACCTTGATAATAATATGATATAATATTCGCTATGTTTTAATATTCACTCATGTTATACAGTTTATATGGCTCGACTTCTCTGCCTTTTCTCTCACCATGTTTAATAATGAAATCTCCAACTTTCAACTTGCATTGTATATGATTTAACTGCCATCCAGCTTACTTTTTCCTTTTCTCTCTGGCCGTGTTTCATGAAAATTAAAATGCAGTTCATGTTTTTCTTTACACGTTTCACTCTTATCCAAAAAAAAAAAAAATGTTTACACGTTTCATATCTTTAGATCATGTTTACATCATATTTTCAAAATAAGAACTTTTTATGATGAGTATATGCCGACCAATTCTCAGTTGTATACTAGTCATTATCGCCTCACGCTTCAATAACTTTCAGTATATAAAAAATGCTATAATAAAGATTGTCACTCATACACACTAATCCTAAAAGAAATAGAAAGAAAATATAGATTTGTGATGTAATTCAAAATAAAAAAAATATATAAACTATTTAAGTAAAAGCCGTATGAATACAAAAATCATTTGAGCTGACACACAAAATAATAAGAGCTAAAAGCCAAAACCCTTTCAAGAATGACCAAATTTCTCTTATTAATAGTATTAATTAGGAGTGTTTATGAACAACTAGGGTACTTTCCAAAAAAAAAAAAAACAGCTAGGGATATGCATGCTGATATTCCAATAGAGTAGATTAATGGACTAAAATAGGATATAATAGATATATTTAAACATTACACAACTAAATTATACACTTAAAGAAGTATAAAAGTATTGTAACAAAAAAAAAAGTAGTATATAAAAGTATGAAACAAAACAATACAATTATACATAAATAATATAAAAAAAATTTATAATAAATAATACATTAGTATATTTTATTTTATGGTATAGAATTGGTTGAGGTAGGATGACCCCCGATCATTCATAATTATTATTGCAAAATAATACAAGCTTAATATATCTTGAGTTTTTTCACCGAACTAACAAGATTAGGACCACACGCGGTTAAACACAATATTATTATTATTATTATTTTTTGGTCGAAATTAGGTAGTGTCTGAGTTTCACATTTTTTGTGGCTCAACTAATCCATCTCAGATCCGATCCGCAAACTGTGCGAATCTTCGACTCAACGGTATGGATCCTCTTCAAAAATTGTTAAACACGTTATTAATTAGGTGGCATGATAGATCAAGTTTTTATTTTGTCAGGCCTCAATCAAGCCAAGACTATTATCGGGACAATCATTTTTGCCAGCTCTAAGCTAACATTTCCAATTGATATAATACCCATTTAATTGTATTTTAACCAAAAATCTATTAAAATCAAAACAACGGGAAAGAATGAGCAATTAGTATATGATTCAGGATCATTGGTTCTCGATAAATCACCATTATCTTTTATCTCTTTTATATGTTTTTTAATGAAAAAAATAATGAATTATTGTGACGGATCTTGGATCATTAGTCAAGAAACCAACTAATAATTTCACGGGAAAGAATATTAGGTATGTAGCAATTTTATATATTCTGTCCTATTTAAAATATAAGTAAAAAAAATAAAATGTTAAAATCATATTTATTGAGGAAGTTAGCTGGTTTTATTTAATTTTATAAAATTTATAAAAAATAAAGGTATTTTAGAAAAGTGGTATTGGAAATGAAATTAAAATTAAATTAAATGAGATAACAATTTTTTAGGTGTGTTTTAGAAAAATAGCACTGAAAATAAAACAAAGTTTAAGAAAATTAGTTACTTTTTCTTATATTTTAAACTAAAAAAATAGATTTTTTTTTTAAAAATATTTCAAACCGATGGAGTAACAATTTCTTTAGCAACTAAATTTGGAAAGAAAAAAAAAAAAGAGTCCATAATACCACGCATGAAGTTCACATGATAAAAATAGTCAAACAAGGAAAGAATTTTGGTAGTTTGACCTTTATAATGTATTGACACATAAGCGGTCAAAGTTAGGTAATACTCTGTTCAATTCTATATATAATATTTTTTTTAATTAAAAAATTGATCTTATTTGTAAAATTTTATTTCAATTTCTAATAACATTTAATAATTTTTTTCCCTAAAAACATCCTTATTAATTAAATCAACATTTTCTAGAATTTCAATAATAATTATAGAGGTAGTTTTAGAAAAAATATATTTTCAATAATGCATGTTTCCATTTTCAATGTCACTAACAATCTTAACCCATTTTCTCTTAATGAAAATAATTTTTTTTCAAAAGAGTCTTACCTATAGAACGGAAGGGAGTACTTTCAATATTCCTAAATGATTGCTTTTTAGAAGAAAAAAATCGTTCCCATATATATGTTACTCAAGATAATGTTATTTACTCTTTTTTACAACTTTATTTTAACAAATGAAAATGAAATTGATTAATAATTTGAATATATGACAAAATAGATAAAAAGAGTATCAATTAAAAGTTAAACCAAATATTAAATATATTTTTTAATCTATGTGCTGTTTCACTGAAAGACAGTTATTATAAAATAAGGGAGGTATTTTGTTTAGAAGAAGTAGAAAGAAAGATGGACATAATATGGTCAACATATAAGTGTGTACAGTTGCAGATCTTTTCATGTCATTAGGATGATTTGGTTAATTGTGAACAATAATACTGGCAACTGGTTACAACGAGACAGATGATATAGCAAGAAAACAAAGGAAAAAAATGATGACATAGCAAGGAAGGAAAGGACGGAGTGATGGAGGGAACTGGTAGAACTAGGGGTGTAACGGTTCGGTCCGGTCTGGTCTTTCATGGACTTTAGAGATCAGACCATTTAAATTAGTGTGGTCCGGTTCGGTCCGGTCCGATCCTGACGTTATTCATCTGTAAAGACCGGACCGGACCGGTCTATTTAGGTCACAGTAATAAAAAAAAATAAAAAACCTGCTTTTTTCTTCTTTTTTTTCCAATTTTCTCCGCTTCTCCGATATCCAAATGAATATATCAAAAACAGATATTATCTACAGCCAGAAAATAAAAATCTTTATTGTCAAACACAAAACTGAAACAAAAGCATTCCTAATATGCAAATCAGTAGAAAGATAATACAAAAACCATGAAATCATTGATCCAATTCTCAATACAAAACTCCATAAATGGGAACAAAGCATAAAGTATTAACAAACAACATCTCACTGCATTTTTTGCCAAAACAAAACAAAAACATCTTCAACCTACAAACAAAACCACCTTTAATAATCACACTTACAAGCCACAACCAAAATGATCCATTTCATTAAAATATTCATTCAATACATAACCATATTAAGTTCAACATCTCCGTGCATTTCTTAAGGAAACAACACATCTGCAATATTTTCATATTGTATCATCAAATTTGAAAGACATAACGCAATAAGGAAACAAAAAATGAAAACAAGCAACAGATCTGCGGCGAGCTTGGGGGTTGAGCGGCGAGCGGTGAGCAGCGGCGTAGAACGGAGGGACCTTGAGAAATGAGAACGAGGGAGAAAGAGGGAGGGCGGCGGCGGAGGGAGAGAACTGTGAAGGGAGAGAGAGGGAGAGCTTGAGACGGCGGAGGGAGGGAGGGCGGCGGCGGGGTTGGAGTGAAGGGAGAAAGTGAAGTGTTTGGAGAGTGAGAGAGGGACGTTTTTAATTTTTAGGGATTTAGGGTTTGTAACTTTGTATTTTGTATCATGTGTGAGTGACTGAGCGTGTGTGAGTTTTTTTTTTTTTTTATATATATATATATATATATATATAATATTTATTTCAGCTATCGGTCCGGTCCGGTCTAAATGGTCCCAAAATTTTCCAGATCACGGACCGAACCAATGGTAGATCGGTCCAGATATTTTCAGACCGGACCAGACCGCGAGACCAGACCAAACTGTACTTTTCGGTCCGGTCCGGTCTGATCTGACCGGTCTCTCGGTCCGGGACCGGACCACTTACAGCCCTAGGTGGAACTTTTCTTGAGTTGCATAAAGAGTGCAACTTTCATTGTTTAATTTGCTCTTTATTTATACAAGTATACAAGTGCCCTGTATTATCATTTTCTGCGAATTAAGATGAGTTGTATGAGTTTGAAATTTGTAGTTTGTACATTAAAAAATTGATGTATTCGATAATATAATATATTTATTAAATTATTTTTGATTTATTTCTTTGTTTAGAAGATGCAAACAAGTGTCCTTAGGTTTTTTGGGATTTTTGAGAGAGGAAATAATGTTGGCCGGCTTATTTATGTTTTTAGTTACTAAAAGTTCAGCGTGTTTTGGTTTTAGTCTCTAAAAGTTATTTTGACCGAGACTGGTCTTTAAATTTTCAAACATTTTGGTTTTGGTCTCTTCTATTAGTAAAATTATGTTACTTGCTTACATGGTTAACGAAAATTCACACCAGCAGCCGCGTGGTGTGAGGTAAGCGCCAAACAAGTGATATGACATGGATGATTCAGGCTCATGAACTCAAAATTTTGCGTACGAGACTATTTTGCGTCTCGTACCATTTTGCGTCTATGGATCTGTATCATCCACGTCATATCACATGTTTGGTGTCACCCTAGATCACATGGACTGCTGATGTGATCCGCTAGCCATGTCAGCCAGTAACAGATTTTTAGTAAGGGAAGAGACCAAAACCAAAATGTTTGAAAATTAAAGGAGCAGTCCCGGTCGAAATAACTTCTAGGAATTAAAACCAAAACACGCTGAACTTTTAGGAACTAAAACCATAACTAAGCCATGTTGACTTAATGCATTTTTACTACCTTTAGAAACCTTAAACCCAAAACCTTTTTTTTTTTTAAATCTTTATGACTGTTTTGTCTCATTATTATCAACAAATATCGCTCAGTAGAGTATTACAATAATCAATTTACTAGCTTGTACTTGGCTAAATGCATCAATAATATACTATATAATAAGTATATAAATCAAACTTCATTAAGAATATTTAGAAGATTACATTATATATCTAATCAAATGCTAGAAATTAAACAACTTCATACAACAGCGCATAGACTATGCAATACTAGCTATTTAAGCTCACTACTGTACTGATATTTGAGCCATTTTATTCTTGCAATAGATTAAGCTGATAAGGTAGCAGCAGGAACATGTAATACAATGCATGCAAGCAAGTGTTCCATTTTTTAACACAAAGATTGATATGGTTGGAGGAGTGGAATGAGTGAACCACTAAGGTGCAGGGACATGACTTCATTCGTGGACCCCACCAGCTTCCCTCCAATGAATACAGCAGGGACAGGTGCAGCACAACCCAACCTTGTTATAGCTTTCTCCATTTCCCTGCATTCAGGGTCTTTGTCAATTTCATAAACTGCAGGGATAATTCCAATTTCCTTAAACAGAACGTTTACTGCATAGCAGAGGCAACATGAGCTCTTGGTGAAAATCACCACACCCTTTTCTGTGGCCAACCTCATCACCTTCTCCATCTCTTCTATATATACTTAACAAAAAATATATATATAAAAAATGTATCAAAATGTAGAGAAGAAATGTTTAAGGAGAAGAATTTGGAAATAGAAAATTATATGATGCTTGGGTTGAGGTTATTTGAAATGAGCTAGTGTACTAGACTATTTATAGGGACACTGCATGGTTTCTTTGAACAAATCTCATTCAAAAGAGGTGGTGCTTTTAAGATGCTAGAGTATATATAAAGCAACTACCTTTGGAGATTAAGAGTCTTGCATATGACTAATTAAATGGACTGAACAAGTTGCAAGAAGACATGTTATTTACAGATTACACACGCATATGCCTCCATTAGTAGACAAGGTATGACACCGTAACCATAGAATGTGAAGACTTTCCTCAACACTAAGAAAAATGATAACAGTATCTTCCAATGACCAAGTTATTACTAGTGTGTAATTCATTTGTGTCATGGCGTGTACCTCCATCGTCCATTTGTTTGAAATTTGTTAATATTTTATCAAAAAAAATATAATTAATAAAAGGGAACAAAAGTGTAAATATATATATATATACTTGTTGGATGCTGGTCAATTTATACCAGATTGAAAGATTCCCATTGTCAAACAGCTTTGAATCCTTATGCAGAGGGATTGTGACTCATGGGATAGCTTTTGTGGGATTCTTTTGTTTGTTTCGTATCCATCAATTTTGGAACTCATACAGACAGACGACAGAGATATAATATATGTATATGTAGCACTTAAATACATAGTGTTAAGTCTAGCTATAACGTATGGGTGTATGGGTGGACGCACACGTGTGTGAGTGACAAACCTTTTTCCTTTTGAAGAGAGGAGGGACAGGGGAACAAAAGAATTCCATCTGTCATTTATTACAGGTGTAGCTGCCAATTGCCATAGCATGATGATATGCTTGCACAACACATTACTCCGTATAATATAGACAGAAGATATATATGATGATATGTTTAATTTTTTTAATAGCTTAAGCAAATGCCATAGTCTATAAATAAATATGCATAGATATCTACACTCTTCAGAGATTTTGAATACAACCACATATGCAATGTTTCTTCATGAGCCCAGCGTATCTTAACAGCTGCGGTCACATGTATAAAAAAAAAGTAAAAAACTCACCCGAACTGGATATACTTTTTTCAAAACAACCTCTATTATTATTATTATTATTATTAGGACTCTAAAAAATGTTGAGTTAATAAGGGTAATTGTAGAAAAAAAAGTAATTAAAAACTATTGAAAATGAAAATGAGATCTTATAAACAGAACCAAAATAAAAATTTCAAAAGGAACTTATGTATAAAATCGGAAGGAGTACTAGGAACCTGGACCGTGCAATACACGAGATTTAATTTTGCATTTTATTTTGTGCTAATTTGAAAATAAATTTTGGTAATGTGTTTTCCTATACCGGAATAAATATTTGACTTTTTTTATTATTTCATGTAAAGGTTTTGATATTTTGTTTTTTGTTTTGTAAAAGAAAAGGTTAATAAAAAACTTTTTTTATTATAATAATACAACATAATCGAAAGAATAAAAAAATAAAGATGGTGTCTAATCTTTATGTTTTTATATTAAATTTAATAATTCATTTTTAAATATAAATGTATGAATTTGAAATATGAAAATAAAAAATAAAAGGACTTTTTTAATAAAATTAGAATACTTGTAATTTTTTTAATAAACAAATTGACTTAAAGAAAAATCAAACATAAGTAATTTTTACTACTTTTAAGTAACATAACATAACATAAATAAATATATATATATATATATATATATATATAACAAATAAAAACCACTATTTGTTATTATGCTTTTTTGAAATTTCTTATTTTGAATTGAATTGAAGAAACTTATTAAGAATAGTGATTTGATATTATGTAAATTGTGTGAGTGTTGTATGTATTTAATGAAGGGTGATAATAAATGATATTTGGGAAATCAATTATAACCATTTTTTATAGGGCATTACTTCCATGCAACCTAATTTTGGGTTGTTGTCATACAATCTTTTATTTAACCAATAATACTTTGCCATCTCACATATTTTTGGCTTGACACTTATGAGTTTTGATTTTTTAAAAAATTACATGACAACAATACATGAGGTGACAATGCATCATTGATTCATACAAAGGATTGTTTAGCAACAACCCAAAATTAGGTTGCATAATAGAAATTTCTTTTTTTATATATCTTCACTCTTACTCAACTCACCATCATATATATCCCATTCCTCCATAGTGTGAGTCAAACATCATCCAGAGCAGGGAAAGGATTTTCTCTGTCAAGCGTCTCTGGACCCGGATTCTCTGCAGTCAGCTAAGTGGTGCAGTCACTGCAGTCGGAAATCCAAGGATCCATATTTTTTTAGTTTTAATTTTTATTTTAACTTTATCCCAAATTTTATTTTTTGTATGGCTAAGATCTCATGCAGTCACAATCCAGGCCCGATCTCCTGGGCTTTGCCGGATCAACATGGATTAATATCCATCTTTGCCTTTAAAAAAACATAGGCAAAACCATCTTTGACCATGCCTGACTGCACATAAGTTATTTTAGTAAAACGGTGCCTATAAAATATAAATATGGGGGAATAATAGGGAGGCATACAAATTAAATTCTACTGCTCTCTCTTGCCTTTTGTCTCAAGCTTTAGCAAGGCTCCATGCAAGTTCGTGACCACCAAGACATTTTTTGTGTTAAAACTACCAAGTTTACTTTTCTTTTTTTTTTTTTTTTTTAATCATAACTACCAAGTTTACTTTAAACATCGCTACATAACCGTAAGTGATGATGCTCCTATGATTAAGATTTTTTTCCCCTTGCACCTGCTTCCCGAACTGAGTGTGCTTTCACAAAAGAGCAAATTATAAAAATATTACTCCCTCCGGTCCAAATTATAAGCACCCTTTTTGTGAGAGAGAAAGGGTGCTTATAATATGGACCGGAGGAAGTAATATATAGTTATTTTTTTCATAAGAAAAACTTTCATTCAAAAGAAAGCAAAAACAACTCATCAGTTGGGTCGAATCGGATGAGTCGGATTCTGGGCAAACTAGATTCGGATAACGGGTTGGTGTACACAAAAAAGAAAGCAAAGAAGTAATAAGACATGTTTCTAGCTTACAAATAGGGGACAATACTTCATTTCAATTGTCCGCGTAAGACAGCCCAGTTGGTGGCTGCACGGACATTTAGGATTTCCCCCTCCCCAGGTCATGGGTTCTAGTCACAGACCTCCCATGTAAACAAAAAAAAAAATACTTCATTTCAATTAAAATTCATGATCCAATATTTTTTGGGTTCTAGTTTTTTGACCCTCCCAATTAATTAGTTGACCCCCTTATTTATGTGAAAATCTCATAATAACCTTACTAACTTTCAATAATCCTAAAATATCCCCCTCCTAAAAAAATAAAATTAATCAACTCACGCTTAAATCTCAACAAGGGTTATAAAATATATTTTTACAAGCCTCGCTAACCCAGCGAGGGTTGTAAATTTAATTTTTATAAAACTCGTTGATCCCTCAGCGAGTGTTATACGGACAAAATTATCAGCAAAATTTATTTTATAACCCTCGCTGAGGGATGAGCGAAGCTTGCAAATTTTTATATTCCTCGCACGGGGGTCAGCGAGCCAGCCTTGCGATACATTACTTGAACACTCCTTTTCCTGACAACACTTCTAGAGCTTCCTCTAAGGCAATGACCACATGGTTTCAAGTTTTATTTTCCTCTCTCTCGTCATGCCCCTTATCGATCTCTTAGCCAGTTTATGATGCTCTTGGAGGATAGGAGGGTTACAGTTTTGTCAGAAGTTAAAAGAGCCTTTTGTTGTTGCTTCATGCCACTTCCTCTTCTTCCCACTATTTTGAATTTGTGCAAGGTTATGAACTGGTTAGGCATGGCTGGACAATGGACATGCTAATCTAGGGAACGACATAGCTAGGGTTAATGATGAGATTCTTGATTTACATAGCTCAAATTTAATTCAATAGCTCAATTTAGTTGCTTCCTTGCAAACATGTTTCTTAGACATAGCAATATCACTAGCGTGTAAAGGTTAGGCATGCCTGATAGACAAATAGAGTAAAAAAACTTTAGACCGTCAGTGCATACTCATTAATCTCAAAAAATTATTAATATTCTATTAAAATTTTAAGAAGACAATTAAATAAAACAAGTTTTATTTTAAAATAAACAGATAAATAAAAAGGAGTGACTAATTTTTTTTTTTCGGTAATAAGTGGGATTCGGTGACGAAAGAGATTATTCCTTTTAACTAAATGGGTTGATATTTTGATGGCATAAAAGGTGATACCTAGAGATTACTTTATTCTAGTATGATTTTTTGATTGAACGTTTTTCACCAAGACAAAATGTATAGTAATAAATTTAGTCAGGAAGTACTCTTTTAACCTGAGTGACTGGGTGCATCAACAAATGTCACAATTGAATCTAGGAGTGGACCCATATCTATATGCACCCCGAGGGTGACGATCCCATCCCTGTCCGTGAAGAATTACTAGTTCTAGCATATACTCCTTCGGAATAGTCTTTATTTGAAAAAAACTACTTCATAAAAAATAAAAAATAAAGTTATTTTAGGAATAATTATTATGAGAATAGAATGAAAGTTGGTTAATTATTTGAGAGCAAAATAAATGTGTACATCAACTATATTACAGTAGAGACGAGAGGGAGTATGTTGGTTAAACACTGTGACAGATATCTGCATATAATTTGTTAAATTTAAGGAAAATAAACATTGTGCTCCCCTAAAAGAAAAAAAAAAAAAAAAAAAAAGCGCTCCCCAAAGAATTCGTCCTAGTTCAATTGCGATGGGTTATTTGGATGAAGGGGCAGAGCTAGAACCTTTATTTCTATCGAGGAGATTAAAGATGCATAATAGTACTTTTAATGTTTAACGGAGCAAGTTAAAGAATTCATGTTATGTTATTACATTATTGGAAAGTTAATTTTGAATTTTTTTTGGGATAAATATGGAGGGAGAGGATGAGTTCCCAAATTCCCTGTTTCCCTATCTTCAATCAATTAAATATCATCAAATATTACAAAAATATCATAACAACTTGAAATTATTTTTCAGTTTTTTAAAATTTGTATGGTTATCGAGACATACTTTGAGACATGTGATTCTTATCCCTGAGAGATGTGCTGCCCTTGCCTCTTACTGGATTTGGCTTCAATAACCCTAGCTGCTAAGGACTAGAAAATAACAAATTTGCTAACAATCTAAGGCTGCATAATTTAAAGCATCAAATCAACATGGTTCAAATCTCGTGATTATTATGCTTTCTCCCTCATTTCCTAAAAAATAAAAAATGTATGGTTATATATATATATATATATATATATATATATATATATATAGGCTTACTTATATTTTTGGTCCCTAAAAGTTCAGCGTGTTTTGGTTTTAGTTCTTGAAAGTTATTTTGACCGGACTAGTCCTTAATTTTTCAATCATTTTGGTTTTGATCCACTCCATTATGAAAAAACTGTTATTTGCTGATGTGCCTAGCAGAATACCATATAAGCAGTCACGTAGTGTGAGGTGACACCAAATAAGTGATATGAAGTGGATGATACAGATCCACAGACACAAAATGGTCCCATATACAAAATGGTCTCACACACATAATTTTGCTATGGATTTGAATCATTCATGTCACAATACTTCTTATTTGGCGCTATCTTACACCACGTAGCTGTTGGTGTGAGTTTCCGTTAACCACGTCAACAAATAATTGATTTTTTTAACAGATGGGACCAAAACCAAAATGTTTGAAAAATTAATGACTAGTCCCGGTCAAAATAACTTTTAGGGACTAAAACCAAAACACGCTAAATTTTTAGGAACCAAAACCATAAATAAGCCTATGTATATATATAATTGAATTGTAAATTGTATTATCTTATAAAGCTAGTATAATAAATAAGGCTTGTTTAACCCTTAGCTTGATGAATCTAAATCTACTACCTTTTAGGAGTATTTAATATTTAGTTATTCTAGTTCTTCATCAAAACAAAACTTTTTTAATTTAAAGGTTGAGAATAAAACGAGTAGAAAGGGAAAGGAACGTAGTAAGATGGCAATAGATGAAGAGTGTAATTGAAGCTTAACAAGCAAGTTTCTTTTCCAAGGATTTGAAATGAAAGATAATACCAAAAAGTTTCCAGTTGCATGAAGTATATATGATCAAGGGCCGTCATACAACATGCTAGACTGTAGTCATTAGCTATAGTCATCCACGGTTGAAAAAAAAAAGAAAAGAAAAAAACAAAGCAAGACTACAATATTTTTATGTAGACTTCTTTGTTACAACCTAATGAGGCCAGGACACTCAAGAAAAAGAAGGGGTGTCCCTTTCATACGCTACATACTAGCTTTCTTTCTTTCTATGGAGCTAGCTTTTTGGAGTGCTAGTAAAGTAAGTAACTAAAACCAGATGGCCCTTGCATCCTTGAGCTTTTGTTTGAGAGAGCCATCAACATGGAGGGATATCACATCTTTTGCTGACCCTACAAATTTCCCTCCTATGAATACTGCTGGGACTGAAGGGTTACATCCAAGGCTCCTTATGGCCCACTCCATTTCCCTACCATAGGGATCATTGTCAAGTTCATGCACTGCAGGGCTTGCTCCAAGCTCATAGAAGAGTTGTGTGATGCTATGGCACATGTAACATGAACTCTTGGTGAATACTACAGCAGCCTTCTTTGATGCCAAGTCCCTTACTCTATCCATTACTAGCTTATAGTAGTGGAGAAATTAAAAGAATCAAATATATAAGGAAGTAGTATGTGGGAAAGCTTGTGTAATTGTTAGTTCTCTAATGCTTTGTTTGCCCTGGTGGACTTTGAAATTTCATCACTCTTATTTATAGTGGTTGGTGAGGAAAGGGGGGCTTCATTGAATAATCTAGAAAAAAAGCTTAAAAAGCAAATTATTAACTATAGTTAATTAAATGGATTTGAAGGATAAAGAAAGTTCCTTCAGATATTAATATCTTTGGATAAGAGAAATGATCCCTGATCATTTTTTGGTGGATGGTGACCCTGACTCGAACAAGTTGCATTTAGCATCATACTATTTACGATAATTCAAATCACTTGCACTACTAGAAAATAAAGTTTTAAAATCGGGGTTTTAAAATCGGTCGTTGAAAAGCCGATTTAAAAAAAACGCGGAGGCAATTTTGTAAATAAAATCTAACTTTCTAAATCGGTTGCTAAATGACCGATTTAGAAAGTACTTTCTAAATCGGTCGTTACTTGAGCCGATTTAGAAAGTGTTTATTCTTTTTAAAATTATTAATTTTTTTAATCTTTTAAAATCGGTCAAAAACGACCGATTTAGAAAGTATTTTCTAAATCGGTCGTTTTTTGAGCCGATTTAGAAAGTGTTTCATCTTTTTTAAAATTTTTAATTTTTTAATATTTTAAAATCGGTCGTTGGAACAGTCGATTTAGAAAGTGTTTATTTTTTATTTATTTTTTTTAATATTTTGATCTTTCTAAATCGTTCGTTTTAAGTCCAATTTTTTTTTAAAAAAAATATCGAGTATCTAAATCGGTCATAGTGACCGATTTAATAAGTTCCCCAAAAATTTGTAAGGCGCGCACATATACTTTCACTCCGCCAGTCACATACTTTCTAAACCTAGGTTCGTCTCCTTCACAGCAACATACTCTCACTCTCCGGTTCGTCATCTCTTTCACTCTCACCGCCGCCGTCTCCAATCTTCTTCGCCTGCGCCTTTCTTCTTCTTCGATGCGCCTTTCTTTCTCTCATCTCCTTTGCTGTCCCCAAACGCAGAGCCGTCATCGCGTGTCCTGTCATCACGTGTTGCCGCCGCCATTGAGGTTCTCCTTCGCGTGTCCTCTCAACTGAACCGCTCCAAGGTACTAACCCTTTCCTCAATTTCTTTCCTCAAGCTCTGTGCGTGTTAAACCAATTTATGGCTATATGAAATTGTTAAACCAAGGAAGAAAAAATGGCTGCCAATTTCTCGACATCTTCTCTCCTTTTATTTCCCTTTTTATTTCCCTCTTCCTCTCCTTTTTGCACTTGTGTTTGCATCTGTGTTCTAATTTGGGTTTGGTGGTGTCATGAACCTTGCAGCAAGCACCTTCGGGATCAAGAAGATGTGGATATGGTGAACTCACTTGACAGAGAAAAGGGTGTCACACTTGAGGATTTTAAGCTTATTAAGATGCACATGGCCAATTGTATGTTCTTTTCTTTCCTCAAACTCTACTGTACTGTACTAATGCACATTATCGCATGGTTTTGTTCTTTAATTTATTCTTTTGGCTTTAACTTGTTAACTATCATGCTTTTACTTTTTAATATGATGTCTGATGCTGAATTTGTAATAGTTACTGACATTGTTAGGTTTGTCTGCAAGGGATTGATTTTGTAATAGTTCACGGCTCTGGTGCTCTTCGTCTTTCTCATCTTCGCCACCGTTCCCTACTCATGGACCAATCGATTTCGCTAACCACTCTCTGACCGGGTAATCGATTTCGTTTGGTTTTCAATTTCGTTTTGGAGGTTCTACTTCATTTTTGATTTAGATCTGTTTAGGGTTCTCATCTCTCTAGTGTTCTTCCCTATTTCTCTATTAGGGTTTTGTTCGAAGCACTTTCCTCCTCAATTGTTCATAGTTATCACTATCATGCCGAATATCCAATCATTCTAAAAGCTCACCATGGACTTGGATGCGAACACATGGACTGTTCTGAATTATGTTTTAAAACTTTTAACATCATTGGCAAGCAACTTATTCTCTAAATCAATTTCTGTTTCTTTTTAATTGAAGTTCAAGCATAGCAAAGCATTAATGCTGGAGAAAGATATGAAATGCAGACAAAATAAAAAATGGGTGGCTTTCTACTGTTCTTAGTAAGTATAAATACCGAACAAAGCCTTCTTCAGCCCACTGAATCAATTTGAACAAAACATTGACTTGACACACAAAACAGACGAATAACATCTTTTCTTTATTTAGGTTTTTTCTGCATTTGGATTTGTAAACAAAATTGCTACATTTGAGAAGACTGCAGGTTTCCAGGTTAGTAAATGAGTGAATTGCACTTCTTTTTGTTCTTTCATTGTGTCATTGTCAGTATTAATGTTTTATTTTGTGGCAGGCTCTGATTCAGTACACTGATGTTGACACTGCTACTTCAGCTAGGGAAGCACGAGATGGTCAAAGCATACCTAGGCAAGTTGTAAAACTAGGACTATATAGATACTGTACTTGATGATTCATGTCTGAGTTGGAATTTTTTAATCTTACTTTTGCTTGCTGCATACTTTTACCCAAGAGTAACTTTTTTATCAATTTGTGGAAGTGCTTTTGTGAAACTAAGATGCAACACATAACACTGATTTTATGATTCATATTCACTTAAAACTAATAGGTTTGTCGAAAACCCATTCCCTTTTCTTTCGTTATGAGGTCTTATGAGCGTTAAACTTAAATCCCAACTTAAAATTGTTATTTAGTTGATGTAGTTTCATACTTTGCCATTTGCACTGAACAATTTCCTGTCTTTTTAATCCTTAATAATTTTCACACTTCACTTTGTACCTATTGTGGATTTGTAGTCTTTTTTTTTTTTTTGCAAATAAAGAATGTGATGTGTCATGCAAAAATTGATGTGTCTCTTCAGTGTTAAGGTAGTTGTTGGTGGTGGTGGATGCATCACTCTTTTTTCTTTTACCTCTCTTTCTCCCTTTTTATGTAATTCAACTCCATGCAACAAGAAGCTCTGTACACTGCCCTGAGGTTGATTTGGACTTGTAAATCTCTTTTTTCTTTTTTCTTTTTTTTTCCAGCGTTGTGTGTGACTGTGTGAATGATTTGTAGTATTTTTTTTCATTTCTCTATCTTTGGGTTTGTTTTCTCAACAAAACAACCCATTTAGTTTATAGATTCATGAATCTGAGAATGGATATAATAATAAAAAAAACAAACATTTTTTTAACCTGGGAAATGTTCACTCAATTTAGTTTATCATTGTTTCACTTTTTTTTTTAATAATTCTTCTCTCTGTTTATGTTGGGTCTGTTTGTGAATGGCTTGGACGACATAAAATTGTTAGCATTCACCTAACTCCTAAACTATGTCTGGGAAAATGTTTTGCCATTTCTAGTCTCTTTGTGCTATGTACATTTAATAAAGCTGCACAATTATATCATCCTTGATTTTGGTCACCTTTAATTACATTTGCAGCATTTTCTGTGTGATAAGGCAGAAAATGAGTTGCATAGAGTGATGAAGTGGTTTTCTTTGTTATATTATGATAATCTTTTGAGAGTAAGTTATTTCCTTGACTTCCTTTTAATGGTTATTAGTGTCATCTTATGTATGGCTTAACACAGTCATGAAATTTCCTCTTGCTGATTCTCTCATCTTGAAGGAGTATTTTCATGCTTGGGATCATTATGATTTCTGCTATTACTATTTCACTATAATTTTTTTAAACTTGACTTTATACCATATTATAATAGAATTAAATTTTCAAGTTTCCTGCCCTGTTAAGACTACAAATATTTCTCTGAAGGTGCGAGTAGTAATCTACTAGTCTCATGATAAAATATGGACCATAGCATAGATTTCATGATAAATTTTCAATCTGAGTTTTCATTATTACTAGATATTATGTTGGCCCGTTTGAGTACCTAAATTAAAAGTCTATTTTATGAACATTCTCTCAGGTGCTAACATACAGTAGCAAGACTTTTGTACCAAGAAAAGATAATATAGCTCATTAAGTCACTAAGAAGGTTGCACGATCATTACCGGTTTTGTCAAGAGACAACATCTAAAGAAAAAGTTCAACATTTTAGGTTTTATTTAGTTTCATGTTGTCGTCATATTTGATTACTGTTAATGTTGTTTTTCTTGTTGTAGGATTTCTTTTTCGGAGGAGGCTTTTTTTTCTGTGGCCAATTGCTATCTTTTCTTTAGTTGCAATACTTTCTCATGTGATTTATCTTGTAATCTGGGCTGTTAAGCCAAATTCGTGGAGCATACCAGATGCTTGGTGGGAAAAGCTAATTGGATTCATGATGTGAGATTGATTTCTCTTTCAATTATCGTCTGATTCATCTTTTTTTTAGTTAGACTGATTTCTTTGTCTCTGGGGTTTGTTCTTGCAAGTTGAGTCCTGGAGATATCCTTATGTAATTTATTTCTTGGTTGTTCAACTACTAGCATTTCTTGTTGCTTTAGTTAATATATATGGGAAGAAACGTATTCTGAACACATGGCAATAAGAGAGTATATTACTATAGTTTTAATTACAAGGTCTTCAATATTGAAATTATATATTCATTTTTTCTATTTTTGTAGTTGCCTTTTCATTGTGTTTTCAGATTTGTATGTTCGATTTTAGTATATTTAATCTTCAGGTTTGTATTTATATCATTGTATTATGCTTAAATTCTTGGTGTTCAGCATACTTAGATATTGTTATTCTATTCCTTCAATTTCTTAGAGTTAGTTTTGTTATTCTAATTATTTTTTTTTTTGTTGATTGCACGATTGTTTCAGCCGTATAAGTGTATGAGACATGGCTGGCCAGTTTGTTTTATAAATCATGAAAAGGGACGGTTCAGAAAAAAAAAAGCAAAAAAAACCTACAATTTAAATCGGTCAAGAAAAGGAACGATAGACTTTCAAAATCGGTCAAGGGGACTTTTTAAAAAAGGGGACTTTTTAAATCGGTCATTCAACGACCGATTTTAAAACTCTCACTTTTAACATCACGACTTTGCACATCACCTCAACAACCGATTTTAAAAGTCCAAAACGACCGATTTTAAAAGTCTTTTTTCCAGTAGTGTTGGCTTTGCCGTACCAGCAATCAATGCAGGAATAAGAACAATGCATAAATTTATTTAGAGAAATTTTTTTATATATATTACTATTTACTACTAGTAAAGACACCTGAGCATGATACTGTATGGTGATATATATGAGTATTGTATCTCAAAATAGAATACATATCTCAAAATTTTCATATTAGAGAATAGAGAAGTATCAATTGAGTGATATATCATGAATGTTCAAATAAAGGAATATAATTGATTTATTAAGAGAAAAAGCTCTTTCGGCATGGTCCGCAGCATCAAACACATACATTAGATTGGAATTAATTATTTGAGCAAACTTCTCAGAGGCAGATGGTATACAAACAATGTTGCGTTGGCAACAACGTCTATCTGCCGAAAAAAATGGAATCATATATCCATTTAGAATTAGTATTAGTAGTATATTATTATTAAGCAAAGTCAGCGGGCACAAAGAGAGTTCCAAGTGTCGTATGCACCATACTTCATTGGTAAGGCCAAGCTTACCCTGTCCTTATTTATCTAAATCTAAAATATTGTTCAAAAATTTGTGTATATTATGAATTTAAAAGTTGTGATTTTTTTTTTATATTTATAATTAAAAGTTGTGATTTTTAATGACAAGGCTTTTATTTTTTCATTTTTTTTATAATAACAAAGCTTTTTATTTTTTAGTCATCAGTCATCTTCTAAAGTCACTAGGAATATAAGAACAAGCAAAGGGCATGAGAAATGAAAAAAATAAAAAATAGATAAAACAATAAAAGGAAAATGATTGTGGTAGTAATTTAATTAAGGCTTAATTATGTCACAGGTCCCTGAAGTTTGAGGTACTTTTGTCAGATACCCTTATACTTTTTTTTTCAATGTCTGACTCCCTGAAGTTACTTCTGGGTTTGTCATATACCCCTACTATCGATTCTGGGCAATTTTGATGACACGTAACATCAGAATTTTAGTCAGACGCAGAGGTTGGTTATGTGGTGTCGTGTGATGTCACACGGTCGAAGACGTCCTCTATCTTCAATTCTTTTTTTTTCTTTTTTTATTTAACTAAAAATATAAAAATATTAAGTTTTTTAGTTTTTTAAATTAAAAAAACAAAAGATTTTCGCCCATAGGGCACCAGGTGCTTAACCTCCTGCGTCTGATCAGGATTCCGATGTTATATGTCAGCAAAATTGGCCAGAATCGGTAGTAGGGGTATATGACAAACCCAGAAGTAACTTCGGGGAGTCAGACATTGAAAAAAAAAGTATAAAGGTATCTGGCAAAAGTACCCCAAACTTCAGGGACCTATGACATAATTAAGCTTTTAATTAATTAGACTTAACCAAGTCCTCTGCCTCAGTGTGTAATAGTGAATTGACATGATGTGTTTTTGTTATTATCTCATACTCTCTGTGTGTTACACATGTTAGTTGCATTTGGTTCTGTATATAGATGCTGGGTTGGGAGGCTGAGGTGGGGATCGAAAGATAAGTTTTATCCAATTTGATCCCTTAAACCACTTTGGTCCCCGCATCAGATTCATGGAATACAAAAACGGTGCCAAATGGCCGGCAATTCTATGTGTCTATGGCCCTTTGGGTATGGAAGAGATTCTTAACTTCTCTTAAGACTTTGGCATGCATGGGGTGAGATGGTCATGATTCATGAACATCACAATAATGCTATTAGTACTGTTTGGTTTCAACAATTCAAAACTGGCTATGCATGGTATAAATTCCTTGGGTCGTTGGACTGTGACGGCTAACTCGATCAGTTGGAGGAGTTAACTTTTGATATTATTGCTGGATGGTATCAACTAACTCAAGCTGGGGAGAATAGAAAGTCAAATTGAGAATAAGGATTCTCACCTGTACAAGAGTATGTTTGTTACTTGTTAGCAGGGAATGTGTCAATTTGCATCCAATCCCATGATTTGTAGTTTGTACACTTAATAATAATATTTTTTTTGGTTTGCTTAACAAGGACCGAAAATAAAAAGCTAAAAAATAGTAAAATGACATTGAGAAATGAAATCCACTATCATCTAAGTATTAAATATTTAATTTTTCAATGTAAAAATACTATTTTAAGCCTCTTATTCTTAGCCCTAAAAGCTGAATTTAAGAAAATCTTTTTTTTATTCAAAATTAGCCTGAAAATCTTTCACACAAATGAGAAAATGTCATCTATTGAAAGTTGGTATTAGTTTTTATCAATAATTAATTCATTGATTAATTTATAAATGACACATTACTTTTATATGATGAATAGAAAAATTTGTATGTTAATTTTATGAAGAAAAAAAACGCTAACAAATATCATGAGAACACTTGTTAAAAAATTATATTTAGTTGAGAAGTATTGAAAAATGTAATTTTTGATATTAAAAAAAGAATTAATATTATTCTTTCTAATTCTAAAAAACTTAACAAAGTCTTGTTGACAAAATCCATATATATATATATATATATATATATATATATATATATATATAATTACTCTTATAACAGGCGTGGCCCAACACATTGGGTGTCCTAAATCCAAAATGAATATATTTTTTTTTACACCAACCGGTACCCGGATTTGATTTACCCAGAATCTGACTCATTCGGTCCGACCCAACTGAGCTAGCGTTAAACGGTAGGGGTCTCCCAGTGGGAGTTGCTTGAACTCGAGACCAGTTGGTTAATCAAGTGAGTTATCACTTAACCAACCTCACGTTGGTAAAATGAATAATTTTTACTTGTGATTCTTTGATTTAGATGTTGTTTTCTACACTCTTTTAAACCAAAAAAATAAATGAAAATAAATCTATTTTCAAAATTTAATATAAATGAAGCACGACTTCGTCTATTTGCATCAATTTTTGAACACATTTCAATTGACTGAAATTCTTTTAAATTTTAAAAGTGAAATAAAAGATGATACCAAAAATTTAATTTATATGGCTTGCTTATAAGTTATAGTACTATAATGGCTTAATTATGTTACAAGTTCTTGAAGTTTGAAGTATTTTTATTAGATATCCTTATTCTTTTTTTTTTCAATGTTTGACTCCTCGACGTTAGTTATGAGTTTGTCATATACCCTTACTACTAATTCTAGCCAATTTTTTTTTGTGACATGTAACATATGAATCCTAGTTAGACGCATGAGGTTAGACGTGTTATGTCACGTGGGTGAAGATTTTTAAAAAAAAAAATTAAAAAACCAAAAAACTTATTATTTTTCTATTTTTAGTTAAATAAAAAAAGAAAGAAAAAAGATTGAAGGAAGAAGTTGTCTTCACCAGTGTGACATCACGCGACACCATATGACCAACATAAGATTATGATGTTATATGTTAGTAAAATTGGTCAGAATTGATAACAGGGGTATATGACAAATTCAAAGGTAATTTCGAGGAGTCAAACTAACATTCAGAGAATAAAAGTATATGACAAAAGTAGTTCAAACTTCAGAGACTTGTGACATAATTAAAATTAATATAATTTTTGAAACATGTTACGCTTATGTCATTTGATATATAATAAATTTATTTCACTTATAATTATCTTAATGGATGTGGATATCAAAATAACAAAAACATATTCCAACTATTCACATTGTCAAGTATTTACCAATGAAAGGTTTGTTCAGTCGTGTAAATCTATATTAGATTGTCGCCTATTTTACAAAATCAAATATGCCAGTTGTCCCACCCATTAGAGGTGCCTACAAGCCAGCGAGGAGATTAGTCACTGCGGTCGGCGATGGACACTCCGGTCATGGACCCAAAAAAAAAATCAAAGATCAAAGTTCGATGATCATCACAAACCACATTTTTTAGGGACATAATCAAATTGAAATACAGTAGATTGATTTTTTTTTTACCTTAATATTGGTTTTTCTGAATATGGGGTATTGGAAAAAAATTCCAATACTCCCAAATTAAAAAAAAAAAAAACTGTGAGAAGTTATATTTTGAAATTTTCACATTTTAAATGAGATTAATTTTAATTTTATGCATCCGAAATTCAGCTCTCAAAAAAATAATTCTATAAAAAATTCATTCTTAATTCTAAAGCCCAGTCCAGAGGTTACAGACTACATAGTCAATCTTAAGTCTGCTATGGGCTCTAGTTTTGTCATTCTACTCTAAAAAATATATTTTGTCATATCAAGAAGAGAATTAGTTCTCAAAACTCAACTTTTAGCCCCAATTCCCAATTTAATTGAGAAATGACAAAAATACCCCTTATTCTATTTTTTTCCACCAAACCCCAAACTCCCTCCTTCTTCTTCTTCCCCAAACCACCAACAGAACCCCAAACCCCAAACCCTTCATCTTCCACCTTCCCATCCCCAAACCCAAACCCCTCATCTTCAACCTTCATCCTTCTCCCAAATCTCAAACCTCAAATACAACTCGTTGAAATTCTGGTTGAGATGTTGTAAATTTTACAATTGACAAAGGCGGCACGGTGGGTGGCTCGTGGCGGTTGGCTTCGACAGTCGGATCTGCAGAGGGAGGGAGTACGAGCGGCCAGGAGAGAGAAAGTACGAGGGAGAGAGAGACGACGGGAATGGGGATGATGGGTGGCGGCAGAAACATGGAACAATGGGGAACGAAGAAGAAGGAAAATAGGGAGGGGTTGGAGGTGGCGGCCTCCAAGTCGGGAGGAAGGAGAAGTGGACGACGGCGGCGGTTTGGTGGCAATGTAATAATGCCAAATAAACATGCTTCAGTGTCGGAATTTCAAGAAGAACAAAATTTTCGAGAACCCGTGTCGGAATTTCTTCGTCGGAATTGAACACCATACACAATTCCGATGAACCAGTGTCGGAATTTCTTGAAATTCCGACACGGGGTTCTCGGAAATTTGTCAGACCCAGAAAAAAAAAGCATGGCCGGAGAAGGGGGATGACGGCATGGGAGGGAGGCCATGGCCGAGGTTGGTGGGGCGTGAGGGTGAAGGGGATGTGGGGTTTGGGGAATGGTTTGATCAAGGAAGAACTGATTGGAAGTTATGTGGGGGGTATTTTGGGATTATTAATAAAATGGGGTTTTGGGGGCTAATAGATGGGGTTGGGAACTAATTCTCTATCAAGAATTGAGAATAGTATTCAATTATTTTAATTTTAATTTTTTTTAAAGTGCGAGTTGTAAGCATCATTTACCTCATGAGGTTGTTAGCACCTCTTACAATTTTGTACCAAGTAAAATTTTTAAACATTAAAAACACGGGTCGTGAGAAGTAATTACGACTTATCGTTGTGAGGGATAAATATGCTTTACAACTCAGTTTTATTAGGTTTTGAATTACAGAGACATTTTTGAGTTGTCAGAATACTTTAAAGTGATATTATCATTAACTTAACTTGGATAACAAAATAATTTTGCTCCCTCCAAGCTCTCTATTGTCATTTATTCTTTACTTTCATGGCTTCATGTGTCATACCAATTCTTGTAAAATACGCATTTCGATATCAAATATAAAGTAAAAAGAAAAACTAGTTTCACACATGTTAAATAAATTAGTCAAGTGTATTTAATTTTAGTAAATTCATATAAAAATTATCTACTTTAAGAAATTTGCATTAGGAATTAAACAAAAATTAAGTATTACAACCACTTTGTACAAATATTTTAAGAATAATTGTATTGAAAATAAAAAATTAATTTATTTTTGCTTATATATAAAATTAGGCAAAACTACTAGATTGGTCCTGTAAGTTATTTTTTGGTTGCGATTTCGTCCCTTAACTTTTTTTCGTTTCAAATAAATCCGTAAGTTTGTAACTTGTTTCAAATAAATCCTTCCATCCAATTTTGTCTTAACACCGTTAATGGGAGCCTCTTATGTGACAAGCATTGGTCTTACGTGGCTAAAACTCAACGTTACATCCCAAAAATGATGTCATATGAGGCCAAAAGAAAAAACCAAAACAGTTAGGGATAGCCCAATAAGCTTCTATTTTGGTCTCATATGTGATACGACATCGTTTTAGGGTGTAACGTTGATTTTTAGCCTTGTAAGACTATTGGTTACCACGTAGGAGGATCCCATTAACGGTGTTAAAACAAAATTGGACGGAAAGATTTATTTGAAACAAGTTACAAACTTTCGGATTTATTTGAAACGAAAAAAAGTTAAGGAACGAAATCGCAACAAAAAAATAACTTAGAGGACCAATCTAATAGTTTTGCCATAAAATTATTAGTAAAATATATATTTTTTTCCTTGTATTTGAAAGAGGAGGGAGTATCAAAATATTCATAATTTTAAACCCATTTTCCAAATTTCAACTTCTCATTTCAAACCTCTGCATCTCCCATCAAAACTTTTAAACCCAATTCAATTGCTTCTACGTTGTTTTCCTGATTTGTTGTTGTTGTTGTTGTTGTTGTTTAGCTGGATGTGAGCTTCTCAGAGGCTAATCTCTTCATAACTCTTCTAGTGCATGCCTCTTGACATTTCCTCATCATCTTCTTCATAAACACTCTCGCTCTTGTTTATATTTATAGGATCTTTTGTTGATTTTCCACAATTTATTATTTTTTGTGTTTCCTCTTGGCTAGTTTATAGTCAGCAACGAATAAAGGATGATTGAAATTAAATTTTATCAGTTAGCTATAACTAAACTTACACACGAGTTGGAAGTTAGTAGTTTGGGTAATTGAAATTATTATTTTAATATTGCAACGAAGATCTCGTTGGCATTATTCTGATATAACCTCGTTCATTTCTATCAAGAAAACTGCCATGATTGATTTGCTTATTATTCTTATGGCTAAAAGTTGCTCACGTCGTTAATTGATTTCAGACAGAATTTTAAATGAAACGTGAAACTCTTAATGAAATGCTTTCACGGAAGTGATGGCACAAGTGCCTCATAAAATCAATTTCATTTGATTTCACCGCTTTTTTTTATGTAATTTGGTCAGTACCACACGTGTCTTCAAGAACATCTTTAATATCGAGGAATCCTTGAGACTAATTCTGCACGAGGTTGTGTTCCTATGCCTTTCCCAGCGGGATGTGTTATTTGGGAATCGAACCTGAAATTTGTTAGTTCTCAGGTTGACAGGATCGCATCATTTGTGTGAATCCAGTTGGTTGGTTTCACTGCTTTTAATGAATGCAATTAGTCTTTATTTCATACTTCCCTTAGCTTAAAAATCACTGATTCCTTTTTTTTTCCTCAGATTAGGGACCTCTATAAACACCGTACCTAGGAGATCTCCTCCATATTTCTAAGTTCTCATTGCATATTGTTACTCTAAAATAAGAGAAATTGTTATTGTTATAGGTGTTGACATGTTATGCATTCTCTAGAAGAAAAAAGTTTAAAAAAAAAAAAAAACACAAGTATAAGCTGTGCAATAGATGGAGCACAGTGACTTCATTTTAATAAGAGGACTATAGACTTCTGCTAATGCCGCCTCGCCTATTATAATATGTTTATCTGGCTAGATAGATAGCTAAACTTTTCAAAATTCTGATTCAACTGTTAGCTTAGTTAGAAACAAGTTTTGTTTCAAATCCATATAGCGCTGGCATTCATAGAAGTGGTGCTAACTCATTCTGGAGATGCAAGCTCATGATCCTGTTAGCGCCGCCTATGAACTGTTGCCCGATAAACACAGCTGGTACACTTGGTTGGCACCCCATTTGAATCAGTTCCCTTTCAATTTGCTGCCCATTTGCCAATTCATCAAGCTCATAAACCGAAGGGTTCGCGCCAAAGTTTCGTATCAGTGACTTGATTGAGTGGTACAAGCAACAAGTGCTCCTGCTGAATACCACCACTGGCTTTTTGGCTACCATGCTTCTTGTGATAAACTCCATAGTTAGCTAGAACACACTTAAATCTTATGCAAGTAAAGGAGCTTATATATGGAGAGTTATGTGAAACTGTGAGATTTGTTACAGACTTACAGGGCTATTTATAAGCTGCTTGAGCCTTGATCCATTGTGGTGGGGACTGCATTGTCTCCCCGGATGTCATAATTGGACAACTGTCTTTTCGGAGTGCACTGAATTCTCATGTGTTGTATTAATAATAACAAGTTGCTTATCAGCTAAAATAAATCTAATATGATGAATACATAAATCATCTTCAAGAATAAGATTCAAGATTGTGCCTGAGGTTCTTTTTTTGGCCAAATAATCCATCTCATTATGCCATTCTTTATCACCAGGGTGTAGTTTGTATCTTAACCCAAAACCTTAACGTGTAGATCTATGGGTCTTTCTCTTTCCAGTTTTATATTCTTCAGCTTACTCATTACTTTCCAATATGAGACTCCTTCACCGCATCATCACTCACACTTAGAAGTTAGAACCCCTAGCACTTTTGCATATTTTTACCCTTCAAAGAGTTAGTGCCTATTCTGGTTGTCTTTTATTACTATCAGTCCTAACTCATACTTGTATTCAAATATTTGAACATAATAACCAGTGTGAGTGGGATGAAGTTTCAGCAGGTTAGTGGGGATGGAGGCTTAGATAACCCAGTGATTGAAGCAATCTTGTATTTTGAATGTCATTTATCATAGATTATCCCTACTGAGCTGTCACATTTTGGAATAAGGCTTACTTTTGTTTTTAACTCCATCTAGTAATTGGAACTTGTAATTCTAATCCTTCCACCAATTACTATTTTCAGTCTGCTTATGACTTGTGTGTTTTTAGGAAAGAGATATTTCACATTTGCTGAAGAAGAAGAAGAAGAAAATGGAATACAAAAGGAAACTGGAAGCTGAAAAGAAGAAAGGAGAGGTTTCTCATATTTCTGTTAAGCTTAAAAGAAACATGCCAAAGAATTGGCTTCATTAGGCAATATGAAAACCAAAAGAGCAACGTGGAGTCCTGGACATAACATAATGTCTTTATGAGTGATAGTATATATGATTAAAAATGCGAAATTGGCTTCCAAATTTTCCTGATTTGGTTGAAGGTGATTCTGATGAACCCCACACTGAGAAGTGAGAAGTTTGAAATTTAGTTTAACACTACTTTATGTTTATCCATTCGTGTCTGATCTTAATTCTAAGTTACAAATAATATCCTGGAAAAAAAAAAAAATTGAACCATTTTGAAGATAAACAGTTACAAGTACACAGAATATTTGTGACTTTGCAAGATACGTATAATATACAATAAACGATTAGTATATCATAATATGCTTCCATTAATCGGCATCATTAATCACGAAGATGCTCAATTTTTCGCATTATTATTGCAATAGCTAACAGATAACATATAGATTCACCATTGACATTCTAGCCTAAAGTTTTAAACATATATGACTTATCTCATACTTCAAATAATCAGGGGAATATAAACCCCACTTGGCATCTAATTAAGAAAAGTGTAGAAAGCTGAACCATACAAATCTTAATTGGAGTAACTTCAGAGTGACAGATAATCTCTAGCAATCTTAATCTGTAATTTATTCCTGTACGCTGAAAATCGTCCTCCACCATCTTTACAGTATATTCTCATTCCCATGCTATTTTGTTCTCTTAGCAACTTTTACCGTCTATTGCTCTTATCAAGCCTTTGGAGATCTAAAGGGTCATGAATATAGTTGAGTTGAACGAGGATTCCATGAAAAAGATTAAAAAAAAATTACATACTGTTAACTGTTAGAACGTACTACATAGAGCTGAAAACATTTCATCACCCTACATGGAATTGGACTTGCTGCAGTCACATGAATCAGTTATGAGTAGTTATGTAGCATGATATATTAGCCAAATATGTTTTAGTGAGGTCTCAAAGGTATTTATTAGCCTATCACAAGTATTGGCTGAGGTGGTGCATAAAGGGTAATATTTTGTGTGTTTTGGGGCAGAGAACATTCTTTGTAGGAGGAAAAAATGGTGTTTTGCTGAAAAATATTGGATGTTTGTTGGAGAAGATGATCTGAGGCAGAAAAATTGACGAAAGCCGGAAGGACCAATGAAGTAAACATAAAGGACCACTTTCAAATAAAGATAAAGGGGCAAACAATATCTAGGACTAGGAGCAGCAACTAGCACAACAAAGAGAAAGCGTTTCTTTTTCAGGGTGGACGGAAAAGGTTTCCAGGAACGGTGAAAATGGAGCTAAAGGGTAGCGTGATGGAAAAGGTAGGGATGGCAATTGGACCCGGACCCGCGGGTACCCGCGGGTAATACCCGCAATGGGTCCGGGTCCGGGTCCAAAAAAGAGACCCGTGGGTCCAAAGAATGGGCCCATTTGGGTACCCGCTTTGAACGGATCTGGGTCCGGGTCTGAGATATTCAGACTCGTGGGTACCCGGACCCGTTCATATTTACATATGTGCATTATATATATATATATATAATTTAGTATGTTTGTGTTTAACGAGAGAATTTCTTTGATGTCTGCGAGTGTTTAATGGTGATAGGGATTAATATTAAGTAGAGTGTGTAATAATGTATTAAGGATCCCACGGTCTATACAAAAAAACATAGAAATTAATTTAAAAAATAATTTTTTCTTTAAAAAAAATTGGTAATGGGTATCCGCAAAACCCGTCTGGGTACCCGAAGACCCGCCTACCCATTATGCAGCGGGTATCCGGGCGGGTCCGGGTCCAGTAATTGAAGAACGGGTCCGGGTCCGAGTACCCCATTACCCGGACCCATTGCCATCCCTAGGAAAAGGTGATGGCGGTCACGGTGCCTTTTCGCTCCACCGTTCGTAAGGAATGGTCCCGCCATCAATTCTGGCGCCTCTACTCTGACAAGTTGAAAAAGCCCCCTCTTTCCATTGTGGTACTAAAAAATGCTATCCCTATATTTTAGTTCATCACTCTTTTTCCCTCTTAATTCATTAGTAATTGATATTCTGGTTCCATATATGTGAGTTGTGGCAATCATCACTATCACTTTCAATTAGATGTTGCGATAATACAATAAACAATACTATTCTTCATTCAGTAAATAATATCATTCGGACATATTGTTTATGTTTTTAGATAAAAGACACAACATAGCACTCAAATGGTTGACAAGAAATAAGTAATTTGTTGCGGTACTGATCGCTAATATTCAATTGTCTTTCCACATAATTAGAAAGGGATGGAGTATCTTTGTGATGAAGAGTAGAGCAGAGGATTATACCTTGGCATCAAGAAAAGGGTTAAATAAAGTTGAAGTATACAAATCTTAATAGGATCAATCATAGAGAGACACATGTATGTGTAGTAATCTTAATATGTAAATTCAGCACCTGTTTGCTGAAAACCATCTTCCTCTTCTTTATTTGTGTCCTTGATATTAATGTTCTTCCACCATCACCTTTACCGCGTATTCTCCTCCCCTTTCTATTTTTGTCTGTTCCTTAGTACTAGTAACTTTTACTATATATTCCTCTCATCAAACCATTGGAGATCTCCAGGGACGTTAAATAACAGTTGAGTCAATGGGGTGAGGATTGAAATAGAAGTGCTTAATTGTGTTGAGTGAGAATTTCAAGAAAAATATTTTTTTTTTTTTAAAAAAAAAAGCAATGTTTGATTGTTGTTTAAGAAAGGGACTTAACTACTTACTCCTTCCTCCCTCCATTCCAATTTATATCTTCCGTTAAAAAAAACACACACCATTTAAGAAATAAATATAATTATTTTCATTTTCAATAGATTAATTATGTTTTTTTTAACATACTCTTTCTCTCTTTATAATTGTTATTATTTTTCCATTACTTGCCTAAATCAATATTTTATTAAATATATGTAAAAAAGAAAAATATCATTTATTACATTTTTGCACTTTTAAATAGGACGGATAAATAGGAACAATTTAAAAATAAAGGGATAGATAAAAAAAAGAAAGAGGGATTGTTCACATTATCAGCGTATTATACATTATTGAATCAATAAAAATGTCTGATTTCGGTATTAATTATCTTAAAAATAACACATTGGGTAATGTATGATTGTTTGACTCGGTAAATAAACTTTACACAATGGATCAAGGTTAAATTCTCAAGAAAATACCCCATCTGAAACGGATTTGGATCCTCTAACATGATGTTAGAGAAACATTAGTGCAAAAACCACTAAAATCCAAAATAAACTCAAGATTTCTTATTTTGGATTTTAGTGGTTTTGTACCTATGTTTTTCTAACAATATATTAGAGAATATATTTCTTTCTGAAACACTGGTTTCACAATTGAAGGGAACAACATAACTATGTTTACAAGTTAGAACAACAAAATTGCAGTCTCAATTTTATCTAGCCTACTTCCACACTAAGGTGCAATTTAGCATTTCATGCTGACATGTTTTTTACCTGTTTTCAACTAACAAAACCTTTAGTTCAAAGTTCAAGAACCACAATTATAACAAGTTAGAGCTTTAAGATTATCTTTTTTAATTTAATGCTGTTAATGCAGGTCGGTCATTTGATGTTCTAGAGTTATAACAGAATCGCAGGCTGCAGGGTCCAAAATATTCATTCATCCATGGAAGTGATTTAAAACCTTAAGCTTGTGCTTTTTCTTATCCAAATTTGTCATTGTTATCAAATACAAGACACAAATATTAAGTACTACTATATTAAGTTAACAACATTTAGGCTAAGAGGACAGATTTTAAGATTACTTCAAGTACAAAGTACAAACTATACCAAGGTGATAAGATGGGACATTATTAATTAGATGGATTTGGCCAAAAAGATCCTTGTGCCCAATCTTGAATCTTATTCTTTAAGATAGTTATTATGGATTCATTAGATTGACTTTAAGAGTCATTAGCAACGTGCATTGTTACCGATATATACAACACATGGAGTTCAGTGCAGTCCAGAAAGACAGTTATCAGGAATAATCTCAAATTTTCTTATACAATCTTATTCTTTTACTATTATTATGACATCTGAGGAGACAATGCAATCCCCACCACTATTGAATCATCTTATAAATAGCCCTTTAACGTATCTCAGTTTCCACAAAAAACCAAGCTCAGCTCACACACATCTCTAGCTAACTATGGAGTTAATAATCACAAGCATGGTAGCTGATAAGCCAGTGGTGATATTCAGCAGGAGCACTTGTTGCTTGTGCCACTCAATCAAGTCACTGATACGAAACTTCGGGGCGAACACTACAATTTATGAGCTTGATGAATTGGCAAATGGGCAGCAGATTGAAAGGGAACTGATTCAAATGGGGTGCAAACCAAGTGTACCAGCTGTGTTTATAGGACAACAGTTCATTGGAGGCTCTAACAGAATCATGAGCCTGCATGTTCAGAATGAGTTAGTACCACTTCTGATTAATGCCAAAGCTATATGGATTTGAATTGAAACAAAGGTTGTTTCTACAACTAAGCTAAGAAATAAGAAGAATTAAGTTTCAGAGTTGAATAAGGATTTTTGAAGTCTAGCAATCTTGTTAAACATTACCAAGGTCGCATTGGTTCATCAGTCCATCTATTAATCAGATTATATACTTTTGTTTTTTTTTTCTTTTCCACTTTTTTCTTGTTAGTAGTAGTGGATGCATGTCATGTCATGTCACCACTTATGACATTTTCCCTTTTTCTTTTTTAATATATACATTTGCAAAGTTATTAAATCAGAAACTAAATGCTTTATGAAACTTTAACTGAGATATGTTGCAATTCAAAACGTCTACACGTTAATCCTAATAGATGCCATACATGCTTTAATAGTTGAATTTGTGGTTTTCTAGTCAGCATTAATTGAAAAAATAAATAAATTAAAGGGACCAAAAAGGAAACTACCTAAATAGGTAATGCATCCAGTTGCATACCAATCAGCTTCATGCTCACATGTACTTTTGTGCTAACATGGGTGACCCTACAAAGAAATGTATATATTATCTTCACCAATCACTTGTCTCCAGCCAATTTTTTGTTATAATCAGAATGTACTAATGATAACCTAGATTGGAGATGGACAGAGTAGCAGAGCCGCACGACAGCAAACAAAACCACATATTATATATATATATATATATAATATAGTATATATTAGAGTCAATACCATTCCTGTCCTTCTTACACCTGGCTTGAATTTTTTTTGGTTAATTTTTTTCTTTAAAGAAAATTATCAAGAGATTTGGAATTCAGTCTTCATTTTCGTCATCAAGTAAAGATAAGATCCATTATGTAAAAGTAAGATCCCGCACTAAAAAATTATTCTATGGTTCAACATTAATGATTTCAGCCACATTTTTATACCATTGAACAAGCATACTATTAACTAATTAAAAGAATATGTGTTTATCAAAATCAACGATGTGAATGGGTTTATGATACCATACCACACAATAATTTCTCATGTTACACGTTTGAAAGAATCAATTCCTTTGTAAATATTAACCGAAACCAATCAATGCTTATTTAGTAGAAGAAGAAATTGAAAAGGGTAGATTAACTTGCATCAACTTTGTCAAGGAAAAATTATCCTCTTACGATCTTGCCCTATATACGAGAGTCTAATTCCTTGAGTAAGATCACGTATTGACGTGGGAATTGACACTCGATCTCCCCATATATGTTTTTGGCTTGATGCTTATGCACATTTTTGTTGTCGTCGTATGCAAAAACCACTAGGATAATTCAAATGAAAACATTATCAGGATCAAGTGGCCCTTCACTTTATTGTTGAGCCGTTTATTCGACTTGTGGAAGATAGTTTGAGCTACAGAATTTGGGACAAGGTTGCTTTCCAGAACTGCAGCCACGTGGAAAATTCTTTTGCTAGAAGAATATGAATAATGTCTACCTATAAGATCATGTTATTTAAATGTTATGTGGCAATATCTAATTGAATCCTGATCTTAATTGACATGATAAACTCTGAGGTGTGCTATCAAATTGCAATGGAATCATTTTTTGTTTTCTGTATTTTTCATTGATAAATACTGTTGAAATAATGGCAGCATTTGCTGACATGTTGGAGATGACTTCCTGCCCAATACTAAATCAAGCATTAATCCATTTTAAACAATATTATTATCCTATGACATTTTTAGCATTAGCCAATTGGAAAGAAGATTTTGAGCTTTCTTAGTAGACTTTTGAATTAATTAAAATAAGAATATTTCTACCATGCAACCAAATTTTGGATGGTTGCACAACAATCCCTCAAATGAACCAATGATTGTTTGACATGTCAGCTAATGAAGTTCTAAGTTACTGCCATATAAGCTCAGATTAGTTGATTTGTCAAACAAACATTGGTCTACTAAGGGATTGTTTTGCAACCATCCAAAATTTGGTTTCATGGAAGTAGTGCCCTTAAAATAAAAGTTGCCCTGATCAGTTTCTTATAACGCCACTCAACAAAAGAAGCCTAAAGGGTTATGGATCCTTGCATAATTTCCTAAACTAATACTACTGTAGATGAATCAATCAATAAAAATCCAACAATACTTTTGACTATTGAATGTATGTGTAGCATGTAATATTTTTTTAATACATGCAGCTCATAACACTTATAACGCACATAATATATCAACCTTCTATTTAACCCCTAGATAGTTTTTTTTTTTTTTTTTTTTTGTTTTTTAACCGATAACGCCTAGATAGTTAGTGAAATACTGTCCATATATATATATAATCATACATGAAAAAGGAAAACGTGACAAGTTTGGGCAAAGGTTTACACTTAAAAAAATATTCATATGCTCTAAGCACATAACATCTTCTCAGCATCTTCCTTGTATTGTAAAATGTGGGGAAAATGGAAAATTCGGAGGGTAGCGTTTTCGTTCTGCCAATCTTAATGATCATTGTGTAGATTTTCAAGATATCAAGGGCAAGAATAACCAAAACCCATAAAGATCTCTTTAAGATATTTGCACTCAGCTTTTAGTAATTTGGGATTTAAACTTGATGCTACCCTTGTTTAAGGGATGAAAAAGTTCCTATGCTGTCCATTGTTGAAAACCAACTCCTCTCCAAATTGTTTATTCTTGCTCCTTGTCAACCAATTATTGTTTTATATTTTTACCTTACAAAATTATCATTAGTTAATAAGGAGTGTGAATATGCAATTAGAAGTGTCGACTCAACTGTCAAGATTTTCACTCCTACCTACAATTGACCAGATTCTATGCAAACACACGCACAATAGGGAAAGGTTGCTAACCTAGGCTGAACTTTTTTATAAATAATACATGTATAAGAACCAAGTTTGAGATTATATAAAGTGATCCTGAGATAATAATTTTCATAATGCACTTTGCAGTTGCATAAATATATTCCAATAATGGCAATTGCAAATGACATAGCTAAGCTTAACATAGCCATGATCTTGGGTTGGATACAATGAGGAGGCACCTATAAGTTACTCTTCAATCTTCATTCACTTTGGAAAAGCATATGCTAAGTTGCTTTCAAATAAACCATAAAGGGAAAATTGGGAATCCACTGATGACATAACTTTTACAACACTTATTCTATTTCAAATTCTACATGCAACAACTAGCCAATCTCATCTACCAGAATAAACCAGCTACAGCTAATATAAATAAACCTTCTATGGAGCTCAAGTTCAGCAGAGCAAAAACAAACTCCTCAATTCATTCAAACCAAAGTTAACAAACTCTTTACTCTTTCAAATTACGCAAATATTATTCTAGCAATGGATGAGCTGCTGGCAAGGTTGGTTGCTGAGAAGCCAGTGGTGATCTTCAGCAAGAGCATGTGTTGCATGAGCCATTCGGTGAAAGCTCTCATATGCGGTTTCGGAGCGAACCCTACGGTTATTGAGCTAGATAAAATAGAAAATGGTGTGCAAATAGAGAGGGCACTGGTTGAGCTTGGTCTCCGCCCAAGCGTGCCGGCAGTGTTCATAGGACAGAAATTTATAGGTGGTGCTGATGAAGTCATAAGCCTCAATGTTCAAAACAAGCTTGCTCAGTTGCTCTTAAAGGCTAAAGCTATATTTATCTGGGGTTGAATTGATTATCATGCAATGCAAAACTCATCACCTCAGAATCATAGGATAAAATAATAAGAGGTTTTAATCTTCTTAAAGCTGACCAAGTGACCATATCAGTATTGTAATTTATTCCTAGCTATAGAGACAAAGAGAAGGCCTAGTATTAGAGCTTCTCTTCTAGCCTACTTGTACTCTTTATTCTTCTTCATCTTCTTTTTCTGATGCATAACTGCACTCTTACTATTGTATATTATGCAAGTCAAGCTTAAACATTTAAACCAGACATGGGCATGGCATGTATTTATTATCCGGGGAAAAAAATGAGGCTCATTTATAATATAAGATATGTTGTGATTTTTTATTAAAAAAAAACAAAAAATAAAATATTGGCTGTATGAATTTGGATGAACAAATAATTTCATATGTGAAAGTTGACAGATTACCTCTCTGTATATAAAAAACAGTTTTTCAAATGACAAAAAAATGCTTTCAATTCAGACAAATACAAAGAGATTATTCAATTATAAAATTGCTTGTACTTGGGTTGTACTCATTTAACAAATATATTAATGTATTTCAGTTAATCAATTAAATCAAACTTGTAAGGCCAACTCAGGTTGCTTGACCCGGGAACAAGTTAGACACCAAAAACTACTTTTTAACAGAGAGGAACAAAAAAAAAGAATTATGAGGAAGAAAATCTTGGCAAATAAATTTTATACTCTGAAATATGAAATGTGATTGATTCAGTGAGTATGTAGCATTTAAGTAAAAAAGTCAATGAAAACTCATACACAGTACAATTTTGTTATACTATTATAATCATGCATGAGGCCAAGTATACTAGCAAAATAGTTAGTTATTCACCATTTTCTGCACACAGATGCCCTCATGGCCTCGTGTACCTAAAATTCTTCTCAATGAAGGGAGTGCAGAGTGACAGAGCACTGATTTCATTGTCATAGAGGGAACAATAGCACAACCTCATCGATTATACGGGGATATCCTAAGATAAGAGGGATTGAGTTAAAGGAAAAAAAGGAAAAATGTACACATCAGCCCATCACATTCACAAGCTCAAGCAGAAGTGGAGGAATATTTATTTAGTCCCCACTGTGATGCCAAGAACTGACCTTGCACTCTCATACACTTGCTAGCTAGTTTGCAGAAACACGTATGCCAGAGTTCTTATCATTTTGGTTTGAAGGGCCAACAATAATTGAACTTGGATAAAATAATTATTCTGATGCTTATACAGCATGACTTTATATTTGTCTTGAAAAAAGTTCTGCTAATATTATGCATGAAATGTAAGGACAGTGCTAAATATTATCTTTATTAACATCCATGAATTAATCAAAACCAACCAACCAATCATTTCCAACTAGGTGGGTTGGGCTAAAGAGATCAAATGATGCTATAATGTTCTATTATAAATTTTTTACATTTTAATCCTTTTAAACGATTTCCCCAATGACTTATCTTTCTATCAATTTACCTTTATAGCAATTAGACTATCGTTACTTTCTTTATCTGAACTTTTATAGGTCCTCTCCATACATGAACCACATAAGGTAACATTCTACTATTTTTTTCATAGTATGTTTATTTTCAACTATGACAAGTTATCCAATTCACTTTAATTCTTTATCAAATACCATTATTACAAAAATGTTATTTTGACTAAAATCATAAAAAGAAAGTACCGACTCCACTAGGGATCGAACCCAGAAATGAATAGAGAGAGAAATGAATAGAATTGTGAAGTTTTAAACAGGGGTAATCTTGGAATGACAACATATTTTTTGATAAATTTAAAAGTAATAATTACTTTTCTTAATCTGCGTGAATTAGATAAAAGTGACTTATATTAAGGGACAAAGGGAGTATCAATTTACCTTTATAGCAATTAGACTATCGTTACTTTCTTTATCTGAACTTTTATAGGTCCTCTCCATACATGAACCACGTAAGGTAACATTCTACTATCTTTTTTATAGTATGTTTATTTTCAACTATGACAAGTTATCCAATTCACTTTAATTCTTTATCAAATACCATTATTACAAAAATGTTATTTTGACATCTACGATTAACATCCAAACCCAATCTCCGATGTTAATCATGAATGTTCAAATAACATAGTTGTATATATTATTTAAGTAATTTAACGAATTAAATGGTAAATACTATTATTGATTATTGGGGGAGAGGGGTAGCATATCAAAAGTGTAAAAAAGCAATCTGATTGGAGCCAAAAATATGATGTTTTTGAGTGATAATTTACCCTTTTTCTTAGTGATTTTGGCTTGTTTCTCAAGTAAGTGTTAAGAAAAGATTGATTTTATCTACTAATGACGAGGAACGAGATCCTTGTGGATTTTGTGCTTTTTGGTTCTTAATTTCAGGTTTTGGAGCTTAATTTGTTTAAATTGGAAAAAGAAAAGAGAAGCAAGTAATAAAACCTTGAAGTTGGAACTGAGAAGACAATTTTGAAGTCACCGTCGTGCGCCCAGGCGCAGGCATTTGCGCCCAAGCGTGGTCCTGTGCGCCCAGGCGTGGTCAAGCTCGCCCAAGCGCACGTCGTCAAGCATTGGTGGATTTAATCATATCTTCTCCAGATTCTTAGAGATTAGTTTATTCTAATAGGATCTTATCATATTATATTCAGATTTAGGATTAGTTTTATCTTATCACATTAGATTGAAAATTAGGTTAGTTTTTATCTATATAATAAGAGGAATAGGATTCATACCAGAGGGAGGAGAGACACTCATATACAACTCTATAGAATAATAGTAGATTAGGATTTGAGACTTGGAGAAGGAACAAGGATTGGAGGTTTTTGTGAAGAACACGGAGTTTGCTCAAGCATTCATGGTAATTATTTTTATCATGTTTATTGTGTTTTCTCTTGTAAGTATGAACTAATTCCATCTTTGGGATGTAGGAGTAGATGAATGGAACCTTTTCAATATTTCTAGTAATAAATTAATTTTGTTTTCCGTTATTGAATTCTGTGTTTGATTTTGTTCTAATTTGTTTTTCATGAAAGAAGTTGTTTCATGACTTTTGGAAATCCTTTATGAATAGACATATGAATTTAGGATTTAGCCTAATAATCAAACAGTTCAATTGCATAGGCACAGACATGTTTTCTATGAATTGGGTAATTTTATAAAAAGAGGTTTTGACTGAACTTAATGAAAGGGTTAGGGGTTTTAAGGCTCCCTTGAGACATCATTGGGAGATTAATCTCTAAAATACGGAAACGTACTAAGACATTAGGCGTTTTTCTACTTTTGCAAAACCAATTCGGAATTCAAGGAAAATAAATTAATTTGTTATAAAATATTTAGGAACCTGCATCGAAACTACATCCCGCTTTTTCCCTTGTCAAAAAGTCATTTATTTTAATTTCTGTTTTTATTTACAAAATCATAAATCCTTTGTCTCGTTCACTAAGTAATATTAATTAGATGGAATTAATTAAACGGTCACTCCCTTGGGTATGATACTCGGACTTTATTACTTGTACGATCTGGTACACAATCTTGATCAGTTCAGAGATGAAATGAAAATTGAGGAGGGAGCTGATAGATTGATTCACTTGACGTCGTTTGCCAAAAGAAAGTACCGACTCCACTGGGGATCGAACCCAGAATCTCTGGTTCCGTAGACCAGCGCCTTATCCATTGGGCCATGGAGTCGTTTTTGGATACTTGTTCGTGTACAAAACAATATAAAGTAGACCGTGGCCAACATCCCCCTTTTTTTTTAATATAAATAGCAGAAGACAAACCCTTGTCTATAGTGTGAAAATAAAGTTAAGTAAAGTTGGTATGAGGAATAATTATGACAATTTTGGCACTAGTCATTATGCTACATAAAACGGTTTCTTACTTTCTCTACACTTTTTGGATTGCTTCTTTTATAATACTTTCCCCATTGTCAGTTTTTAACGCCATGTGTATGACAGATTTTTAATTTTGCTTTTTTAATATTATTGTGTCTAGGATGCCTTCACACTAGTATGTTACTAAGGCTAATTAATTTATGCCACCTTAGAGCTTATGTCAAAAATATATACTTGCATGGAGAAGTGAATTTCAAAATTTTGTCAAAACACTGGATAACCAAAACTTATTCACGAGAGTAATTTTTAAGAGAGATTCTTGTGAAGATGAGCTAAGTTACCGAGACTAGTTATCATCAATGGCTATAAGAAGCTTAGTTACTTTATTTATTATTTTTAGGAAGCAAGCCAAAAGTTTGATCTCTCAGAACTGTTATCTGCTCATCAGAAAGTGTTTTAACTCTATATATGTCAATGTAGTTAAAATAGTCCTGTAATTCAAAAGTTTGGGTAGTGGCAACAAGTATTAAACACAACAATTAAGTTGCAATACTCAAAATAACTATCAACTGGAAATAAATAGACACAATCATATCACTCCAGGCATCATACATACTAATATACTATACGCTGTGACATGCATATGTTACACATTTTATAGTCATGAAACTGAGTGACGCCTTCTCTTTGGAAAAGGGAACCTACTCTCTGAACAAGCACCATTTGGCCTATAACTATTTATCCGAAACAGAACATTAAGCTTGCTTAGTTTCTTAGTGAATGATTTAAATAGCTTGTGAGCAGGATGTGACCTTACAAGCTCTTGCTTCATAGTAACATGATCTTTCTCCAAGTCAGTGAGCCTCATTCTCATTCTTGCAACTTCTAGCTTCAGCTCTCGGTTCTCTCTTCGCACTGATGCGTAGTTATCTCTAGGGGAAATTGCTCCACTTCCTGCACCACTCCCTGAACGTTGAGGGAATTGACCATTGAGTCCACCGAAGAAGAGTTGATTGTGGCCTCCTCCGTTCATAGCGTTGCGAAGCCTGATTTGCTCGAAGTAAAGAACCTGCACTGCCATCTGCACTGGGAGCCTATCATTTTGTGCTGCATGGCTGCATGCTTCTTGAGTCATTTTCTGGCAATCTACTGTTTTGCATAAGCGGTAACGCTCTGAGTCCTTCATGTTTGGATGAACCTATATAACAAAACCATAAGATTGGTAACTAGAGCCAATAGTAATAGTATATAGTTCTAGGGACAATGATCAATTGGCAACTTTTTCTATTAGAGAACCTAAAGCCTAACAGTATGCAAAGGAAGAATATAGTGAAAAAGAGAACCATTTCTCACCTTAAGGAAGATATCAACTGCTCTATAGATCCCATCACTTACAACACGAGCATGATCTGGAAGTAGTTCTGCAAGTGATATGAACTTTGATGGCAACAAGTTTGAGTCTAGTGCCACTTCAGCTAGATAATTGTCCAACAATTTGGATACCTTTAGAATTGAGCTTTGTTTTGGAGATCCTGGGCTGTCAAAGTCATAAATCATTTCATTATCATCTCTTAACCGGCTATCCTCGTCATCCTCGTCCTCCAAGTTCAGAAAAATGGAAAAAATCCTCAAAATTGAATCAGTATCATACATTGTGCTATGTGTACTTTGATGTTGAGAGTTTGTTGGAATTAGAATGTCTTCAAGAATTGCCTGGTCAAGTTGTAGACCAATCCTCCTCTCCAAATCAGACCTGCATTTAGTAGATGCTGATGCTGCTATTGCAGCTTTCAACAAACTTGAGAGAAATGCCATTGGAACAGGACTTTTCCTTGATTGTGTTGGTAGTAAGCTAACTATAGCTTCAACAATGACCCTTTGTTTCTTTTGAAATTCTAAGTCAAGCATACTTCCTTTAACTACTTGAGGGTCCCTACTAACAAGCCCATGAAGAGAATTATGAGCATAGTTTATCAAAATCTTGCTGATCATGTCTTGTTTTAGTCCCTTTGACTTAACTGCAGTTAAAACTCTTTGGAAGAAATCAAGGTTAAGAACACTGAGAGATTTTCCCCACCAATCTGAGGGTGTTTCTGGTTCCATGTTTGAGATGGTTTTAGAAGGGAAGTTGTGATCCAGTTTTAACAAGCCAGAGGTAAGTTGCTCTTTGCATGCATTGTTTGCTATTGCATTGATTAGCCTGCTAACAAGGCTAATCTCTTCTGAATATGGCAGTAGAGTTTCGCAACGGTGAAGAACAGATATTGTGTTCGGTATACTTGGAAGCACCGTGTCCTTCAGATATGATTCGGCTCTTGTCACCAAATTTTTCTCTGCAAATTCTTCTGTCATTTCTAGAAAATGTGCTAAACATCTGAGCATTGCAACATTTGAGAAGGTGAACTCAACATTAATTCCATAACAGAATTTGGCTGCAAGCTCAAATGCCTCTGCACCACCTGGCACGCTCGGGAGATTTATGCGCGAAACCTTTGAATCTTTTGCTTCTAATAGAAGTTTCCTAATTCTTCCACTCCGAGAGACTAAAGGAAACTGTGGAAAAAGAAATTGCAAATAACTTAAGTCCTACAACATTGGCTAATACATATCTTATCAACCCCATGCAAAAAAAGCATGGAGCATGATCTTCATGATTTTATCACAAGCTGTTAATGTCTAGTGTACTAATGCTGAGCTTCTAATTCTCCTCAAAGTTGTTAATCATATATAAGTAATCATTAATCAATATTCCATAATAATATATGAGTAGAAGAATAAAATATATATGTTCCATGGAAAAGATAAATGTATAACTCATTAGAAAGGAAACTTGTTTCACCTTGTGAAGTGAAAAGCTTGAAGCTCCTACTTCGACGGTAAGATCACTAGAGACATCAGATATTGGCCTGCAATTAACAAATCTTGCTGAATGATTGCATGGTGTAGACATGGAAATTTCAATGTAGAGCAACAAGTGCACTACACATATTACCAAAGTTGAAGTTATCACTATTTACAATTAAATGTACAAGATAGAGTTCTACCAATGTTTTTTGTACACCACAAACCAGAAGACAATGTAATCTTCCAAGATCAAGTACATAGATGAGAATGGCCCACTGAATAAATACAAATTTGAGTGGGACTACATTATCAGTAATTTGGATAATTGAGTTTCACCATTGAATATTGCAGGATTGGTTATTTGGTTGTTATAAGACATTAGTGGAACCCATTAATCCAAATCATTGACTGAAGGGAAAACCATTTGAATTTTGAACCACACAAGCATTGCCACTTGTTTGATTGATTATTAAGGCTGTTATTACTGTGTTGGGTGCAGCCAACAGATTTTTCAAATAGTCGGTGAACTCTTATTACAACATCTCTGTACCATTTGGGGCCTAAAGATTATAAAAGAACGAGAATAATTGACAGACAGACATTGGCATTTTCATAGAAAACAGATAAGATTTGGACTTTCACCATGCAGCACAATATTGCAGTCTGGTGTGTCCATGACTTACATCAAGGTCAGTGTTACATCCTTATCTTCCAATCTCAGAGTTTAACATGTACCATGAAGGCTGAAGTGTTGTTTTCTATCATAATTCACAAATTGTGACAGGGAAGGACCAATGTATGTTTAGGCTTAAAGCAAATTAAACTTTTAATATGAGGTCTATTGAAACTTAATTAAAAAAAAATTATTGGAAATTTGACAATTATTCTATAGGCATAAAGTAAGCAAAATGTTATATGTACATCCAGAATTGACATCTGGAGTCCTATATGCAGAAATATTGTGTTTTTGCATATAAGACAAGCAGATGTCAATTTTGGATGTCATATAACGTTATTCCTAAAGTAACAGGATGATACATTTTTTTTTTTTTTAGGAAGGTAATATTAACAATTAGCAATATTTTAAAGGGGGCGGCTGGTCTTGGATTGTGAGACTATGAGTGGTGACTATAGAAAAGTTTCCAAGCTGGTGTTACTTCTCAGAAACTGAACCTTCAGAATCCTATAGAAAAGGGACAGCAGACCCACAAGATGGAACTGTTGATAATTAACCTCGGAGAGTTAGATTCCAAAGATGTGGACAAATCTAATAAGATCAAAATCTAGTAGTACTATGGTAGGTATGGGAAAATGACTGTACTAGAAAAATAGGAAACATAACATTTGTTATTTAAGTTTATGGTGGGTCATTTTCTTAAAATCTCTTCCATTCTAACCATTCATCGAATCCTCATTGCATTTATTCACTTGGCCTCTGACAAGGAAAACTCACCCTGATGGAAACATAAGCAAGCAACTAGATAGAGTGGACTAGTAGAGAAAGAAGCAGGATTGCAAACAGCACCAAATACACACAAAAGATGAAGGGGAAAAAAACTTGTTAAGAAGCAGTAGAAGATTACCATTCAGTGGCATGCCTTATGCTTGAACTTGGACGAAAGGTCCTCTTCCCTGACATGCTTGGCTTCAATTCACCAACAGTGACAACTCCCATCTCAACCAAATGGACTTGCAATTTTGACACTTCTGCACCACACTCAGAATTCTGACTCAGTCAGTGAAGTCACTATGTTAAAAAAAAGGCCAAGTGTATCATTCTTTTGGCATATTATTCTTCATGTTGAGGACCATTTCTTCAGCATCTTCGTTCTCTATCTGTGAAAACCTGTACAAGAGAAGTGAAAGACACATGAAGTCATGCAGTACTAAAGCATGGATGTAACATAGGGACATACTTTATGAGTGTCTATAATGAACTTAATATAAAGTCAAGCAAAACGCAGGTGTGTTTGCACTTTTCGGTGAAAGGTAGTGAGTAAGTGGACTTTTCTTACTTTTTTTTTTTACATGGTTTTTGTTTTAAGAAATTGCAGGAATCCGGAGATGTTGCAGTGCTTTTGGGAGTTGTCATAATGCCTAGCTAAAGCTACACCAAAAAAAAAGGGATTAGCATAAATTAGCTATATACTATGTGTAAAGCAGCCTACAAAAGTGGAAATTAATAGGATGAGTTGTACTACATGATATAATTAGAACCATGCTATATTGCATCAGCTCAAATACATGTAATAAGATATGACTAAGGCTCTGTTCGACAATACCAGCTAGGAGCTTTTTAGCTAGTTAGGAGCTTTTAGATTCAGTCAATAAGCTACTAGCCCCGTTCGGTGAACACAAATTAGAAGGAGCTTATAGCTTTTAAAAAAGGAGCTTGTAGTTTGTGAAAGCTAGCTTTTAGAAAGCTACTTCAACTTTCAAGAAATCAAACTAGCTTTCAATAATTCAGATACCAAATATACCCTCAAACAAATTTAATAATTATTTATATACCCTTAAATAAAACACAAGAGATATTAATAGAAAAAACAAATTCTACTCTTCCTTTTCACAAACCCTACCAAGTGCAATACTCAACCTCTTTCTTCCTCCTCTGCTATGCTGCTGTAACATTTTTCTCCTCCAAGGTTTGTCCTCTTTATTTTTCATATTATTTTTTTTTATTTTATGATTTTCATTGGCTTATCATTTCAAGTACCCTATTATTCTATTATTTATAGGCTTGATTTAAAAAAAAAAATCGCATCATAAACAGCGATCAAATTTAGAGCCGCTGTATTGTTCTTATACCTTCTTATACTCATTAAAGTATAAGCGCTTGTGAGTTGAACTTATACGTTAATTTTTTATTATTTTTTTAAAATCGCATCATTATATACTTAATTAACTAATTAATTAATTAACTATGTATTTAATAAATAAAGAAAAAATGAAAAAATAATATAAATAATATAATATAGTATGTCCTTTTTGGTCATTTAATAACTTTAAGCTACGTCAAAAGCTAGTTTTGCCGAACAGCACTATTTCAAATAGTCAGCTAAACAGCTACAAGCTCACAGCCACAAGCTCACAGTTCTTAGCTAGCTTAACAGCTACAAGCTACAAGCTCACAGCTACAAGTTACAAACTCACAGCTACAAGCTAGTTTTACCGAACAGACCCTAAAATGATGGAAATTATAATTTCCAATCCCTTAACTTGAAAATCAAAATAACAAGGTTTGGCTAATTTGTAGAGCCAAGTAGAGTCCTTTTGTTTTAATGTAGGGTATTGAGAGAATTGTTATTCATGTGATATAACTTTTGTACAAAATTATAAATTGTGTTATAAAATGAAAAGGTTGTAGTAAATATTCTTTAGAGAGTTAGCCTCGGTTATATTGTGAATGTTCTTCGCAGCTTGAACAAAATTGTCTCTCATAAAAAAAATGTGTGATTAAAAAAAAGGTTATATAAAAATTGTCACATCTGAAAAAAAAATCTCTTGAGCTAACTTTAGGGTAGCAATTAAAATTCGATGCATTGTCCAAGTCAGGAAAGAAAGCTAAATGAAGAGTAATACTGTAATGGGTGATGCAAAATAAGGACCTTGTATCAATTGTCATCCCAAATATAAGTACATACTTAAATTAATATCAGCTTGTGATGTAGACACTACTGCAGTTATTACTCAATGTGACAAATGTTGGAATAATCATGGTCTAGGACTGAATTGATATGGTGTCATGATGAGACCATCAATTTCTTTTGTTGTATGGTTGAGTAATTTGGTAGGTAATCAGTAGTAGTCTAATACTAATTTAAGATATCTTGATTAAGTGCATGTATGTGTTCTTCATTTGAATCATTTCATGTCATCCTATCACTTTGTTTTTGTTACTACAGTAAATTTTTTATTGGAAAAGTATACTTCTAGATTTCACATCTAATTTAACATCAATTTATTTGAGCAAACATTGCAGGCTTTGCACCTTCTTTCATTCAAAAGAAGAAATATGCGAAGGTGGCAAGTGGTCCTATGTTATTGTTACCCTGCTCCCTAGATTTTTTTCCTTTCTGAGTTCTAAATATAGTAAAATAAATAAACACAATTTTTAATCCTCCTTTCCTTTTTAATGTTAATTCTGCTTCCTTAATAATCCTTATTATAGGTATCTGACTTCACAGTGGACCAGGTTTATCAAAGCAGAGGGAGATCTCAAAGCAAAACTATGATTTGGTAAGGCCAAACTTATTTTTTTTTTAATGTAAAAATAACAAAGCAAATCTTTTATGTGATACTAAAATGTTCCTTCGTTGGATGTCATATTTCATATTATTTACTATATTTTATTTGTAGGCTAAGGCAAGGCAGATCCTTGTATCGAGTTTGGAAACATAGGAACCACATTTGAATTAATTTGAGCCAAGTTTGTCTAAACTGAGACTAGAGAAATGATATGTGGCAATTTCTTTTAAGTTTGCATTCTATTAATAACATAAACCATTCATGATTCATGTCATCAACACACCGTGTCCAAGCAAACTTTTAGTACCATTTTTCTATAAAATTTTAAAAGTAACTTTTTAACATAAACTTGGAACTTGGAGGATAATAGCTTATATAGCACTTGGTTTATAATATAAAAAAATAATTAAAATTATTTTTATTAAGGATGTTAGTTGATTGTATTTAATTTTCTTAAATTTATAAAAAAATATAGGTATTTTAGAAAATTAGTATTGAAAATAAAACAAAAATTAAATAAGACAACTACTTTATATTGATTCTTTGAGAAAATAATAGCATTGAAAATAAAACAAAAATTAAGAAAGTTAATTAATTTTTTTTTCATATTTTCAATTAACAAAGTTTCTTATATTACAAATCGAAGGAGCAGCTCGATGCCTCTGTCATAAAGCATTAATAGTGTTAAAAAAATAAAATAAAATAAAATCGGTGCCAATTATGTATCGGATGTGTGAAGAATCAATTATGGGGCTTGTTTAATTTTAAAAGAAGTAATCCAACCAAAAGCATTGTTTCTCTATGGCAGCCATGCAATGTGAAGAGGACAAATGGGACAACGTTTTTCTTTTCTTTTTCACACATAGTAATAAAGATGAAAGCTAAGACACTATGAATATCATTAGTGCAGGTGTGAAATGATGAGAGGAGGCCTCAATCATGATGTGTAGAAAACATGTGTCCCCGCCCTTTTAAAACTTGTGGGGTGAGAAATTCTACTTTGCATCTCCTGTATTAATTTTTCTTCGAGGTAGTTGATGTCTATTGTATAATAAGCAGCTGACCTTGTACTCAATTCAAGTTTCAATTATATAGCTCCATTGATGAATAACATGTGGCTTTCTTACTATTTGCCACTACCACACGAGAGGTCACTATTATATAATTGCACCGATTTGTAAGCTACAGTAAAATATATGATTTTCTCTATTGTTACATTTTTCTTTGGGTAATGAGGGCATTGGTTGAAGTTTCAAAATGTAGAAATTTTATTTTGAAAAGTAAAACTTTTAAAAGTCTTAAATTGAGGAAAAAATTAGGGAATGATTTTAACTTGGGACTAATTAAAGAGCCATAGCCTTAAGTTTCTTTTCCTAAGAGGTGGTATATATAAAACAAAAGCTGCTTATGTAGCAACATTGACATTGGATACCATTGTTTTGGTTGTAACAAGTTAAAATTGCATTGGCCTCTATTATTCCTTGTCAAATGTTCATTACCCTGAATATTTGGTTTTAACTTTAACTTTTTTCTCACTAAGGTTAAACATGCTGATCTGTCAAATGTCTGGTACCCTGCAAGCTAACCAGGGAGGAAAATGTCAATGCACACTTTGGTTAAACATACTGATCATATTCAATCTTAACTCTATTTTTTTTTTTTTTAAACTAACTCTATTATTAATCCTTAATAATTTCATTTAATTCTTATAAAGCATGCTCTAAAAAATCATGATAGATAGGAGTATATTATTAATTAGCTTAGCTTTCTGTATAACACCAGACTTTGGATTCAAATAATATAACAGCTCTCTGTCTCACAAACTGGCAGATATGCTCACATGCCATAATAAAATCATCACACAAACGCCCATCATCAAACTTAGGCTTGCTTTAGGTATAGCCCATCAAGCATCAATAAGTAAAGCCAGAACCGGCTGGTGCAGGATTTAGGCTAGTTAGGCTTAAAAGTTAAGCAGAGAGGCATTAGCACAGAAGCCACAGATTTGATGACATGTGTTGCACATCAAAATTATATTGTAATCAAATGAAGTATAGAACAAAATGGCACCTACATAATAGGATGTTGTCTTCTTATTTAGAACAACTAAAATATTATTTGACATAGAAAATGACACATACTAACTTAAAAGTTAAAACTCAAAGATATTTGGGTATATGCTATATATATCTTTCATTTTTTAATCACATATTAAGGTGACCTTACAGACAGTCTCATTAAGTGGTAAGGTTAGAACTTAGAATAAACACTTCATATTAGCTATCTTATCTAGCTATGTCGGATTTAGACACTTTTAAATATTCTTAACTAATTTTTTTATTATTATTAATTTCTTTTATTTTATTTTTTTCTTCCTCGGTTCCTCCTACTGTGTCCGTCAGTGATGGATTTAGGAGAGGGCATCCGCAGGCCTGGGCCCTCCCATCTGCAAAACAAATTTTTGTAGAGACATATATATTCTGCTAGCTAGAATGTTAGTTGACTTCAGCCTGCAAATTTAAGATCCAATGATATAATAAGATGAAAAGACCAATTTGTACACAGCTTAGCTACTTTTAGTACTCCCTCCGTCCCAAAATACTATAAGACCATTTTGAGGATTTCAAGTGGAATAATTTAGTTAATTGTATTGGAAATGTGAACTTTTGATATGTATTTTCAAAATTATTCCTATTAATATTATTGGGAATCTAAAAAATGTTAAATAAATAAAAGTGTTTGTCGAAAAAAGTAATTAATGATTATTGAAAATTGATAAATAGAAACAAAATAAGTGTCAAAATGGTCTTACTTTTATTGAAGAAGGAAGTACTTTACAACCCAACCCGTGGATGGTGAACCACACAACATAGCAAAGACACTTTCTCTTCTCCTTTGCTCTCATACACACGGTCTCATCTATCTTTGTTTTGATTTTCACTGAGGATTCCCTTAATCATTCACTAAGCAACTTTTATAAGACTTTTTTTTTTTTTTAATTTACAACTTTTATAAGACTTTATCCAAGTATTCTTCATTCCTAGTTGGTGATCACACTTTCACAATGAGTTATTCTATTTTCTAAGTTCATCAAGTAGTTTTGTTATTGTTACACACTTTCCTCGCATTCTTTATTTTGGTTCGATTAATATTAGAGAAAATAGTGTATGCACTGACAGTGTAAAGATTTTTTGCACTGTCAGCATATTATATTACTTAGCTATGATTGACTTATAAGTAAAAGTACTATATATTAATGATGGATGATGCATCGACACTAAGTGTACAAATATTAAACTCTTAATATTACACGTGACATGCCTTTTTTTCAGATTATCTGTATTATTGTATGCACGTTAACAAAAAAAAAAAAAAATCCCTAATGCTCAACTGTATTATATGTATGATCATAGGCAGTGTCTACCATGCTCATGAATGAGTTTTGTTTTTCAGTGGTGCAGTAAAAAAATAGCAGTAAAAAGTAAAAGTGTGCCAAGGTTAAATTTTTTTTTACCTAATGTACCTACTGAAGTGGTTAATATGTATATTGCAAAAAAGCCCTTAATTTCAGCCCTTAATGGTCTTGTTATCCATTCCAGATCTGAGTTGATTCCAATCTTCATTTCAGTTTTCCTTCGTTGTTCTTCATCGCAGGGGCTATCTTCATTTCAGTGTCGTGGTTGTTCTCCCTCGCCGAGCTTCTCCATCGCTGGGAACTCCATCTTGGTGCTTCTCCGCCGTGGATCTAAGTTCTCTTGTCCTCTTCGTTCGGTTTTCGAGCTTCGGTGTTCATTGGAGCTTCATTTGAGCTGCAGATCTTGTGTCCTGATTCCTCTCCTCCTTTTTCATCTTATACAGCTTGTTTTACTGTACTTTGATGTTAGAGTTGACTGAACTCAAATAATAATCATTCCCATGACACATATTAAAGAACAAAACGTATCTCATCTTCTTTCCTCCTTTTTTGTTTTTTTTTTTTCCTCACCATTTCTATTATATGGTCGTTGATTCTATTGTTTGATCTGCATCATGCAAACTAAGGTCGTTGATTCTTCTATCTGCTACTACAACCCAATGTTATTTTTTCACTTTCTTAAGTTTTTTTCCTTTTCTTTTATACAAAAAAAAATGTTTTTTGAAAGCTTTTTCATTGAATGGATTGCTTAGTTGTTATGTTCGGTTGAATTTGACTGCTAACCCAGCTTATTTTGCGATTTTTGTTGTCCCAGTTTCTGAAATTTAACTTGTTTTTATCTGTTATTTACTTATTTTATTCTGTCACTTTACCAACAAAAAAAAAGTCAAATTTTCTTAAATCATGACTAACTTTAGGATTTGGGATTTAGGGTTAGGATTTAAAAATATGTTAGTGCTTAAAAATAAGTTGAATATTTAAATAATTACGACCGGAGGGAGTACTAATAATTGCTCTTTCAAAATTGGATATATATAAAAAAAATGAGTCAATTACTCTTATATTTACAATCGGAGAAATTATTAATTACTATCTATGTCAAAAATGTTTAAGGTTTAAGCCACTTGCGCATGAAATGGCAAATATGTTTTAGGTTTAAGGTTTGGGGTTTTAATTTAGGCTTTAGGGTTAAAGTTAGGGTTTAGGGTTTCAAGTTTCAACATACTTATTATTATGTCTGATCATGAACTAATCCATTTGATATCCGTCGACGTAAATCTATTCAACAAATATAATAAACCATAATGAGTTCTTATAAGTATTAGATGAAATGACCAGTGGGTGCAAGAAAAAAAATCAAAAAAAAAATCTCGGTTAAAACCCCCCTTCGGACACCTATGGTACTGCCCAATAAGTACAAACCAAAAAAAAAAAATCTGCTGGGAGCAAATTTATTTTTTATTTTATCAACTCAAACTAAACCTTTTTTAAAAAAAAAAAATAAATTTAAAAGGACCAAAATTATTAAAAAAATAATAAAGGACCAAAGTGAATCTGAAAATAAAATAAAAGACCAAATATATATTTAAGCCTTTAGTTAATGGTATTCATAATTTAAATTTTGGATATATATTTACAAAATTACTCCTATTAATATTATTAAAAATATAAAAAAGTCTTAAATAAATAGGGTATTTTTCCATTTAAGTAATTAATGACCATTTAAATTTGGTATATCGTCTTATAAATATGAAAAAAAAAAACAAAACTCTCAACAGGGTATTAATTTTGGGGACGAAGGGAATATGTGGTAGACCGACCCTCGGCCTACCCTCTAAGTACTCGGCCGACCAGATTAACCTATCTGAGGGGTCACGCCTATCCAGGCCGAGCGCTTGTCCTAGGACCCACCCTAGCGACCCAGGACCGACCACATGGGCCTTGCCCCCTAAAGAGTCCGAGCTAGGGGCGCGTGAGTCTAACTTGCCAATAGGGATAAGATCTCCCACTACAGGATAAGGATGAATGACTCATCCCTTATCCTAAATGGGACACGTTATCTGCCTTGCTGGACCTCCGTGCAGGCCCACAAGGTACAATGCCACCCCTATAAATAGCTGTCTCCAGCAAGGGGCTCAGGTACGTTCTCTCTCCCTAATTACACATTTGCACACACCAGTGATTAGGGAAACCCTAGCTGTCCCAACTGGACATCTAGCATACCTAAGAAATCATATACTAACATCAGACTACTCTCTACCTCACTGGTTTCTCAATACCTTTGAGCTAGGGATACATCTGGAACACAGTGTCCTAGACACTACAGAATACAATTTAATACTCATCTTGTCTCATTTTTAAGAAAAAAAAACTAATTTCATACTTATTAAGGAAGTTAGTTGAGTGATTTCAATTTTCTCAAATTAATAAAAAAAAATAAACTATTTTTAGCAAACTTACATTGGCAATGAAAAAAATTAAATGAGTCAACCAATTTGTAAGGATATTTTACGAATGATTGCATTTGGAATGCATAGTTAGTTAATTTTTGCTTATATTAGTGGAGTGTCTTTTTTTGCTTATAATTAAGACCGGAATGAGTTCTAAGCAGTTGAGATCTAAAGAAGAATGAACCAAGGACCTCACGTTACAAGTGCTGAAGGTAGGAGGGAGCCACAACTAACGGTTCATATTATCATCTCTTGATATAAATACTCATATAAATATTATTATTGAAAATCTAAAAAGTGTCGAGTAAGTAATTAATACTCCCTTCGTCCCTATATATAAGACCATTTTGATAGATTTTATGTTTATTAAGAAAGTTGATTAATTTAATTAATGGTATTGAAAATATGAACATTTGATATGTATTTTCAAAACTAACCATATTAATAGTATTGGAAATCCAAAAAGTGTCAAGTAAATACAGATGTTCGTAGAAAGAAGTAATTAATTATCATTGAAAATTGATAAAGAATCTTATAAACATGACATAAAATAAAAGTTTCATGTCAAAAATCTTATTTTTAAGGATAGAGATAGTAACAGTGAAAATTTAAAATATGACTTTTATTAAGAACAAATAAAAATTCTTCAACTGGGCTTATATAAAAAAAAAGGATCATGTCCGCGTAAGACAGCTCAGTTGGTGGCTGCAGGGACACTTAGGATTTCCTCTTCCCCAGGTCATGGGTTCTAGTCCCAGACCTCCCATGTAAACCAAAAAAAAAAAAAGACCATTAAGAACGTTCAAAAATAAAATAAGATTAAGAAAATTTATGATAGGTGTTCGGTGTACAGCATCCATATGCTCTACATGTAATATATACAAAATGACCACCTAAACAGGTTGCCTCCCTCAATCTTACCCATTGATGTATGGAATCTTTTTCTTTAAAGGCTGGGATTTGAAAAAGTGGTTTAGGTGCATCACACACTATTACTGCAACCTGCACCAAACACAAAAGTGCATGGAAACAAAAACCCAAAAGGTGCATTTTAGACCTTGCCATGATCATAACAAAACAGTGATTAAACTTAGTTTTTTTTTTTTTTGGTAGGTTTGAGTATCCACGCACGTGTTGCATAAACTTTGTGAGTTGATAACTTGATGGTACATTTTTCTTTTTTAACTTCAGCCTTAAACATTAAGAATAAGAATTTAAAAATAAATATCTTTTGATAAAAAATTAAATATAATGTTTATTTTTATTTTTTTGTTTTTTGTTTTTTATACTTGATCCTTAAAATTAATACTAATATAACTTTTTTTTTTATCATAATAATTAACTTGACGGTACTTCCTTATTTTTTGGGTGAACTCACAATATTCACCATGCAACTAATCCGCTTGTACATCAATTAGGCTCATTCGGGGATAGTGCTTTCAGCAATGCACTCTTCATTCACATGAATTAGAGATTGAATCCGTGATCACATGGTTAAAGAACACGGATCCTGTTCATATGCGTCACTTTTTTTTTTTTTTATGGACATATGTGTCACTTCTACTAGTGGGTACTTCTTTGCTTGTATTCATAACTTCATGTAAAACAACACATAATTTTGAGATTAATTTTGAGATGTGTGGATAATAACAACATTAATCAGTAGTAGAAATTATAAATAGTGAAAAGTCGTTTTTGAAATTTTTGAGAAAAATAATAACGTGAACTCATAATTAATTTTTTATTTTTAATATTCTTAACAAAAACCCTTGATTTAATTGCTCCATACAGTAACAATCAACAGTTCTATGCGGCTTAGTTGAGACGTGCATCCCTGTAAATAATCACGCTTCACTTGAACCTCTGTTGTACCAAAAAATTTCTTCATGCACATATCACAACCTATTCAGGAATCAGGACCTCATGGAGCCAGCTTTTGAAAATCCCAGAATGAATAGGGCCATTGGACCAAGATTGAGACGGTGGCTCGACATATGGAGTTTTGAATTACGGCCCAAATCCGAGATTTTGACCCCATTTCACTTTTTTATGGACAAAAATGATCATTCCCATGTTAATTTTTCCGTTTCCCAACCGACGAAATTATTCCGTCTCACAACAGATGGAATTTTTCCGTCTTCTTCCTCACAGAAAGCGCAGATTATTACTTTTATTACACTGTTGTTTCTGTTTCTTACTTTTATTACGCAGCTGCTTTTACCTTGATTTTATCTTCTAGTTTTCGTGAATCGGTAAACTTGTATCCACCCTTTTATGAGTGAATATCTCATTTTTACTATTTTATGCAATTTGTTTTATCCATGAATTTATAGCCCAGTTTTGGTGTTTGACATCGTGTTTTCAATTTGGATGAAAAAATCTTAAATAGGACAAATCCATCAAGCAGTTTGTGGTGAGAAGCATTGTTGAGCAAGGTGTAGCCAAAGATGTTCAGGAAGCTTGTGTCTATGAATTATTCGTCTGAAAAAAATAAAAAGGAGATGTCATGGTACCTATGTACAATGCCTGACAATAGAGAGAACAGAGGCAAACGCAGCAAATAATCACTGCTTTCCGTGATGAAGAAGACAGAAAAATTCCATCTTTTGTGAGACGGAAAAATTTCGTCTATTGGGAGCCGAAAAGATTAACATAGGGAGGGGCATTTTTTACATGGAAAAGTGAAATGGGGCCAAAATCTCGGATTTGGGGGCCATATTTTCTCTTGTTTAGTTGAAGAGAAAAGTGAGAAAAAAGAAAACAATAAATTTAATAAAAAGACAATTATACCCTTATTTTATATAAATATAAATAAAGTATGTGTCAGACTGGAGGGTATTTATGGGCACATAATCTCTTTTGTCACTTCTTGCTGCTTCCTCTCTCGGAAGAAAATAAATTTAAGTGGACCCATCAATTTCTCTCTCTCTCTCCCCTTTTCCCTTCTAAAATTAAACTATATATTTTTTTTCGTTCTCTTTCCTTTTAAAATCTCTCTTCTCAATTTTTTCGGTACCAAACATAGTGTTACAGATAGGGGTGTTCGCGGATCGGTTCGGTTCGGTTCAGTTTTGAGGCAAAGTACCATCCGATCCGATTACAAAAAATACATGTGGTTCTGTTTGGATCAATCCATTATATTAACAGATCCAATTGGATCCAATCCAAAGAAAACCTTGCGGTTTCGGTCTGGTTCGATTCGGTTTCAAATTTCATTTTTTCCCTGTTTTGATACACATTATGCATCACTGTAAAGTGCTAAAGAGAGTTCACTGCACAGTGCACATAAAAATTAGCCACTGTTTTATTTTCCATGTTTCAAATTTCATTTTTTTTCCCTGTTTTGAATTCAGCCACATATAATTTATTGCACACAAAATCCAGCCACATAAAATTCACTGCATAAGTGCACATAGTCACATACAACTCTTGAATTTAAGAGAATTAGCTACCTAAACAATAAACATTTCAGATTTCAGCCATGCAACTCTTGGGATATAAAAAAAGGAGGTTTTGGGAACCAATTCTCCAAACAAAATAGCATAATAAAGCAGAGGAGAAATGGATTGATTCCAGTAAGCCCACTGCATTCTAACAACACATCTGCAAATTCTCAAGAACAAAATCCAAGGCATGCGTGTGCAAGACTTATGCAAGGGATAAGAGATAAAAGAAAATGTATTAAAGAATGAAACATTGCCTACAACTGCTCAACTTAATCTGGGTTTCCAACTGTGGGTTTTTGGCAAAGGGGTTGCTATTGCTAGAAAGTCTAATACCTCAATTACAGGATTTGCAGCGTCGGGTCATGAGATGAGGAGCGACGACGGCGATTGGTCCTGGTTGAGGCCTTGAGGGAGCGGCGACGGCGACGGCATCTGATTGTGGGTAGTGACGGGTTCTGCTTGCGGGTGGCGGTAGAGGAGCGGCGATGGGTTCTGCTTGGATCGGTCCCAGCGGTGACTGGCTTTAGACTACTAGTTGAGGACACGATGGCGGTAGAGGAGAGGAGGCGGAGGCAGAGGCAGAGGTAGTGGAGCAGTAAAGGAGATCTAGGGTTTGCACTATGCTGGCTACTTGGCTAGTGGTTGGTTGGCTACTGCGAGGAGAAACCTAAAAACTAATAACACTAAGGACTCTGGAACGTTGCGTTTCACTTTCATGTGGCAAGGATCTGTTCGGTTTGGACCGGTTCGGTTTTTCAACTGAAACCGAAAACCAAACCGAACCGATCGGTTTACAAAAAAGTAGTAAAAAAAAACCAGCACATGCTATTTTTTTGGTTTTCGATTTTTTGGTCCAATTTTTTGGTTTTTAATTGGTCCGGTTCAGTTTTGAACACCCCTAGTTACAGATGTGCCATGAACAAATACAAACAAAGAAGGAGTTGGGTTAATTTTTTTTATATATATAATAGTGCAATAAAATAATAAGGATTTTCTCAACCCCAACCTTGAGCTAAAAATAAAAAAAACCCTAAGAAAACTAAGTCACTATCACTTGAATTATTAGGACTTTGTTTATGAAATGAAAATTGTAATATATTTGAACGTGATATATTTGTAATTACATTTACAAACTGCAACTTTTTTATCAACGAAAAAAAATTTATAACAGAAAATTAAGGAATCAACTTATTATTAAAAAAAACTAAAAAACGCTCTTAAAGCATTCTAAAAAATTTATACACCATTGGAACCACAAAGACTAATCTATACTATATAAAACTCAATGGGTTAACTACAGGCGAGAAAAATCATCTAGGTACTACCTGTGGGTCCCACGAGTAGTTCCTAAGTGAGTACTCCATCTACATACTAAGTGTGGGTCCCACACGAGTACTCATTTGAGTACTCCCATTTTTCCTTTTTTTTTAATAAATAATAATACAACAGCAGGAGCGTGGGTATCCCACAAGTGGGAAACCCACCGTGGGGCCCACCCGAGTATTCTTTTTTTTTTTTATATATATAATAATACTATAGTAGCTAGTTTCCCACCGCCAGTACTCTTTGTTATTGACCCACATGAAAGGAGTAATAAATTTAAATGAAAGTAAAGTAAAGCTTCCACAAGAAGCTTGCTTTATCTTCATCGCAGAGAGAAATATTTTCTCTCTCCCTTCAAAATTCAATTTTGTTTCTCTCTGTACTATGCTCGAACAAAAAAAAGTATCTTCTTCCATTCACAATCTTTCATCTCCTTCAACTTCCTAAGGTGAGAAATCTTCATTACCACCATTAACAAACTTTGTTCTTCTCTTTCATCTTATTCCTCTTCCTCATGTTCTTCTCTTTTATCTGGAATAATTAAAAGAAAAAGTTATGATGAATAAAAAAACTATACAAACAATAATGGATTCAAAGATAACAAGTTCAATATAAGTGAGCATTGAAGAGGTTTCATCAATGTAAATAGTATATATAGTAACACTTATGTTCTATTTTTTCTGGTATTTTTATCAATGCAAAATCATAAATAAAATTCAATAGTTAAAATGTTCCTAACACTCTGTTATTCCTTTTATTTTATTTTTCCTTTCAAGATTTGGTGAGAAATGGGAACATTAAAAAAGTAAATTAGAATAGGCCAAAAAAACAACTGGAAGAAGGAGCAGGCCAGAAAAAGCAAACTGTTTTGGCCTACCATATCATTTAAGTTACTCAAGGAAGGTGAGGTTGAGAGATTAATCACAAGTGCTTAATATTACACCATTGGATTATGATAAATTACTTTTATTTCTACATATCACTGGATACTAATAAACATGTGCTCTGATTTGAACAGGTAAAATGACATTTTTGAATCCAGAACATGTGGAGTAATGCAAAAGGTATGTTTTGAGTTATTAAGATTGTTTTTTATATACTATTTGTTACAGTTGATGTTTGATACTGACAAACATATGCTCTTACAGACTTACACGAACATGCTTTTTACAATGGTTCAAATAACTCGCAACAACAGGATTATCATAGTTTTTTCAATGCATCAAATAACTCACAACAACAACAGAATAACCATCTTGCATAAGACATATAACGCAGAAATATATTTAAAAAAAAGACATTGATAATAATGCATTATGTGATGCTAAAGAGTAAGGATCTGCATGGAACTATTGAAAAGTTGATAATAATGCATTTTAAGAGTTTGAAACTGATATAGCTAACTAAGCGTGTGATACAAAAATTTATTGTTTACTTTTAATCCAAATAAGCTATAAACATTTATTCTAACTTTTTTCGCAACCTCAATTGCAGTTTCGATAAACCTTTGGGTGAGCAAGAGTTAAAGAAAGCATATGCTTCATGAGAAGTAGAATGTTGACAAGTTCACCAACGTGCCTAATGAAACAAAACTTGGTGATTATGCAGGTTATTAAATAATATTCATGATATCTTTGCAAAAGTTATGCATGCAAACTTGGTTTTTAGGTATATCCTAGAATAGATTGAATAGACAAAAGACATGCAAACACTGTAAATAAATGACAACAAAAGACATGCAAACACTGTAAACCTATAGGAATGATTATGAACAATAAAAATCGGGCTGAAGAATGAGTCTTAAGAAGTTGTGGTGCTTTTTTTTCAATATATTAAAAAATAATAACTCTTATCAATTTAAGTGTCTAATTGAATGGAAAGGGAAAAACATATTTCTTACCTTTTGCTGACTATATTTCTCTTGGATTGCAGGTAAATTCATCTCTCAAGTCTCTCAAGTCTAAAGCCACAAGCTGCTCAAATGAGTTATGAGGATGAAGTAAGCAAACTAATTATAATGGAATAACAATTCTTAGCAATTATGTATGTGTACTTGAATGAAAAGGGAAAAACATATTAAGAGATAAAAACCAAAATTAGTCAAACGACATACATCATTAGGGTGGAATTCAATTTTGGTATCTGCACATACATAAAAGTTAGTTTATGTTGTTGAGAATAAATCATTAGGGTGGAATTCAATTTTGGTGTCCATGCATATGCACATAGCATTAGAATAAATTTGCGGCAGTAGGTACATGCTATTTAGGCAACTATAGATAATCATTATATTTTATTTGAATAAGAAAGTAGTTTACCATGAATAATGAACAATAGTAGCATCAACAACAAACTTATATACCTTGACTTAATAATACATAGCTTTCCACATACTTCAACAAGCTCTGTTCTTTTCTTTCATCTTATTCTTCTTCCTCATGTTTTTCTCTTTTATCTGAAATAATTCCAGGTACTGTATGTTATGTGATTAATAAAAAAAACTACATGAATAGTCGTTGGATTCAAAGAGAACAGGTTTTATAAAAGTAAAATCTTAATGTTGATGAATAAGAGATTTGACTTAAAAGGAGACCATAGCAGTTGTGGCAGAAAATGTTTCATCAACATACATAGTATTTTTCACTTACGTTCTATTTTTTGGGTATTTTTATCAATATAAATTCATAAATAAAATTTAATACTAAAAAGGGCACAAACTCTACTCCTCTGTTATTCCTTTCTTTTTTTTTCTCACTTTGAAGATTTGCTTGCAATGCAGGAATGAGAAGATTAAAACATAAATAGGAAGAAAGCGAAAGTCGCATTGAAGTTTTAACCATTTATAAGGTACACAATTTTTTATTAGTAAAATCAGATTTGGTGGATTACACTAGCATGTTATTTTCGAAGTAAGCCTCAATCTTGAAGCATTAGTTAGCACATATGCATTTCAAAGTAAAATATAAGCTTTCATGTAGTGCTATTTCAAAGTAAAATTGATCATTTTCAGAGTAACCAAAGAACTAAAAAGTTTAGACTACAAAATTACATATAAACACATTATGGAAAATCATACCAATGGAGAAGTCATTTCCATATGATGAGGTCCCCCTTCTTCCTAGGCCTTCCATACATGCATTTGCATAAAAGAAACTCTTTAACCATCATAGTAATTATAGATTATCAAGAATTTTTTTAACAAGTTCATCTACTTTGAGTTTTCAATGACCAAAGTGAGAAGAACCAATTTTGATGGTTCATTTGCCTAATTAATTCAATAAGCTTTTCTAAAATAAGCTAAAACGTTATTTTTCATAAGCTCTACATATAAGATTATTCAAATAAGCTAAAAATCACATAGGAATGTTAAAGCTCATCACCACCCCGTGCGTGGCAGAGGAAATCTGATGTACAAAGCTTTTTCCCCTCTATGAACACCCCTTTTGCTATGTCAGGCAGTCATGTCGAACATATACAAGTGAAAACCAGCAACATTGCAGACAACACTATGTCAGTCATACATCAAAACATGTTACTCATTTTTACCTTGGATATCCAAGACCTTCCAACAAAAGGGAGAGAAATTCCCAGAAATCTATAGGTTCAAGATTCGTAATAAAAAATGCCTGCGCATAAAAATTATACACTTTGTTATGCACGAATATCAAATCAGATAGGCAATGCACCCCATTGATGTTCAATAAATATACCTTTCCAGCCACATAAACCGTTTGAAAAGTTAAGGCCTCTTCTGCACAGATATGCGCATGAGTAACATTCTCAGAAAAGGTGAAGTCAAAGAGATTATCACCAGTCCCTATAATAAACTGAAATGAGAAATTGTTACTACAAAAAAAATACAGTTGGCAATGCCAACTGATATGAATTCCATGACATGGGAAAGCTAATAGGAAATTTAGAGATGGGTTCATGATAGAACTGAAATGAGTTTACAGCATGCCAATCCATGACTGTGGATTCAACAGATGGCCCAAACTATGATAATCAGTATGAAATTATGTTCACGAACATATGCATATTAAATGGGTTTCAGATCAGATGGGTCTAAAAGTTTGGTAGAAAATATATGCCATAGAAATATCAAATCAATCACATTTACAAAGTGAAGTTCAGAAATTCATAAAAGAGTCTAGATCAATAAACATTGCTAGCGTGAAGAATAGGATGACAACAACTACTATTTTTTAGTGAACATAATCTCAATTCCTTAACTCCTCCAGAAGTGCTTACAAAAAAGTCACTATTCCTTGGTGGATTACACTAGCATGTTATGAGCTGCAACAATAAATTCTCAAAACTTAAAATTCTCAATCCCTTTCTAAATTATTCATTTACCATAAAAAAATATATTTCATATAGGTATACTTTGAATTAATTAGGTATTGTTTTTCGAAGTAAGCCTCAATCTTGAAGCATTAGTTAGCACATATGCATTTCAAAGTAAAATATAAGCTTTCATGTAGTGCTATTTCAAAGTAAAATTGATCATTTTTTGAGTAACCAAAGAACTAAAAAGTTTAGACTACAAAATTACATATAAACACATTATGGAAAATCATACCAATGGAGAAGTCATTTCCATATGATGAGGTCCCCCTTCTTCCCAGGCCTTCCATACATGCATTTGCATAAAAGAAACTCTTTAACCATCATAGTAATTATAGATTATCAAGAAATTTTTTAACAAGTTCATCTACTTTGAGTTTTCAATGACCAAAGTGAGAAGAACCAATTTTGATGGTTCATTTGCCTAATTAATTCAATAAGCTTTTCTAAAATAAGCTAAAACGTTATTTTTCATAAGCTCTACAGATAAGATTATTCAAATAAGCTAAAAATCCCATAGGAATGTTAAAGATCATCATCTACGAACAAATTATTTTTAATAGGTATTCTCATAAAACAAGATAACGGGCACCAAAACAAGATCATCAGACATGCATAAGGATCTAAGAGCTCAATCTATGATTTTTAGGCCTATTACTTTAATATTCTCTATTTATTTGCTCAACTTTTTTATAATCTGACAGTAACTTGAATTTTTAAGAAAAACATACAAAGAAATAAAAAAAATACAGAGGAATTAAAAAAAAACGTATAGAAAAATGAAATTACAGATCTATACCATCAAAGTTGGATTTTCATTGCATGCAACCTCTGTGAGTGGATCGGATTAGGAGTAAGCGGACGAAGAGAGACCATGGATCAAAGGAATGGAGGGAGGATCGGAGATGAGGGAGGCCAAGAGGTGCTTGGTGCCTTTGGTGGTGGAGAGTGGAGACCAAGGGAAGAGAGGAGAGGGTAGAGAATAGTAGAAGAAGAAGTGGACGGAGGAGAGGCACCTAAAAGACCAAGTGGAGAAGAAGAATAATAAGTACTATTTCGGAGTGTTGATTGTGGAAGAGTCTGGAAGGGAGTTAATTTTTTTTTATTTATTTAATGAAGGAGTACATGGACTATAATTTTAGTTCAGGCACAACAACGAGTATATGGATCGGACCGTTACACCATGTATGTAAGGATGGAATTATTAAAATGTATTTTTATCTTATTTTTAATGTATTTTTTTTTGTAAATTTTAATGCAACTTTTTTTTATTTTTATTGTATATTTAAGTTATGTTTATTATTCTTTTTGTCTCTATATATAAGACATTTTTGACAATTTTATTTTGTCCCTATTTATTTGATATCATCCTAATTTTCAATGAGTATTAATTATTCCGGGTGATGTGCATATGAAAATAACAACATAAAATATATGCTATATAAAGAGGGTCATTTTATTTTCATTTTATAAAGAGGGTCATTTTAAAATATATTAATTATTTGGTTATGATTATCATTATTTCATTTTCATGAAATAAAAAAGTCACTTTTTCGTAAATGCATGTAGATATTAGTCTGTAAAATAAAAAAAAGTCACTTTTTCGTAGATGCAAGTAGTTATTAGACTATAAAAAAAATTATTCATATTTAAAAAAAATTGTGCTTAGTTTATAAAATATAATGCACGATTTATTCATTAATTAAATTTCTATCATACAAATTTTTATATTATTTTTACAATCTTTAAGATTTTTCATTAATTATTTTACTTTTTTTTATTTCAAAGGAGGTACCTGAGACTGGAACCCAGGACCTGGGGGCCTAAACTACCTAAATGTCCCTTCAGCTACCAACTAGACCGACTTACGCGGATTAATTATTTTTACTTTGATTCGAGAAGAAAGAAAACTTCATATTTTTTACCAGGATAATGGGACGGAGAGAATATTTCAATGTAAGAATCTTATTTTTAACATTTACGATTATATGAAAACTTTATTTTTTAATTCTATATTATTAAATATTAACTAATTTATGGGAATATTAATAAAAATTACTTTCGGTTATTTAACAATTTATCTATATAATCATGTATTTTACATTATTACGAATATAAGATAAAGTCATGTTCACTAATTATACCTTTTTTTTATTGTTATATTCTAACTTACTTAAATATCATTTATCATTTTAATTAATACCTATAAATTTCAAATATTTACAAACTTACATAATTATAAACCTTAAGAAATGTCATATTTTTTTTATAAATAAATGATAATAAGATGTACATACTCATAACAATCAATATAACTTATTTGAAAATTAACCTATCTGACAACCAAATATGCAATATTTAATCATCATATATTTACACTTCAATAATTTCATATCTATTTGGATTGATTACCGTATTGGCCCCGTGCGTGGCACGGGTTGGTTACCAGTGATGTAAATCCAAGCTTTCACCAAGATTTCAAACTTCAACTTATTGCCATCTACAGTATTGACAGTGGACCTGATTTTCACTAGAAAGGTTTAAGAGGGATATGGCGAAGTTTCCATGACTCTAATTTTTTTTATCCCCATTTGTCAATTGTTGGAGATTTTGAGAAAGGCATCAAATATTTACGTGGGAAGTTGAAATGATAATAAAAAGAAAAGAATTAAGTTGAAATGAGAAAAAATAGAGAGGGAGAAAGTCTTAATTTTAGGTCATTGGATGAAAATAAAATGATTTAGATCAAATATAATGTATCTCAAGTTAAATTATATTGGTGCATACTGATCAAGTGATCATATATATATATATATATATATATATATATATAAATTCATCATTTATTATTTTAATTTAAAAAAAAGTGATACAATTTTCTAATAAATCAACATTGACATCATTCTGAAATGATATGATTTTAAACATGGGTTACTTATGAATTAAATATTAAAGAGACGAGTACCATTCAATCATTTGTGTCTCTTGTATATATTTTTTTATATAAATTTTTAGACTAATTTGTTAGGAGATCATTACTAATCATTTTTAAATAAGAGATTTAATTAATTTTTTAAAGAGATTTTCTAAACTTATAACTAATGATAATGATAATAGATTAAATAAAACAACTGTATATGAAAAAACTTAAATATTTAAGACATCGAAAAGTAAGTAATATACCAACGTGGGGTTGGTCAAGTGGTAGCTCACTTGGTCCCTTAACCAATAGGTCTCGAGTTCGAGCTTTGGCTATGGAGCAACCCCCGCTGGGAGATCCCTACCGCTTAGTGCGAGCTCAGTTGGGTCGGACCGGATGAGTTGGATTCTGGGTAAACCAGATCCGGGTACCGGTTGGTGTAAAAAAAAAAAAAAGTAAGTAATATTGACGCGCGATGAGAGAGCGTGTAAGCAGGGTTGGTACCAGTTATGATAGTTTAAAGACAAAGGAACGAAAGAGTGAATGAATGAATGAAGGAACGAGGAAGGAAGGAAGGAAGGAAGGAAACCAACGTATAAAGGACAGAAAGAAGTGTCCAAATCCAAACAGATAGAGATAAATAGTAAAAAATCTTCCTCTCTTTCTCTCTTCATCTCTTTCACTTTCCCTTATCAACTCCAACTCCTTCCTTCTCTTTTCTTTCTCCGCTCCATTAAAATTAAAATATTAAAATATGTTTTACTTTTAACCCAGAACCAAACAAATAGAAATAGAAATAAATAAATATAATAATAATAATAATAATAATAATAATAATTAATTAATTAAAAAAATAAACCCCGCCTGCCGTATTCACCAAAAACCAGACACACAGAGGAAGGAAGGAAGAAAGAGAAAAAGAGAACAAAAACAAACAAACGCTCTTATTCCTTTGATCATTCTTAAACATTTCGTACACTAATACTTAACCATTATTATTATTATTATTATTATTATTATTATTATTATTATTATTATTATTATTATTATTATTATTATTTATTCCTTTGCTTTGCTTTGAACAAGGGTAGTGGTTTTAATTTTCAATTTACAAACAAAAAAACTGCAAAAAAAAAAAATACAAAAAAAAAAGAGAAAGAAATTGAGTCGGGGATTGTGATTTCTACGATCGTGTAGATTCTAGTTTTTTTTTTTTTTTTTTTTTAATCCTGATTCTGATGAATTGAGTTGGAGAAGGAATTGTGATTCGGATGAACGATTGTGATTTGTGAATGCGTGGAGGTTTAAGTAGCGAGGGTTTGGTTATGGTTATGGTTTCAGCTTCGATTCGTGGATGATTTCGGTTGGGAATAACAGTGATGCGAGAAAGGGGTTAGGGTTAGGGTTAGGGTTCGGTGGTGGTGGTGTGAGAGAAATGGAGGAGCCTGAGCTTGAAGAAGGTGAAGCATGCTCATACCAGAACAACCACGATGATTATGACGCCAGCATCGATCCTGATATTGCTCTCTCTTACATTGTAAGTGTTTTTTTTTATTTATTTTTTTTTAAAAGCTGAATTTGCTTTTAATTGATGAGTTCTCTTTATGTCTTCACTTGTATAACTGTTTTTAGATCCATGGTTTTAATTGTATAGTAATAGGTACTGGATTTTGTTTTACGGAAAATTTGGAATGGTTTTTTATACATAGAGGTTGTTAAATTTAGTGGTTTATGTTATCTCTGCTCGTGATGCATTAAGTAATCGAAGGAATTGATTGATGAAAATGCTGTCTGAACTAGGTTTTTTGTTGATGTGCTTTTTATTCGGAATTCCTGTTTATACTTTATAGGCATACTTCATTGTGAACGGAAATATTAGAACTGTTCTGTCCTTGTTCTCCTTTTTAAAAAAAAAAAATAAATATTAGTAGAAAAGCATGTGACGCGTGTCTTGCAACTTCATTTCCGTTAAACTTGCATTCTTGGGATGTTTGTAACGTCCTTCATATGAATACCGTGTTGACTGTAAGATGGTTATTTAACGCCTCCTAACTTTGTTTTCATTGTATTAATGGGCGCTGTTTGTTTATGTATCATAATCATATCGTCTTCTCGACTTCGTTTTATTAGATTTAATCCTTTTCCTTTTCTTGCCATTGCCTCTTGTTCTGCTTTCATTTCTCTCAACTATGTATTTTTGGAATTGTTTTTCTAAGGATGAAAAAATTCAAGATGTTCTGGGGCACTTTCAGAAAGATTTTGAAGGTGGGGTGTCCGCAGAGAATCTGGGTAAGTTGAAACTTGTTCAAATCTCGATTCATTGAGTGTGGGCCTTCATAATCAAGAGGCTTTTTTTTTTTTTTTTTTTTCCTACTGATGTCAAGAAACACTTCATCCTTGCAGGAGCAAAATTTGGTGGTTATGGATCATTTTTACCTACCTATCAGCGCTCTCCTGGTTGGGGTCGTCCAAGGACTCCACCAAAAGCTCATTTTCAAAATACCCCTGAATCTCCTAATAACTTGCAACTGGAGGTGCATTTCTTATACTTATATATTATATGAGCACGTGCACGTATGTGTAGTTTTGTAATTAAATTGATGATTGTATGTGGTTTTGTGACTTGCACAGGATGGGCGAGGGAACACGATACCATTTTCAGCTGGACCTCAGTCATTGAGACTTGGCCCAGGTTCTGCTAGCTTCTCAAGGTTGCCTGCTGTTAAGGCTCCTTTGGTAGATGATGCTGTCACTCAAGAGAAATGCATGATGACCACTGGTGCTGAAGCATTCACTTCTAAGTATGAGTCTTTAACCAAGAAGCCTACTAGCATATCAGACCAGAAAACGCTGAAAGTTCGAATCAAAATGGGTCCTGACAATTTGCCAACACGGAAAAATGCTGCTATCTATAGTGGACTTGGTCTTGATGTGTCACCATCATCATCACCGGATGATAGCCACTCAGAAAGTGAAGGACTTTGTCGCGAGCCCCATGATGCTCCTTTTGAATCTCCAGCTAGTATCCTTCAGGTGAATTTATCTGCCTGCAATTTGATGCCCTCCTATCTCCTTCATTTTGTTCGTAAAGAGATTATAGTATGTTTTTTGATTGTGTCTTGAAACAGATTATGACAGCCTTCCCTACACTGTTGTCGCCTCTCACTGATGATCTCATTCAGTTGAATGAAAAGAAAACATGTCCGAGAGAGAGTATACCTCTTCCTGTTCATAAGGATGACTCAAAAAGTTCTGGCATGTTACAATGTGGATCCAACATTGTAAAAGGTGACAAAAAATTGTCAGGAGTGAAGAAAATGAAGTCTCTGTGGGGTCATGAGTCCTCAATGGAAGTCAAGGCTTCCACTAAGAATACCCAAAGTGATGTTGAAGTTCCATCAATTAAGGGACAGGCTTTGGATGAATTGACTGCTGAGGAGCTAGTTTCACAAACCCTGAAACTTCCACTTTTATCTAGTTCATATGCAGTCACTGATGACTCGGTAAAGAATGTTGATGGGACATGTGATACATCGAAGGAAGCCAACAAGAGTATGGTGAGAGAGAAAACCTACTCTGATCATTCACAAAAGGGGTGGGTGCAGCCAACATCTAAAGAGGAGAATGGTTTTGTTAGGAGGTCAAAGGGAGCTTCAGGGGATCCAGCACAAAAGGGCCAGGTGGAACCAGCATCTACTGAAGTGAATGGTAGGATAAAGGGGGGTTTAGGGAAAAAAGTTGTGGGAGATAAGGTTTCTCATGACTTGTCAGTTTATGCAGCTAAAGAAAACTCTGACCGAGATAAAATTTGCGACTCAGTAGTAGCTGAGCCTGATGTTTCTAAAGCAAGGACAGCTTCAAACACTGAACGCAGAGAGCCTCATAAGAAGTCAAAGGGAAGTCACAGTACCATGGCTATTGAGAGGGAAAAAGAAAAGTTAAAGGTTGGCACCTCTTTGGTGCCTAAAACAAAGAAGGGTTCTGCTGATGGTTCTACCTCAAAAATTGGATCTGAAGATGTCAGAAGAGGAAGGGATCCTGGAAAGGCTAGAGATGCATATAGAGATTTCTTTGGAGAATTAGAAGAAGAGGACAGGATGGATTCACCGGAAACCCCATGTGGGGATAAACTGAAGGAAACTAAGGTTGTCAAGAGGAGTACACCTGCAATTAATCGTGGAGCAAAGGAGAGTTCAGGTGGTAAGATAGCTGATAAGCCATTAACATCTGAAGTATATCCTAGAACGGCCACAAATGTCAAGTACACTGGAAATGTGGATGCTGCTGATGCAGACAATGGAAAAGGAGGAGTTTCTGTATCAGTGCCTCCTTTTGTAATGGAGGATAATTGGGTTCAGTGTGACCGTTGTCATAAATGGCGACTTCTTCCGGCTGGCACAAACCCCGATAACCTACCTGAAAAGTGGCTGTGTAGTATGCTTGATTGGCTGTAAGTTCTAACCCATTGATTAAATATTTTAGATATATTTGTCCATATTTAAAACTACCAGCGAAAATGGTTTAGTTGGTAACATCTGATGAGAACTGCCTACTTTGTTTATCTTGGATACATACCTAGTGTTATTTATTTGTTTTTTTTCCTAACAATGTCTGCATAAATGTGCAGGCCTGAAATGAATCGATGTAGTTTTAGTGAGGATGAAACCACCAAAGCCCTTGTTGCATTATACCAAGGGCCTCTTCCTGAAGGTCAAAGCAACCTGCAAAATGGCTCTGCTAGTGTTATGGTAGGGGGAATTGTTACAAGTGCCCAGCATCCTGACCAACGGCTACTAAATCACGATCTGCATGCAGTGCCCGGTGGGAAGAAAAAAATTGGGAAATATATATCGAATTCTGCCAATAAAGATGGCTCTTCTCAACTTTCTTCTATAAAGAAAAATTTGAACTCCTCGATGAAAAGTAGGAGCTTAAATGATGTGGACAAATCTCCTGTCGTGAATGATGTCAATGCTCTGGGGGAGAAACACAAGAATAAGCAGAGAATGCTGGAGCAGAATCCTGCTGGAGGTAATTCGAACCAGATATTGAATGTGCTCAGTATTAGCTAATTTACCAATGTCCAAGGGCCTATTAAAAATTATGGTAATATTATCTTTGTTTTTCAAAATTTGTTTGCAGGTGATACAAAGAATCCAAAGGTAAAAAGCAAGAAAAATCCTGATCAAGATTGTTCTAGGCCATACAAGAAAGGTAAGATTGATGGTATGCATTCCACTGATGACGAGTGGATTTTAGAACAGGGTGGAACCACTAGGAAGGGGGGTCATAGCTTGAATAGCAGTTTTCGAACTACTTCATTTGGCAAAAATCAACATAGACAGAAGGATCGCTCCTCTTCAAGGGACTCCAAATACGATAGGAGGGACAGGCTACAAGTTTCTGTTGAAATAACAAAAGATAAGGGTCAGGGTTCCTTGGATGACAGATCTCTGGATTTGGGAAATTATGCTTCCAATCATAGTGTTAAAAAGAGGAAACTGAAGGAGTATCAGGATACTCAGTTACAGGAGGGCAGGCACTCTGTGCAGGAATTTGGTGATTCCAGGAAGGAAAAAAAGGCAAGAATATCAAAATCTGAAGGTAGGGAATCAGGTTCCAGTAAAGGCAGTGGTCGGACAGACAAAAAAGGTAGTCATACTAAGAACCATAAGCTCAGGCAATATCCAGGGAGCACACTGCCACAACAGTGCTTGGGGTTTGTGCAGACTTCTGCTGCTGCCACCACTTCAAGTTCTTCCAAGGTTTCTGGCTCACATAAAACCAAAGCCAGCTTCCAGGAAGTGAAGGGGTCGCCGGTGGAATCAGTTTCTTCGTCGCCTCTGAAACTTTTAAATGCGGATAAGTCTACAAACAGGGAACTAATGATGAAAGATGACTCTCATGATACCGTTGTAGCGGTTAGTCCACGACGATGCTCAGATGATGAAGATGGTGATGGGAGTGATCGATCTAGGACATTTACGAGAGACAAATCTCTCACCACGTCCCGTTTCAAGTCCCATGAATCTTCAATCCTTGATTGTCAAAACAAGGGGGTTAATCATGTGTTAAATACAAAATCTAAAGCCCAAACTTTGCCTTCTCCTGACATTGTAACCGGCCAATTTATAAATGGTGGTGTGCACATTATAGACCAAGATGGGACAAATCCTGCCACAGGGCAGATTAATGGTCAATGTGATGGTGAGGATAGGAATGGTGTTTATCGTGCCGATGTTCATCCAAGGAAGAGCGGCAAAGGATCGCATTTGAAGGATAATAGTGAGAGCTCTAAGTCAGAGTCTAATGCAGAAAAGGCGACAAACACTGGCTCTCCTATTCAATTGCAAGAATGTCCTTCGGAGTCAAAACAACATGGGGATGGAAAACTTAAGTTGCAGAGGTTTGGGTTTAAGCTTGACAAAAGTGAAAATATTGGCACGAAAGATTATACAGGAAATGAGAAAGGAAAAACAGAGGATCAATTAAATAGAAAGCATGACGTGCAAGAAGTTGGTATAGATGCCATGTGCAAGCAGGAGGAATTGCCTGCTCCTAGTCAGAATCGGTTACCAGACTGTGATACAGAAGGACCTTCGAAGACAAAGAGGTTTCTTTCTGGAAGAACTGATCAAGAAGTAGATGGACAAGGGAAGTTGTCTTTGCCACTCTTTGGAGGTGATCAAGTTGAGACATCTGGTCGTTTCCCACGACCATTTGGTGGTTTGCACAAAGGAAATGGAGATGTGCAAGTTGATCCTCCCAAAGTAAATGATGCATCAAAGCTGCAAAAAAAGCAAATCAGAAAGGCTGATCATCAAAACGAAACTCAGCAAATTGGTTTAAATCATCCCACGCTTAATGGACACAGGTCCAAGGAGTTAGAAGCCCCCAGTCCTATCAGAAGGGATTCTAACAGCCAGGCTGCTAACAATGCTTTGAAAGAAGCTAAAGATCTGAAGCATCTGGCTGACCGTCTTAAGGTTTTTTTATTACAACCCCTGGATTTTATCTTTTTATGTCTTGCCTCTTCTTGGCACTTATTTTAAAAAAAATGGTTTATTATGCAGAATACAGGATCCACTCATGAGAGCACAGGGATATACTTCCAGGCAACTCTTAAGTTTCTTCATGGAGCCTCTCTATTAGAATCTAGCAGCAACGAAAATACTAAACATAGTGAGATGGCTCAGTCAAAGCATATATATAGTACCACAGCAAAAATGTGCGAGTAAGTCAACAGTTTTCTCATTCATTACACTTTTGCTTGTTTATTACATTGTCTACGCATTTAATTTGGTGTATACATTTTCCCCTTTGTTTGTAGTTTTATTATGTTGCAAACATGTCACCAAAATGTTTAAACCTTCAAACTTGTGTTTTAGGGTCCTCTCTTATGACCTGAACTATAGGAGGCATGTTTTCTTCTAACTTTGTGTTCTTTGATGTAAAATGGTACAGATTTGAGATGGAGACACTTGACTTTTATGCTGCACTGATATTCACAGTGAATTTTTTTTCCTTAACCACGTATATAGGACTTCAATGCAAGCCTCATTTCTATATCTTTGTATTATTTATTTGTCCCGGTTTCTCTATACACTAAGAATAGTGGGTGGGAGTTTGGCATTTCTCAAACTTTAAAGATTGTGACCTTTGCTATGTGATGGCATTTTGGAACAATGCGGTCACACAAATATTATCAGGTGTTAGCTGATCTATGTGGTTGACATTTATGTGTTATGTCCATGGCCTTTAGTTTATTGTTGGAATTTTTGTCTTTCTTTAGTGCTTTCTTGATATTTTCCATTTGATAGGTTTTGTGCCCATGAATATGAGAAATCAAATGACATGGCTGCAGCTGCTCTGGCTTACAAATGCACGGAGGTGGCATATATGAGGGTGATATATTCCTCAAACACTAGTGCAAGCCGAGATCGGCATGAGTTGCAGACAGCTCTGCAAATGGCTCCTCTTGGTAATGAACTTCATTACCAGATTTTCTTTGTTTGCATGATGCAATAATTTGTCTCTCACTATAGTCCCACCTTCCTTGTAAATTTGTGCTTAAAATCCTACCAATCCCTTTTCCAGCTAATAATCGAAAAGGAAAATTTAGCTTCAGCATAATAGCATTCCAGAGTATCCTGATTTGTTAGTTGTTAAATTATTGTGCCTTGTCATGTTAGACTGTCTGAACATTGCCAAGAATCATAATCACTGATCTCATTAGTAGGTGTGCCTGATTTAATGTCAATAAGAGAGATAGAAGGAATAGTAAGATTAAAAAAGGTTAGATATGGCTGATTTGATGAATGTTATTAAGTTTGAGATATTTTTTCCTTTCATCATGTAACCATTGTTTCTCTTTCTCACCTGCACCATTAATTATGAGATTATGGTGGTGATGAAATGGGAGTAGATGCATATCTGATATATTTTTTCTTTCTTTCTTTATATTTTTCAGGGGAATCTCCTTCATCCTCTGCCTCTGATGTTGACAATGTTAACAACTCCACAACAGCAGACAAGGTTGCTTTATCAAAGAGTATCAGTTCACCTCAAGTTGCTGGAACCCATCTTATTGCTGCTCGAAACCGCCCCAATATTGTGCGATTGCTCAGTTATGTAAGTATCTAGTTCATCACAAAAAAATGATCCTAGCTGTCCCCCCAAGGGAAAGGGATAGGTTAGAAACTTGTTAGAAATTCTGGTGAGGAGAATGCATATTTAACTTTCATTGAAATAATTTGAAATTCTATGGAAAAAAACAGCAGTCATAATATGTTCACTCATTGGCAGTCAATGATGTTAGAAATCAGGTTCATTTTTAGGAGTTAGGATCATCGTCGGAGTTTCCTGGATTGAATCCTAGGATCTGATACAGGTCAGTACGAATGTACGATCCTGTAAATTTTGACAAGTTCATTAGAATACCGAGAAATTTGGCGCAACAAAAAAGGGGAAATACACTATCAATTATAGAGGACCAAGATATTTTAAATGCCAAATATTTTGAAACTTAAATAATAAAAACCTTATCGTTGCTAGGCCATCCTATTTCTTCTTGGATAAATGATTGTTTAACTATCCTTTGAATAAAAAAAAGTCTTCAATTAAAAATCTGGTAAATCGAGTGTTTTCAAAACCAGCCGGACCGGCTTGTTCAACTGAAAAACCGGTGAACCAGATAGGTGCCCGGTCTATCATAGTAAATCTACATACTAACACCTGTTGTGCTTGCTTATTTTTGTTAAATCATAATGTGTTATTTTGGTTGCATATCAGCACAGGCGTAAATGACATGTTAAAATTGCAGGCTCAGGATGTGAATTTTGCGATGGAAGCCTCAAGAAAATCACGCCATGCTTTTGCAGCTGTGAACTCAAACCGTGGTGAGGGCAAGTGTGCAGAGGGTATCTCCGCTCTCAAGCAGGCTCTTGATTTTAGTTTTCAAGATGTGGAGGGGTTACTACGTTTGGTACGGGTAGCTATGGAGTCCATTACTTGAAGGGTCCACATGGTTACGAGATGATAGAGCCTGTGAAGAGAATATGTTTCTTGGTCATTTTGATGCATTACTGAGATAAAAAGATGGCCTGAACCGTATTATGAAGGACACAGGTTTATTATGTTGAACCTCGAGGCACTCTTAACAACTTGTGAAGCTAGTATTGTTTATGTACATGTTTGCCATTCACAGCTTGGAAGTCTCAGTTTACATTCAAGAAGATTTAGTTTCTTTCTGATGTGTACAAGGAAAAACTATGGCAAACCTTGAGATAGTTTGGAGGTATCAGGGTTCAAGGGTCAGTTTCTGTAAAGCAAATTATAAGCTCCTATTGTGGAATTATGCTACATATGGTTGAAAATGTGTATATTTATAACTGCTGGAGAAAAGGAGTTTGTGGGCTTTGCATTCACTGTACCCATATCCATCTAGCAGTAGAAATTGTGCTGTCTCCTCTTGGTTCAATTCCTCATCTGAAGCAGGACTCGAAGGGAATCAGATGAAAGTAAGTCTTTCTTTCATGTAAATACACTAGTATACATGTGCTCCTTGTAAAATGCATATGCTTGTTCCCTCAATAACTTAAATTTCTCAAGCCACTTTTTCTGATTTAATTTAAAATTATTGCAGGTTGTCTTGTATTATATTTTTGGATCACTAGCAGAACTACTTTGTTTATATTCATTGTTAATAGAGAGTGAACAGAAAACAATAAAACAAAAAATGGTGGGGGGATGATATAAACCAGTAATTTATCATCAAGTTACTGCCGATTTGCTGCTAGCAGTTTGTCAACTGAGAGGTATACAAGAACTGCTTATTCCCCTTGATATTCTGTTTTGGTTGGCAAAGTTAATACCTTAGCATTTTTCACTTTATTAATGTCATTTCCTCTCTATCTTCCCTGAAGTTCGAAGGCAGTGGACCTTTAAATGAATTGTATAGAATCAAATTAGAAACAGTGCAAGGTGCCGTTGCCTTATGCAGAATCTGACAGGTATGCCGTCTTGACTTTTGATCACTTACACACCATCTATTGCTGTCAAAGTATTGTTATTAGTTACCCATGCAAATGGGGAATAATTTTCCATATATGTAGATGGTCAACTTTTCATAAACTTTTTATTCAATTAAAATAAAAACTTCAAATGCGTATTATTTTTTATTTAGAGTAAATTAAGAAAATTAAACAAAATTTTCAATTTTGACGTAAAATCTTGATAAAAAAAATATTAAGTATAAGGATACCAATCTAACGCGATAATTAATAGTTGAATGATTTTCTATTGTGACAACTGTGCATGCTCGTGTCTGTGCACATGCACGCAGGCATATGATTGATATATGCGTGTATGCATGTGTGCATATGCTTGCATATTAGGAAGTGAATTTCTTTTCTGTTAACGGCGTGGTAGTTTCCTGTTCTGAAGTATGTTAAAATTGAAAGTTAGGATAATACTCTTATTAGAATCATACAAGTAATTTTGATGTTTATAGCAAGAATCTATCTCAAACTTGTCAGCCATGTTTAGCACAGCAACCCCATGAGTCACGGGCTGTGACCACAGAAAAAGATAAGGCTGCACGAGTCATTTGAGTTTACCCGCTGTTCCTTGTGTGAGCAAGGATCAGCTCACAAGTCAAATTAAACTTCAACCCTTTTAGCAAAAATTAAACTTCAACCCCTTTCTTGGGAAAGAATTTTTTCCAAACATTACTTTGTTTCTGGTTAGGATTATAACGGTTTTATACATCTCATTAGCCCTTTGCATTGCTTTATGTTTGTTTGATATTTAAGTCCAACCTAACAATATTTGTGTGGTTGCAGGTTGAGAATTGGACGCAAATTTCAGATGTAATGTAACTTCCCTTTTTTGTTGGCCAACTGAGTGATCGTGATATCTTCCCCCCTTTAATCTATAGTTATTAGTACATGATTTTTTTTCCAATAATATTTTTTTTTCCGGAGGCCCTTTTGGGCATTGAATATTCAAATTTTGACCCTACCAGCTTACCTGTTCTGATTTTTAACGTACAGAGCTGGCTAGATTCTTTGACTTCTATGGTTTAATAAAAAAGCAAGCTCCTTTTTCCTCAGAATTTCAAAGCGTGTACTTTATAGTATCACTACATATAGAGTAGATCCATGTGTTGTATTATGAATTGGTCCTCACATAAGAAATGATTCGGTGCTAGTGAAGATAAGAAGAGAGGATACAATAAGGCAATGCAAAAGTTGTGAATAGATGAGAATGCAAAGAGCTGTCAATTGATGAAAGAAAGATTATGTGAAAGAGGTGTGCAAGTATTACTCTACATTTTTATGAAATATTAGAAGATACGAAAGCTTTGATTGAGTCTCACGTGTATATTGATGCGACTTAAATAATAAGCAATAAATAAGGGTTGGCGTTTCACCTTCTATTTTATTATAATAATAAATTGAATTTTCACCAAAAAAAATTAGATGCCAGGCCCCATAAGATAAAGGATCATTAGTTTAAGTATATACTCCCTTCGATTTTATACGTAAGTTTTTTTGAGAAAAATTATTTACGTCAAGTAGGTTAAGAGCTTAAGGCTTTTAGTAACATTGGAAATGTAAATATTTAAATACTTTTTCAAAATTTATTCATATAATTATTAATCAGATTTTAGAAAGTCTCGTCTTAATAATAGTGTTTTTCGAAAGAAGTAATTAAATATTATTGAAAATTAGAATAAGGTTTACACATAAGACCAATTTTTTTTTTCTAAAAGGATATAATATATAACTAGCATGCCAGTAAAAAAAAAAAAAAAACTAGCATGAATACACGATAAGTTAGTTTCCTCTTTAAGATTGTAAACATATAATATAACGGTGAAGAAGTTATTGTGTGATCTGATATCGATAGTATTTGAATCGTTGATTTGAATAAACATTATATTTTTAGTATATTAATGACCGAATGAATGACTGAGATAATTACTTATGGATCACACAATAACTTTTTCATTGTGTGATAGAATTATTTATGTTTATTACTCCATTCGCTATGCAAGAATGGTAAAAAATCGAGGAGATACTCATTTAAAGATTTGTTTAATTATTAAATAATTAATTTAATGCATTTTGCTTTGATTTAATCGATCACAATTCAAAATTTACAGTTTCTAACCTTTTTCATTAATCACTTTAACTTTACAATTAAAACTATATCTATAATCGTTATCGAGATTCTAAAAGAATTAACTAAATTAATTTTGTTAATAATATTATAAATATAAATATTGAATACTACTACTCTTCATAATCCTATAATTGTCATTAAGAATTTATGATTTTAAAAAATATTTAATACTCTTCATTTTTTTTAAAAAAAAACAACCACTATAATTGTCATTAAGAATTTACGATTATAAAAAGTATTGATTAAATAAGAGTATTTGTAAAAAAAATAAAAAATTAAATATTATTGAAAATTATAATGAAATATTATAGAAAGATTCAAAAACAAATTCTCCATCCGATCCCTATCACAGGTTACATTTTAGAAAGCTTTTTTGATCTTAATTATAAGTCGATTTATATTTTCTATGCATCATTTATTGTTTTCTTTTTTTACCTTATTAAATTTTTTACTATCTATGTTTTTATGATGTTCATTATTAAGTGAATTTTTCAAGAAAAGTTAAAAGCAAAATTACAATTTCATAATGTATTCTCGTAGAATTCATAAAATTAACTATTTTTTTAATGTATAATTTGGTTAAAGTATCCCCCTAACAGAGACCGAAGCAGCACATTGATAAAATGGCAACTTTAAAAATCTTCCAAAAAATAGAGGAAATCACCATAGAGAAGGGAGGAAAAATGCTATTAGAATTTAGCAGAAGTTCTGCCTGATGTTAATTTAATAGATTTTCGCCAACTGAGAAGCCTAATTTAGAAGACCAAATTGAACAAAACTACTAACAAAAAAATCAAAACGCACATTATGGTAAATACTAAATCATATACGTAATAATATTTTTTTTAAAGAATTCAAAACTGCTAATTTAAAAAACAAAACAAAACAAAACCCACCCTCCAAAGATATGAACAGCCTATATTAAGCAAAATATATGATAGAACACTTGGAGAGTATCGTGCCTGCAGTTTCGTCTCAGTATCACTGCACAAAGATATGAAAGCCGTGTACCAACCAGTATCATCCCCATCGTATAAAATCAGGTCAGCAAAATAATTCTCAGCTCCTAGTATCAAGTTATCCGAACAATGAAGTAAACCTGACTACTCGGTAATTACATCATTTACAGCAAAATCTAACAACCAAAAGTTTCTATATTTCCCAATCTAATCCCAAAAAATCAACACCTCTCTCCATTTGCAGGACTCAACACTGGCCACTATTATATTAGTTGCTTCCTTAAGCCAGATACCTGAAGGTATTTTGGTTATCTTTGTCCCTTTCCAGATACTCCCGACTGATGAGATCTTCAATGCGCTTCTTGATTGCTTTGATATCAGGCTACAGTGCAATTACAACATAAATTAATGTAGCGCTTAAGTACTCGAAGAAGCATTTAACTAATCAAAATCTATAGAAATAATAAAAAATAAAAACTCATAAATGCAAGCCTATTATACCTTGAACATGCGGCCGAGCTGCTCGACACACTCCATGACTAATTGTTGATGACCCAATACCTTCCTACTCTTCATAATCCTCACAATTGCAGCATCAATAGCATAGCGCCTATCCTTATCAACATCTTCAATAACCTTCCTCCTTTCATCAACAGGTGGCAGAGGGATCTAAAACAAAAAATTTGCAAGGTTTAATGTCTTTTAACATAATAAGCCGACAAAACCCTAACTGTAACTTTCCCAAATAAAATAGGATAAGGATAATCACACAAAAAGACAGACCTTGATTCTCCTCATTCTGTCAGTGAATTTGGAGTTGAACTCAAAGCTGTCAGTTGGAGAGATGGTTTTTGTATTGGGATCTTTGATCAGGATCTTGTATTTAGCGCATGACAGTGAATGGAGTAATCTAACTAAGTCCTCAGGTGTCAAGTTCAGCTGAGTCATAATCTCTGAATAGCTCAACCTATCAGCAGTGTTAAATAGCAGTAGTGTAGCAGCCTGTAAAACACAAAAAATTATTATCCGAGTGTGTTCATAAATCAAAAAATTATTATCCAAGTGTGTTCATAAATCATATATACAACCACAGTTCTCAAAATAAAATTAAAAAGACAAACAAAAGCAAATCACGGGGGAAGGGAATTACCTGATATGTGGACACAATTAGTTCAATGGGTTTTTGATCAAACTTGCCAACGACATTGCAAGTCCCCAATGAGTAAATCCATGTAAGTTTTCTGTGGTTTGCTGTTGTTTCATAAAAAGTTTTAAAAACTTGCACACATTTGACCTGAAACAAAATTAAATACAATATAACATCTTCAGGCTTGCACCAATTTTTTTTATTTTTTATTTTAATAAAAAAAACCAAAAAAATAACACTAGAAACATGAACAGTGTATGATCTTCGGTGTATGTTCTTACCATCTCTGGAGGGAGGCTGAGATCAAATGACTTATAACTTGGCCAAAATCCTGTGGTAAGTACAGTCACTGCCAAGTCAATTCCAGGATTTACATGTTTGTTATCACGAAGATAGTTTTCAAAGCTGGCTTGCTTATCCCTGGCCAAAGTCAAGTCCACAACCTGCAAGACAGTTGTATATTTCAGGTCAAAGTAAAACATCAAATTATCTAATACAAAAGGCAGAGTGGCAGACAACTAAAAATTAGAGAGTTCAAAACAAAATCAACTAACCATCCCCTCCATCTTTGAAGTGAACTGTCCACCACACTGTTGCTTTAGCTTAGTTAAAATATTCTTCTCATGATCCTCATTGGCACTGCGGTCAAAAAGTAATCTGCGGGCAAGCTTCTTCCTGCAATAATAAAAGAGGAAAAGAATTTTGTAATACTATAATAAGGAGCCAGAAACTAATAGAATAACTAATGACCACAAAAAGGTTTCACCTGTAAAATTCTGCAAAAAGATCCTTATCGCTTATATAAGCAAGAAGCCTGACTACCTGCAGAGATTTAAACAAAAAAAATTGGAAACACAAATCATAATGATGCAAAATCTGATGAAGAAACTAAAAACTACCTTATCAAGAGTTTCTTCAATTGCTTCATCACTCAGCTTCTCACTACCCCCCTTTTTAAGGATATTATCACAGAAAGTAGCTAATAACTCTGCACTGGAACAGCCAGCAACAGTTTTATTGCAGAATATCTCAAATGCTTCCTTTAGTGACTGTTAAGACACCAAATGAAATATTCATAAGCAACTATAAGTTGTTACATTATTTTAATACACATATGTAAGGAAATAACTGGATATCAAGATGGCTTCAAACCTTGTGGAACAGTGTGTGATTCATATAGCAATCATTAACATATGCCATATACTTGTCATGGAGCTCAATGACTTTTCTTATAAGGACCTGCAACATCACACGAATAACCTTAATTAAATCTATTGCAAGAATTAAGAATAAAAATAATTAGAAAACGAGGTTTAGAGACTAACTTGTTCCTGGATGCTAGACCCACTTGCAGTCTGGAGAAAAGAAAAGATAATTTATTTTCGTGAGCAATAATTAGGAAAAATTGACAACTTAAGGCCGATTGAGACACAGTTATGCATCATAATATAACTTGACAGTATTCTCTGTGTTACTAGAATATTATTATGGGTTTAAATTAATTAAAAAAAACTTTTGAACAGTAAAATCTTGTGTGTGTGTGTGTGTGTGAACTCTAGTTGAAACACAGTTCGGCCACAGACTAGTTCCTACACTGGCTCATTGATTAGTCGGGATGGAATAAAATAAACCTGATTGTTAGCAGCTTCTTCAGCCTGTTGGACTAGTGCCATACCCTCAGCTGTAATATGCTGCAACCCAACAGTCATCAATAATCCCAGAATTCCAAAAAGATGAAAAATAAAGAGGTTCTGCTTATGATTGAATAGAAACATCAAAGAAATCAACCTTCTTGAATATATTCGCAACAGGTTCTAAGCCTTTAGGTATTTTAAGATAAAGTTTATACATCCTCGAGAGATCATCCACCTGGAAGAGACAGAAATCAAGAATATGGTTAACCAAGTAACCAAAAGACCACAAGTAACATGAGTACAAGCCCTTGAGGGGTGCATCGCAAAAGAATTTATTTTCAAATTTGAGGTTTATAAATTAGTAATTTTTCGAGATGCAATTGTAGGTATATATTTGAAAAATTACCAGGTGCTCATGTTAATTTTTGTTGGTTTTATGAAAGTGTTAACAGTAGGAATTTGGTGAAAGTATATTGGGGCTCACCATCCTGAATAGATTCTTGGGATGAATAAGTGAGTCCAAGGTCAGTTTTCAAAGAATTTCTTTATTTACCAAAAACAAATAAACTTTGTACATGATTCAGAATGCGAAGACCATCAAAAAGGTAGGCATTTGCCCTCACTAGTTGAACACGTATGTGCAACAGGTCCTATTGCTGGGGTTCAACCCCCAGCCGATACACCCCATCCTACTCCCTCCACCATCCCCACTCTCACTAGTTGAACACGTATGTGCAATAAGTCAATAGGAGTTGCTGGGCTTCAACCCCCAGCCGATACACCCCATCCTATTCTCTCCACCATTCCCCTTCCCCTAAGGGTTCCATGTGGGCTTCCCCTTACCCCAGTGGTGGGCCCATCCATGCACCAAACAAAAAAGGCAGTCAAAGAGACGCACAGTCGAGTACCTTATCATCCCGAAGCAAGGCATGGCAGCCAGAGTGCTCCTTATGAAGTAATTGGTTAGCATGCGCCACCAGCAACTCATGTTGCACTTTCTGTTAAACAAAAGAATGACAATGATTAGAACAGATCCTCAAGTTATATGAGGAAAAAATTTAACATAAGTCTCAGTGAAAGAACATGGCATCCTAGGTAATCAACTTAACGTTATTATGCATCTCATGGGTCGATCGGAAGCAGATGTTAAATCAATAGTTATAACAAGCATCAGAGAAATCCATCTCCTTCTAATTGTCCAATGAAAAAAAAAGGCATATTCTTACTGACCTCTATCAATTTCTGCTCAGTACTAGAATGCAGGTAGTGAGACACTCTATCCCGCTCCCTTTTCAAGCATTCCTCAGCCTGCGCAATCAAGAGAAAAGGTATTAGACCAGGTCGACCAAATAGATACAATGACCCAGATGCACAATGTGGAAAGGCTTGCCTTCAGCATATACTCTGGACAAGTGTCAGCCTCAATCCAATTTGTTGCCTTAGCTTTGTAGTAATCAGCAGTAGCATCAAGCATTTGCTTCTCAAAATCCTGTTCATACTGTTCCATATCCCCCATACCAATCTCAACAAATATATCAATAACGTTTTTCAACAACGATCTGTCAATCTGCTCGCCCTCACGTTCTTTGTCAATCTGTAACAGGAGCAATGGTCATTCCTATGGCATCACAAAAAACAGAGTATAACATCACATCGTGAAGTGATAAACTTACAAGAGTAATCACAGCTACCCTTGCGTTAGCTCGCAGCTCCATATAAACCTGTTTTGACAAAATGAATCAGCTGGAATATATCAAATTGTACCATAGAGAAACCATTCGGGTCATGTTGGAAAAGAAAAAGGTAAAGGTAAAAGAGTGATAACAGACCAAATCGCGGAAACAAGTAGATCCAACTGTACTGAGTGCAGGCAGAGAGCGTCTCGTTATGAAGTAACGATCAAGATAATGGAAGAACCGAGAAAGCCACCTGACCATGATCTTATGGTTCGACCACCTTTGGACAAGCACCCTCAACATAAAAACATCATGCTTATCTCTTAGAGATAGCAATACCTTCAAAACCAACAAGTCAAGAAAGAAGATAAAGTATCAGACTCAACCACTTAACTCGCACATAGGATTAGAGCTAAAAACAAACAAAAGACAAAGCAGCATATATAAAAAAGATGAAATGAGCTATGTTCCACTACCGTAGATCGGATATATTCATCAAAAGCCTCCTTGTATTTGTCATAAAGCTGTTGAGAATAGTCATTTGGTGGTTTCTGGGTGCACATATTGTAAATTGTTCTATGATGGTTAATATTAAGGAAAAGAGTTAGGAATAACATAAAAAATAAAGGTTGCATTTGGTGCACAGCAGCACAGACATAACGGGTGCATCCAAACCCTTTTCGTTTTAATCAACAAGATATTTTTCTGATCTTATGTCAGTCTTGATCCATTTCCAAATAAAGCAAACATACATGTTTACCAACGCTACCTAAACACAACAGAATGTGAAGCTAGCATTAAGATAGATAAAGCCATAAAAAAAGGATACGTGTAGAGCATCATGTACTCCTCTGAAGTGAAAGCTTCAGGCAACCCTTCCAGAATCCTCTTCAGCTTTGAAATCCCTTTGACCATGTAGTCCCACCCCTCCTCTAAATCAATGATCTTACTACGGTCCATTGTGACTGCAAAAATATCAAAAAGCATTCAGAGGCATGAATACAACCACGTGACGTGAATGCATATTCCAATTAAACGCATAAAACACATAATCACACACAGTTAAACCCTAGCATAAAGAAATCAATCTCGTCAACTTCAAAACACCGTCCCAACCAAAATAGCATTTCAAGCACACTTGTCTGTGAATTTTTTTAGAGCCATGATTAAAACCATGTGACATGAATACGGATTCCAATTAAAAGCATAAAATACAGATTCACACAGTGTAAAAGCTAAGCAGACAGAGAACATAATTGTAAACTCCAGAACAACAGCATTTGGCAGATAATGAAAAATGCTTTTTATAATAATCATAATAAAATACAAAATCACAAACAGAGTGTTAAAAAATGGCTGCAAGAAACCAACGCCGTAGACTGCAAAACAAACAATGTTTCAACAGATTCTTAACAATGCTTTTTAGAATCATAAATTGCGTAATCACACACACATACGCGGTGTTAAACCCTAGGAGAGAGAAACCAATGCAGTAAACTCGTTTCAACAGACTCTGAACAATGATTTTGTTAATCATAAAATACATAATCACACACACGGTGTTAAAACCTAACAGAGATAAACCAATGCCTCAAACTCGTTTCAACAGATTCTGAACAAAAGCATTTTATAATCATAAAATTTTCAGAATCACAAACGCACGGTGTTAAAACCTAGCAGAGAGAAATCAAAGTCGTTAGCTCCAAAACGATCACGCTTCAAGAACGGTTTAAAACGACGAAATGCAAACGAGTAAACCCTAACTGTGTAGCAGGTATCGTAAGCTATAATAATAATATAATAAACAGAGAAAAGAACAAGATGATTATGATGATGATGAAAGAAGGATTAGCTTAGTGGAAAAGAGAGAGAGAGAGAGAGAGAGAGAGAGAGAGAGAGAAAGAGACATCGGGTAGTTACCGGTGAGTCGGTAACGATAGTACGGTGGCGAAGTTAGTTGTTGAACGATTGAGAAAGATGAGTGAAAGAAAGTGTGAGCAGAAAACAAAGGTTTGTTATAGTAATGGAAGGAAGGAATTAGAGTGTGAGTGGGATTTTATGAGAGACACTTAGCGGAGAAGGAATCCTTGCGCTACTGGACTCACTGGACTGGGCTGGAGAGAGAAATGGACCCGAGAAAGCAGCCGAAAGGTCTTTTTTTTACTTAAGTGGAGAATCTTCGATTTTTGCATTTTTTTCGTCATTAAATCTCTTCAATTCTTCGATAATATATTTTGTTTTTGGAATAGATAAAAATTATTATATATTTTGATTTTATACTTAATGTAAATATTTTTTTAAAATTTTTTGTACAAGAGAATTAAAACTACAATTTGAAATCATTATCTGCAACCAAAATACTACAATTTGAAATTAGATAGATTATTCACGTTTTTAAAATCATTAATTTATTTTAGATAAACACATATTAAATAAGTTGAATTTGTTATTAATTTTGGATAAATCTTTATGGGTAAATAATCATTATCTCTAACCAAAATATTATGATTTGAAATTAAATAAATTATTCAATTCTAAATCATTATCCTCATTGAAGATATTACAATTTGAAATTAAAAAGATAATAAATAAATAGATTATTTATTTTGGATAAATATAACTTAAATCTATAAAATTTGTTAAGGTAAGTAACCAAACAAGTGGTCAAAGATAAACTGCATACAAATTCAATAATTTAAGGAAATATAGAAAAATCGGTAAAATAAAGTTGAAAAAAATAAATAATTTTTTATTGTAATATCAAGATTCAACTTTCCTTCTCAAAATAAATAAGAAACATTCTGCTCATATTACCATCAAACAAAATTCTGATTTAATTTTGATTTATCCCAATAAACTGGATAATCATATAAAAATATTAATTTATTTATCATAATATCATCAAACAAAATTCTGATTTAATTTTGATTTATCACAATAAAGTCGATAATCATATAAAAATATTAATTTATTCATCAAATAAATAGAGAATATCTCAGATAAAAAGAGTTATTTTTGATTTATATTGGGAAATACAAAATTTATCAACAAAATCGTTTAGATTAATTTTATTTCGTTGTACAATTTGGTTTAAACTCCTACCTTTTTATATAATTATTTTTAGTTGTTGCTAATAATAATCTTTAATTTAAAATATTTAATATAAAAAAAATTAAAATATCAACAAACCATACAATATATGGGGTAAGAGCTGGTTTATGAATCTACTATCTATATATAAAAGGATCCCTTTTCAAGGCACCAAGTTTGCCAGAGAAATTTTCGAGGCACCACGTTTGTCCCGTGAAGCTTTCCTCGCACCAAAAAATTTGTAGGTAGATAATCATTATCTCTAATCAAAATTACAATTTAAAATTAAATAAATTATTTAAATTTATTTAATCATTATATGTTTGTAGGTAAATAACATTATCTCTAACCAAAATTACAATTTGAAATTAAATTAGTTATTTAAATTTATGTAATCATTATCTATATTTGAAATCATTATCCTCAATTTGTTGAACAAATCATTATCCTCAACAAAAATATTTAAAAAATATTAAAAAAATCACTATATATATATATATATATATATATATATATAATAGGCTCTCCCATTCAATTTTTAAAGTTCTATCTAATACTAAGAATTCTCTTCTCCAAATTCTTTCTTTTATTTTTATTTTTTCCCTCATTCCTCTACTTAAAGCTTTTAATTTTGATTTTTGAGTGTTTGATGAATTACTTATTAGATGATTCATATTTTGTTATACTTTTAATTGACTTTTTGTTTATTCCTCTACTTAGAGCTCTTAATTTTGATTTTTGAGTGTTTGATGAATTACTTATTAGATGATGCATATTTTGTTATACTTTTAATTGACTTTTGCTTACTACTAATTTCAGGAAGAACATGACCTTGGTAAGTTGTTTTTTTTTTGAATTTTTGGTAAGTTATTATACATACTTACTTTGATTATTCTTTGTTGAGAGAATATGCAAATAATTGATCATTTTCTCTTTTTAAAGAAAAGAAGGGCTAAGACTTCTAGGATTAAGAAGAAATACTCTGTTCGTATTCCGGTGAGAAATAATTTTGGTGAGTCTTTTGCCTATTTGAAGAAACAATGTTTTTCGATTTATTTATGATTTTTTTTCCGTTTTTGTTATGAGATAAGATAAATGATGAAAAAAATCAAAATATTTAAATATGAATAATAATAATAATAATAATAATAATAATAATAAATGCGATAATTATATTAAAAAAATAATAAAGGTAAAAAAATATTAATTTATCCATAAAATAAATATAAGAAATATCTTATAATATTATCCAATAAAAAAATCAGAATGTATAATTTTGGTTTAATTATATATAATTTTTCATATTAGATGTGATAATTATATTTAAAATATGCTAAATTATCATGTCTTATGCAATAGAAATATTTTGATTTATCTTTAAATCTACTCACAATGCCATCGAACAAAAAAAATATAAAAAAGCTTAATTTTCATTTCACCCTAATAATTAATCATAATATCATGATAAAACGTGTTAATTTATCGATCAACTAAATAAGCAATACATTAATTTAATTCTCATCTATACATAGACAAATATAATATTAAATTAAATATATAAAAAGAAGAGCCAACATTATATTCATAATAAAGTGCAATGTGTTAACCAAGATAGTCAAAAATAACAATTTTAATGTTGTCTTCATGTTCTATGAAATAGTGGACATTCCAATTTATCCTTAAATTTTCTCATAATACCATTAAACAAAAAAGATCAAAATATTTAATTCTGATTTGTTTTTAATTATCATAATAAAGTTGATAATCATATAAAAATATCAATTTATCTATTAAATAAATAAGGAATATCTAATTCTGATTTACTTTTTTTTTTATAATAATTCTGATTTACTTTTGATTCATCATAATGAAGTTAATAATTATGTAAAAAAATGTTAATTTATCTATTGAATAAATAAGGAAAATCTCAGATAAAAAATGTTATTCCTTATTTATATAAGGAAGTACAAAATTTTTCAACAAGCTCATTTTTTATTGTTGTTTAATAATAATCTTTACTTTAAAATATTTAAATATTAATAATCCGTGCATTGCAGGATAAAAATAAAAAAGTTTAATTTTGATTTCACTCTAATTAATAAAACATGCTAATTATCGATCAACTAAACAAGGAATACATTAATTTAATATTGATCTATACATAAATAAATAATATTAAAAAACGAACTGTCATTATCTTCCAATGAATTCATGTCCAATGAAATAAGGGATATTATGATTTATCATTAATTATTATCATAATACCATCAAACAAAAAAATAAAATAATAATAATAGTTTTTTATTTATCATAATAAAGTATATTGAATAATCCTTTTTTATAATTATTTTTGTTATTGTTTAATAATAATCTTTAATTTATAATGAAAATAATAATAATCTTTAATTTAAAATATTTAATATAAAAAAATTTAATATCAACAACCCGTGCATTGTACGGAGTAAGAGCTAGTAAGGGATAATTTTCAAACTATTTACCAAATATGATTCAACTAAACTATTTACGAAAATATATTTACAGAATATGGAGCAATAACAAAATCCTATTTTTTATTATTTTAATCAATATCACAGTGCCACTTTGGCAGCTCCCGATGACACGTGTTATTAGAGTCGTGGAAGTTGCGTTGGATGTAGTATGAAATTAGATCCTTCAACTGGATTCGCCACGCTGCTGGTGCACGCAGCTAGCCGTGATATTTTTATTATTATTTTTTTTTTCCGTATTCCTCATGGAATCATTGGTATCTTCAAGAATATTTTTAAGACTTGTCCGGAACGAGCTGCGTGGTTGGTTCTCTCTGCGAAATGTTTTCGGTGGGAATCTAAATTAAATTAAATTTGACGACAAAAATTAAAAGCAATCAATGAAACAAACCTTCCCTGAGTTTTATAATCATTGATCGAAAGAAAGAAAGAAAGAAAATATGGGATTTAGATTCCGCAAACTGAATCCCATTTACAGAACCTTCATCGCCACCAGGACCAGGCTCAGGCTCAATCCTTCTTCCTCTCACAAAACCACTAATTCCCTCAATCATTTCTATCCCCATCAAAATCCTCATTTCAAATTCGCAAGGAGATGGCACTTGGGACATTCTCACCACCACGATCACGATCATGATCATCATCACAACCACCACCAGCTCTACCAGAAGGAGGGAGAGAACATTTTCAGGCTTGGTCTCGCCGCCGACATCGGTTTAGCTGCCGGAAAAGCCTTCACCGGTTATCTTTCCGGCAGTACCGCCATTATCGCCGATGCCGCTCATTCTGTATCTGATGTGGTAGCTAAAGTTCGATTGCCCTTAATTATGGAATTTTCTCTTGTTTCCGGTCACATTTTTTTATGTGTAATGTGTGTGTTTTCTTATGGTGGTGCAGGTTCTTAGTGGCATAGCTTTGTTGTCTTTCAAAGTTGCTAATGCGCCTAGAGACAAAGAACACCCTTATGGTCACTTCATTTGTATCTACACGCTTCTCCATTTATCTCTTGATAATTATGCATTGTTTCTTATACGGGAGTAGTTATTATGGATGGATTCATGTTAACATTTTATGATTCATTCATCACTAGGTTTAGGATTTGTTTGAGTATGATTGGTTATCTGTTTATGTAATATGAATATTATGAAAGCTGTGAAAATAATGAATGATGACATTTTGTATTCATGGCGACTTTTCATGATTTCATTCATCATTAGATGCAGGAGTTATTTGATCATGAATTCATGTCTGTTTATATCAATGAATATGATACTGGCTATGAGAGTAAAGAATATCACATAATGACCTGTTTTTTCCCCCCTCTAATAGTAATAGGTTTGTATGTCTTTTATGATCAATATTTCTCCCGCATTGTATATCAGAGGGCAATTTGAATGTGGTTGTCTGTCTGTTTATATACATCAATACGAATCATATGTTCCTAGCTATGAGAATAAAGAATGATCACATATGCTGATACGCCCTTTTATTCCCTTGTAATTTTGTTTTGATTCCAGATTAGTGAATTCAGATGTTATTTACTAAGGTTAATTAGAACTACTTCCCTCTAAAAGGTTTATGTCTCTAACAATCATATTTCTCTCTCATTGTATATCAGGACATGGTAAATTTGAGACTTTAGGAGCACTTGGAATCTCGTGCATGCTATTGGCAACCGGGGGTGGCATTGCATGGCATGCTGTAAATATTTTGATGGTATGGCTTGAGTATTGGAATTCTCTTTCTTGCTTTGTTTATTCCCATGAACAACAATGATTTAGCATTTAGTTAGAGCATATACGAAAACAGATTCTATCTCATCCTTTTAATACTTAGAAGTCATTTTCATCCATGTGCAGGGATTGTACTCATCTGGTCCTGAAATAGTTAGCCAGGCATTGGCACATGGCCATGTGCATAGCCACCAACATGGTGGACATCACCATGGAATTGATATGGATCATCCTATCCTTGCGTTGAATATGACTATTGTGTCAATATGTGTTAAAGAAGGGTACTGCTATTACGCAATATATTAACTTGCACATACCACTATTTTAAGCATTACTTTTCCACCTTGAGTATATAACACAAATCAAGAAGTTTCATTTGAACTCGAAATCCATGAATAAATCCCCTAAATCAAGTTTAATTGAATAAATCCCTGAAAATAGTAACTAAACGATTGTTGTCATTATGTTAGAACTAGCACAGCAGCACTGCATTTTTCGTAGGGAATATGTTGCCCGGAGCTTAACTCCTTGACCTTTCTTTCATCGTCTGATTTGGACTGAATGGAATCTTTAACTTTTGGTTGGGCTTCTAAGTTCTGACAACAGAACCTAGTAATTTAAGCTCCTTTCCTTTTATCCTGTCTTTTATTGATGGCCTCTATGCTTTGATTAACAAGTCACTAGGTTTTGTGTTATATATTTGCTTTGTAAATTTGTAGGCTTTACTGGATAACAAAACGAGCTGGTGAGAAGCAAGGCAGTGGACTGATGAAAGCAAATGCATGGCATCATCGTGCAGATGCAATTTCGTCTGTAGTTGCTCTCATTGGAATTGGTAAGGAACTTGATTCTTCGTAAGGTTACTCAGTTCAATTATTTGGTATAATGTTCAAATATACTGACCTCTGGTGGAAGTCATGTCACTAGTCAGGTTTACTTGCTTTCAATTGCACGAATAGGTGTGATGTTAAGATTAGTGATCAATTGTGAATGACAGATGCTATTAATATAAATCGATCCAAGTTTTTCTTGGACGTTTTCAAAGAGTGTGGTTATGTTTATTATATTATCATTAAGCGCCAATGGACATGATTTATGATAAACTCTTATGGTATCGTTTGGTCCATGTAGCTCACCCAACCTAGTGGGACAAAAAAGGCTTGGTTGTTGTTGTTGTTGATGATGTATCTCTTAGGAGAAAAAATGGGTTTTTTTCTCTTTTTTATTTTTTTGGGTCTTCCATGATATGGCAGGCTGTAAGATGCTATGGCTATATTTAAGTCTTCTCTTTGCATCGAACAGGATTTGTTACTGAATACTCAATTCATTTATGTCTTGCCTTGTGCTGTGCAAGCACTCACTAACCACAGACTTTCATCTCCAGGAGGGTCTATTCTTGGAGTGAAGTTTCTAGATCCCCTTGCAGGACTTTTTGTCTCAGGCATGATTTTGAAAGCTGGAGCTGAAAGTGGTTACCTCAGGTATCTTATTTTTTATCAGTTTCTCCTCAATTTATCATTGCCTGCTAAGAGCGTGTGGCGGTGCCTTTCTTTGTTTGTCCTGTATCAATTCTTAACGAAAGTTGCAATTAGCAAATTAAGATAATAGAGAATGCAAACAGTTGCAAATGCAAAGTCACTTAAACATATAGCATAGGTCATAGGGGCTAACCTGATTGTGCCTAAACCAAGTGGGATGAAAAAAAGTTTCTTCTCCTCCGACATATTTATAGGCGACTTTGACAATGTACAAACTTCTAGCTCTAATAAGCTTGTTGTTTTTGATCAATCAACAGTATCTTGGAATTAGTGGATGCTGCAATCCCATCACAACATTTGGATCCTATTAAACAAACAATATTGCAAGTTGATGGTGTCAGGGTACGTTTTTTGCAATATATTATTTTGGCATGCTTGAACTTTGCATATGATCCCTTTTTTAATGCCATCTTTTTCCTTGAATAAATGAATCTAATCCTGCTCAATTTGTTGCATGCCCTTTAACCAGGTGCTCATTAATGTTGTTTTCACATTCTCTGTTTTTTTTTATTTTTTATTTATTTTTTATTTCGTATACAGGGGTGCCATCGCTTAAGAGGAAGGAGAGCTGGCTCATCTTTGTATCTTGACGTACATATTGAGGTTGGTCCCCTTGAATTTGACACTGGTCATATCACATGCATTATATGTCCTGAACTCATGATTGGACCGCGTTATGTGTATCAGCCTCATGGAGTTGTTAGTTTTACCTTGCAGGTTGATCCTTTTTCTAGTGTTAGTGCTGCACATGACATTGGTGAAGATGTTCGTCATCAAATTCACATGTCCCATCCTACCGTGGCTGAAGTCTTTATACATATAGGTCTGTTCCATAGTTCTATAAATTTCTAGAGTGGCCAAGGCCAAATCTTATTAACAAAACTTACGTTTTAGTTTTCTATTCAGCCCAATTTCCTTTCTTCCACAGTAAACCTTTCTTTGTGCCCACATTTGCATCCAAATAATGTGTTCACTTCTAAATATCACTTGTATACATAGACAAATATGCAGATTACTTTGCACTATGCTGGCAGCCTACTTTCATTGCTTATTGAACATCAAATACAATTTTTGTAGGATGGACATTACGGGCAATTTATGAGCTTTGTTTTATTCTGTCCATACCATATTACCAATAACGTCTTTTTTATTACCGTTGAACCATTATGGTCATGAAGAGAAAATGCTTAAGCCTGTTTTATCAGTGTGTATCTTGTTTCATACCAATAACTTTTTTCATCAGACTCGTTTCAGTGTCTATATCTGTTTGCTTTATATCCATGCTGCCTGTACTTTCTAACTGCTGCAATATGACATCTAAACGAGGCTTTCTAAAATCAAATACATTTGATAGTGGATGCCATGTTCGTGCTAACTCCTGTCTTTTAATTGAAATTTTGCGGTTCTCTTTGTAGATCCTGCCATGTCACACGGATCTCCATGCACAACGGATCTACAAGATAGTTGGAGCAGAGGCATGGACCGGAAGAGTAATATTCCTGCTGGGGATAGTAACATTGAAGGAATTGTGTCTGATATCATCTCATCAAACTTTCCGCAGGTACAACCTGTTTGTGAAAATCAAAAAACATTCAAAATAAGCTTCATTTTGGAATTGAAGTGGGTAGATATGGTAGGTGGTCCATGGAACAAGACATGCTCAATTTGAATAAAATCAATACTCCCTCTGGTCCTATTTATAGGGCATACTTAACCATATCACACGGACCAAGGGGGTAGTTAGGTTTCTTGAAACTTTAAAAAAATACCTCAACATTACAATCTTACCCTCTTAACTTGCATTGAGAATTTCACAATGTATTACTCCCTCCGGTCCTATATATAGGACATACTTAACCATATTCATCGGACCAAGAAAAGTAGTTAGTTTTATGAATTCTATGAGAACATATTGTAACATTACAATTTTACCCTCTCAACTTTTCTTGAAAAATTCACACTCATTAATGAACAACAAAAAACACATGCATTTAATAAGGGCAAAAAAGAGAAAAAACAATAAATGATGCATAGAAAATACAAAATGTCTTATATATAGGACCAAAGATTGCTTCTAGAATATGTCCTATATATAGGACCGGAGGGAGTACTTCACATTAATGGGCAAAGGGCAAATAAGAGAAAATAGCAATAAATGCCTCCTAGAAAATACAAGGTGACTTATAAATAGGACCAAAGAATCCTTCTAGAATGTGACTTATAAATAGGACCGGAGGGAGTATTGTTTGAATTTTCATCCATTGGGGATTCTGTTGTTTTATTGATTAGAAGAATTATCTTGCAATGATTCTAGTTTCTCTTTACCATAAAATCTTGGCAAGTTGGTTCTACACTCTTACTGGTATCAAGATGGCATCTGAGTTTTTTCTTTGTTTCAATATTAATTGAAGGCAACTGAAAGCAAGACAACTTCCTTTTCTTGATTTATAGTTAGGTTGGAATCACTTGTGTTTTCAATTTTTAACTTCTGTGGCTGGTTTGCAGATGTCAGTTGAGCGCATAACACGCCACATGTTTCAAGGCAAGACTGTTCTTCAAATTGAGGTTTCCATGAGCCCCGATATCCAAATTCGGTAATTTTTTTTTGTCAAATCTTGGTGAGTTCGATAGTGGTTTGGGTCAGTTTCTCATGGCAGCATATGTTTATATACCCACAGAAATGCAATGGAAATGGCACAGCAAGCAGAAAAGGAGGCCTTGAAGACACTCTCAAATGTCAGTCATGTTGGCATTCAGCTACGTCTGGGGCAACCATTTCCGCAGATTAGTCAAAATTAGAACAATCCCAGAATTTAGGCAACAGATTTTATACAATATCATCATCCTTTTTTGCTGCAGTTCGATGGAGGCAGAAGGCATTGCTAAAGCTGGATAATTTATTTGCAGCCGTTGAACATGTATATTCCTATGTTATGAGAACTTATGAGCTCAATAATTTATTTGAGGCCTTGTATATGCTAATAATTTTCGTTATGAGTATTCAGCGGAAAACACTGCAGAGTTCACTCTCGTTGTCATACAACAATACTGAATAAGTTGCTGGAGTTGGTTTTCCGGAGCATTTACTTATACCTTTTTTGGCACCTTGTTGAAAGTTTTTTGGTAAACCTCATACATTTTCCCTCTCCAGCACAATCAAACAAGGACTCTTTTCTTGTCTGTTCTAATGTATTTTTTATCTTATAAAATAGGCTTATTTATGTCTTTAAGTTTAGCATGTTTTGGTTTTAGTCCATGAAAGTTATTTTGAGTGGGACTAGTCCTTAAATTTTCAAACATTTTGGTTTTGGTCACCTCTGTTAGTAAAGATATGTTATTTGTTTATGTAGCTAGCGAAATATCACATCAGTACAAAATGGTAAGATACGCCAAATGGTCCCCCAAAATTTTGAGTTCATAGGCTTGAATCATCTATGTCAGATTTAAATATCTATATCACATCACCTATCTAGCGCTACCTTACATACTGATGTATATTTTTTGTAACATAGGAGACCAAAACCAAAATGTCTGGAAAATTACGAACTAATCCCGATCAAAATAACATCTAGAGACTAAAGTCAAAACACATTGAACTTTAGGAACCAAAACCATAAATAAACCTATAAAATAATACAATATTTTCTCTTGTATATTTAGACATTAACGTCTCTTATCATGATTGTATCTTATCTTATTTTTATTGTGATAATGATTGTATATGTTTTTTTTGGTTTAATTATACTTTTTATCTTTTATCTTATTTTTAAGATTCACTTTTGATCATTAATCTTTTCTTTTTTTTTTCAAATAATTCAAGTTGGTCCTTCCTTTAGGCAATGGTGTTGATTTACCAATGGTGACATGAACAAAAATAATAATGTGATATAGATATAAACTAAAATGATATAAAGCTTTATCAATGATAGCCATAAGAAAATATGTCAAATAAATGTAAATATTTTGAAAAAAAAAAACTAAGATTTTAAGATCAAATAACGAAATTGAATTTAAAAAATATATAGATAAAAAACCCAAATAATTAAAAAAATTAAGGACCAAAATGAATCTTGAAATAAATAAAAAATAAAAAATATAATTAAGCTTTTTCATCCAAATGTTAATATAATAAGTTTACATAAGAAAGATTGATAGTCTTAAAAACCGAAGCAATTAGGATTAACCGAGTAATTGAGTAACCATTCAAATTTTTTTTAAGAACAAAAAATATTGTTGTAAACAGCGCATGCTTAGCTTTGTGAAATTGGCTGCGAGCCTGCGACTACATTCTGCGAAGAAAAAAAAAAAGGTAGTTTTGTTTGATCGCTGGGGATTTAGCCCCTTCAAGACATAACAACGTTTGCTTGTTTTTCAATACTAGTATTGGTACAGTACATCATTTGTTAAGTACAGTATATCTCTGATACTTGATCTAACTATCATTAGTACAGTATTTGTTCAATTAGAGAAAGATAATGTTGGAAAAGTAGTACGTTTGACTCGTAATTTATCAGATTGTCACCATTTTTTCTGATTCAACTTATGACAGAAAACAGTTCAAACTGTAACACATAAAACCGTATGAACAACGTAGTTCAATTACTCTATCTTGCTAGATTTTTTTTTAAAAAAAAAAAGTGGTTTGAAAAGAGTATTGATAACGTCGCAAACTATATCAAATTCGTTAACAATCTTACTTCTATGCAGAATCTGATCGATAAACCAAAATGTAAAAAAATTATAAAAAAGAGAGCCATTGATCAGATAATTGTAGTCTATAATAAGTCCACATTTAAATAATTCGGAAAAGGATATCATCATCTCAATGGCTTTTTTCTATTCTATTACGAAACAGTAGAAAATTAACAAGACCAAATCAAAAGAAATGTTATTTAAAACAAAGAAAAAGAAAAAGAGTGAAAGGCTCAGAAGGATCCATTGGTAATTTTGTAATCACAAGGGAAAGTCCCTCATAAAATAGGTAGTTCAAAGCATCATCGCCTCTACCACTCCAAACTCAAAACATTTATAAAAACACAAATGAACAAAAGTAAATATGAACGGATAACGAGAATTAGTATGAACATAAAGCAGGAAACTGAAAACGATGATAACTGTTAGGGTGGAGCGAAGCAGACACAGATAGAGGTTGAACGAAGGGTTGTGCTGTATAAATAGTAGGAGGAGCCATCAAATTAGGGTTAGGGTTTTCGGCCCATTGTATTTGTATTGCTGAAAAGAACGCATGCTATGCCGCGGCTTTCCCTTGGGCTTTGTTCTTACGGGCCTCCCTTCAACAATCTTATGTGGGCTGTGTTTTTCATAAGTTGGGCCGGTCAAATGATCATTGATTTGATGAGAAAGAAAATTGCCACCCCACACACAAGAAAAACAAAACAAAAAACAAAAATCACGATTATGAAGAAGGTCATGAACATTTTTCTACAATTATACTTTTATCCATGGCTGCATACTTTTTTTTAATAATTACTCCCTTCGACTCGAATTATAAGCAAAACTAACTAATTTTACGCTTATTAAGGAGATTAGTTGATTGTATTAATTTTTCTCAAATTTATAAAAAAATATAGGTATTTTAGGAAAGTAGTATTGGGAATGAAACAAAAATTAAACAAGATAACAATTTTCTAGGAATGTTTTAAGAAAGTGACATTGGGAATAAAACAAAATTTAATAAAGATAGTTAGTTTTGCTTATATTTTAAACCAAAAAAATATGTTTTTTGTTGTTTATAATTCGAGCCAGAGTATGACCTAACTTATATATGATCCAAAAATTGTGAACAAAGTAACGATGGAAACAAAAGTAGGGTAACATGATAAGTGGAGGTGTGAAAAAAAAATTCAAGTCAAATTTGATGCACCACCTTCATAAATAGTAATTCACTCAATTGTTTTAAAGCCCAAAAAGACAATGTTTAAAAACGGTAAAAAAATTATATTTAAATTCCGCTAAAGGAGTTATGAGTTACTACATATGAAAATGATATAGTAAGCTGCTTCGTATAATGTTTAGGATTTTACTTGCTTGAAATTCCATGTGTTCATGTATCAAGCAACTAAAAAGTGTAGGATTTTACTACACTATTAGCACTCTTATTAACCAATCACAAAATTGCAAAATTTAAAAAAAAAAAAACTTAAAATATAAATCTTGTCAAGGATTATTAATTGCTATCGTAAAATTAAAAAAAAAAACTTAAAATATAAATCTTGTGATGACCGAAGTCGACCCTAATTTACCGAGAGAGAAGCCCCTTCTCTCTAGATTTCTAAGTCTTTTTCTTTTTTGTTTTTTTTCTTGCTTTACCAAAGAGAAATAGCAGTAAAAGGGTATGGAGATTAGTCCATTCCCTTCATTTGGAGGGTGAGTGGTTTTCAGCCCCAGTTTTTCTTGGTTTCACTCTTGCCTTTGTGCAAGTTTTGTTATATAAATAAGTGTTATTCTTCAGTTGTTTTGGGTGTTTTATTTTGCGGAGGTCTATGTTTTATGTTAGCTTCTAGATTCGATAGTCATCCCTTTTTTCAAATAATTGGAAGAATGATAGTAGAGACAGCTCTTCACTTGTAGACTTCTGACTTGACTTTTGTCCAGCGGCTCCATCTCTACAAATTTGTGATTCTTTGCCGCCAAAATGTATGTGCTTACTTCCAGCATTGATGAGATTGTTATCTTGGAGATAAAAGTCATTGAATCTCATGTTAGAAACCGATATTAGAAGAGGTTGATGACACATGTCCAGAGTGAAGATGCTACGGAGTACCTTGCTTTTCTTAACGTTATTTGTGTTATTAGTGTGAAAACTATGTATTTTATTTGGGTAATATTGGTTTTGCTTGTTTTCTTCTATTGAATGAAATGTATATTTTTCTTTAAAAAAAAATCTTGTGATTATTAATAGCTTACTCCCTCCGTTTCATAAGTAATGTTGTTTTAGCATCTGTACCATGTTTCATAAGTCTTGTTCTTTTATAAATCCAATACATAATTAATGTTATTTTTACAAACACACCCCTATTTATTACACTCTCTTTTTCACTTACAATATCTTTCTCTCTTTTCAAAAATGATTGTATATGGGCATTACAGTCAAAATACAATAAATTCTTATATCATTTAACAATTTCTTAAAATCTGTGCATAACCTTAAAACACACTGAGGATTGAAACATTGTTATGAACAGTTTTAGCAGATGAGCAGCGGTTGAGATGAGCAGAAGAAGAGGGACGGTGGAGGAAGGGGACCACGAGGGAGAAGGAGGACGGTGGAGGAAGTGGTCCCTGACATTTTTTCACTTTAGTCCCTTCTAATTTTTTTCACTTTAGTCCCTGAACCATAAAACGACGTCGTTTTTAGCTCTGTTAACTGTCACGTGGGACAGCCGTTAACAGTGGATGATGGAAAACTTAACGAAGGACTAACGTGAGGACTTTTTTACAAAGTAAGGGACCAAAAGGGAATTTTCGTAATGTCAGGGACTAAATTGAGGACTCACCACACGTCAAACCCAATCCGCCAGTTTAAATTTAATTTGTACTATCGTGTATTGACTCAAAAGGAACATTGCAACGGACATTATCTTTATGTAGTATGTTCCTTTGGCGTGACATCTTTATTGGTTCATATATTTTGATTATGTCACGTACTCATAAAAGGTGAGGAGATTTGGTTTATAATGGACAGCACCATCTTTCATCCAAAAGGTAATTGCATCATTGAAATTGGCTATAAACAATATGTTTGCTATCCAATTCTAGACATACATACTTATCATGCTTCAATGTTTCACAAATTCCTTTAAACCAAACTTTTTTTCTTTTTCTTTCTTTTTTTTTTTTGCCTGAAAATTTAAAACTGAACATGATTTGCATTTGCATGTGTCACCTTTCAAATGTCCCAAATGGGTTTTTCCATAGGTGAAGAAGAATCCCCACCATGTGGTGGTGGAAGGTGGTGGTGAGGATAGTGATTCATAATTTGCATCCTTTGTTGGTTGCTTAATGCTTCCAACCCCAATCTTTGTTGTTGATTTTGTTGTTTGTGTGGTTGATTCACCCCAATGCCTAAGAAGTCATGCAAACCTGAAGTAGACCCAACAACCTCTTGTTCCACATTATTAATCTTCATCAACCCTGCAGTTGTAGGGTTAATGTTATTGTGGTCACTTCCCATGAACATTGTGCTGAACATTGCTGATCCATTAGTAGTAGTAGGACTAGTGTTGGAATTATCAAACATGAGTGGCATTATTTCTTGATTCCCTTTTTGAAAGAATTGGTTGGTGAAGGCTCCACCACCACTTACCCCAGCTAAGGTAGAATTGTTATGGTCATGAGGACCAGCCATGCTAGTAACAAAGGTATTATGCATCATGGGAGAGTTAATGCAGTTATTGCTAGCAGTGGCACCCATTTGTGCTGCCTTTTGTAGTAAAGCTGTTGCAGACATGTGAGCTGAAGAGGAGCAAGAGATTAAGCCTGCTTTGTTGTTGTTGTTGTTGTCTTGGAAGTAGTTGAAACCACTAGAGAAGTTGTTGGGACTAAGTTGAAGGCTGGAAGAAGAGGAGGAAGAGGGAGACATGTTTCTTGGACCACAAAAAAGTGTAGATGAAGAAGTGGTGGAAAACATGCCCCCACTACTACCCATGGATGACTTGAAGGGCATTGGGACAAGTTCTTGGGAGAGGTTCTTATTATGGTTGTTGTTGTTGAATTCGGATACAGAGTTGTTGTTGGAACCAGTGCTTGGTGGAGGCATTGTAGACATGAGATCCGGCATTTCATTTTGCAAGTTTTGTGGCATGCTGACACTTGTTAGTCCCTGGTGCTGCTGCTGGTTCACTCTGTTGTTTTCTTCGGTTAATGCATCACAGAATGCTCTGTGTGTGATGAAACTATCCCTCCTGCATCATTCAGTTGACACAAATGTGTTGAAAGTTGAAACTTAAGACACCTCATCAGTGCATGTTTGGTGGGAGTTTTATTTATTTTATCTCACACATATTTTATAAAACTGCTTTTGAGTTACTTATTTGTAACTCAACTTTGATCTCAAAGACATAGTTGGAAAAAGAAGTAAGAATTGCAAACTGAAAACCAAACATGTTATTAATAAGGTACTGAGTTTTATGATCTTAATTAAACTTAACAGTTCGATCTTGTACTCAGCAATATAATTTTAGCTCCATTCAATTTAACATAAAAAAGTGGAGCCACGGCCACCTCATGAACTCAATAGTGCCATGTGTATCTTGTAACAGTTGTGTTTATGTTATTACTAAAAAAAACCAAATTGAATATTAACAGCTGAAGATGTAGGATTTATAGGAGAAAGAATAAAAGTAAATATTATCTGTCAAATCCAGTGTTTTAATGAGCTCAAACTACCATGGGAACTGAAAAGTGTTTAATCTTCTTGCAGTTTCTCTGCAACAAGCAATGCCAATATGCCTTTGGTTTTATTATGAATTACGTAAAAAAAAAAGTAAAATGATATTTTCACACTGATTTTCTTTATACCTCATTTCATAATTATTTAACAAAAAAGAATTTTTGTTATGGAACATGGGTTAATCAATGGTTATGAAATAAGAATATAGATTTTTTTTTAAAAAATGTGAAAAAAATTTAAAATTGGTACCGGTTGGTATTAATATATGTACCTGGAAAATATGGTTCCACAATCACATTTGTATTCTCTGGTACCACAGGTTTTGTGGTGGGCCTTCCAATCAGATTGGACTGCATATCTTTTAGAGCACTTGTCACATTTCCACTTCTTCTCCCCATGTTTTCTGCTAAAGTGTTTTTTGATCCCAGTGAGGTCTCCTAATGCACGAGCTGGGTTATGGTGCACACATGATGGCTCAGGGCACACATACACCCTTTTCTTCACCTCACTTGTTGCTCTTTGCTTTAGTTTCCATGGAAGGTTGTGACCTCTTCTGTGCAACTGAAGGTTTTGATCCCTCTGAAATCCTTTGTTGCATATCTCACAGATGAATCTATTTGTTGCCATTAATGTGGTTGGTGATAATGCAATAACTTCTGCATTCGGATCTGTTTCATCAATTTCATGCATTATTAGCAGGAGTATATTACTTTGTCAAAGTAAATATTTACTATGTAATGCATTGCTAATATACACTAGCTCACTATGCTAGCTACTATCAATGAATTGAGGTCACAAATTTTATGATAATGTTACGTTACCTGAATATCTAATATTTAAGTTTAACACTTGATATTTTAAATAAAAATGTGAAAAATTATAAGAAAAATAAATTGAAAGTTTTACCATTTTTTTATCCAAAACAATAAATATTAAATTTGGATATTAGATATAAATGTTGAAATATCATTATTGCACATTTTAAGTAGTATTCACAACTGTTATGCTATTAAATTTTTACGATAATCTTATGCAGCGTAACCTTGATCACAATTTAAATCTTGATGAGAGTTGAACCCAAATTTTGAAAACTAGGAAAGACTGGGCATCTTAACCACCATCATAGAAGTGAAGAGGATGCATATAATTACAATAAGAAAATTTACTATTTTTTCTTGGTATTTTCTTTGTAACTTTAAATAGGTCTCAACAGTACATGTAACAAAGGTAATAGCATGTAATAAGTTTAATAAAGCAACAGTTCCTTACAATATAACTTTTTTTAAAATCATTGAACAGCAATTAGACCTTTCTAACTACCTAACAATAATTCAACTTTTAGGCTTCAAGGATTGGATATAGATCTTCTGTTCCAAACCATGTCCCCAACTCTGTCTCCAACCAATCACATCTCATTATAGAAAATAACTTACTAACTATTATGATTTATGGCATTTTTGTAATATTTAATGAAATGTGATTGGTTGGGGACAAAGTTGGGGACATGTTTTGGGACAAAGGATCCTAATCCTCAAGGACTGCCTAGGATTTGACCATGTTAGAGCTAGTGCAGACCATTACATTAACATTTCAAAGAAAAACTGGACTTAAAAAAAAAAAGAACACGTATATTTGAACTAAATTCTTTAGTTTCTACTTATACAACTAACCATCAGCGAACTACTTAAAAATTTCATACAAACCACAATTATCTCGCACCTATGTTTGTGGAACAACACCCCATTCAAAGACAAAAGAAAAGTTCAAAAATCTTCTATACCGAAAATAAATCAAACATAACTAAATTTCTGATTTCTTGGACAGTAATTATGTCCAAGAGCAAAAAATAGAAGGTGAGGGGTAGTTGAATATATTTGCCTGGGTTTCCAGGTAGATTTCTTTTCTTCTTGTTTGCCTGTTGATCAGTGGAGCTATTGTTGTTGCAAGCACTAGAAGGTCCTGAACTTGAATCATGGGGTTGGTTTGGTACTAGTAGTTGCTTCTTGCTTTGTTGATGAACTTCTTCTCCATTGTCTCCCGAGGAGAAACTTCCTTCATCACCTGAAATATTTGACATTATAATAACAAGAATGTATAAAAAGTTAAAATTAAAGAAGCTTCTCTATGTATGCTTATGTTGATCTTTCTTTTTTCTTCTTGTTGGTGCTGAACTCTAAGCAAAGATAGAATCTGCTCTGCTCTTTCACACTAGATGAAACAAAATCCAAGGGAGTTCTCCTTGGTTTCTGTTGTGGAATTAGAAATTAAGCTATTGCTGCCATGGTATACCAACATTGGAAGCTGGTCTTAATTCTTTGGCCTTATATAAATATATAAATATATTATATATGTCCATCTGAGGACAACTACTAGGTAAATGCCCCTAGTTTCTTAGTAATATGGTAATATCCTAAGCAACAATTAATTTAATTTTTTTTTTCATGTATGCCATACTGTTGGATACCAAGAAACGCATAAATCAATTAGTCAGAACTGTTCTATTTTAAAAAGAAATTTTGAGTTCAAGTTCGTTAAAATGCAATTACATTGAAAACTTATTGAAAGGAATTTTAGAGCTCATGATAATAATTACTCCCTCCAGTCCTATTTATAAGTCACATTCTAGAAGGATTCTTTGATCCTATTTATAAGTCACTTTGTATTTTCTAGGAGATCAGACATTTATTGTTATTTTCTCTTATTTGCTCTTTGCCCATTATTGTGGAGTAATACAATGTGAAATTTCCAATGCAAGTTAAGAAGGTAAGATTGTAATGTTGAAGTATTTTTTTAAAGTTTCAAGAAATCTAAGTACCTTCCTCAATTCATGTGATATGGTTAAATATGTCCTATAAATAGGACTAGAGGGAGTATATTTTATTCTGAGCAAAATCATTTCCGATTAATGAAAAAATCTTCTGATCTGGAGGAAAAAAAATAAAAAACATATTGTTGGATACATTCACATGTTAGTAAATTATATGTAGTTGAAAAGTATTGAAAAATATAGTTCTTATATTCTCAAAAGAAGAAAAATTATAAACTTATGTTGATTTTTTAATTTTTAGGAAGCTTAACAAGTGTCATGAGAACACTTATTATTGAAAATAGGTAATACACCGATAGTTTAAAGTTTTTTACACCATCAGTACATCATCCACCATTCATCCATCCGTTTATGGTCGTTGACTTTTAGATTAAAGACTTAAAGTAATACAAATGAATGGTGGATAATGAATTGATGGTATAAAAAACTTTACACCGTCAATCATACCCATTAATCTCTATTAACGATACCCAAATAATAATAATGTTACGTACACATGCATAATTTTATAGGTGTGTAATTATTATCGGTCAAGTATAATTGGTTTTATTTTATTTTTACTATTCATATTTTTATTTTTATTATTATTATTATTATTATTATTATTATTATTATTATTATTATTATTATTTGTTAGTTTGTCTTATGATCTCATCATATAGGCAAGGACAGATCCAAGGGAGCTGAGGGTGAATACTGAATAAGCTCGCCCCAACTTGCATACATTTTGTATGATTGAATATGTATTTAATTTTTTTTAAAATACATTTTAAAAAATATTTATTATAAGTATATGAACTTCTGTACATGTTAAACTCTATTTTGCATATGTTTTATATAACTTGTTACATTTATGGTATTTTTTTTTAAATTCTCTTTAAAATAATGCTTGACACACTTGTGCATAAATATTTTAATTTTTTTAAGATGTTGTTGACAAGTGTTTTTAAATTAGAAAAATATAGTAAATTAACAATATTTTTTCTATCAAAAATTTCAAAAACTATACTTTCTAATAATTATTTATTATATTTGTTTGCTTAATAAATATTACTATTAGGATAAAGGAATGAAAAGGGGTTAAATGAATCTCAACATTTTCATATTTTATGTGTCGTAGTTTAATTAATTGGACTACTCCCAAGAATATATTTATTTTAATTTTGTCACATATTCTAGATATAAATTTGAAGAAATTTTCGTGAGAACTTCAACATAGTGGTGTATCATTCTCCTGCTCCAAATATTAATGTTGATGTGCATTGAAACAAAATATGCTATAAGCCTATGACAATGAGCAGAGCCGGTCAATACTTGGTTGCTTTTAAAAGAAAAATTTCAGGTTTTAGTGAAATATATGTGTGAACATAAACTGAAGTTAATAGGTAGGCACACTAGCTAAGCAGGTAAATAATTTTAAGAATATTATTGTTGGACTATTAATTATTTCTGCAATTTTTGCACTCAATTTTTATTAAAAATGTTTCCTATGGTTTTATTTATAAGATCTTATTCCAAATTCCTATAACATTTACTGTAATTAATTTTTTCCAAAAACACTTTTATTAAGACAATACTTTTTAAAATTTCAATAATAATTAAAAAAAACAATTTTGAAAAAATATATTAATTATTTACATTTACAATATAACTAATAACTCTAATCTATTTCATAAAAAAAAAGCTCTAATCTATTTTTTTTTGGAGAACATGAATTTTCCCCAAAAAAAATTTGCATATCGGATCGGAGATAATAAATGGGAGTACTAATTAAAACGTACTAGTACAAGTAATAGAAAGAAGAAAGAGGGTTTCTCCGGTGTAATTAATTCGCCTGTTAGAGGTCAGACATTGATTTCCTGCATTTCCGAAATAGGTATCTTTAACTACTCTTTTTTCCAATTTTATGAGGAACATAAATAAAGGGTCAATTCTTAGCTTTGAGCATTTTTTAGGATTTTATTTTGTTAGGTATTGTTAATAACTACTCGTATATTAAGAACATTTGCTAAAATTATTAGTATTGAAAAGAAAATCATAATTATATATTTTTTATCTCAAAAAATATTAAAAATTACATATTTTTATGCATTCTCATTATATTTGATTTAACAAATGTTTTAAGATCATTCATTAACATTTTTATATTTTGTTTTATTTTTCCTTTCCGGAATAGCTGTCACTAGCTTTCTTGTCCTCTTAGCATCACAATTTCATACCATTGTGTTTGAGCTTCCTCAAGTCTAGTTAATTATGGCCTAAAAAAATACCATGCTTCTCTGGATCATATTTAACCATATAATACAAATCCAAAAAATTATTATATTTTTTTGGAATTTTAAAAAAATTAAAATTCTTTATCAATACAATTTTAATATCTTAAATTGCATTGTAAATTTTATAAATGTATTATTTTAAAATATTAAAGAACAAAAGACAAATAAAAGAGCAGTAAATGCTTTCAATAAAATACAAAATGACTTATAGGATTACAAATTTTTTTTATAGTATGATTTATAAATAGGACTAAAAAATTCTTCTACAGTACTCCCTCCGTTTCAGAAAGTTTGGTCTTTTAGAACTGGGTACACAGATTAAGAAAGTTTTAATTATTATAGGTACTCCGTATTATGTATAATATGTCCAAAATACCCCTATTTAATCTTTATTGAAAATTGTAGTAATATTTAATTTTTATTTGTAAGTGTGTCCATTAATTAATGTATAGTGGTTTAGAGATGAGAGAGATGATAAAAGTAGAATTAATGAGGAGTAAGAGAAATGATTGAATGAAAGGTTAAAATTGGAAAAAAAAAATATGTTTATATATTGAAAATGTAAAAGGCCAAATTTTGTGAAAAAAAAAAGTCTAAAAGCCAAACTTTCTGAAACGGAACATTGTAATTAACTTATAAATAGGAGAGGTGAAAGTATTAGTATTCATTAAGAAAAGATTCATTTATTTATACAGAATACCATAAAGTGGCTATTATCATATCCTATAGCCGAACTCTGCGTCTCATGTGAAATTGAGAACCAAACGACCGAAGAAAACAATCCAAATAAGTACTTCTTCATTCAAAAAACGATAAAGTAGTTTGTAATGACATAAAAGAGGGTTGCTGCTGCATGCTGAGTTAACCTGTAGCTAGTTCCAGTTTACTTTAAGGGCACAACGATATTAACTAAGAGCATCATATATTCCTTAATATTCCAGCCATTGTTTAAAAACCAAATTAATAAATGTATGTTCTTCAACAATAACAATGGGGTCTAGTTTTCCTTACATGAGATCGGTTATATAGATCAAACGATGTAATCTTATATCATAAACATGTCCATTGACAAAATATTGATATTCAAGTTTTTCTTAATTGCCGGTCCATGATTCATATTGACTTTTATCTCTGACAATTAGATTAACATGTATTTGATCTACTCTCCTTATTATAATTTCTACTTATCTCTTTATCACATGCCCAAACCACACTAGAATATATATATATATATATATATACATATACGCGCGCGATGAAAATGAGTGTATTAGAGAAAAAACTGATATAATCTCTATTGTAAAGAAGATGATAAAATAATTTAAATGATTTAAAAAAATAAAAGAAGCTGACAATCATTGAAAAACTAAATCCAACATTTTTTTATATATTAAAATATTATTTTTAAAACAAATTTTTTTTCCTCTTCCATAAATAACACTCAAATGTACTTGTTAATGTTCATATAAAGAATCCATAAAAAAATTACTATTTTTTTTATAAGTAAACTGAATTAATAAGAGTACCGATTAAGTCATTCAAACTAAATGTACCTCGGAAAAATGGTGGAAATACCTCTATGCGACTATTCCTCACTTTTAAACCTGGAATTGAAGCATATATACAGAATCGGCAAAAAAAAAAAAAAAAAAAAAAAACCTCGATACGACAAGCTCAACTCGAATAAGTATGAGTAAATATTGGACTTGGAGGTTGGTCTTCCAAGCCATTATGCACAATTGCTCTAGCCTTTCTAATGATGAAGTTAGAGAAGGGAATTCAATACTAATGACTTGGGAACCATAACCTATATATAATAAGTTCATAGCCTTTCACGAAAGGTTACGACTATTGAACTTTCTTATTTTTATTTCGGCCCATCAACAATATAGAAATAAGACTTTGGTATCTACACATTATAAAATCCATATCAAATAAGATGTCCCCAATCCCAATACATCAAGACTTAAAAGATCACTTTAATAGGGCTAAATCTTTATGATAGCATATAATACATGATCAATGATATATGTAGGCTCACAAATTAGATAAATATCTAACACATAAATTATATTCGTGTTTTTTTAACACGGTTTACAAAAGGACGAAACATGCCCAAGTTTTTGTCGGGTTATTTTATTGAATTTTTTGCTTAAACTAAAAAAATCACTAATTCATTACACTATATAATACTCCATTCGGTCATATTATAAGCACCCTTTCTCTCTCACAAAAAGGGTGCTTATAATATGGATCGGAGAGAGTACTTATTTATTGATACATACACCGTGATGATATCATTGATACATGTAAATATAAACGGTGTTAATACCCATTGTCATCATTAGTGTATGTACATATATAAATCTTAAATGATTGTTGGGCTAACACGCAAAAGTAAGACACACACATGATGCAGGTTTAAATTAAATAACATTTTTGCAGTATTATTTTAAGTTGTGTTTTTTTTTACAAGGCACGATAAAGGCCCAAACTCGAACCGGATAGACACGGGTACGATTGGACACACAAATATATATATATATATATATATATATATATATATATATATATATATATAATCTTACTACTTGCTACCAATATTTTTAAAACCGAATTGATGATCGAACAAGTCATCTGAGCATTAAATCATCAGGTCAACTAGCTAGTGGATCATTGACTTAATCGTTAATCAATAAGAAAGTATGAAATGTAACGTTGTGAGTAATTAAGTTAGCATAAATAACAAATATGTTGTCATAATTGTAGTATGCCGCTAAATTATTCAATAGGTTGCAAGTTTGATACATGCTGCCATACTTTTGTAGAAAAATGGATACGTTTTTCACACTATGAAGCAGTCAACTCGTGGTCAACATGTATGTTAATGGTCAATAGTACACTTGGTCCAACTGGTTCTCACAAATGTTATCCAGTCCTCATCAGCCTAATTCCACATCTAGATCAATTTAGGTTTACCGGATCGTTTAATTTATGTGCTTGACTTACCGATTTTTCGATCACACCGACTTATATAAAGCATTGGCCGGTTTATATATTATGGGTTTTAATTTCAAGAATTATTTTTTTTAATATTTTTTGAAATTCTATTTTTTTTCCTTTATAATGGATTTTTAGAAATTCTTTGAATCTGTAACTCATAAACCCATAGAATAGGTCCTTTGTTTATGTTGAGTTTTGCTGCTCCCACACCGTTGATTAATTTAAATCACGAAGAAAACAAGGACAGAAACTAGAATATCAAACAGTAATTAAGTTCCAAATGGTCAGTGAAATTTGAAGATAATCACACAAGAATATTATAATAAAAAAATTTATATCATCATGTAACCACTACTTTTTAATCTCTACTCATAATTTTTTTTTCCCATCCGGTTCCCAATCATCTTTACTCATGATTTTAAACTTTATTATATATGAATTGAAAAAAAATTATAATTAAATCCACGAAAAAGACATAGTAGCAAACATCGATTTAGCGATCGATACATTTGATGAAGCATGGATATGCATACTTACATCAACGTAAAGACAGAAGCTTGCCAACATAATATCAGCTGTGAGCCCCACACATTTTTTTAATTATTAAATTATGTTAAACCTTAGCTAGTTTCCATGACCTTTAGCGGAATTTTGGTTTTCTAATTCTTCGTAATTTTTTATTGATCTGGTTGCTAATTGACATAGACAAACGACTTCATAAACAAAACCAGCGCAGGGGACAAAAATGGATTATTCTTCCCAATGAGCATATATTTTATAGGTCTTCGATCATTTGTTTTTGTTGTATCCTAGGACAGGAAATGTATAAAATTAATTAGTATTAGTATTTTGATTTAAAAAAACAGTTTGCTTATTAAACATAATATATAAATAAGAAGTAAAAAAAATAATAAAATGATACTGATAATTTAAATCCATTATCACTTAAATTATTAAATATTTAATTTTTCAATATGGAATGATTTTTCTTTTAATCTCTTGTTATTCTTAGCTCTTTGACACCAAGTAGCTTAAGCCATTAAAAAAAAACTTCATTCTCTTAAGAGTTTCAATGTTTGAGTTTGTTAGTTATATTAAGGTTGAATCTCAAAATGTTATTGTCAATAAGAGAAGCAACCTAGTAACATATATTAATCATACCACAAGAAATGTATGTGCAAGATTTTGAAAGTTGAGCTGTAGCTCTCAATATCATGTTAACGTTACATGTTAAAATTACTTATCAATAAAAAGATTAATTCAACATATATTTAAATCAGGCTAAACACATGTAACTTCTAACAATTTCGCGGGTGTGAAATAAAATTATTATCATTTTGTGTAATTATTTGGTGATGAGTTTTAGAAGTAGAGTAATTGAGAAGCATAGTTGGAGGAGATCCTCTGAAGCATAGGTACTCCTATTTGGCTGCTGTACACGTACCGGATACGTACCCGTTTCCGATATGCCTTGGGTACGCTTGGTAGTTGGTACGTACCCGGTACGTACCAAAACAAAAAATAATTAAAAAAAATTGGGTACTTGAATGGTACATTTGGGTACTTAAATGGGTACATATTCACCATACGTACCCACCATATGGGTATGGTTGTGGGTACGACTGAACATAATGTTTTTTTTTTCAAACAATGCGTTTTGTTCCCAGGAATAAGGGAAAACCATTTTTTTCAAGAGTGAAGACCCACTTTAGTCCCTCATGTTTTTCGCGTGGGACAGATTAGTTCCTCAAAAAATGGAAAAACATTTTAAGTCCTTGAAGATGTTGAAAAGGGATACTTTGGTCCTTCCGTCAATACCGTTAACGCCATCCTCCGTGAACGTTAACACTGGTATTGACGGAAGGACCAAAGTGTTCCTTTTTCAACATCTTCAAGGACTTAAAATGTTTTTCCATTTTTTGAGGGACTAAACTGTCTCACGCGAAAAACATGAGGGACTAAAGTGGGTCTTCAATAAACTAAAAAATTCGCTTTCAGAAAAGAGTGAATAAAAATGTTTTTGAAAAAGAAGTAATTAATGGCATTATAAATTAAAGAACACAGAAAATCCAAAGCATATTTTTTTAATATATTATATTTATTAAAATAAAAAATAAAAAAAAAAGAGTCGGAGCACCAAAAACCGGTGCATGGTAGAAGCACCCTTGTTTTATATTTTACTTGTTTGGACCATTATCTATGTCAAGAAGCATGTAAAAAAAAATTCAAATCCAAATAACAAAAACATGCACATATATAAAAAGAACGCAGAAAACCCAAAGCATGTTTTTTTTAATATATTAGATAAAAAAAATAAAAAAAAAAGAGCCGGAGCACCGAAAACCGGTGCATGGTAGAAGCACCATTGTTTTATATTTTACTTGTTTGGACCAAGTTAGCTTCTCAAGGAAGCTTGTTCAGTGAAAATAGTGGGTAATAGTACTATTTGGGCGGAATTTTTTGGCTGTGATAGTACTACTTTGCACTGTTACTGCATGAACGGGAATGTTTGCTAATTTTATATTATGTAGATTAGTAAATAGACATGTGCTATGCATGGAAAACATATGATGTACTAATATTTTTATAAGAAAAAAATGTACAATTATATAATTTGGAATTATTGTGAAAAAATGGTATCAAAATGAAAAAAAAGATAAATGATGAATTGATATCATCAATTTGTTTATTTGTACTGTTAAGACACTATCGACAATAAACAATTTATTTTTTTAGCATTTTTTTGATTTATTTTCTTTTATTTAGAAGTAAAGTCATTAGTGTATGTATTTCGTTGTTGATAATTAAGAAAAAAAACATAAGATTGAAAGATAGCTATCGATGCTAAGACCCACTTTAGTCTCTCATGTTTTTCGCGTGGTACAGTTTAGTCCCTCGAAAAATGGAAAAACATTTTAAGTCCTTGAAAATGTTGAAAAAGGGACACCTTGGTCCTTCCGTCAATACCAGTGTTAACGTTCACGGATGATGGCGTTAACGGTATTGACGGAAGGACCAAAGTGTCCCCTTTTCAACATATTCAAGGACTTAAAATGTTTTTCCATTTTTTGAGGGACTAAACTGTCCCACGCAAAAACATGAGGGGCTAAAGTGGGTCTTCACTCTTTTTTCAATTATCTTCTCATCCTCTTTCACTCAAACCCTAAAAATCATTCTCAAATCTCTTTCTCCCTCTCGCTATGCTTCCCCTTCTTCATCAGTTCGGTGTCTCCCTCTAAACTACCTCTAAACTAACTATTGTTTTTGATTTGTTATTAGTTATTGCAAAGTGCAAACATTAAAGGTTGTGTGGCCATTGTTGTACAAAATTATTAACTCGTATGAATTTCGACTTGTAGATTGTATTTTTATTTTTACAATTTTATAGTTTTTAAATTTATATATAATTATAATAATAAAATAAATATATATAAGAACGTACCCGTACCCTAAATTTTTAAAAATGTCGTATCGCGTACTCGTATCCGTACCGGTACCGATAATGTACCCGTACTCACGCTACATAGAGGAGATCCAACCACAAACATGCACGGATTGGGCTAGAACTTTGTCCTTAACGTCTGTGGGGCTTAATTTTTGTCCTTTAACTTTGGGATATAGTTTTGAGAAAAGACTTTCCCTTTAATTTTGTTTATTTTGGTTGCCATTTTATTCATAATTTTTGGCTCTTGAATTAAATCATGACTATTAAAAATAATTAATGCAGTGATGAGTAAAGTTATGACCGTAGAAAAACAATTGTGATAACCTTATGACCTTGATTTTTTTTTAAGGTGTCAAAAAAAATTTTCTTAATTTTTCTCCTAGCATAAAAGTATTCCAAGAAAAATATATTTGGGAAGTCAAAAACTATTTTGGGATAAAAATCTAAATCCTTGAGCTTTTACTCTTTATTAAGAGGGTAACTTGCTTTTTTTTTTTTATAAGAAAAATTTTATTCCAAGAACATAAAAAGTACAAGATACAAGATGTAAACTGTGGAGAGACAAAATATAATACAATACAATACAATTATAAAGAAAAATACCTCCTAATTTCAATATATCCACCTAAAACAGCTTCCCTCCCCAACCATTTAATAGCCTCATGCTAAAATACATATGTCTTCCCTGCTATGTCAGCACAAACAAGACCTGCTATATCAGAAAAATAGGAACCAGTAATGAAAAGCAGGGCCAACTTACCAAGTAATAATTAGTGTTAGTTTTAGTTACACCACTAGTCCACTACTACAATCCTGATTTCAGTGCTTAGAACAATATGACCAAAGGCACATCAGAGGGTAACTCGCTTGGTATGTATTTTTTGTTCTCTAATGTCGATTATCGTATATAATGTTGATTTTTAGAGAACCAAAATATTAGAGAACCAAAAATCAACAGAAGGAATTATTTAATGAAGTAAAAGAAAATATTTTTGGTTCTCTAATGTTGATTTTTATTTTTTAGGTATTTTTTTATAGCCAAAATTTTGACAGGATAGAGGAGAAGAGAATTGGATTGAACACAAATAAATGCTCCCATTATTTTATGTCTTATAGCACTACTAACTGAATTACTTATTGAAAACTTTTTTGGAATTGTTTAAATATTATCCTAAATTCAATGGTCTGAAAAACTGATATATATATTTCACCAAAAAAAAAAAACTGATATAATATTATTATAGCTTCTACTAAGATAGGATGTAATAATGTTAATTTTATGAAACGTTTGGTTTTTTATTAAAAAAAAATAGTTTTATTTGAATTTCTTACTATTCTTTCTCTTTCAAAATATAATTTTTAGGTAAAAAAAAAATTGTTTCACAATATAAGTCTTTATACATTATTAATGCAACATTAATAATGATTTTTACCATTTCATCCCTAATTATTATATAGAGATAATAAGAGTGAAATTAATTATAGAGATAGTAAAAATAATAAAAAAAAATCCAAAATTAATAGAAAAGACATATTAATTACACTCTTTAATCTATGTTTCACAATATTAAATAACCTATATTATGAAGCAGAAAAAATATATGTCTATGGACGTGCAAAAAAAAAATACTCCATTTGTCTCTAAATATATGACAAATTTGCAATTTTTATTATTGGCCTTATCTAAAAGACCTTTTACCAATTTTTAATGACAATTAATTATTTATTTTCACAAACACCCCTATTTATTTAACACTTTTTAGATATCCCACAATACTTATAGGGATAGTTTTGAAAAAACATATAAATGTTCACATTTCTAATATCACTAACTAAATTAACTTTTTTTTTTAATAATGAACGTGAATTCTATCAAAAACATCTTATATTTTGAGACGCAGCAAATACCTTTAATTGTATAGACGAGTCTTACTAATAGTGTCGTAGGTTTAGAAATTGAAAAATAGAAACATTGCATGGGAATGACAACTTTCAAACTCTTAGTATTTGAATACATCGTTGTTTGATGCGAAAATTTTATCTTCAATTCTTTTAACAAGTACTCCCTCCTCTTTAAAATATAAGAGAAAAAAAAAATATACCTTTTTTATTTAAAATATAAGAAATTTAAATTACCCAGCTCACTTATTAGCTATTAGTGATATTGAGTTTCCAAATGGTTATCGAAGTATGAATGCTCCTCCATGTACTCCAGGCAGTATTCGCTGACCTTTTAAGTTAATAAAAATCATTTACCATAAAAAAAAATAAGAAAAAGTAATTTTTTTTAAATTTTTTTTCATTTCTAATACTATTTTCATATTCTTAGAAAATGATTATCTAATTTCATTTTTTTTTCATTCTCAATGCTATTATCCTAAAATATTTCTATTTTTTTGATATATTTGAAAAAATTAAATACAATCAACAAACCTGCTTAATAAAGTTCTTATATTTCAAACCAAATAGAGTACTCTTACACTCCCTTCGTTCCTAAAGTATGAGCCATTGGAGTGGACTTGCGCGTAATTAAGGAAGTTAGTTAGTATGTCGGTGGTATTGGAATCAATAACACTTGATATACTTTTTTGAAATTATTCCAATTATTCTTATAATTATTATTAAAACTCTAAAAAAATGTTAACTAATAGAGATATTTAGGAAAAAGAAGAAATTACTATCATTGAAAATTAGATCAAGAGTGAAGACCCACTTTGGTCCTTGTCGATTTTGCACAGTACCAATTTAGTCCCTAACAATTCATAATATCACATTTAGTCCCTCAAAAACAATTTTTCATACCAATTTGGTCCCTCAACTTTTTTTCATATTAATTTAGTCCCTCAAGTTTTTCAGATGACCAATTTGATCCTTAAAATTGAGGGACCAAGTTGGCATGGAAGAAAATCTTGGACGAATTTGGTATGGAAAAAAGGTTAGGGACAAAATTGGTATGAATTTTTTTTTTGAGGGACTAAATGTGGTATTATGAATTGTCAGGGACTAAATTGGTACTATGCAGAATCGACAGGGACCAAAGTGAGTCTTCACTCTTAGATCAAATGCGATCAAGGTACTCCCACTAGATATAGATTTAGTGTTTAGGGTCTTGCTAACAAGTGCCCTAAGAGCACTTTTTAAGATTACTACATATGGAAAAAAATCTCAAATTCACATTCATCACTCTCTCGAAAACATAAAAAATCACATTTTTCCATAACTTTTATCTATAATTACTTCTTTAACAAGTGCTCTCATTAGCATTTTCCCAGTGTTTACATATTGGAAAGGGAGTAACACATTTGCATTCCCTTCAAAGGTGTCGAACAACGAACTTTTATATTGAGATTTTGGGATTATGTGGACCGTGGGGGTTGGGGAATACCTACAAGTTGACTAAATGGTGCTTGTTAGTCAGGATTGACAAATGACAATCTTTTATAATCCCCGAAATTGGTTGCATTTAGGTCCTCAACTAACTCAGAGGATGAGTTCTGAATTATAGTAAAAGAATTTAGGTGGAACAACTTACTCATTCCAATGTAAACTGTTAGGCAGTAATTACATCATACTCTTTTCCTCAAACACCAAACAAGTGTCCATGATTCAGGTGCATCAAGTGTCCGCCTGGTTTTGTTCACCTTATAGTAGGTTGACAGCTGCTTACACCTTATAGCACATTCCATCATATCAAATGGCCAATGAAAGTTATTAACGAGGACTTGATCCAGTGGTGCAAAGCTCTACTGAAACCTTGAGTATCATACAAAATTAAATGATTCGATACTTAGAAGCGACACTTGGTAAAAGAGACACTCACATACCTCATATGGTTGGGGATTTCCTTAGTTTAAGAAGAAGAAGAAAAGAAAAAAAACAGACCAATGCAATTTGTCCCATTCACTACGGTAGTAACAGGAATTATGAGTATATGACCTCAAACTCTGGCAATGTGCTTCGTCTCTATTATATTCATATTTTCTTCTCCTCCCCTCCATAGCAATATGTTTCATACTTTGCAAAGGCAGATACTAAGTTAATGAGTACACAACCTTCTAACCTATATGAAATATTTCGAGAGCCTAACAAATAATTCTATTTATTATTGACTGTGTGCTATTAGGCAGAAAATCAATCATAATTATAAATAACGACACGACAATTATTGATTGGCACATGCATGTAAATCACAAATCTCAGTTCCATAAACCAACTTTTAAAGTGACCAGCTTAAGCAAAGGCATGATAATGGACATGGCTGCCACAACTGTGTTCTCTATGAAGCATAATTGACATCAGTTCAGTATGAAGCAGGAACTACCACTTACGTTGATTACAATACTTCTTGGTATAGGATGTCTCCTATTGAGGAAAATGGCTTTGCCTGTCTCTTTAAACTTCTGCACGAAGGGTCTTTATCTTAAAACCATTGATCATATAATCAACACATATGCTCTATTATTATTCTATCAATCATATTTAGCAGAAAAAGTATGTGACTAGTCTGATGGTTTTGATCTTATTGTATAGTTCTGGATGCATTAGAATTAGAAACAATGAAATAATATCTAGTTCAGCCTCAAAAATCAGAAATATTTCTCAGTTTTCACAAATTATAGTGAGGCTCATTATTCAAATCAATTATACCGCTATATGCCCGGATCACATTTTCCTTCTCCGCTCTTGTGTCAGCCATAACATTCCCCATGCCATTATCACAAGCAGCACTAATAATTGTACCACTACTTACAAGTAAACATTGGGACTTGGAATTATTGTGTGAAGATTCTCCATTCTTTCTCTTCCTCTTTGAGTTGATAAATCTGTACTCAAGAGCTTCTAGTGCTTTTGTGGTCAATGGTCGGTACCTTGTTCCCTGGCGACAATTAACAATGGTAGATTGCTGCTCTTTATGACCATCAGGAAACTCCAGTTTCTCACTGAGCAGGGTTATCTCAGATGGAGAGGAATATGTATTTTCACATTGACTGTCATTGTGTTGTAGCATGACCATAGAGGTTGGAGCTTCCGTTTCAATTTCTAACTCAGACGAATCGGGAGGAAGATTCAAATCAATCAACATAGAGTTTTCCGCTCTTTCTGCTGAAACTTCTCCAAGCAGGCGGCTCTTAGTGTCATTGCCATGGATGCTAATGTCAGGACTGACCTCAGATTCATCACTCTGATATGCCACATTCAAATCTATCATTCTGGCAATGCTAATGTTTGGACTGACCTCAGATTCATCATGCTCATATGACACATTTAAATCAAACTCTCTTTCTATAAAAGTACTTTCGGTGCAGTGGTTAAACTCTCCATGCTTACAATCTGCCAACTTCTGCTTTTCCATGATGGAGGGCGAATGTTTTGAGCAATCCATTGTAACATTTTGAGTGGATTGATCCTCATTTATCTCCCTTGAATGCTCGTCTTCTTCTTTGGTGGTGTTGAGGGCCTCAGGTATATGATTACAATCTGATGACTCTACTATGTTCGTCAACTTATCAGAGAATTCTTCAACTGGGTTTGAAGAATTAGGTTGTTCAGCCTGATCTTCAATCTCTTGAGACGTACCCTGCTCGGATGCACAAGAGTGGCTTCTAGTTTGAAAAGGTGAGCTTCTCTGCTGCCTCACTTTACATTGATCCAAATCACAAACTATGGTGGTATCTATAACTGTAAATTCCTCTAAATCTTGACACTTTGAACTAACAGGTTGAAGATAACAAAATTGTGGCTTATTTGACAGACCATCCAAGTCTTGGACATCCTGGCTGTTTTCCCTATCTACACTGCCCTCAATTGCTTGAATTTTCTTCTCAAGAAGCCCCGGATCAGATGCTACTTTATTCAATACATCACTTATAGAATCAAAGTAGTGGTCACCTTTTACCAGTCTCTTTCTTGAAAATTTCTTAACACCAGGTATAAGAAAAACTAATGATTGTTTTGAACCAGAAACATGATCCTTAGGCTGTTCAGAGTGCCACCCTTTTGCTATGAGACGAGGCCAAACAGCTCCCCAGAAGAGATCACTAGATCGAGCTTTACTTAATCTAAAATCTCCTGTGAGAACCTTAATTATGTCTGCAGGTGTAAGAGAGGAGCATGCTTTGCCAATTGGTAATTCAGGTCGGACAGCAAAGACGTGATTGGTCTTTGTTGGCTTAGCGGCAGTCCCAGTGAGGTCTTGCTTACCTTTTCCAATACCTACCACAGCTACAAGCAACTCAACGCCAGCAGTATCCTTTAATGCAAAAACATATTCTTCAAATGGCATCTTACCATAACCAAAATTCCTTGTGAGCTGCAACCGATGAATATTAACATGAGTTCAGGAGACACTGTAGCACACTAGCAAATGCATGGTTTAAAGAAACACCCAAGACAACAGGGCCTGCTATGCAGAATATGCACAAGATGACAGGGCCAATTAAGCAGCATATGCTGCTAAGGCACTCTGAACTATGGAAACAGTTAGAAGGAAGCATTTACACTAGCATTTAAGAAAAGATAAAGAAACTAAATGGAGAAACTAAAAAGTTCAGTAAGCAATGCCAATCTCACAAATACTTCTGGATAAAAAATCGGAAGTTTATCATCAATGTAACTTTATTGGCTGAGTGTGAAGAAAGAAACACTTCAACTGTAATTTATTGGCTAAATATTCTTGATTGATAAGTCAATAAAGTTATCTCAACAATGTTTAGTGAAGAAAAAGAACTTCTCTCAACAACAGATTAAACCATAAACAGATTTCTTTACTACTTAATCGTTTCACTTTAGAACAGAACAAAAACGAGATGTGAAAAATGTTAGAGAGTATATAATTAGAAAATTGTAAGTAGATATTTTCTAATCCACTAGTCTAGCATTAAGACCAACATTTCTTGTTCTTTCTAGCACTTAGCATTTAGTTCCTAGTGGCAAGCTCGACAGCTCAAATATGGTTTAAATATCAATCACCTATTTTCCATGGGTTTCAAAAACATTTATATTCTTTTGTTTAACATCTTAAAACATTCAAATTGAGAGCGACAATTTTTACAAGTTAAAGGAAAATGTTACAAACTTAGCCTTGATAAAAGTATCTACAGAGACCTCCGATGGCAAGGGGAAAATGCATAATGAAAAAACACACACTCACAAAGGGGGATATCCAGTGAGAGCCCTAATTATTGTGAGAGATGAGAGCAGCTAATCTTATCCATTCAATTTCACATGGATGGTCAAGAACATCACTTAATCAACTTCCGCTCAGACACATATATGACAATTCCTTTCATCAAGGTAATGCATGATTTTGACATACATACAAGTAAAGTGTGTTAGAAACGTACCTCAACCAACACCGTTTGACACTCCCCTGAGACACGGGAAAATAACCGCGATAGCAATTCTTGTTGCCTCCATCCTGAGAATATTTTCTGGCCATATATACACCGCCTATCTCTCAACTTCCGGCGCCTTGACCATCGGCAATATCCTTCAGACCTATAAAACTTTCCATAATAGAAAGACAGTATGTTTCCCATATTTTTACTCCCAACAAATCTCTTCAAAAATTTAAGATTCTTCCCAAATACATAAAGGCCGAGGAGAAAACTATTATATTCAATGTCTGTCCAAGATTGATCACTTAACAATCCTGGGAGAAGAGCATTATCTAGCTCAGCTTTTTGTTCAGGGTGTGAGTTAATCACTGTCTCATCCAATCTAGAAGACGATGGAAGATTTGAAGACCTTCCCACATTTTCCCCTTCACTGAGAACAGCAGTCCGAGATTCCACTTTAATTTTTCCACATTCATTTTCAGAAAAAACTTGTCCCTCTTCAACAGAGACAGATTCAAAAAACTCTGGCACATCTGAATCTCTTTTGTTCTTCTTCTTTATACGCTGAGAAAGATAAGGTGGCACAGTCAATGAAGGAATCTCTGCCTGGTACTGGTCTCCAACGCGAGGAACCACTTCCGGTTCTCCAAATTTATCATCCATATCAGAGACATCTGAAGTAGTACAACCACCCTCGGCAGATTTCACTTCGATCCCTTCTTTGTTGCCATCAAAGCGAAGAGCATCCATCTGCTAATACTGGACAGTAAGTTGACTAAAGATTATATATTAAATAATCGTTTTTTACTTTCCCTCATTGCAATTGCTCCTCATGGTGAAAAACAGACACAAGAATAACAGGATAACATTCTCATCACTAAAGCATCAAGCTCAAGTGTGTAGTCATTCAGTCATCACGTTAAATGCTTTGGCAACAGATGACATATATATGAACAAAAATTGAGCCAAAACCATAGCCCCAAGTCAAACCTTCATTTTTATATAAATTAATAAATCCAGATAGAAACAAGACTAGCAATAAATTATGTATTAGAAAATTCAAGAATATTTATTTAATTATCCACACCATAACTGCGAAAAATACAATTCAGTCATAATTTGACCACTATTGTGATGCTGGATTGAAAGGGGGAATAGGAAAAAAGTGATGTGGATCTGTGCACAAAAAACACTGAAATAAAAGACACTCTGAAAATCAAATCAAACACAGCACAGCACGCACGCAGTAATAATATCCACACCCAGATCAACACTTCACATTACTAAAACATGTTTCAATAGTGATTAAAGGTAGATTAAATAAAAACAAAACACAAAATCAGCTACAAGAATAATATTCTAATAATAATAATAATAAGAGTAACACTAACTTAACAATTAATTATTAAAAGAAGCAATCACAATGGGGTTTGTTACAATAATTCAGAGGCAAAATCACAAAAATAAAGTAATAAACTTAAAAATTAAAGGCTATAAGATGATAAGTAAGTAAAGTAGAAAAGACAAGAAATTAATTAAGAGTGAAGAATCGAGAAAGAAGAATACCAATAGAAGAATGGGAGCATGAAGGGTGAAAAGGCTGTAGAAATCAATCGAACTGAGGTGAGAAAAATGGAATAAACCAAAGGATGGATTGATTGATTGGAATTGGATTGTCAACTTCTTTTCTTTTCTTTCTTTCCTTTCTCTCTTTCGTGTTTTTGTTTTGGTGAAAACTGAAAATAATAACAACAGATACGGACATCAAGGACCGTAAAACCCATTATATAGTGTTGTCCCCGGTGTTTGTTATAGGTCATATTTAAAAAATTCACTGGCATCATCTTACATATTACTTATGGATGTGGCAAAGGTGATGTAACATATTCTCGATCATATCACCATTGAAGTAATTATTTCCAAAATATAAACAAAATTTAGGGACTCGAAGCATAAGTTCAGGAACGAGTTGGCTTAAATATGCCAACTTTTTTTAAAGAATGCCTATGGCCACTTATTAACATTTTCCAAAAAAATAATTATATTTGTTAAAACATTATAAATGTATTTTAATAATTACAATTTTATCTTCTTAATTTACATACGAAATCTCGCAAATCTATTGCTTCAAATTAATGATCAAAATGCAGATAATAAAAATTAATAATAAATATCTCCTTAAAAATACAAACTAACTTATAAATAAAAACGAAATTTGTCTAAAATAAAACTTACTCGTATTTTATAAATAGAACTAAATGGAGTATTCTCTCTTGTCTTATTTATAGGGCATACTTATCCATATCATATCAACCAAAAAAGGTAATTAAGTTTCTTGAAACATTAAAAAAATTACAGTAATATTACAATTTTACCCTCTTATCTTGTATTGAGAATTTCATAATGTATTATTTCACATTAATGCATAAATGACAAATAAGAAAAAATAGCAATAAATGCTTCCTAGAAAATGCAAAATGCCTTATAAATAGGACCAAAGAATTCTTCTAGAATGTGCCATATAAATAGGACCGAAGGGAGTATTGATATATACAACCATAAAGAAAGAGAAAGTAACATCCCAAAAAAGTGGTAATTTAATTATTGATAATTATTTAATAATTTTTGTAAAGGATGATAAGAGCCTAAAAGTGAATATCTTTCATTAAAAAATGTTATATTAATAGAATAAAAATATTTTGTATTTCTTTTTTCAACAAAATATATTTATTTTTAGGCTTTTATCCTCGACCATTTAGAAAACACTATTTAATACTCTCTCCGATCTTATTTATAAGGGAAAAAAAAACATCTTATCAATTGTCTTAAATATAAGCAAAACTTAACCAATTTTCTTTTTCCAATACAACCATTCTTAAAATATACTCCCTCTGTCCCTAATTATAAGGTTCTCTTAACACTTTTATTTTGTTCCTATTTATAAAGCCCTTTACCAATTTTCAATGAGCATTAATTATTTTTTCCACAAACACCCCTATTTATTTAACACTTTTTAGATTCCTAATAATACTAATAGGGGTAATTTTGAAAATACATATCAAAAATTCACATTTCCAATACAATTAACTAAATTATTCCACTTTCTTAATGGACGTGAAATCTCCCAAAAGTGCCTTATAATTATGGACGGAGGTAGTAACTACAAAGTGGTTATACTCCTTCCGTCCTTAATTATAAGGTCCTCTTAACACTTTTATTTTGTCCCTATTTATAAGGCCATTTACCAATTTTTAATGAGCATTAATTAATTTTTTTTTCACAAACACCCCTATTTATTTAACACTTTTTAGATTCCTAATAATATTAATAGGGGTAATTTTGAAAATATATATCAAAAGTTTACATTTCCAATACAATTAATAAATTATTTCACTTTCTACCAGTGGAGGCTGGCACAAAGTGGAAGGGGCTTGTGTCCCTTAAGCATGTGGTTGCGGGTTCGAGTCGTACTTGAGGCGCATGTGAATGGAGCAAGCCTTACTAGGAGCATCGCCCCCGAAAGTGTCCGACCGTGGTGCGAGTGATTAGTCACCCAGTTGCGCGGGTGGATACCCTGGTTCATCCAAAAAAAAATTATTTCACTTTCTTAATGGACGTAAAATCTCCCAAGAGGACCTTATAATTAGGGAGGAGGTGGTAACATTTAATTTTTGTTTCATTTCGAATGCAAGTTTCCTAAAGTAGTCAATTTTTCTATAAATTTGAAAAAATTAAATGCACTCAACTAATTTTCTTAATACATTTGTTGGTAGTCATTTTTGCTAATAAACAAGATCGGAGGGAGTAAATAACACATGTCTTTTTGTTTTTGATGTAAATTGATTTTTTTTCCACCAAAAGTATCATCCAACCGATAGTTGAAAATTAATTCCATCCAAAATATAAAGATCACGAAAATGAGTTTTCTTTAAAAAATAAAATTATAATTTTCTTATATGCCTTAGATCAGTTAGATGTATCATCTTTTATAAAACATATATATTCACTTTTAGATACTTATTAAGTTAAGAGAATTCATATAAACAAATGTTAATAAGTGTACTTGTTAAATAATCAAATATTCTAAAAATTCATTAGAAAATACTTTCTTCATTTTATATGTACCGTTCTTTAAATTTTTTCATCTTATTTCATATATGTTTTTTTTTTCAAACTCAATATATATATATATATATATATATATAATATTATTTTTTAACTATACATTTATTTATCATAATATCTTTTTCAAATCCAATTTTTTTCGCTTCCTTCAATAATGATTATGTAGGGATATTATAGTTAAAATATCCCAAATTTTTATATCATTTAACTATTTCTTTAACCTGGTGCATAACATTAAAATACAATATATTCGAGAACAAGGAAATATATATTTTTGTATTTCCAAAAGACAGAAAAATGTGCACTTATTATGACACTCGTTACCAATATTTAGTGCATTCACGCTACCGTCTTAATATCATACTTATAAGACTCTGACACATTAACTTTAAATCTCATGATGTTATAAAACTCAACTTCAAACTTTTCATATTTTTCTTCTTGACAAGTAAAACTTATCAAACTCATAAAACTTATTCATCAACAATACATTATCATATACTTTTATGACTAAATTTCATTTCAATATTATCGAAAATATTTTTTAATATTTATAAATTTTCAAAAACTATATTTGTATTCAAATAATATTTAAAAAATAAAATTGAATAAAAATTAACGTTACAATTTTTATTTATTTTTTAAATTAACATTACGATATACTTAAGTTACTATAAAGTACATTAAAAAAATAAAACAATCTAATTTAAATTCTTATAAATTTAATTTGGTGCAAATGCATAAATTTAATTTGAATCACCTAAAATGTGCATTGCACATTACAGTCAAAGTATAGTTTTATAACCATTGATTTGGTTCCCATCATAACAAGTCCCTTATTTATTATATGAGTTTTACTAAAATTTGTTAAGGTTATTTTAAGTTTAAAATTAATTATAAGTTCATATTATTATTATTTTTCTAATGATTCAAAAATCCCATATTTTACAATTTTTTGTTATTTAACAAGTATCATTATATATGATATGATTACAATTGTCAAGTTATAGTTCATCGGCCATATACGTAGATTTATTTGATTCTTGACCGTGTGTGTAAAAAATACAATGTTAAAGAGTTTAATACGTGTGCACTGACGGTATAAAATTTTTTACACTGTCAATATATCATCCACTATTCATTTGCATTATTTATATCTAGAAGTCAATGACCATAACCCCTTGGATAGTGGATGATGGGCTGACAGTGTGAAAAATATTTACACTATAAATATACACACTATTTTCTCTGTGTTAAAAGGGGTTCACACTTGTACATTTGATTTTATCTGTGGAATTAATCTTTTGATAATCAAATTGAAAAATACTACAAGAAAAAAAACCATACATAAAAAAAAAAAGAAAAAAAAAGAGAGAGAGAGATCCGTGTTCAAATATTTGAGTTATATGCAATTAGGACAATTTTTTAAATTATTTCATCAAAGTATTTTTAGTTTTTTTTTTTTAGGGGTTGGTGGGAGAAAGTGAAACTAAAGGAAGTTGGCCATCTCTAAGTTGTCATTTTAGGATGCCTATTCATATGTTATTTTTACAATTTTGTGTTATTGATTCTGAAATGAACATAACTGCAAAACCTCTCTTTATTATTTCTCTAAAAATTCTAAAACGAGTCTTAGGCAGCAAAAGCGATGAAAATTTTATTTATATGATCAACATGAAAAAAATAATAATTTAAAAGACCAACTTGAAGCTGATAATAACTTGTAAATAGAAAATAATTTAAGAGTGTCTATCTAATAATTTTGTCTTACTTGTACCATACTGGCATGAATGAGCGGTGAATGGTATTATTTACTTTTGAGATTTGGAAAGCAATTAAGTTTGGTCCAACCACTAAAAAAATAATCACTTAATTATGTCACAAGTCCTTGAAGTTTGGGGTACTTTTGCCAGATATCCTAATTTTTTTTTCAATATCTGACTCCCCGAAGTTACTTCTGGGTTAGTTTGTCATATACCACTGCTACTAATTCTGACCAATTTTGATGACATATAATATCAGAATCCTGATCAGACGCAGGAGGTTAAGCATCTGGTACCCCGTGAGCGAAGATCCTTTTTTAAAAAAAATTAAAAAATTAAAAAAACTTAATATTTTTATATTTTAGTTAAATAAAAAAAGAAAAAAAAATTGAAGAGAGATGTCGTCTTCGTCCGAGTGATATCACGCGACACCACATCACCAACCTCCTGCGTCTGACTAGGATTCTGATGTTACATGTCATCAAATTTTGTCAGAATTGGTAATAGGGGTATATGACAAACCCAGAAGAAACTTCGAAGAGTCAAACATTGAAAAAAAAGTACAAGGGTATCTAACAAAAGTATCTCAAACTTCAGGAACATGTGATATAATTAAATCAAAAATAATTCATACACAGCAAGAGTGTCCACCTTGATCCTTCACCTAAATTTTTGTTTAGAGGAAAAAATTTATTTAAAGTAAAATATATAAAAATACTTTTGGCTCATTTCTAAATATGCATAATTATAAATTTATAATTATTTATTAAAAAAATCTTATTTCCTCAGCTAACTTCGTGATGTGTACTATTTCAGAAAATATGAATATTCTTTTTCTAAATAAAGTGAATTAAAAAAATTAGGAAAACCATTATTTACCACTCCGCACACTAATGTAGTCAAAGAAATTAAACACACTGTTTGTGAATATTTTATTAAAAAGTGAAATATCAATTTGATCCTTTATTATGTTACGTTTTTTCACTGTATATATCTACTTAGTTCTTGAAAATTTATAAATACACATTCAGTTTTCTAGAAGTTTGAATATACCAATTTGATCCCTAAAACTTTTTGGATATATCAATTTAGTCCTTAAAACATTAGGGACCAAGTTAGTATATAAGAAAATTTCGAGGGACCAAACTAGAATATTCGAAAATCTCGATGGACTAAATGTATATTTATAAATTTTTAGGGGCTAAATTAGTATAGTGAAAAAACATCAAGAACTAAGTCGATGCTTCAACCTTTTTAAAATAATTCATCTAAAACATTAAAAAAATAATTTATGTAAAAATAAATATAGAATTATAAAAAGGGAAGTGAATTATAAACCTTTTCCCCTTTTGTTAAGAAAAATATTTGAATTTTTTTTTTAAATATCCATATCTTTTTTAGATATGAAATTTATTAGTTTTGTTTTTTTAAACATGATGTAGTAGTAGTAATAATAATAATAATAATAATAATAATAATAATAATAATAATAATAATCATCATCATCATCATCATCATCATCATCATCATCATCATCATCATCATCATCCAACGCAATTGGTAAGTAACTGAAATTTTTTAAGTATGATATCAATGCTTTGATCCTTATTGCGTGTATGACAAATGACTTTGTTGATATAAACAAAACACACTTCATTGATTTCTACATTTAAAAAAAAATTAATCTTAATTTATCAGTTGAATTGGTAAAAAAAAAAAAATTGTAGTCGTGGCTTTTTTTAATGGTAGATAGTTGTGGGTTTAACTTGGCTTAATTATGCATCAAGTTTTTGAATTTTATATATGGTAGTTTTATCACAAGTTTTTTTTTTTTAATGTTTGGCTTTCCGAAATTTTTTATGAGTTTGCTGTATATCTGTAACCAATTCATGCTAAATTTTATTGATATGTTATACCAAAATCCTAATAAAATGCAAGAGGTTAGTCACGTGATGCCACATAGACGAATATTTGTTTTAATTAAAAAAACTAAACAAATTAATATTTTTGGTTAAAAAAGGATTGGTGAGAGGTTGTCTTCGTTCGCATAACATCACGTGGCAACACATAGCTAACATCTTACTTCTGAATAAGTTCGGAATTGATATAACACACACACACACATATATATATATATATATATATATATATATAGCAACTTAGTCCCTCAAAATATTATTAAACACATATTTGAAATATTATTAAACATATAAAAAATAAGAGATTTTTCTAAACAAAAAAATAGTATATTTAATGTTTTAACAAAATCAGGTTAAAAAGAATTACATGAAAAGTTTTTTTAAAAAAAAAATTAAGTGAAAAAAATCAAATACATCAAGTCAAAATTAAGTGAAAAAAATTAAAAAATAACGTGAATTGTGAAAAAAAAAATATGTGTAAAAAAAATAAACAAAAAAGCTGTTTAACTTTCTTAAGATTTGTTAAAAAAAACAAAAAAAAAAATTGAGAAATTTGGTTAAAAGAGTTGGATTGATTTGGAAAGTAAAAAATGACAAAAAGTAGAAAGAAAATATAAGTGACAAGTGGTCCAATGATATGTGTAGGCCTATTATAGGTCTATTTTAGTAGGTATCCTGATCATTTCTCATATAGCAAATCCAAAAATAATAACTTATGAGAACCAAACATTTTTTTTAAAAAAAAAATAATTAAATCATCCTAAAATTTAAGGACTGAACCGTATTTTTCTACTGCTACAGTAATATTTGTCACTTTTTTTTCCAGCAGTAGTTTGGTTTGTTGAATTGATTTAGGTTTTTTTTTTTCTTATAATTTGCTACCGGGTTGTTCACCTTTTTTTTCAGTTTTTTTTTAAATTTTAAATGAAGTGATATGAAAAAAAATATATTTTAACCTATATAAAGATATTTTGAACGATAACGTAAAGAATAACCAACTGTAGCCTTTACCCAAATATTAAGTTTTTATTTTAATTGCTGTGTTTTTATAACTTTTTTCTTTTATATCTTAATTTTTGATAATTTTTTCATCCTTTTATATCATTCGTGCATCAATCATTTATTTCAAGAAAAATTCTTAAATGCTCATTTTTTAACTTTTCTTTATGCACCTTTTTGAATTTTACATATGAAAATTCATTTTTGTCCTATCTAGTATCTACAATCTCAATAATAAAATTAATCACCCTTTGCTTCGAGTGGATAGTTTTGAAAAAAAAGAAAAATATCTTAATGTTATGTTTGCTCTAATTTTATTAGCCGTTGCAAATAGTTTCAACGTCACTCACCTTATCCCACTGCACCACTCTACCGACCATCATTGGTGTTTCACTCTCACCCTCTTTCAGCGCAATAGTGATTGCTACTATTAGTTATTGTCAAAATCTACTTACTTAAGGTTTGTCCTTTCAGTTCTTATTTACTCAATCAACCCGTTAGCTTCCTGTGTCTATAATTTTCATTCAAAAAGAGATGTTGGGACTAGAGGATATGTGAGTATCATGGCAAGGTTGGGTAGAGAAGTCTATATATCGGGTTCATAAAAAGGGGATTACTTTGGTGAGTAATTCTTCAATGCTGCAAACTTAAATAGCGACAGTGATGCTTCTGCAACCTTAACCATTGATTTTAACTTTAATGGTTGAAATTAAAATGATATAAATAAATAAATAATTGAAATATCAGTTTTGCCTTCTCGCCATTTGCCTCATCATCTCCATCCATTGCAACTCTACTCATCTCTGAGGTGGATCTGTTCTTTGGTCTATGGGGATGGGGATGGCGGCGCGAGCACACTGCGTGGGAGGGGGGCTCAACCACGAAGATGCGGCGGCGGTGGCTGTATTGGAATCGCTGGTGCGGAGGGGCGCACGAGCCTCACGTTGGTGGCAGCGACGGGAGTCGCAATCAGAAGGAGGGAGATCGCAAAGGTCATGGTTCTGTTCCAAGGTCACTGCGATGGCAATGGGGTTGGAATCGCGTGGCGGCGAAGACATCTTCCCGAACCAGTGGCGCTTCGGTCTCGTCGTGTCGGAATCGCATCGCGTTGAGCGCCCGTCTCACCGCCGCACCACTTCTCCAGTCCCAGATGTAGCAGCGCCATCCTTAGTCGTGAACAGCACCAACAACAACGACTTAAGCATCCAACAGTAACGGCGAACCTTGGAGTGTTCGAACGGCGGTGGCTTTGTTGTTGATGGTGGAATCGTGGCGAGGAGGTTGCAATCTCGGAAATAGTGGTAAGATCATCTGTGCCCTTGATAGACCAGCCACGAAACTCCGGTCCAATCCGACTCCAATGGTTCTTAGCAATTGAAGGTGGCGAGTGCATGAGATCTTGGAGTTGGTGGCCAGAACCAAAGATGATGATGGAAGAAGAGTGGGTGGAGGGACGGTTTTGGATGGGTGGCAGCAGTATGAGGCGGCGGCGGTAGGGCGACAGAATGGTGGGTGTGGTTGGGTAAATGTTAGAGATAATGGTAAAAGTATCTTTTTACACTTATCAAAGTTGTTGTATCACAGCTTCCTTACATGTTTGCAGCATTGAAGAATTACTCTACTTTGGTACCCTATGTAAATAAAGGGTTGTTGTATCCTTTACACTAATCCAATAAAATAATTACATATGTGATTATTTGCCACATTAAATAAGCACAATCACACATTATAAATTTTACAATTAAGATTATGGAGTATTTATGTGATTTTTTTTCAAACATCTTCCACATTTCATCATATATGTGATTCTCTTAAGTAATAGGGTTCTTGATGTTCTTATAATTTTTTTTTCAAAATGAACATGTACCAAAAAAATGTTATGTATAAATTGTGAGAAAGAACATGTGATTGGTCCTTCTAATCCAACGGTTGCAATGGGGTGATGCCCATATGCCCGTATATCTCCCTAAGGAAAAAAAAGTGTAACAAATAACCAAACTTGGCTTAAATGACAATAAGCTGATATTATTCACTCGTCCGCTATGCTATTATGCCACTTGAAATCCAAACCCGAGAATAATAATCCCTTGTCAAGTGGAAAGCCTTTCTCGCTGAGCTTAAATTTCACTGGTCATGGTGCTCTTAAATTCATAGATTAGTTTCGGAGGATGAAGAAAAGATCAGGAAGATTTTAATTTTGAGAATGTTGGTTTTGCAGAAATATTTCAAGAAGTTATTGCAAAATTAATAATTTATGATTATGTCTATTTAATATATCATTTATGTAGTAAGTAAACACGTATGGTGGATTAACTATAAATGGTACAACAACCCTTTATTTAAAAAGGGTATCGAAGTAATAAAAAAAAGGATAAATAAGGTTGGAACGGGTAAGAAAATAAAGACAAAATTGATTTATATTATACCTTTTTCTATCTTTCAATTTTAGTCATAACTTTTTTATTAATAAATCGATGATTAAAATAAGAAAAATGATATTCCTATATCTCTATTTTTTTTTAGGTATGAGAGGTAAGAGACAAAAAGATAAAAAAAAAAAAAGTGATAACTGCTGTGATGAGACAGGAAAAAATAGAAAAAAAAATGTAAGTCAGAATAAAAAAATAATTATAAGAGTATAATGATGGCTAAAAGAAAGGAGAGCATTAAACACACAACAAATTCAAAAGGGAACATGGAAGAATCTCTATTTTTTCTATTTTTTACTTATATCTTTCTTGGTTTTGTCAATGTTGCTCAGAGCTTCCAATGCATCTAACAGCTTTTTTTTTTCATTTTTATTAAATATTTTTTCTAAAGCATATTTAGTCAGAAATTTTTATACAGATTTTTAATGTAGGTTTATTAAAATATGTCAATTTTTAATGCAGATTTACTCAATATAATTTTTTAACCTGTGTTAGAAAGCAAATAACAAAAAAATTCAAATCTAAATAACAAAAATATGTACAGATCAATAAAAGAAAAACTCAAAACATATTTTTTAATTTATTAGATTTGAAAAAACAAAACGGAACATAATAGCATCATCCATCTTTCTTTTCTGACTATATCTCAAAATAAGGTGCAGAACTATTTGTTCTAGCGTGTCGACGTGTCTGTCGTCCCGCATTCTCATTGTCGTGTTTTTGTCGTAAAGAGTTGTTTACAGTAAAATGATATATTGAAAAATTGGTTTTTATGACTGTTTTTTATGTGTAAAAGATGCTCATTATTGTGTAAATTGTTACTTAGTTCTATGGACATTGTTGTCTGTCGTGTTCAAGAATATTAATTTAAACAATTTCAACAAAATTATAAATGATTTATTATCATGTTAATATGTTTGTCTTTGGGGATCGGAAGACATATCAAACTTTTTTTTAAGATAAATAAATATATTTTTATCTTGTATTGAAATATCTAAGAGATGAGGTTAAAAAAACAAATTATAAGCACCAAAATTATGAATATCTTATTTTATATTATACTTTATATATTTTTATCCAGAACACTAAAGGATATGAGATAAGATTAATTAAAACTAATTATCAATGTAAAGATGGAAAAGCAGTTACTCAATCTCATTTCAAACACATGTATCACCAAAACCCAAAACCACTCACGCATTTTCTCTGTTAAGTAGGTCAACTGCTCAACTTTAACACTACTCTGAAGCAACAAATCGCCGCATGCCTCAAACCGCCACACACCACTAACAAAGCCACCGTCGCCTCTCGCCGCACCCAGTCACAAAGCCATCGCCGCACACCACTAACAAAGCCACCGCCGCCTCTCCCTTTCCCCTTTTCTTTTCTATTCAGTCAGATCTGTTTCCCTTTCCCTCCGATCCATGATCAGCAACACTAAACATCCGCCAACCGCCACCTCTGATGCCCTTCATCGTCACCAACATCAAGCCACCGCCGATAGCCTTCATCTTCATCATCATCAAGGCGCCGCCAATCACCAAGCCATGCAAATGGATTCTGATTTCTCTTCATTCAATTTTTTTTTATTTTTACGGTTTGTATCCTTCTCTGCTGTGTTTTTTTTCTTTGTTTCCTTCTCTGCTACAATTGTGTTTGCCTCTCTGCTGCAATGTTGTGGTTGATGCTAACAAAAAAAAAACAAGACAAAAGTAAGTACTGCACAAACAGAAATAGGGTAAAAAAAATACGCACTAAAAAAACCTTCAATTTTTTGGCTCTGAGTTTAAACAGGAATAGTTTGGCTCTGTGTTTAATTTGTTTTTTTTTTTATTTTTTTATTAATTTTTTTCTTTGTTTAGAAAGTGAGTGACCGACTGACTAACCTTCAATTTTTCAACGTTAAACGCTGGACTTACGATCTTTATGTGTTTAGCCCACTTGTCGCCATCATAATTTGCAATGCCAGATGCTAGAAGCTTGAAAAGTGGGCTGGTGTCTGGCTTTTGAAATTCGTATACTTTATTAGTGATTTTGTCTGGATCCGTGATGAACAACCTGGGTCTTGGACCAAGCCACATGAATGAATTCTTTCCTGCTATGGTTTTTTTTTTCCTCTCTCTATTGTCACGGAAGAAAGAACTACGGGTTGGACAGAGCAAGGGAGATAATGAGAAACTTCTTTTTGGAATTGCTTTATTTTGTGTTTAATTTGTGCAACTGATATTGGGGGAACAGTTAGTAGTATGGTGGGGGTATTTTGGGAATGGAAAAATTACATACATTTTAACTGTTTTTTTAGTTAAAAAATGTGTTTCCTTTATATAATAGCATAGATAGCATAGATTCAATGGAAGAGTCTTAAAAGTTGCTTGAAATACTTTGAAAAAGTCACCCCATGTACACATAATAGCCATCCCCTCATCGAGCTTGAGTGAAAAGTCAGGGGTGCCAAAATTTCAATATTAGTTCTTAATAATTATATTTTCTTATGGCATGGTGGTATGTTACATGTAGGTGCAGAGAATAGAACCAAAGTTCTGATGGTTCAAATAATATAGTTACTCGCCACTAAGTTAGCGAGTTTATCTTCACCAATAATGAACGAAAATTTTGTTATTAAAATGGATTTCAAGTATATTTTTTTATTATTTTTTACAATTTTCTATACGTTATAATTCTAAATATTTTTTCAATCCATTCATAAATTTATTTTTCATTTATAAATGGGTTTTATTATCTATCCCACATTCCTAATATTTCACATCCCACCCTAACTTCTCTCCTTCTCGAATTTATTTTAAAATTATTTTAATCATTATCAATGTGCTAATTAGTTCATAATAGTAAAATAAGAACGAACTGAAATTTCTGTGCAGCAGTGACTGAGGGCATCAGCGTTCCCTACTTGACAATCGACGAAAAAATGGACATTAATGAATATGCTCATATATATATATATATATATATATATATATATATATATATATATATATATATATAAAAATTATGTGAAGATGTAAGTAACTAAGTTTTACATCTGGTGTCAATATATCTTAATTCATTAAAAAAATAAAATGAAAAGACATAAAATATAAGTATCGTAATCTTATATATAGATTTACATGTAGATCTTTCTAAGTATTTATAAGTATATTTTTTTAATCATTTTTCTTTTCTTTTTTGTCCGAATTCCTTGCGGAACCACCGGTATCCCCAAGAGCACCCGTAATACCAGGGAGCCCTTGAGACTAGTCCGGAGCGAGCTGCGTGGCTGGTTCTCCCAGCGGGATGTTTTTAGTGGGAATCGAACCCGGGGCTACTAGCACCCTTGTCTCATTCCCCGTTGGTTATTTTTTAATCATTTTTCTATATGTATATATTTATAAAAAAAAAAATTTGAGGAGCCGTGGCTCCCCTGTCCACCGGAAGCTCCGCAGTGCCCCTCATGACCTTTAAGACTTCAACTGACCTAATTTTATATATCATGCAATAGAATATGGACCAGGCCAACAAGACAAAACATTATCTACTCAATATTGCTAACATAGAAAGCAAGGGAATAAATTAAACCAACTGAAAATTAGCTGGCACTTTATAAGAAAAATAGTACGTATATAACTATTGATGTTACCTCAGGGACAGATATATAATCGAATTCTTTTATTATTTTAAATTTTGGTTCTTTGTGTACGGAAATAAAAATTACAATTTAAATCTACTTTGATCCCTGAGAATTTGGAGCTATTGTCCCAATTGTTATGTCTAGGGGTAGGAAAGGTTGACTTGCTGACGTGGATACTTTGACTAGGAGGTTGACTGGTCCGGGAAAACTGGAACGAATCGGGTTGAAGGATTCGACCTTGACTTGACCCCAGGTGGGGGACCTGCGCGGACTCCACGCTCAAGTCAGATATATATAACGCTAAATATAAAGTCAGTCACAAATGTAAGAGAGGGGAAAGAGAGAGAGGGGGGGAAGGAGAAAGGATAAGAGAGTAGTGGGTCAGGTCGGCTCGGAAGGTGGAGCAAGGTGGAAGGGTCGTGTATTTCTTGGTTGTTCTTCCCTGTGCAACAGGGTTTTTATAGGAGGTCTCTGGCTTCTTGGGCTTGGGCTGACGGGGTAGCCGCGTAGGGACTGCAGGTCTAGGCTCTGATGGTCGCGATGCCGTTAGTGGGATTTGGGGGATTCTAGCGGCGGTAGTGGACATGACAGCTGATATGACAACCTGCACTCCCTACGTGAGTAGGTCCGACCGAGCAGAGAGTTGCTCACCTGGGACGCTCTACCTTGCTAGTAGCACTCAAAGGGTCGGCCGAGCGGACGTAAACCCGCAGGTTGGTACCGACTGTACAAAGGAGGTACCACATCCCACTGAGCTCCTATGGGTCTGACCGAGTGGACGTATGGGTGTATCCAGTTGGTCATCATTCGATCCGGTCGGTCCAGGGAGGGAGGTGCCACGTGTAACCGAGTCGTGTGCCTTAGGTTCTTCCATTACACCAATGATCAAATGTATTAGTATTGTTTTGTGATAATTGTCTCTCGTAGGATAAGCAGCGAAGCATCATATGGCCTAGTTTAATGGGTTGTGCGAACAGGCCTAGCCTTGAGGAGGGCGATCGATGGGGATTTTGAGATTACAAACCCCCACATTTATCCCCAAACCCCAAAATTGCTAGTGAAAAGAGAAAATTACCCCTGAAGTTATTAAAACAAAAAAAACACCTCTTTTCTTCTCACTCCCTCTCACATACCCGGTTCATCTTCCCTCCCTCTCACATACACGGTTCTTCTTCTTAATAAATCTAGGGCTCCTCTTCTTCTCCTCTCACATACTAACTCCTTATCTCCTCAACTTCGTTTTTTTTTCTTCTCCTCTTAAAGGTATGTTCTCCTCTATCTTCTCTTGATTTTGGTTTGTGATTTTTGGGTTTAGGTTTTAATGTTCTTCTCAATCACCTCGTTTTGTTTAAGGTTAGTGTTTGTAGGTTATTGTGTAGGTTATTTTCATGTTTAGGTTAGTTGCATTTGTGTTATTATGTGTAGGAGTGTGTAATGCTTGTTTTGAATCGCGGATTTGTACAACAAGTTTTTTCGACGGTGCAGTATCGGAAACAATTTCCGACTCGTGGGTCTCGGAAGTTTCCGAGCCCTGTCTCTCGGAATTTCCCAAAATTTGGTTTTGATGCTGCAGAGTTGAGGGTTTACGTTTTTTCTCGTTGAAGGTTCATGAATTTAGGTTGTAGGTGCTACTAGGATACCTTACTCTGTATATGGCGTTGCTAAATTTTGGGTGGGGCATTATTTGGTTTGAAGGGAGCTGTTTTGTTTTGTTTTACTAAACTTGGAACATTGTTGTTTTGTCTTGACAAAGTATACTTTGTATTTCCTTGTTTTGTGTTCTAATCTATTCATGAAAGTTGTAATTGGCTTTACCGTTGTTGTTGCTGTTTGTATTCCAAAACTCATAGTTGTTAATGCATGCAGAATGGTTAGAACAAAGACTACAACCATCAAGGATGATGATGGTAAAGGACGTCGCCCACCAACCGCATCGCATAGGCGCGAGCAAGCTGCGAAACGTGGTATGTTGCGAAGTGAAGCGGGATCTTCTCGAGCACCCACACATATCGATACTGAGGAAGAAGAGCAAAGTGCTGGAGAAAATGAATCTCATCCTATTGCTCAAGTATCTGGTTCGGATCCATCTAGTTCAGAGGATAGTTCCGACTCCGGTGAAGAAGTTGGTGGTGAAGATGATGCGGATGCGCAACAAGAGGAGGAAGAAGCAAATGAGGAGATTCCCGATCCTCAAGATATGACTTTGCTCAAGTCATATGACAAACATGTTGCAAAAGATATTTGGCAAGGGAATGTAAGTATCAGAAGTAAATTATGTCATTGTTGTGTTGTTTGTAATTATGTATATTTGTAATTGCAAGTGCGAAAATTGATTTATTTTTCAGGAACGTGGAGTGTTGGGTCGCGGTACCAACAGAAAATGGACCTTTTCACGTGTGACTGACTTGCCTGAACAAGCGAGGGCCGAGGGTTATAGTTCAGAGGTCCGGATTGACACCGCTCATATGGGTGTGTCCAAAAATTTTTAAGGGCTCATAAATTATTATTTTTTAAATAATATCCATATTTTTTGAAAAAAAAAATTAATAGTTACAATTATTTATATTTTATTTATCTTGTTAGCCTATCCTAGTCTGTTTTTTTTATGCCTAGTGTATTTTAATTTCTACTCTATCGTTGACGATTTTAAAATAAGTAGAATAGGAAAGTGCACTTTTCCATTAACACTTATACAGTCGCACACTAATACTACTATTACTAGAATCATTATACTGCGAACACCACATCACCACTTCATCGACGCTATTATACATCAAATATTGGATAAAATAAGAATTATTTTGCTAATATCCTATTTTATTATAATCTTACTCTCTATCATATCATCTCCTTATCTTATTTTGACTACCAAAATAATTGAAGATTTCAAACCTACTTTAGAGAGTATTATTATTATTATTTTTATGAAATGCTTTAGTAGATTTTTTTTTTGGGTAAAAAAAATAATTTAGTACATTTTAAGCTTTGAAGTGAAAGTGGTCTTTTTCCTTTTTGAAAATGTTGAATTGAAGTTTAAGAATTTCATGTTTTAGAGCCTGTTTGGTGGTTAGGATATGTTAAGAACATGATACAATGATATAATAGAAAACATGGCAAAAGCAAACTAATATGAGTATGATAACTTTTATCATGTCTGATGTACACTAAATAATAATGACATTGATGATGTATGTGATGATAGCAATAGAAGTGTGATAATAGTGATAACAATGTTAAAGGATGAGGGTTTTGGCTAAAAAAACACCCAATATATTTGGTGTTTAAGTACATTATGTGTTAATTTTATGATTGGGTTTGCATGTAATCTGTTGTGTAAGTAATATGTATCAACTTAATGAATTTCCAAATATAAATTTCATTAATAAACATATATCGTTTGCCTTTAAATATTTTTTATTAATAAGTAATAAATAAAAATATCTATATATTATTTTTTTAATAATCATCCATGCTATAAGTTTTTAAAATGATTTATTTTTAAAAAAAATCATAAATTCTAATTTCACTAAATTATATCTGAAATATTAATTTATGAAAGTGTAAATCAATTAATTTTTTTTATTGAAGTATCTCTGACGCGAGGAATGTAAATCAATTAACTAGGATTATCATGACTTTTAAAGGTGTAAATTAAATAATTTACCTATACCAAGGTTATTTTGCCATTGCGTGTCGTAGTATTTATTTTTTTTATTTTCAGTGTATTGAATTATTAAATCTACACTAAAAAAGCAATTTTAGAAAAAGTAATTTTAGAATATGTTCTTGAAAAAATAATCAAAATTCGACATCTACTTCATAGGTTTTGTAGATTATTTTTTGTAAGGTTATTTTTTGATACATGTGTAATTTTTCTATTCTACCCTTATCATTCAAACAACAATAACTAACTTCATACCCTTTTTTTTAATTTACTCGAAAAAATAATTTTCTTTACACTATACAAATAAAATAGATCAGCTTAAATTCATTTTCAGCTAACATATTTAAATATAAACAAATTATAATTTTAACAAGTTATAAGTTTGATAGATTATAGTTACAAATGAAAATAATCATAATATAATTTTTTCAGCTGTATCAAAGATGCACTTAAATGACGATCCATGTATCATTCACATGACATGTTAATTCAATAGACCATGACCCCTGATGTGAACTTATGTGAAGACTCAACATTCCAAAATTAGGCATGCTAACAGGTTAGGTTTGGGGCGGGTTTTGCCAATACCAACGTCGCACCCATTAAGAGCAGGACTTATTTGGGTGCGGGTTTAAGTAGAGCGAGTATGAAAAGGTGAAACCCAAACACATTCCATCGAGTTCGAGGAAACCCGCGGGTAATCCATCGTATTATTGTATTAAACAAAAATCATATATAACATACATTACAATTCAAATAAAATATAATAATAAACGTCAAATTTTAAAAACATCTAAAATATTGCGAATTAATTAAATCATTGTTTTTGACAAATATGTTAGTTTGACTTCACCATTTAACTATTATTATAATGAAAATTATTTAATTTTAATATTAGTGTGGGTTTGGAGCGGGGGCGGGGCAAGTGCTTACAATCCTAAACTAGTTTCACCCCCATCTTTTTAAAGCAAATTTTAGTTTCAGTTTTCTCCAAAACCCAATTAGAGCAGATTTTTCCCATCAAAATCAGATTGATTTCGTTGGGTACCCGTGGATGTGGCCGGGTTTTGTTGTCAACCCTGTCCAAAATATAATTGTTAGATCTGATCGTCAATTTACATCATACAATTTTTAATGCATTATAATTTTCTTAATTAACTTTAATATTTGAATATCAATATTTATGAATAATGTTATTAATGGGCAAATATATTTCTACAAAAGACATAAAGGTATTTTTTTAAAAAAAATGTTACAATATGTTGATTTGTTCCAACTGAAAATTCACTTTTCTCGTATTACATTTTTTAATTATCTATGATATAAGTTTTTTTTTATAATTATTTATTTTTATAAAATCATAAATTTTATAATTAACATATTTATACAAATTACATAAGGGCATTTTTGTCTATAATAATATGTTATACTATGTTAATTTGTTCAAACTGAAAAATCATCTTTTGCATATTACATTTTTAATTATCTATGCAATAAGTTTTTTAAATAATTATTTATTTTTAAAAAATTATAAATTTTTATAATTAACATATTTTAACAAAACATATAAGAGTATTTTTGTCTACAATAATATGTTATATTATGTTAATTTGTTCCAACTGAAAAATCACCTTTCTTATATTATACTATTTTTTCATTATATATGTTATTTGTTTTTTTATAATTATTTATTTTTAAAAAATCATAATTTTTTATAATTCACATATTTCTACAAAACACATAAGGGTATTTTTGTTTTTTACAATAATATGTAATACTATGTTAATTTGTGTCAACTTAAAAACCTTCTTTCCCATGTTATATTTTTTTAATTATTTATGTTATAAGTTTTTTTATAATTACTTATTTTTAAAAAAAATCATAAATCCCAATTTCATTAAATTATCGTGTATTTTAATAAAAAAAATTATTATTTTTTAAATTTATGATGTAAGTTAAAAAATAATTTAACAGTTAAAAAAAAAAGTAAAAGCTCCTACTAAAATCTTTAAAGATTACAATAATGAATAATGAATCATCATTTCAAAAATAAAAGATTACAATAATAAACGATGAATAATATGTTATACCTGTTATGACAGGTAGATAAGGATGATACGTGTATCCAACAAAATAAAATTCGGTGTAATTTAGCATTCGTCAAGGATGAGAGTATGAGAGAGAAAACTGCACTATCATATACTGCTTATTTTTAACTGGGTCTTTTCCAAAATAGTAAAAGTTAAAATATATCAATAAAATAACACTATCTTATAATACTAACTCACCAAACTTGGAATAATAATAGAATAGGATAGATCATCCCACCATTTATTTCTTATCCTTAACTTTGTCATAATAGAGGAGTTGAAACATAACACAGCCTATGATTGTGTTCAATTATGACGTCTAGGCCATGTGCAATGTTTTTGAACCCCTTTGTAACTTTGGGCTGTAGACAAATCTCAGCAGGCTCATTTGCCAGATGAGAAAAGCCCAAACAGATGTCAGTTATATGAGCCTAAATGCTTATGATGAACGTGCCTTTTTAAATTGAGAGATTATTTATGCATCAAGTAACTTAACAGACTTGCAGACACACCCCATTTGTTCTTCGGCAGTGTCGATATTCACCGCTATTAATTTTTTAATTTTCTTTACTTTTTTTAATGATTGTAAATATGGTGATTTTTTATGCTCCCCTTTTAGTTTTATCTTTCAATGCTTCCCTTCATGATATTATTGAGTATTGACTTAATAATTAAAGTTGTTGATGATCATGATTAAGAGATTAATGGGATAAAAGTTGAAATAATAATAAATGATAATATTGATTTCAAGGTAAGTAAGAGATAATGACATTTATCACTATTATTTGAAAGAATGTCAGGGTCAAACATGTTATCATGTTGATAGAATGACCATCCACTATAACATTTTTGATTTTTGGCAACGGCATAAAACCGTTGCAGAAAGTGACAAAACCGTTGCTGAAAGATTAGGCAACGGTTTTTGAACTGTTCTCTAGGTGAGTGTTGCCTAATCTAATAAGCAACGGTTTTTTACTTAAGGCAACATCATTTTAAAAACCGTTGTTTTTTGTAAGATTAGAAGCAACGGTTTTTGCACAAGTTTGAGGCAACGGTTTTTGGGCATGATTAAAGGCAACGGTTTTTGGGCATGATTAAAGGCAACGGTTTTTGTGCAGAGTGTTTAGGCAACAATGTTAAAACCGTTGCAATAGGCAACGGTTTTTGGGCATGATTAACGGCAACGGTTTTTGTGTCTATATTGTGCAACGGTTTTTTGTGTAGAGTGTTTAGGCAACAATGTTAAAACCGTTGCAATACGTTCTAACCAAAATTATTTAACTATTGACATATTTATATGAACAACAATTATTTTTCTTTTGCTTATATAGGCAACACCATTTTACTTGTAGGCAAACAATATAGGCAGAAATAATTATATAAGCATAAATGTGCATTTATATATGATGTCATCAAAGGTTAATGACCATGTATATACGAAAGAGAAATACATTGTTAAATTTTGCTTAATTACAAAAAATTTACATAAAATGTTAAAAGTAAAAAAACATCATAATTCACTTATTTGCCTTAGAAAATCATCAACGAGGACTTGGATGATTTCGTCCTCCACTTCATTTTTCTTCTTTTCCAGGATTGAGAATAATGCAACAACAAGCTTCAAGAAACCTTCAATCATTTCCTAAATTTAAGAAAAATTTAATCATCAGCGGCTACATCTATGGAATCAAAATTACATACTGACAAGAAGACATAACACAGATATTACTAAATTTAAGACATGTTAGATGGAAATAATAACTTTAAAAAAAAAAGTTACCAACCATATTTTAATTGGAATCAAAAAGAAAAATTAATAGCAACACATCAATTATAACAGAGATAATACTTAAGCTTATCAAGGGTAGGAACTTAAGGACGTGGATGAAAAAAATAAAAAATGCCCAAATCAGAGTTAAGAGTTGTTGTAAAGAGAGTATAAGTTACATATTTCTTACACTGCAATTGGTTGATGAGTGCGAAAAAGAACCATTTATAATGACTTAGCCAACCCTATACATAATCTAGCTTTTGATGCAGAGTTGAGCCCAGTAATTCTAATATGATATTAGGATCTATCTTGATATCGGATAACCTGTGGAGTTCACAAAATCACATATTAAATTCAAAAACATTTTGCACAGTGTAAGACAAACCAGCTATCATTTCAATATATTATCACAAATATCAAGAGAAACTATACCATTGCTCAACTATATAAGAACTTAAAAACCCTAGTATTAATTAATTATATAACTCCCCATATACCCTACATGTATGCTATATGTCTACTACAATACTCATCCCCCATGAATCCAAGAAAATTAGCTGGACACAGATGAAGCTCAATATGAAAATTCATAAGATATGAAATATCAAAAAAATAAAAAGGAATGTGATTAAAAATCTTTGTAAGCACTATAGGCTTATAGCACATTGGCTAGACATCATGAAAGACGAAAACATTAAAAGAAAATGTGCAACATATATTATATACCCATGAAATGTATTACTCTCCCTTGTATACCCCTACAAATGTGTGTTGTACACAGAGTAAGCCAACCAGAGTCAAAGAGAGCTTGGTGAATCCATAGATCAAACACAATCTTATATACGCATACAGAGACAACATGACATATGTTATTACATTTTAAAAAATGCAACATACTTCAGCCGGTTTCGCAGGATGAGAATGAGTGGGAGACACTCCACAAATTAAAAACCCTTACAATATTAATAAAGATTAAGAAGATGAGTAGCTTACCTAATTTGAGCCTTGGTAGTTTAGAACCCTGAAGGAGCAGTGAAGGAGAGCAGTGAAGGAGAGCCTTGGAAATTTAGAACCCTAATTTGAGCCTTGGTAGTTTAGAACCCTGAAGGAACATGCGTGGCGGCTGGAGCTCGACGGCGAGGGAGGACAGTGGTGGCTCGCGAGTTGTGGTGGCGCAGCGGCGGTCCAGTAAGTGAGATGAAGGTCGTGACTAAGGGAGAGGGAGAGAGACACGATGACGACGCCGCCAGTGATTGTTGTCGTGGCCGAGAGAGAGAGAGAGCAAGGGACGGAGGGAGGCGGTGCTGTGTTGCTACAGCGTGGGGGAGAGAAGGGACCACGAGAAAAGGGAAGGGAGGGGGGTGGAAGGGGAGGGGGGTGGGGGCTGGACCACGGGATTCTGAGAAGTGTACGGAGAGGAGAGAAAACGTGATTTTGAGGAAGAGAATAGGGTGTTAGGGTAAAAGTAAGGAGTGTTCAGGCCCTCTTTTTTTATTTTCAGCTAAGTGAAAGAACTTCAGGAACGGTTTTATTAATCAAATTTTAGGCAACACTTATGAAAACGTGGCATTTTCTATCAACATTTGCGAAGTTATTTACAAATAATAGTAAAAACCGTTGCTTATTTATACTAATTGTCTATACTAAAAAACCGTTGCCTTTTTCGTTCATAGGCAACGGTTTTCCAACCGTTGAAATATTCTGTGTTACCTAAAGTAAAAAATGTTGTAGTTCTATAAAAAAAACCGTTGCCCATTCGTGTTAATTGGCTACACACAAAAAACCGATGCTTATTCTATGTAAAAACCGTTGCTTATTTCATATTAAATGACAACGAAAAAAACCATTGTCTATTTCATATATAAGTAACGGTTTTTCATCCATTGAAACTTTCGGTGTTGCCTAAACTAAAAACCGTTGCTTAATTCATATTAAATGGCAACGAAAAAAAACCGTTGCCTATTCCATATATAAGCAACGATTTTTCAGCCGTTGAAACTTTCAGTGTTGCCTAAACTAAAAAATGTTGTAGTGATCATAAATGAATCGCGATATGACAACAACGATGATGGAATAAGACGGGTGGTATTGATCTATTTGCAATAAGATGGAAGTGGGTAAAATTTAAGGTTGAAAACATGGATAAAAAAGACTTTTTATGAATAAAAATAAAAAAAAGTGCATAAATATTATTTGTAAAAGGGAGCATAAAAGATTTTTTCTTGTAAGTAAGGTTATAACTTAAAAAAAAAAAAACTCACGAGTATAAAATCACGATGGAAGAAAAAAATAAAATATGAGTGTGTCAATTAAACTTTTTTTTTTTAAACAGCAAATAAAGAAAATATATTAACAAATGGATTAGGGGTGTAAGTGGTCCGGTCCGAGATCATGAGATCGTCCGGATCGGACCGAAAAATGTGGTCTGGTCCGATCTCACGGTCCGATCCAGTCCCAAAAAATTGAGACCATACTTGAACGGTTCGGTCCACGGTCTCACATATTATTAGACCGCTGGGATCAGATCGGACCGATAGGATTTAATAATTAAAAAAAAGCTACAGAACCTAACAAGTAACAATATATACTAAAAAACCTAGCCACCAAATGCTGAAACCCACAACATGCTGTGAGTTTGCCCAACCCACAGCCCCACCGTCCAGCGCTGCACCCACAGCCCCACCGTCCAGCCCCACCGTCCAGCGTCCACAGCCCACAGTCCCACCGTCCAGCGCCGTTCTCCCTCCGTTCAATCTTCGTCCACCCTCCGCCGTCCAATGCCGATCGATCTTCGTCCACCCTCCGTCGTCCAGCGCCGATCGAAGTCGTTCTCCCTCCGTTCGAGCTTCGTCCAACGCCCTTCGCTCGATCTCGTTGGTCTTCGTCGCCGTCTTCGTCTCCCTTCGTTTCCTCACGGTCCCTCTTTCTCCCTTCGTTCGTCTTCTCCCTCCCTTAGTTCTTTGATGTTTGTTTTTTTTTTAGTTTCTTTGATGTTTGTATATGGTGCTTATGAGCAGAGTTCAATGGAAAAAGAAGAGAAAACAGATTTTTTATTTTAATTTTTATTGTTATGGTCTAAATAGACCAAACCAGACCAGACCGGACCTGACCGTTTATAAATGGTCCGGTCCTATTCGGTCTTTGCATATGAAAATTTTTTAGGTCGAACCAGACCGGACCATATTAATTTAAACGGTCTGATCTGTAAAATTCGGTAAAGACCGGACCAGATCGTTACACAACTAAAAGGAACAACTGAGCATCATAGAACACATCTAAGACCCCACATTCTATGAAGGGTTTGCTAAAGGGGACTCAATCATATGCTGCCAAGTTGACCAAAACCAGCATACAAGATAAAACTTCACACCATTGTGAAGCAAAGAAGGTAACATAAATACATACATGAGAAACCTCCACAACCACCTACCCAATAATACAGACAACATGATCTCCACCTGCAAACACATTCCACCTGCAAACAAATCTTATTAGGACCTTTACCTTCTTAAAAACCCTGTTTAGAAAAAAAAACCCAAAGAAAAAATTCAAAACATGGGAAAAAGAGCATAGTAGACCCTAACAAGGAAAACTATCCCACCCAATCTACCTAATGGTATAGAGTGTGTCAGTTAAACTATGGAGTGGGAAAATAATGTTTCTTTAAATTGGAAATTTATTTTTAAGGTCCATGCATTACTCACTACCTAAGATTCAAAAATCAAATTATATGCCTAATGATCATCCCAATGCGCAGTTCATTTCCAATATATATCAAATAATCGTTGACTCAAAACTTGAAAATTTGATATTGGTAATTTGGTATCCACCAATTGATGATGGTAGTATGTTTTTTTTTTTCTGAATTTATTCAACTTTACATTATTAATTCTAAAAAAATCGTAGAGTGGTGCATTTTTCTGTCATATAGATTCTAAAATGGTATAGAGCATAGAGCACAGTATGCTTCTTTTATACTATTCATAATTTCCATCCGTACTACTAGTACATACAGCACACCCTAATGTTTGCTTGCTTGAATATGCTCAATAATGTTAATTTCACATATAACTAACAAGGCAAAGGAAAAAGAAAACTGATAATATTCATTTCCTCACATTTGAATGGTTAGCATTATTAGCCATTATTTCAAAAAAGCTAAAGAGCATATCTGTTGCTATGATTTAACCATGTATGATTGGAATAAGCATATATGCTTGTCAAGCTAATTTTATTGGAGTAATACATGGATGTTAGCTTATGCTAATACATATACGAGTATGTATAAGCACATATGCTAAGAGAAAAAAAAGTTATCAATAATGATGGCCATCACCTCTCTCATGTGATGCGTCCATTCATTTTTAATGTTATGAAACAAAACAAAATTGCACGTCTGCATCAAACATTACCGTGTAATAAAAATGAATGAATTGCATGCCTTCGTTACAGTTTCTCTTCAAATAACTATGAATTGCCATTTTGTGTGGGTTGGCAAATTTACATTGCAATATTTGATTTTTTCTAAAATATAAATTAATATAAAAAAATATAATGGATTAATTTTTTTTTCTTCATAAATAAAATTAAAATTTAGATATAATAAAATTGTGTATTTGAGGAAGAAAATTAGCAAAAATATATGAATAAATATTGCAAGATAATGCATACATGATATTTTTTGTTTTAGCATAACGGAGGTATGCTAAGCAATGGAATGTTGAAATAGCTAAAATGATACTCCCTTCGTCCCATTATATATCTTGGTAAAAAAATGCAAAAAAATTTGTCTCATATTAAAGTAAAAAAATAAATGAAAAATCTCAAAGATTATATATATTGTATCAATGATTGATAATTAAGTAAGAAAAACACATTTAAAGATTTTTTTGGAGATAATAATATTATAATATGTATTAATTGTAATGATATTAAAATTTGTGTAATATCAATTTATAATTAATGAATGAATAATGCATTATATTATAAAGATACTCTCTTATTTTTGTTGACTTGATTAACTTTTACCAAGATAATGGGACGGAGGGAGTACTCACTTTTGTCCCAATATTTTGGTATAAAATTGAAAAGTAAAAGAAAGTAATAATTAATGCAATTCATTAATTACAAATAGAAACTACACATATTTGCATCGTTGTTCTATTTAACTATTAATGAATCACATATTTTATTTCTTAATAATTTAGTGTGTCTTCCATTAATTACTCAATCAGAAACATAATATACATTTTTAATATATTTGATTTATTATTTTTACTTCAGTTTTGGACAAAAACATTATATTTTTTTACCAAGATAATAAAATGGAAGAAGTATGTTAAAGATTTAATGATTTAAAAAAAAAAAACAAAAAAACAGGTCTTAGCATACATAATCTGTACTCAACATTGAAGATGCTCTTATAAGGTGAGATAAGCAAATTAAGATGCCCACTATAAAAGAGTGAGAACGAGGGCCGAGAATACTAACCAAAGTGGGAAGAAAGTGAGCTCGAAAAGGGAAAATATTTGGAATGTAAGAATTTCTTTAGGTCATCATTCCCTCGTAGAAGGCTTTAATTTAAAATAAGCCTTCAGTTAGTCAAAGTTACTTTCCTAGTTATGTGTGGTTTCACTTTCAAGTTTATGTTTGTTTATGGTACCAAGTTGCAAAAGAATCCCCGATCAAATTGTATTGTAGTCCAATTCACTCATGAATTCTATCTATGATATGAATGTATTATCAGGGTTCCTAAACAAATTATATAAAGCACCCTAAAATACATACATTTTAGTGAATTAAACTACAATTAAAATTATACACGCACCCTGCCTAAATTATCGTAGTCTAATTCACTAAAATACATTCAAATGGTAGTCTAATGAATAAGATATTACATTCTAAAGATAATAATATGAAAGAAAAAATGAAATATAATAAATGTTTGATTGATTTTTTTATAAATTGACAATATATTTTTTTCATAGAGAGGAAGGAGAGAGTGTACCTACAAGAATTTAAACTTACATACTTACATTTCATGCATGTATGAGTTTCCAAGAGTTTGTTTAATTGGTAGAGTTTTAGGACATGAAACGTTAAAATCAAGTTTAAATCCCGATGATAATGTTAAATATTTGCATGTAAAAAAAAATATAAATTCATGCATGTATGATTGACTAAAAAAAAATAACTTTAAAAAAAAAAAGACTAAAAAAAATAAATTCATGCATGTATGATTGGCTAGGGTTGTGTTGAAATGACCGGAATAGTAGCCATGCCTTAGGGTTGTGTGTTTTTAATAAATAAATTATTCTTTACCTTATAAAAACCACATATTCTATATTCACTAATTTCATGATCATCGTTAATTGAACTAAAAGAAAATATTTTTTCAAGATTTTTTTAGAATGATATTTTGTCAAAATATTATTTTGGTTGATTGTGTTAAAAATTACTATATTTATGGTTTTAATTCACTAGCTACTTCTACTTTCATGTACTATATGTTATGGTCTATCCGTTTTTTCTCACTTGTTGATATTGTAAAAGTGACGTGATATGTCATTAGCCATATTATTATATTGAAGCAACAAAATGAAAATTTCCAAAATATTAAGTAGAATTCAAGGATATAAAGCATCGAGAAAAAGTCTAAGGACCATTTCTAAAAGAACACCTAAATTCAGAGATTAAAAACTTATTAATTAAGCCTTTTTTATAAGATAACATTTTATTATTAGGGTTTACCCATATTTTGATAAAGTACTAATCATTTATCATTCATGATATATATTTTGAAAAATTGTGAGAAATATAGCATTGAAATAAAAAAAATGGGAATGGAATTTGGGGAAGAATTAGTAAATGATTTAGAACCAGATACATCACCACCGTTCATTAATAATTTTATATTTTATTTTAATTAAAAAAACAAAAATTTAATGATTTATTAGATGGATCTTAGGATTATTATTAATCTCGGAACAACTAATACTTTCACAAAGTTGAGCTATCAACCTACAGGTTTCATCATTTTTCTAATTTCTTCCGCAGTGGTACGTGGAATGTTATCTTTTAATTTGATTTACAAGAAGCAAAATAAAGAAGAATAAGCAGTAGGTTATTATTTTAATTTACATTGCTTTCCCGTTTGTCTAGCACATCATCATTTTATCTTGAAACTTCAAAGTATATAGAAGATGCATGATTGGCACCATTCCTTTGCAAATATTTGCCACTTCAAACCGTATCGTGCTGAAAGAGACGTTAACACACTGAATATCACAATGTCTCAGGTTTGTGAAGTCACTTGTCAACAACGGAAAAATGACAGTAATCGCTAATTATTTATTATATATGCTTGAAACTCCGTAAGCAAACATATTCGAACCAACAAATTAAAGACGAAGGTCGCTAGGCTTGAAGCTAGCAGGTTCAAGCAGGTAATTTTTTTTTTGGATAAAATAAAAATTTATTAGAAAAAAAAAGAGAAGTAGTACTACAAGAAATACTCCTCACAACAGTTACAGTAATAACAAACAAAGACTAAAGCAGGTAATTAAATACTCTATTTAAATAACAAAAGTTAAAGACGACATTAGAGAGGGCTATAATAATATATATAAGTGTGTTTTTTCTATTGTTTGCTTTTCAATATTATAGATATATCAAGTACCAGTATATAACAGGACCACACATATATATCATCATGCTTCCCTAACTAACAGTGATTTCACGCCGAGTTGTGTACGTACTGTGTTAGTCTGTTAGATGGAGAATCTTTCTCTTTGGCCAAAGTTCATCACTCTGCCCGTTGACTAATTATTAATATAATTAATCTGAATTGAATATGTATTGGAATGTGGATGGGAATTATTCCACATCTACATCACTAAAACTTCTTTCTCAAGGAATTTTAACAAGAATATATAATTAAGAACATACACTCTCATGAATGTAATTAACTATATATAAATATATATATATATATAGTACTATATACAGAATATTGCTCACACAGTCCATGTTATATAAGATTACTGTCCAGGGACATGCAAGTATTTGCTTTCTGCTGTTAGTTTTAAGGTTATAACTTACAAGAAATCAGTAATATATATATATATATATATATATATATATATATATATATATCATAAAAAAGAATCATTACAAACTTTTTCATAAAAATTCTTTCAGATTAGTAGATGATTTTAGAGCAGGAAACAATTCATTCATTATTCATATCTGCTTTTTTTTTCTTGTACTACTAGTACTCTTTGAAAAGTATAACTAGTACTCTTGTTTTTTGGAATAAAATTTTTCTTATAAAAAAATAAATAATTCATACTCCCTCCGTCCCTAAATATAAAGCCCTCTTGACACTTTTATTTTGTCCCTATTTATAAAGCTTCATACCAATTTTCAATGATCATTAATTACTTTTTTCCACAAACACCCCTATTTATTTAACACTTTTTAAATTCTCAATAATATTAATAGGGGTAATTTTGAAACTACATATCAAAAGTTCACATTTCCAATGCAATTAACTAAATTATTTCATTTTCTTAATGGACGTGAAATCCCCCAAAGATGTTTTATATTTAGGGACGGAGGGAGTAGTATATACTTTTCTGTTGACATGAAATACAAGCATGTTTAATAGGTATAAAATTTGGCATCCTTTAGTAGGAAATGGTAATCTTGGAGCTACCAATTAAATGCTTAAGGAATTGAACATGCATATCCTAATTAATGGAAGTAAGAACTTTGTCATTTTCATGTAGAATGTTAAAAAGGGGCTGTGAGCTAGTGATCATCATGATCTAGATGACACGTCAATAAATATGCATCGATAAAATAATTTAATTATTTTATTTTGCAAATAGGAGTAATATTTTTGGGCGTAGTCAATTTTTTTTTTAATTAGTGTTCTTACAATAAATCAAATTTTGTTTTCCTTAAAAAAAAATTATAAGAAAAAGAAATTCATTAAAAACAGGGCAAAGTAAAAGCAATACTCTAAACCCACAGGAACCAGAATTCACAAACAACATATATGCTATCCCAATTTTACATAATAAACCATAAGCATTCTAGCAGACAAAAGAAAAAACCAGGCCCAACAAACAACCAAGCCCCAACGTTAATAATGTGCACAGATTGAGAACAGATTCAATAACTTATACTTCTATCAGCACATATCTGAGGTAACTCTGCCAAGAACCACGAAATAGGCACAAACAAGATCTTTCATCAATACTTGCAACATTGGACCGGATTGAGAACCATGCGTACAGGGAGGCAAGCATTTTCGGGTATTTCCCTTTAATCCATAACCAGGACCGCACCTTGATACGCTCCAACACCTCCTCACCTGACAGCACCTCATCACCAAAAGCTGATTTGTTTTCTTATAAAATTATAGTATGTTTCTACCACTACATACACAACACCTTAAAGTACCACTTAATTTGTCCGTGTAAGACAGCCCAGTTGGTGGCTGCAGGGACATTTAGGATTTCCCCCTCCCCCAGGTCATGGGTTCTAGTCCCAGACCTCCCATGTAAACAAAAAAAAGTACCACTTAATTTTAGCGCAATCTAAAGATAGATGAATTTGTGCATTATCTTCGTTCAATCCCAGGCTCTTGTAGGAGAAACTAATTAAATGTTGGAAGTCCCACATCGTTTGCCTCATAATATATGGCATGGTTTAAATACATGTTGAGCTACTCCTCTCATTGCCAATTGGTTTTGAGATGAAACCTTAACATGGTATCAGAGCCAGAGCCCAACTTCTTTCTGGTTGTTATGGGTCAAAAGTTGCCCTTTGTTAACATGCTTCGTTGGAGCCTGTCTCATAATATATGGCATGGTTTAAATACCTGTTGACTACTCCTCGATCTCATTGCCAATTGGTTTTGAGATGGAACCTTAACATTAGAGGCATATAACAAAGGAAATTTTTTTGATGCCTTCCATTTTCAAATAAGATTCATAAATCTTTTTTATTTTTTTCATGAAAAAAAAATTAGCCTCAAATTTTATCCATTTTTATCCTACTGTAAATAGTCTAACACCACACATCTACTTGATAGCATTAGTGATCTTAACAATCTTCAAAAAAAAAAAAAAAATGAGAGTAAATGTCGTCATCTCCTACTTATCTTAAGATCAATATTATATATAATTTATCATTATTTTAATTTTTAATCTCATCAATCATCAAAATTTTTAATTATTAAATCAATACTATTGTGAAATGGAAGCATTATATTGAAATAAAACTAAAAGGTGACCATCAAATAGATCATAGATCGATACATACTTACACATACATAAAGAAGTTTTCAACACTCTTACAGGTTTTTTTTTTCTTTAAAAAAAATTAGACAATGAAATAATAGAACTACAAATAAAAACACGCATTCTCTATCTCACTCCATTTATTTTCTCAATAATCAAGTTCGATACAGGGTTGAAGATTTTCTTACGTGCAAATAGCAGTATAAATCATAATATTCATTCACCTTAGGTCGCATTAACAAGTATAAATTATTGTATAAGTCAAGCTTAAAAATCTCACATTTTTTAAAATATTAAACATATTTTCCGGTACAAAATTATTTTTTATACTTTTTTAAATAATACTTTAAAGATACTTATTAAACTTCTCTATTATAATTTTTTTAATCGATCAAGTGTAATATTCTTATGTGAGCATAGTAGACTATCCCGCATAGCGTATCAGAGAGGTTAGTTTATTTAAATGAACTAGTTCTTCTTAGGTCTTATATTAGTTGTAGTAGTAGGTCAGTAGTCCACAACAATTCAACAACGTGGACTCATACTGTCCACAAGTTCATATTAATTTAATTTACAGCATTATTTACTGTGCTTAGCTCGAAATTATGGACAGCATTAGTTAAAGAAATTAATTAATTATTACTAAGACAGAAAGGGAAGGCTAGAGGCGGGGACCACTCTCCATAATGGAAAATTTGAGTCAATTTTATTTAGGGAGTCGGTTGCCCCAAGAACCCTAAGAGATCCACAATTCCATATATAGTTATATACTTACATCAATATCAACAAGATACAAACCTAACTTACAGCAACAAAAGGAACTGCCTGCCACTGTGTCCCCTAGTAAAACTTTCCTGGCTCAATTCATAGTCGCCAAGTCATCAATGTAGATAATTACAGTATATATGGATAGAGTTGAGCATGGGTTAGGCGCCTCATTGAATTGGAAGCTTACTTACGATTAAACCTATATTAAATTTGTCCCAGTTTGATGCTATTTAATTAATAAACATGTTCTCCTTTTGTTTCGTAATATAAATTTTTTAAACCCAAATGGGTTTGGCCTAGTGGAAGCATGTTAGGACCAAAAGGATATTGAGAACCCATAAAATCACAAGCTTAGAGACTCGAATCCTTATGGAGAACATCCCTTGGGGAGGCACCCCACCCATGTTGCTCCAGGTGCCGGGACTGTGAAGTTTCTCTCCACAGTTTTAGAAACCTTTTAAATTTTTTGAGTGTGTGAGATATATAAAAAAAAATTTATATGTTTATTATATTTTTCTATCATTTATTATCAATTTATAATTAATTTTCCATTATTTTTATATAATAATCAGATTGAATTGCAAAGATTATATTCCTTCCGTCCCAAAAAGTTATTAAATTTTTGAAAATTCAACAAAAATAAGGGAACATGCTTTTAATGTATTGCCCCCCAAATTAACCAATTACCAAAGCAATTATTTAATGCATGTCTTCTAAATTAACCAATCATAAAATATACAATGCAATTTCAATTTTTTATTCAATATTTTTAACTTTAATTTGGAACAAATTTTTTTTATGTTTTTTACTAACTTTATGGGACATAGGGAGTAATTAATATTGCATTGGTTTCTAGAAATATTTAATTATTGAAAAAATATTTACCCAAAAAACTTATGTTCAAGAACAAGGAGAGTATGTTTAGATTTTTCAATATGCTTACCCCATTTGTTTTTTAAAATAAGTCTTTCAAGATTGTGACACTTAGATTAAAAATTGTAATTAATATGTTTTTTTAATGAATCTTCATACTTTTTTTACTAAATCTTTTTATAATTAACTCCTCATTAATTTTTTTTTTGTGGGGGTCAGGATATGATAATGAAAATTAATTCCACCAACAAACCACCAAATGATAGTGTTCAAGATCGAATCCGGCATTTTCAACTCTCAAAGTTTAAAAACAGATATATGACAATATAAGTTACACCCAATTAATAATTAAAGGTGAAATTGTAAAACCCATAATTAATGTTGCATTAATTTTTTAGAAAAAATTATATTACGAACAATAAAATTTAACTAGAAATAGTTATAAAGGGAGGAAGTATTTAATATAAAATGCGAGCTTTTGAGAAAAAAACATATTTAGCCTACCAGATCAATTTATTTATAATATATATATATACATGAAAATTTATAATAATTATACAATTTACTAGTAGTATATTTATTTTATAATATTTAAGTATTTTTATAAGAATTTATAGGATGGTAAAACTTTCAAAATCCAACAATACAAGTCACCTAATAAACTTTTACTTATCATAAAAGTACTATAATATATTTACTTTTATATAAATATAATATTTTTGTTAAGCATTATATCGTCTGATTTATTGTAATAAAAAAGTATAAAAGAATTTGAGTTTACCTATTAGATTGGGTTAGTAATAATTAGCTAGGTGTATAAGGAATTCAAAATTTTATATATAAGGCCCGAATCCCAAAAAAGTGATTGTATAAATTCATCACTAGAGTACGCAAAACAAATTAAGAATATCAAATAAAGTCAAAGGGAAAAAAATTGAGTTTCTTCACCTAAAATTCATTGTATAACAGATTTTGATGAAGAAAACCACAACTCGTTGTATGCTACATATGGTGAGCATACTCAACCCCATATTTGGATTGATGATGATTTTACCTATCCTTAAATAATGATGATTCCACGACTTAAATTTTAAATTTTGTTTTGATTTTAATTTATTAGAGTTTTTTTAATATGTGTCATAGAACATTTGTTAAAAAAATTTATAAAAGTAATCTTATATAAAAAGTGAGTTAGTTAATTTATTGGGATATTTTTATTTTTATGAAACTTTATTTTTTAACACGTGCTCTAAGATATACATTAAAAATCCTCATTTTATCATAATCAAAATTTGAATCATCCAAGCTTTGTTTAACGTTCCAGATTTAATAAACTTAGCAAAAATCCTAAAATACTCGTGTAGTAAAGTGACCGGATTCTCCAAACACACGTAAGCATGAGAGGAAAAATAATTTTGACTTTGTAATATGTATAGTTGAATGAAAATTGGAAGGCTCAAATTTTAATACTCCCTATGCTACTTATTATAGGTCACATCTAAAAGGTTTTTTGTCCTAATTATAAATTATGCATCATTTATTGTTTTTTTTTCTTTTTTGCCCTTATTAAATGCTTTGACTATCTATGTGTTTTTTTTGTTGTTAATTAGTGAGTGTGAAATTATCAAGAAAAGTTGAGAGGGTAAAATTGTAATGTTACAATATTATCATAGAATTCATAAAACTAACTACTTTTTTAGTATGTGTAATTCGGTCCCCTATAATAAAGATTAGAGGGAGTAAGAATTAAAATACAATTTAAAATCGAAGCCATCAAATCTTCTTTCAACAATAGTGTAAAATTAACAAAAGCATCGAAAGTCACTAAGTGAAAGTTACTAAATGGTGACCAGTATAATAGACAGTCCTATATATATATATATATATATATATATATATATATATATATATATATAGGGAGCAACGTGTCTGTATTTGACAGGACTAAAGTCGAGCATTCTTTAAACACATAACACAGATGGGTGATAATAATGCAAGCAAAGTCTCTGACAGAGAGGGCTTTAAGTTCAATTTCACAGCTACTCCAACAACTGCAAGTGGCGCTACCTCTGTTGTTGAAGCTCAAGATGGGGTCATTAAAGAACAAGATCGATTGCTTCCAATAGCTAATGTTGGGAGGATCATGAAGCAAATCCTGCCTCCTAATGCCAAAGTGTCAAAGGAAGCTAAAGAAACCATGCAAGAGTGTGTTTCTGAGTTCATAAGCTTTGTTACTGGGGAAGCTTCTGACAAGTGTCACAAGGAGAAGCGCAAAACGGTGAATGGAGATGATATTTGTTGGGCCCTGGCTACCTTAGGGTTTGATGATTACGCTGAGCCTCTCAAAAGGTATTTGCTTAAGTTTAGGGAATTGGAGGGTGAGAAAGCCAACATATCAAAAGAGTAAACTTTCAATTTAATCCTCCAAACATTATAGTACTATCGGTTAGGTTTTTGAAAGTTTTTTTTTTTACCAATTAACTCATTCAAATTATATTGGTTCACATTTTTCAAAAATTTAATTGGTGACATAAAACTTTAAGAAACATGACTGATAATATTATTATTTTTGGAGGACTAAATTGATTGTTGTTAAACAATAATAATGAAAACAATATTAATGAAACATATAATTTTGGAGGTGAGTGATGATCCCTCACCAACACAAGGGAAAGCAATTACAATGGCTTCCTCTGGTGCGGCCAATGATATATAGCTTAGTTTAATGTGACTGATTGAGGATTTTCAAACTTCTATAAGTGTTCTTGATCTTATAGTTTGCTAAGATTCAAGGTACTTGCTGTAACCTTGTGTATGATGGGAGCAATACATGAATAATAAGCATGTGTTTTAATTTAGTGGTTATTTTTGGTTCAGGGTTAAATTAGTGGGTTTTGCACTGGATTGACATGTAGCAGCTTGAGAATTAATCTTGTGAGCTAATCTTTGTATTTGTACTGTCCAATAATAAGCTATACTATTTCCAAAAGTCGTCTTGCAACAGTAGTACTGTGTCTTGTGAATTGGGAATTTGAAAGATCTGATGATCTTAATTTGAAATTTGGCTATTATGGTCGATAGTAATTAAGCACGAATTTTTTTTTCTCCTCTGTTGAGTTTTTGAAGTTTGCCTCAAACTTCTCCTCAACTTGCTAATAAAATTTTTGTTTTATCAAAAAAAAAAAAATAATACTCCGATCATATTTATAAGACCCTTTTGAGGTTTTTATTTTGGTTTATTTATAAGATCCCTTTTCAATTTTCAATAGCATTTAATTACTTCTTTCCACTAACACCCCTATAAAGTCAACACATTTTAAAGTTCCAATAATAATTATAGGAGTAGTTTTGAAAAAGTATATCAAATTTTCACATTTCCAATGTCACTAACAAATTTATCCACTCTCCTTGGTGGAAGTGAAAAACCCCAAAAGGATCTTATAAACATTGAAAATGTGAAAATTTGATAAGAGTCTTTTGGGGTTTTTCACTTCCACCAAGGAGAGTGGATAAATTTGTTAGTGACATTGGAAATGTGAAAATTTGATATACTTTTTCAAAACTACCCCTATAATTATTATTGGAACTCTAAAAAGTGTTGACTTTATAGGGGTGTTAGTGGAAAGAAGTAATTAAATGTTATTGAAAATTGGAAAGGGGTCTTATAAATAGGACCAAAATAAAAACCCCAAAAAGGTCTTATAAATAGGAACTTAGGGAGTAATTAGCCACACCTATCACACTGAATTCCTGAAACTAACTGCTTACAACACCCCCTTCAACAAATGCCACACCTATTGAAGCAACTGGTATTGTGAGCGATTGTGAAAATTTTCATAAAGAAATACACTCTAAACTAAGTTTAGTTGATGTCTATAGGAAAAGAAATTATTTCATGACGATCTAAGATCATTGATCTGTCTTGAACGTATCCAGGAAATTATGAGTTTATTCAGAATCGGCGTAGTTGTATTTGCTCTTAGTCTTAGACCATGCACTAATTTTTCACACGAGACAAAATCCAGTAATACCTATTATAGTAGTACATTCAAGTTACACATACATAAGTTCTTCCTCATCATCTAATCCGATTCCCCTAAAAAAAGGGAGAAAATAAAAAAAGATATTTGCTAAAAAAAATAATTCAAAGCTGCATAAATAGTAGTTTGTAGATATAATTGAAAGAAAAGTAATTGGAAAAAATAGAAAATGTTTTAAGTTTAGCATTGTTAATAAATATAAGGCAATCAATAAGCTTGTTTCTCTTTGCGATGATAAAGAAAAAATATGCTTCTTATAATTATTTTTTTAATTTAAATAAATAATTAGAGTTTTTTTAACATCGGTTTATAGAAATAAGTATAATAGGTTAAAAAATCATAAACAAATTCAGAAATTAAATATTTAATTTAAAAAGTAATGAATTTAGCTTTTCCGTAATTTTATTTTTAAAGTATAGATGAAATTTGATGTTAAAAACACAACTAAAAATATAAAAAAAATTAAAATTTATGATTTGTCTAAAAGTACAAAAGGACTAAATTACAATAATCTAGTTTTTATATTGGACTAAATTGTAAAACTTAATTTGACTAATTTAAGTAATGATGTGGCATACATGTCTTAGATGACAAAATTTTATTAGTTTAAGAATTGATTATATAGCAACCATTCAATTTTTGATTGCATTTTAAAAATTTCCAAATATAAAACGCGAAAACAAAATTAAAGACAAGACTATGTCCACGTAGTTGCAGTTTGTCATGATTTCTTGACTTTTGTAGGAATCTTCACCAGTTGCCCTCGTATATTCTGAATCCAGTTGAGTAGTGCAGGTGAATTCAAAACCCTAGCCAGCAAAATCGTGGGACCACATATTTTGGGCTCTACCTTCCCGAGAGACATGTTTTGTCGTGTAGGATTTGAACTCCAACAATAGCTGGCTCTTGAAGGACTTGACACGTTCTATGTATCAAAAGAATTTGGATCATCTTCCAACAAGTGAGGGTGACTATCTATGCCAGTTGAAACTTTTATAAAAGGAAATTACAAATGGCTACAAAATAATCTACTAATGAACATACATTACTCCCTCCGGTCCTTAATATAAGAGGTACTTAACCATATTGCCCGGACCAAGGAAAGTAGTTACTTTTATGAATTCTATGAGAATATATTGTAACATTACAATTTTACCCTCTCAACTTTTCTTGGAAAATTCACTCCCATTAATGAATAACAAAAAACACATAAATAGTCAAAGCATTTAATAAGGGCAAAAAAGAGAAAAAACAATCAATGATGCATAGGAAATATAACACCTCTTATAATTAGGACCAAAGAAACATTCTAAAATACCTCTTATAATAAGGACCGGAAGGAGTATTAAAAAGTAAAATATGTCACTTCTTTATTACTCCCTTACCACATATATATAGAATAATATGAGTATTTGGTTTCTTATCTTACTTTTTAGTGTCAAATTGGTTTTTTTACGATTTGTTGGTTTATATTGATTCCTCATGTTTCTTTTTCCTATCAAATTATTGTTAAATTATTATTCATCTTACGTGTCAACATCATATATATTGGTCCATATTTACATTGTTGGATAAAGAAATGACACGTATACGTATCATATATTTGATCCACATATGATAAAGAATGATTTAGGGAACCAAATTAATAATGAAAAGAAACGTGATAAACCAATATGATATCAAAAAACGTAAGAGACTAATTTGATAGTGAAAAATAAGTTAAAAAATCAAATGAGTAGTTTAGTGTGTGTCTATATATATATATATATATATATATATATATATATAAACACATTACTTTTATATCTTATCGTATGACTATTAGAGAAGCTAAGCCTCGATTTTTTTTCATTAATATTAATGATTGTCAATGAGATTCATTAGATCATGAGACTACTTATATATTTTATGACTTTAGATTTTCACTCACCTGTAGGAATCCTTTTAACCTCAGCCTTCCCCGTTTGATATGGATTTTAAGGTTTAAGTTTTGAAATTTTTTAAACAAATAAAAAAATAGTTTTCAGTTCTCTCTCTCTCTCTCTATATATATATATAATTTCAACTTACTTTAATTTTTTATTTCAATAATTTTAAAAAATTGTTTGTTACTTTTTTTTTTGGCAAAGGCAAAACATATATAAAAAATGAATACAAGGGGTACTCACCCTTATACAAAGATGAACTTAAGCCAAAGAACCCAAAAGAAAGGCTAAAAGCATCAAAAACAACATGAAAAGATTAAGTTGCCAAAGATGAAAGACAAGAGATTGGGCTAATACACCAAGAAAAGAAATCAAAAACATGATTTTTCACCCTTCCATTAATCCATTTCCAAGTCCTGAGTTGAATCAAGTCCATAATTTGTATAAAAGATACCCTTTTGTCATTAAAAATCACCTCATTTCTCAAAAGCCAAATAGACCACACCACTACCATCCATAAAAGCCGCCAAACTTTCCTACGGGACAGCCACCATCAAATTGAATGAAAAAATCCAGAATTGAGTTTGGAAGGACCAAATTTACTCCAAGACAACTAAGAACATCAAGCCAAACATTAACATCAAAAGAACAGTTCATAAAGAGATGTTCAATAGATTCATCTTCACAGCTACAACACACACAAGAAATAGAGCTAGCATCAAGAATAAGGTGACGTTTCCTAAGAGCATCTTTAGTTGGCAGCCTCACAAGCTAGAGCTTCCACACAAAGCCACTGATTTTCATAGGGGTGAGGCGATTCCAAAGCTTGTTAAGGCAAGAATCAAGAATCCGATAGTGAGGTAGGGGCTCCAACTCTTGTTGCTTAGCAAACAAAGCATCATAAGTAGAATGAACAGAAAAGGCACCTTGCAAACCAAAAACCCAAAACCACTGGTCCTCATCATGAAGTGAGAAGGAACAGGCATGCAAAAGCTCCTTTAGAGAAAGCATGATTTCCTCCTCTCACACAAACAAGTTTCTACGCCAAGTAAAAATCCAATTCCAATTACCGGGCGAACCAACTCTGACATGAGAGACAAGCTCCTCCTTATTTGCAGTAACCAAGAAAAGTCTAGGAAAGACCTCTTTGAGAGGCCTTTCTCCAACCCACACATCATGCCAAAAGCTAGTTGAAAGACCATTACCTACAATCTTCCTAACTGAGTCCATAAACCGATCATCTCCACTACCCACTAACCCTCCAACTCTACCCAAATCCTTCCACCAACTAGCTACACCCTCCACTAAACAAGTTAAGGTTATCTGACAAGGCAAAGGGGTTAAAAAGACCATATTTAGCTTCAACAACTTTAACCCATAACGCTGATCGATCATTTAGCATACGCCTTTTCCACTTCCCCGAAAGAGCATCATTAAAACACCCCAAATCTCTCGCCCATAGACCACCTAGCTTCTTAGACAAACAAACTCTAGACCACCTCACCCAATGAATCCCTTTACCCCCAAATTTACTCCCCCAAAGAAACCTACGCTGAATACAAACTAGTATATGAAAAGTCGCGTTGTTGTCTTCAATCCTCTACTAGCACCACCCTCAACCACGCCCTCCATTGCCACCCGCCACCATCATTTAGGGACGTGACAACCCAATCTTTTCTACCTTTTCCTACAATTGACTAAGGATCATCATTGTATAAAAAAAAATTTCAATGGTCATGTGCCATATTTGCTTCAATAACAAAATAAATAAATAAATAAATAATTTCTCGACTTCATTATGCTATCATTTATAGTATATGAAAAGTGATAAGACCATGAAGTTGATGAGTGTTTTTTTTTAATCGAAGCATATTTAGCATATGATTATTGGATAATTGTAATTAAAGAACATTAGATGAAGCAATTAATACTTATTACATCACCTTCTCCAACATAAATATAGGATAAGTCATAGGCATCCCAGGAAAATTGCGCGCGCGCATATATATATATATATATATATATATATTCCCTCCGGGCTCGAATTATAAGCAACAAAAAACATATTACTCTTGGTTTAAAATATAAGCAAAACTAACTAACTTTATTAAATTTTGTTTCATTTCCAATGCCACTTTCCTAAAACATCTCTAGAAAATTGTAATCTTAATTAATTTTTGTTTCATTCCCAATACTACTTTCCAAAAATATCTCTATTTTTTATAGATTTGAGAAAATTAAATACATAACATGCACAAAGCACATCACATAGGAATGAAATTGTTGAAACTGAGATAATAACAAGAGTCATAAAATTTGCAAAAGTAAATAACTGTTATTACAGGAGTATCTTAGTTTTGTCATTGACGGATAAATGGCATTGTTGATTTTTTTTTTTTTATAGGCCAAAGTCATGTTAGTGTTAGTAGTTAGTAAATCTCCTGAAATAAACTCCTTACAAAGGCCTAAGGAGGAAACCGCCACAGGGGAGCTCGAACCCGAGACCTCCCCTATGTGGTACACATCTCCTTACCACTGGGGCAACACCCCAATGGCGGCATTGTTGAATTTGACCTATTTACCTATTTAGTAGGGGTGTTCACATCCAAACAGATAAAAAAAAAACGTAAACCGATCCAAAAAATCGAAAACTAAAAAAAAAAACCGAATTTGTTTAGATGTTTTTGGATTGATTATTGAAAAATCAATTGGTCTGGTTTTTGGTTTTAGTTCTAAAAAACGATTCGGACCGAATTGGACTGCTAATTATAAATATATACACAAAAATACACTGGTTTAGGCTTAATACTTACACGCACATTGCACGTATGGACAATAATGTTATCTTAGTTTGTGCAAATTAGAAATGTCAACAATAAATATAGTTGTTTTCATGCATATATGTTTATGACTTGTAACAAAAAATTACATGTTTATGACCAAATAATTAATTTTTATAAAAATTATATAAAAGTTTTAATTAAATTAAAATCGGACCGAACTAAACCGAAACCGCATGTTTTATTTTGGACTGGACGATATTGGATTTGATTGTGTAATTGGACCAAATCGAACCAAATCGCATATATATATATATTATGATTAAATCAGATGACTTTTTGTCTCAAAATCGAATCAAACGTTTAGTCACATCTCATTTGCACGTCCTCATTCACTGCCAGTTGTATTTACACGTTAATAATGATGCGCTTTAGTCGGACCTTATGTAATCATAAATACATAGGCAACTATGGAGGAAGAATTCTGTACAATAAAACAGTATTTAAAAACTTATTCTCTTTTGTAAAACAACAAGTCGTTGTAGTATAGTGGTAAGTATTCCCGCCTGTCACGCGGGTGACCCGGGTTCGATCCCCGGCAACGGCGTTTTAATGATTTTACCATCATCTTATTTGTTTGCTATGCACAGCGCAAACCCCTCCAAGTTGGGCCATCAATTCTCATGGGCCGTATTATAATAATAACAAGGCCCTCAATTCAATCCTCGTTCAATATTAAAACAAAATCCATCAATTATCACACACGTCATCATACAATTAGATTGCAGATTTACAATTTATTCAACAAATTATCAATCACTTCTCTACATTATTATTTTTTATCTCCATCCTCTATTTTTCAAAAAAAAAAAAAAACTTTCTTAAGTGATCCTCATCCTTTTTGCATCACTTACCCATTAAAAATATGCGTTTTTCAATATGATAATCTAATATAATTTTTTTAATGATGTATACAATAATTTAAAAAAGTGAAAAATAGTATTTTCAATTTTTTTAATCTAATAATCTAATCATTAATCTCTTTTGGATACATAATTTAATCTTTTTTTTTTTTTTTTACTAAATCGAATGTATCCTCCCCTCTTTTGGTATACATAATTTCAATTTTTTTTTCTAACTCTACTATCTTCTATATATAAAAGTATCCTTTTTCGAGGCACCACGTTTGCCGGAGAAATTTTAAGAAATTTTCGAGACACCACGTTTGTCCCGTGAAGCTTTCTTCGCACCAGAGAGTTTGTAAGAAGATAATCATTATCTCTAATCAAAATTACAATTTAAAATTAAATAAATTATTTAAATTTATTTAATCATTATATGTATGTAAAATTATTATCCTCAATTATTTGTTGGAAAAAAAGTAATCATTGTCCTCAACAAAAGTATTTAAAAAATATTAAAAAATCACAAATTTATTTAATCATTATCTGTACGTGAAATCATTATCCTCGATTTGTTAAAAAAAAATAATCATTATCCTCAAAAAAATATTAAAAAATTTATAATAGTAGTCATTAACCAAAATTACAATTTGAAATTAAATTAATTATTTAAATTTATATAATCATTATCTGTATGTGAAATCATTATCCTCAATTTGTTGAACAAATCATTATCCTCAACAAAAATATTTAAATAATATTAAAAAAATCACTATATATATATATATATATATATATATATATATATATATAATAGGTTCTCCCATTCAATTTTAAAGTTCTATCTAATTCTAAGAATTCTCTTCTCCAAATTCTCTCTTTTATTTTTATTTTTTCCTCGTTCCTCTACTTAAAGCTCTTAATTTTAATTTTTGAGTGTTTGATGAATTACTTATTAGATGATGCATATTTTGTTATAATTTTAATTGACTTTTGTTTATTCCTCTACTTAGAGCTCTTAATTTTGATTTTTGAGTGTTTGATGAATTACTTATTAGATGATGCATATTTTGTTATAATTTTAATTGACTTTTGTTTATTCCTCTACTTAGAGCTCTTAATTTTGATTTTTGAGTGTTTGATAAATTACTTATTAGATGATGCATATTTTGTTATACTTTTAATTGACTTTTGTTTAATACTAATTTAAGGAAGAATGACAACAATGAGTTACTTCAAACAAGAGCATGACCTTGGTAAGTTGTTTTTTTTTTTTTTAAATTTTTGGTAAGTTGTTATAATACATACTTACTTTGATTATTCTTTGTTGAAAGAATATGCAAATAATTGATCCTTTTCTCTTTTCAAAGAAGAGAAGGGCTAAAGCTCCTAGGATTAGGAAGAAATACCCTGATCGTATTCCGGTGAGAAATAATTTTGGTGAGTCTTTTGCCTGTTTGAAGAAACAATGCTTTTCGATTTATTTATGATTTTTTTTTTCCGTTTTTGTCATGAGATAAGATAAATGATGAAAAAGATCAAAATATTTAAATATGAATAATAATAATAATAATAAATGTGATAATTATATTAAAAAAATAATAATGGTAAAAAAATATTAATTTATCCATCAAATAAATATAAGAAATATCTTATAATATTATCCAAAAAAAAATCAGAATGTATAATTTTGGTTTAATTATATATAATTTTTCATATTAGATGTGATAATTATATTTAAAATATGCTAAATTATCATGTCTTATGCAATAGAAAATATTTTGATTTATCTTTAAATCTACTCATAATACCATAAAAAAAATATAAAAAATTTTTAATTTTCATTTCACTAATAATTAATCATAATATCATGATAAAACGTGTTAATTCATCGATCAACTAAATAAGGAATGCATTAATTTAGTATTCATCTATACATAGACAAATATAATATTAAATATATATAAAAAAAAGAGCCAACATTATTCATAATAAAATGCAATGTGTTAACCAAGATAGTCAAAAATAACAATTTCAATGTCGTCTTCATGTTCTATGAAATAGTGGATATTCATTTTTATCCTTAAATTTTCTCATAATACCATCAAACAAAAGAGATCAAAATATTTAATTCTGATTTTTTTTAATTATCATAATAAAGTTGATAATCATATAAAAATATTAATTTATCTATTAATTAAATAAGGAAGATCTAATTCTGATTTACTTTTGATTCATCATAATAAAATTAATAATCATGTAAAAAAATATTAATTTATCCATTTAATAAATAAGGAAAATCTCAGATAAAAAATGTTATTTTTTATTTATATAAGGAAGTACAAAAATTTTCAACAAGCTCATTTTTTATTGTTGTTTAATAATAATCTTTACTTTGAAATATTTAAATATTAATAATCCGTGCATTGCACAGGATAAAAATAAAAAAGTTTAATTTTGATTTCACTCTAATTAATAAAACATGTTAAATATCGATCAACTAAATAAGGAATACATTAATTTAAGATTGGTCTATACATAAATAAATATAATATTAAAAAACGAACCGTCATTATCTTTCAATGAATTCATGTCTAATGAAATAAGGGATATTAAGATTTATCATTAATTATTCTCATAATACCATCAAAAATCAAAATAATAATAATAATTTTTTATTTATCATAATAAAGTATATTGAATAATCCTTTTTTTATAATTATTTTTGTTATTGTTTAATAATAATCTTTACTATATAATGAAAATAATAATAATCTTTAATTTAAAATATTTAATATAAAAAAATTTAATATCAACAACCCGTGCATTGCACGGGATAAGAGCTAGTCTAATAATATGTTTAAGTTGGGTAAAATCAATATAAACTACTCCGTCCGGCTTGAAATATATTAAGAAAAAAAAACATATTTATTTTGGTTTGAAATATAAGCAAAACTAACTTATTTTCTTAAATTTTATTTCATTCTCCATGTTACTTTCCTAAAACATACATAAAAAATTGTTATTGTTATCTTAGTTAATTTTTGTTTTTTTCTCAATGCAACTTCGTAAAATACTTTTTTTTTATATAAATTTGAAAAAATTAAATACAATCAACTAACATTTTTTTAAGGGAAATTTGTATTTTATTCAAATATCAGAAACAATACAAGTAATGATAAACATGACAAATACATGTGGAAGATATTTCACATTAATAATAGTTAAAGGGAAAACAAAATACACAGCAACAACAGAATTTTCCATGTGGAGATGGATCATCAGCAATTGCCAAAACCGAACTCTAACAGGAGATTCAATAGCCTTTAATTCCAAGATAACAATAAGCTTAGTTTGGCAACAAGGAATCTCAAATCTAAAACGAAAGAGCCGTTTGACGGTAGCCAAATCAACAGTCGGCAAAGAGAGATCTGTCTCGACGAGTAGGCTTCCAATTATTAGAGCAAAGAGGTTGATCATCAGATCTGGAAAGTAAAAACTATTTAGAGATATCCCTCCACTGTAAACACACAAAACAAAGCAACTTGCACAAAGGTAAGACAAAACCGAGATAAACTGGGGGAAACAAACCCACACACTTTCCCAAAGGAAGGGGAGTGACACATCTCCCTCTCCCTACCGAGAAACACAGATGAAAACAAATGAGGAGGGGAGAGGAAATCCTAATTTTTAAAAAATAATTAGGGAGGTCATATTAAAACTAACATTTTCAATAAGCGTAAAATTAATATTTTTGCTTATAATTCGAATTGGAGTGAGTATAAAAATTTCCATAATAATAATAATAACAATAATAATAATAATAATAATAATCTAGTCATATCTAATCTAATACTCTCTCTATCCTTAAATATAAGTTTTTCTGACACTTTTATTTTGTCCCTATTTATAAGAACTTTTGCCAATTTTCAATGATTATTAATTATTTTTTCTACAAATACCCCTAATTATTTAACACTTTTTAGATTCCCAGTAATATTAATAGGGGTAATTTTGAAAATACATATCAAAAGTTCACATTTCCAATACAATCAACTAAATTATTCAACTTTCTTAATGGATGTGAAAACTGCTAAAGGGGTCTTATATTCAGGTAGGAAGGGAGTAATACTCTATAATATAAATATAAAAATAAAAAATAATAATAGCAATAATCTTGGCCAATCAATCCCAAAAAAACTGAGATATGGATCAAGTTCACGTAATCGTAAAAACGCGCGAAAGAATCCTAATGCAACAAGAAACACTAACAACGCTATTTCTCCTTCTATCTTCTTCTTCTTCTTCGCTCTCTCATCAGTCATCAGTCATCACCACCTTCCCCTCTTTCCTCAAACCCTAATCCTAACCCTACCATTGACATTGACATTGACACCAACATGTTCCCAACGTCATCATCTCAATCCCCAACCCCACCACCCTCCTCCCCCCTCCTCCGCCACCTCTCCTTCAACCAAGACCACTCCTGCTTCTCCGCCGCCACCCCCTCCGGCTTCCGCGTCTTCAACTCCCTCCCCTTCCGCGAACTCTTCCGCCGCGACTTCTCCCCCTCCTCCCCCTTCTCCATCGTCTCCATGCTCCACCACACCAACATCCTCGCCCTCGTCGGCTCCGCCAACCACCCTCACTTCTCTCCCAACGACGTCACTCTCTGGGACGACCGCCAGAGCCTCTGCATCGGCCAACTCTCCTTCCGCACCCCCGTCCGCGCCCTCCTCCTCCGCCGCGACCTCATCCTCGTCGCCCTCGAGATGAAGCTTTTTCTTTACGCCTTCCATGATTTTAAGCTTCTGCGCCGCGTGGAGACCGTGCCGAACCCTAAGGGGCTTTGCGCGCTTTCGCAGGCCGCGGACTCCATGGTGATCGCTTGCCCTGGCTTACGCAAAGGGCAAGTGAGAGTGGAGCATTGCGCGTTGAAGAAGGTCACTTTCGTCACGGCTCATGATTCTGGGATATCTTGGTTGGCCCTCACGTTTGATGGTAAATTCCTCGCCACTGCGAGCACTAAGGGCACGCTTATTCGGGTTTTCGATACATATAACGCCACTATGCTTCAGGAAATATGTATTCTTAAAATTAAAAGTTTTACCGTTCATATTATAAGCACCTTTTCTCTCTCACAAAAAGGGTGCTTATAATATGGACCTGAGGGAGTATTATATTTGAGTTGTTGTTCATGTTGTGAAATTTAAATTGAAATTGAACATTCTCATTTCTCAAGACTAATAATAATTACTTGGAAGCTAAGAAACTGAGGCCGGACTCAAAGGCGAAGCATTTAGCATGTATGTTTTCTGAATACTACTTAGTATGGCATGAAGATTGATGGGTAATGTAGATAATGTTTGAGCTAATTGAATTGAAATTAACAAAAGGGGTCAAGTAGTTGAGGTTGCTCTTGCTAGTGTTGACCAATTAGATGGTTAAAGCATTGCACAATGATTTCTAGTTTCTTTTGGGAAATGAAAGTTTGTTTAGCAATAAGTTTCTAAATTTGGATTCGTGAAATGTTTAATCATTGTTAATCTTTATGAATTTAGAAAACAGGATGTATGGGCACGTATGTTATGAATATTTGCTAGTGGAATCTATTATCCGCATAAGGAATAACAAAAAGTAAAGGAAGCTTAGTTAGGCATTTCTGGTTTATGATATAACATTGTTTGATAGCTATACTTGTATTAAAATTCTTGTGCGTGCATTCTCTATTAACTTAGTTGATTTCTATCCTTTGAAAAATGAATTTATATGGAATTTTTGGTCGTTTTTTTTTCCTGATGTATAAAGTTATTGGACTTGAATTCAGGTAAGAAGGGGTTCAAATGCAGCAGAGATCTACAGTTTGGCATTCGATTCTAATGCTCAGTGGTTAGCAGTCTCTAGTGACAAGGGAACTGTGCATGTTTTCGGCCTTAAGATTGCTCCTGGCATGGAGCATGAAAAGTCACAGAGTTCATCCAATTCTGATGCTGCCAATGCATCATCTGGGTCACCTCTCTCATTCATCAAATTTAAAGGTAAAATTTATTCTTGATATTATGCTTGAACAAGTAATTTTATTGATAACTAAGATGAACAGTTAAATTTTGATTGTAATAGTTAATTTGTAATAGACGACAAAAGAAAGAAGAGTGTTAAACTAGTGGCATTGAGCCAGCTCTGTATTTGGGATTGATGTGAGATTTCAGATTTTGAGAATTGTATTATTCTTGCCTTATTATATTATGTACAAAATGCTCTGAGAAAATTTGATTTTATGTAGGTATTGCTTGTTTGTTGAGTCAATCAGATTATCCAAAAGGGTTCACAACTTTTAAGAGAGTTGGCCTCACATAAAACCGTTTTCTTTTAATATGATGTCATTTTGTTTTGACAACAATCCACAGAGCTAGTTATTTTGCTTTTCTCTTCCTTCATTTTCCAGACTGGATTTTGAATTTCTAAGTAATGCTTTATGGTTTCGGTTTATCAATTTTTGCATTTGTTTCATGATTTTTAGATCTGTCAAGAGATATAAATATATACATTATTCATGTTTCCCTTGTTAACCATGTGTTTGCTTTGCACTCCAGGAGTGTTGCCTAAGTATTTCAAGTCCGAGTGGTCATTTGCTCAGTTTCGCTTACCCGTGGCCTGTCATCACACGGTTGCATTTGGTCATCAGAAGAATACGGTCATGATTCTTGGCATGGATGGAAGGTAAAATTTGAGAAACTTGCACAATCCAATTTTCTTTGTGGTGTAGTTGAGAAAAAGTCGGGGTTGCTCCTATTGTTGAAAAAATGGTTGAATCTCGTCTTAGGTGGTTTGGGCATGTGTGGAGGAGACCGGTGGAAGCCCCGGTTAGGAGGGTAGACCAAATGGAGGTACCACAAGGGCTAGAGGAAGAGGAAGACCTACAAAACTATAGGCGAAACAATTGAGAAGGATATGACAATCAATGCCTTATCCAAAGACATGATTTATGATAGGCCTTTATGACGTCGTTTGATCCATGTAGCCGACTCCACCTAGTGGGACAAAGGCTTAGTTGTTGTTGTTGTAGTTGATAGGTACTCTATTTAGGGAATAGAAACCCCTTAAGTTTTAACTCTTAGGCAAATCATCTTTGATGAATTAACATATCCAACTTAAATCGAAGGATCTATTGGGACTTAAATTAAAGTTTAGGACTAATAGAGAAGATTCTAAAGTCTGTCGTGATGATTACAAAAGGGCCAAAGAACTTTTTTGTGGGGTTGCATACTCTATTCCCTCCTATTTATTTGACTTCGGTGCCGTAATGTTGATTGATGTAGCTCTATTTCTTGATATGTTGAAGAGATTAATAACAGTTACACACTCAACTGACTCAAGTCTACATTAAATCTACATTAGTAGTCTCACTGAACTGACATTTTGAAGGAAGCTGAGTCATGACTCATGAACTTGATAATTCTAATTTTCCATATTTGAAATGTTTGCTATTGAGGGAACGCTTATGTTACATTGATTGTGCTGTGCAGCTTCTATCAATGTGAATTTGACCCCGTGCGTGGTGGAGAGATGACCCAGCTTGAACATCATAACATTTTAAAACCGGAAATAGCCTCTGAGAAGATACTTTAATATGAAAGTCTCCGGTGATATTGGAGCAGCATCACAGCATATAGTTAGGGATTTTCCGGACTGTTGTAAATAGATGCAGAGTCTTATAGATGTAGGCAGAAACAACGTTGAGCCCAATTTTTGGTTGAAATTAGAGTTGAATGAGAAGGAGGACTTAGGTAATTATTTTTATTATAATAGATATTCCTGTTTTGATCAATACAGTTCAATCTTTTATTCTGTTTGTGGCTTTGTGCATTAGTATTATATTGATAAGAACTCAAGGTTATAGTTGTGTGTAATCGCACAACACCTAGTGCTTTCTTTGTAAATCTTGGCTCTGTCTCAGGAAGGAGCAATATAATTTTCACCACTTCTTTTACTCTTTGATTTTAAAGAACTTCATCAATCAAGTTGTTAAAATGATTTTCATATCAGTAGTTATCTTAATAACGTGGTGTGACTGTCCGCGTAATACAGCCAACTTGGTGGCTTGCAGGGACACTTGGGGTATCCCCTCCCCCAGGTCATGGGTTCTAGTGTCAGACCTCCCATGTAAACAAAAAAAAAATAACGTGGTGTGACTCGTGAGTCATGTTCTCTTCATCAGTTTTTGGTGTGGCGGATTGAGAGAGAATAAGTGGATCTCACATATTTTTGCGGTGATTTGATCATATGAAAGGAAAATATAATAACTACTAATATATAAAGATAATTTTTTTATGGGAAAATTGAGAGTGTTTGATAAAATCTTTAAGTCGTGGTAAGTTGTCAATAAACTTAAGGTAACTAACAAATTTCCGTTATGATCTTGTGTTATTTTATCCTAGTAAGATAACTTTTGATAAATATCTTATCAAACAATTACTCCATATTTTTTTATATGTATATACTTCGGTCCTATATGTAAGACTCTTTTGGGAAAATTCACGTTCATGAAAAAGGTAGGTTAAAGTTGTTTGCGGTATAGAAAAAGGTAGGTTAAAACAGTTCTTATGCAAATAGTATAATGAATATTAAATCATCACATTTCTTACTACAATTTTCTAATCAGCACTTAAATATTTTCCTACTAAAATTTTAAGTCACTTACAAAACTTTTGCCACAAAAAAACTTTACCTTCTTGTTTTGGACTTACAAAACAAAACTTTTTTTTTGTTTTGTTTTATGATCTGGGAGAAATCTCTTGATTGTCGTATATAGTTTCCTAACTATGCTATGAAAATTGTGTTTGACTGGAGCGCAACGGTAGTTTTTATGTTGGAATCTTTTTCTCGATGGAATGCATTATGATATGTAGCTCTATGTACTGCTACTATCTTTTATTTTGTTTGTTCAACAAAGGCTTCTCACTCTCACACAGTACTTCCTTCATATATAGTTCATACTACGATTAATCTAATCGTATGAAATTATATATTGAGTAAGTATTATATTATATGCTTACTCGTCATTCAAGGGACAAATAATTTATAGAGAGAATTGGCACATCCATTTAGAAGATCCTGGCGTTTTAACTTTTACTACTCGGGTGTTCTTATATTTTGTTTGCCATGGACTTTTCAAGGCAATGAAAATCTTTTTTACGTGTTCCTCAATGTACATTTATCGTTGAACCTTGATATCATATTATTTATGGTCCAAGCTTAATTATATTAATTTGATACATAATAAAAATAATTATTTATCAGCTTTATTTTTTTTTACTTATTTTTTATTTTATTTTTTTATGTTAAATTATTATTTATTTGGATGATGAACCATGTGATGATTCAAGACTAATTAATGGTTTATCTTACCAGTATGAAAACAATTTAACTACAGAATTTTTTTTACTCTGTTTACCAGTAAGAAAACAACTTAACAGATAGATTTTTTTCAGGCAAAGTATAACGAATAGTTGTTTGTTGGTATTATTATTTTTTTTTAATGAAAACTTAATCAACAAAATACATAATCATTTCGGTCATATTAGATTCTTGTGAAATTACTGTATGATGCCTCTAATATCCTCATGTTTACTTTAGAGGGGTTGGCTAGCGTTTTTGTTGTGCTTTCCTGTTTTAAGCTTTAAAAAATAAAATATAAACAGAGGAACAAACCATTTTATTTTATACACTAGTTTTTTTTGTTTAAAGGAAAATCTCATCGTCATTGCCGCACATTGACGACTCACGATTCTGATGGACAATCCCGCCTCTAGGAGAACAACCACTCCGTGCGACAGACTCATACCACCGAGGTGGGATTCGAACTAGTGTCTTTGCGGACCGAGGACAAAGTCCCGAGTCAAGTGTGTCACACCTCGTTGGTATTTTACACACTAGTTATTCATACATATTATATGAGTTTTACTAATTTACAGCTCAACTCAACAATATGCTCGTGTTCATCAGTCATCACTTGGTAATTTCACTTATTAAACTGATTTTTGTTTTAAGCTTCCAATGTAATCGCTTCAATATATCGTTAAATATAATTATATACATGGATATCAAATTTGGATATGCAAATGTAGCACTATTTTATTGCAACGGCAGTGAAAACAAAGCAAGTTGATCCAGGATGAGGACCACATCTGATCTGGACAGTAACATGTCCAAATCTGAGACTCAAGTACCTTGATTTCATGCAAACAAAAACAATATAATAGAGATGGAAATTTGGAATGGTATAGCTTCATGACAAATTCAAGCCTCACCATAGTCAAATCAGAGGGTTGGTGATACCCATGATCACTACTACAGTACTCTCACACAACTGTGAAATAATATCTAAGGTCTAACACTTTGTATCGTTTCATATATTAATATATAAGAATCGGATTAAAAAAAAAAAAAACGAAATAGTTGAAAATTCTTTTCTTTTTTTATATAGAATTTTAATCAACTCTCACAATTTAACTTTCATGTTCTGCTCTTTATAAAAGGACCTTGGTTTCACTCCATTTCATATGTCTCTCTCTCACAACTAGTAATATAGCATTGCTTAATTAATTCTTGTGTGATAAAATGGCTCTCAAGCTTTATGGACTTGCCATGTCCACAAACACAACCCGTGCCATGATATGTCTCCATGAGAAAGAAGTGGATTTTGAGTTTGTTCCAGTCAATGTGTTCTCTGGAGAGCACAAGCAGCCTCCTTTTCTATCCAAGAACGTAATTAAGCATATACCTTTCTAACGTTTTTCATTAGTTTTCTTTAAATTAGTAATATAACATGAACTCCTGGCACTCACCAACATTTTTTTGTTTCTACATGCAGCCCTTTGGTTTGATTCCAGTGCTTGAAGATGGTGATTTCACTCTCTTTGGTACGACTGCTCAATCTTTTTTTAAAGTGTGCATAGTGATTTGATTTACTATTTCATCACTTTGCATGCAACCTTTTATTCTTAAAAAACATACCTTGAGGTCTTAGATTTATGAAACATGAAACATGGCCTACTCCAGAGTCCAGACATCAAATGCATGTCCAATAATTTGTTACTCAGTTTAGCTACCCATTCATATATACACCTTACTTACTTCCCTCAACCATGTGTCTGTAACTCTGATAATGTTTGATAAATATATCAGAACATGTGTGTTACATGTGTGTTCTGTTTGGTAAAACGAATGACAAATAAAAATTAAAATATTTTTATTTTTCAAATTTTGGTGCAATTAAAGAAAACAAAACAGAATATCTTATTCTGTCGAGTTCCATCATGTCATATCCGCACATCAAATATTATCATTATTGTCACTGCGAATAAATAATAATTTTCCTAAAAGTAGAAATGGCAAATGTCAATGGAAATGACACAATGCCACAATGTGGTTTGTTTTTCTAACCCATAAATGATGTATATAGTACCTTAATTGGTGTATGTGAATGTGAACAACAGAGTCCAGAGCCATTACCACATATGTTGCTGAAAAATTCAAGGAAACAGGACCTGATCTGATTAGGCACAAGGATGCAAAAGAAGCTGCATTGGTCAAAGTGTGGACAGAGGTAGAGTCTCACTACTATGACCAAGCAGTCTCACCCATTATCTATGAATACTTTGTGGCTCCTTTTGAAGGCAAAGAACCCAACCAATCAGTGATTGATACTAACATTGAGAAGCTGAAGAATGTGGTTGATGTGTACGAGGCCAAGCTGAGCAGCACCAAGTACCTTGCAGGGGACTTCTATAGCCTTGCTGATATGAGTCATATCCCTGCAACTCACTATTTTATGCAGACACCATGTGCTTATTTGATAAATGACCGTCCCCATATTAAGGCTTGGTGGGAAGATATCTCTTCTAGGCCTGCATTTAACAAGGTTGTGGGAGACATGACATTTGGTCAGAAGGGAGAGTTTTGATTAAAGTATAACTATTGAGTAACTCTGATGAGATAATCTTATTAGTTCTTGGTGTTCTCTTGAACTTGTTTCATTTCAAATAAGAATGGAAAAGGTGTATTAACTCAATTTTTACTGCTTTCTAATTGCTCATTTACATTTCCTGTATACTTTCAAGCAATGGTCTCAACATCTTAAAGAATTTCTTCATGGGACATTAGCTTGTAACCTCTTTATTTATTTTTTTGGTAGCAATCTGCTTTCTTTTCCCAAAGCCTGAAAAAATATAATTGGTACTGTTGAGACACGCTTTAGACATTAAGCAAGAACATATGAATTCAAATTCTGATATCTGCGCTATCCTTATTCACATTTACAAAGAAAAATAAATGGCTTATTTATGTTTTTGTCCTAAAAGCTCAGCGTGTTTTAGTTTTTAGTCCCTATAAGTTATTCTGACCGACATTAGTGTTTAATTTTTCAAACATTTTGATTTTGATACACTCCATTATGAAAAAAAGTGTTATTTGTTGATATGGCTAGCGAAACACCATATTAGTAGTCATGTAGTATGAGGTGACGCCATACCTCTTAGTACGAGCTCGTTGCACCTATGCACCTCATGCATAGGAAAAGAGAAATATAAATAGTAAAATTATGTTGGAGAAATAAATAATTATTTTTTAATTCATTAACTATATTAATTTTCCAAGAAATCTTTAATTTTTAAGGTTTGATTAACTTATGCACCAACTATATAGGTTAGAAAGACCCTTAAAATAAAGTAAGCAAAATTAACTAACTTTATTAAATTTTGTTTTATTCTCAATGCTACTTTACTAAAACATTTCTGGAAATTTGTTATTTTATTTAATTTTATTTCACTTTCAATACTACTTTACTAAAATACCTCTATTTTTTATACATTTGAAAAAAAAATAAATACAACAACTAACATTCTTAATATAAATAAAATTAGTTTTTTTTCTTGTAATTCAAATCAGAGTGTAATTTTCTTAATTCACGTGAAAGTCACTCTAAATATCTTAAATGCTTATATTTAGACATGAACGTGTAATACAAATAAAATACTTCTTTTTGCGTCCGTGTAAGACAGCCCAGTTGGTGGCTGCAGGGACACTTAGGATTTTCCCCTTCCTCAGGTCATGGGTTCTAGTCCCAGACCTCCCATGTAATAAAAAAAAAAAAATACTTCTTTTTGCCTTCCATATTCGATCGTTTTCATAATAACGTGTTATGATGGACCATATCATGTGATATGTATACTCCCTCTCTGTCACTAAATATGAGCATAAGCCTTTATTTTAATTTTTAATAATATTATTTACATTTATCAAGGTGGGATTGGTTAAGTGGTAGCTCACTTGGTCCCTTAACTAACGGGTCTCGAGTTCAAGCTTTTGATACGGAGCAAACCCCGCTGGAGATCCCTACTGCTTAATGCGAGCTCAGTTGGGTCGAACCGGATGAGTTTGATTCTGGGTAAATCAGATCCGAGTATTGGTTGGTGTAATAAAAATATATATTATTTACATTTTTTTATAAACATATTTATTTACTTAATTAAAAAAAACAATTTATGTTTTGCATATGCTAAAAATTAGTAGAGATCAGATATAAATGAGAAACATGAAAAATACATTTTTTAAATGAAAATTAACTTAATTAGCTAGCTATATTGATGTTTATGTCCTAGTATAATTACTAATTTTTTATTTTATTTATTTATTTATTTTTATAAAAGAGGGAGTACCTTCAAGAATGAGAGAAATGTTGGAAGTAAAGAAAAGTTTTCCACTCAAACAAAATTTTTTACTCTCTGGTTTTTTTAATATAAGTCTGTGAACTAATTTTATACACGAATTAAGAAAATTAGTTAATACTATAAATATTAAAATTGATAATATTTAATATATTTTTTTAAATATTATCTCTATAATTAACATTAATAAATAAAAATATTATGAAAAAGAAATGATAATATAAAATATGATTTATAAATATGGGTTTTGTTAACTTTATGATACTTATTAAGGTTATTGCATATAAAAAAATGTCTTAAGTCCATATTTACCATTTTTTTAAAACATAAAAAATTACATTTTTCTAATAATTTTTGTCTAAAATTGATTTCTTAATAAGTGATCTAAGAAAAATTATTAACATTTGCCTTAAAATATTACAGTACGAAGACATAATCCCAAAAAAAAAAACAAGAATTGAGTATTAGCTAAGCCTGTACGTAATCAATCAGCAAATATGTTATTTGAATCAATCTGTGTGTCCAAGATCACCTTCATTAAGAAAACCCTAAAAAAAATAATGTTGTACACTTCCCAGAAATTTCTTTTTAGCTACTGTAAGCCTTTACGTAATCAGTCGGTCCAAGGTCACAACTTGTTGACCGGTCAAAATGCCTTCCTGATCCAAAATCGGAAAATGCGTAATGGTTTAATTTTGAGATACTCCCTCCCATCATTATTATAAAATAGATAAATAAATAAAAAATTGTATATCACATTTTTGTCCCAAACATAAAAAAAATTAACTAGTTTTTTTATTTCTAATATGATTATTTTTAAAATATTTTTAGAAAATAGTGATTTTATCTAATTTTTGTTTCATTTTCAATAAAACTTTTCGCAATTAGTCATATTTTTTTATGATTTTGAAAAAAATTAAATACATTGAACTAAATTTCTTAATAAATGTAATTTCGGTTATTTTTTTCTTATAATAATAGAAATTGGAAGGAGTAGTATTTATTGGGTTAAGAAAAAAGTATTACTCTAGAAGATCTGTATAGAATTTTATTTTTTTGATATTTATGATATTTGAGATTTTATGTCAAATGATTAATTATTTTTTGACAAATATTTTTGTTTATGTAATTCTTTTTAGATTTTTAATAATATTTATAAGGATAATTTTGAAGAAAAAAAATCAAATGTTATATTTTCTATATCATTAAATAAATTAATTAACTTTGAACTATATCAAAAATGATCTTTTATACATATACATACATATATATATATATATATATATACACACACACTCCGTATAATACTGAGGGAGTATCATTTTGATTAAAAAATATTACTTAAATTAAAAATTTAATAAAAATACTAATTTTTTTCATTATAATATATCTTCTCATTGCTTGTCTGGTATCCCAATCTTATGACCTTTTCTTTTCACATCTCCATTTTTTTCCCACCCTCCATTTTTTCCGCCTCACATGAGGCGGAAGTGCTTTTTTTCACCCTTTCCACCTCTTGAGAGGCGGAAAAACCAATAAATTTACACTTCCAACTCATGTGGGACGGAAAAAATGGGGATTGAGGAGAAAAATGGGGGTGTGAAAAGAAAAGGTCAATCTTATTATATATACCGATCACAAGCCTCGTTCGTTACACGGACTCATATACAAATACCATTCAATTAGTATTACTGCAATCTACTGCTTCTGCAATCTTATACAGTAATATATTCCTTAGCTTCTATCTTCACTACTTGACACTACGAATCATGGCACCAATCAAAGTTCATGGAAGTACCTTCTCAACAGCCACCATGAGAGTCACTGCTTCCCTGCACGAGAAGCAGCTTGAGTTTGAGTTTGTTCCCATTAACATGAGAAACGGTGAACACAAAAAGGAACCCTTCATTTCCCTTAATGTAAGCACAGCATTATATTCATTATATTCCAGCCAAATATTATTATGCAAGCAAAGTTTCGTTCTTTTTTTTTTTCCAGCCACATTTCACTAATTTTCACTCATGTTCTTCCATCTTTGATTCAGCCATTTGGTCAAGTTCCGGCATTTGAAGATGGAGATTTGAAGCTCTTTGGTAATATTTGTCATTATTTTATCTTTAAAGCTAACCGACTAGCTGAAAATATACCTTGATTCTACAAATTAAAAAGTGTGTTTGATAAATAGTAATCTACAAGCTATAAGTTCTTACCAAAAAAAAAAAAATCTACAAGCTATAAGTATGTGGGAAAAAATATTTATTTCAATGAACTATATATAAGATTATGAACTCATATTTGACGTTGAGATTAGTATGACTGATTACTTATATCAGCTAAGAATTTATATCATTTTACACTTATACTATTTTCTTTTCTTTTTTTTTTGTCCGTATTCCTTGCCGAACCACTAGTATCCTCAAAAACACTCTTAATACCAAGGAGCCTTGAGACTAACCCGAAGCGAGCTGCGTGACTGGCTCTTCCAGCGGAATGTTTTTAGTGGGAATCGAACCCGAGGTTACTAGCATCCGTGTCTCATTCCCAAGATTTCAGTTGGGGCCTTACACCAACTTAACCAAGCCCCGTTGGTACACTTATACTATTTTCGATTGCGATTACAAGAAGAAAAAAAATTCATAAGTAGTTTCAAACATAACATAAGCAAAAGATAATCAATTCTATGTTATAGAATACTATATATCATTTCTAAAATATCTTTATTTAAACTAGTTGTTTAAAATAATTTTTTATTTTATTCGTAATACTGTATTTCTAAAATAATTTTATTTTATTTTATGCATTTGAGAAAATTAAAGATACTTATCAGAACTCATGAGCAATTTATCAAATTATGAAATTAATTTTTTCCCTATAATCTAGATCGAAAAGAATAATCTATCATATTATAAAATTAATTTATTTTTCTTATAATCAAGAGAGAGAAGTAGTTTTTTAGATTATGAATTTCTTTTCTTTTTTTTTAATAATCAGGACTGGAGTATGCACTAATTTTATTAAATGGTTTCTATCAATGTGATAGTCTTTGGCAAGCATATCGATCTGGCTAGCTTATATTCTACAGTGCCAGAGTTACAATGCATATTATACTTTTTTGTTTGGTGATTATTGAATACTTATTATCATTATTATTATTTTTTTGAATTAGGGGCAAATGCACATGTGCTCAATGCTCATATAGGAACAATGAACTAATCATTAATTTTAGGCATAACACGAATCTGCAAATGCACATACATATAAAGGAACAATGAATGTAACTAAGCACATTAATTTTGACATACGTACAGAATCAAGGGCAATAACACAATACATAGTGCACGAGTATGGTGATAAGGGGACACAACTGGTTAGCAACGACTCAAAGAAGATGGCAATAATAGGGGTGTGGCTTCAAGTGGAGAGCCAACACTTTGAAAGACCAGCTTCAAACCTCGTATGGGAGCTAGGGATAAAGCCAATGTTTGGAATTCCAAGTGATGAAGCGGTGGTGGAAGAGAATGAGGCCAAGTTGGGAAGTGTTCTTGATTTCTATGAGAAAAGATTGTCAGAGTCCAAATACTTAGCAGGGGACAACTTCACCTTAGCAGATCTGCATCACCTCCCAAATATTCATTACTTGATGAAGTCACAGTCCAAGAAGCTGTTTGATTCAAGACCCCATGTTAGTGCTTGGGTGGCTGATATTACTGCAAGACCAGCTTGGTCTAAAGTCATTGCCATGATCAACAATTAAATAAGGAAGATGTTGGATTTTCTATCAAAGTATTTATTGATGGCCTAATAACAAGTTCAAGAAATTGTTGCAGTATTTGTTATAACTTAAAAGGAAACTGTCTTTTGTTAGTTGTTACTGTCTTTTCTTTTTTCTAGTCTAAAATTCTCTATGAAATTGAAGAAATAAATTTCAGCCTACATACCTGCTGCTCTGTCTAATACGACAAATCAGAAGATAGCTGGCAAAACACAAAATAGTGCCACTGGGTAGTGGGTACCTAAAAAGTGCAAACACAATAAACAAAAAAGCAAACCATCAAAGTTAATACAAATACATTAAAAAAGAAAATCTGAAAAGCAAAAAACCCGTTAATGACTCTGTTCTTAACAATTGAAAGTTCAGGGAAGTTAACATGAAATACTAAATTTATTAATATTGATGCATACATTAATAGACATGGCTTGGAGCACATAACTGATTCAGAAAGGCAAGCATATATGTCAACTTAGGAATAGTTAGCATTGAAACCATCATCACTTTACATTGCATTAATGTTTATGGTTCATGTTCGAACTATTATAAAAATGCTTACAATCAAAGGACATATTATTGCTGGGAAGAGTAACAATCATACTGTACAGTAATGCTTAAGGTAAGCCAAAACTTGACTACCTTTCATCATCAAGTAAGTAGGAGTAAATGATATAGATATAGATCTCAAGATACAAAATAACTCTAAAAAAAAAAAAAAAAAAACAGGTTCCAAGACCTTGTCATCAAATGTCAGATCTTACAGGCAGTTGGTAGATCAAATGTTATAAATCTTGATTTCTCTATAATTTGGACCAAAAAGAGCATCTACATTAAGTCAAATTCGGTTGTTTTGTGGAGTAATTGGTTTCCCCATCCAACTCTTATCAATTACTTATTTCTGAATTTCACAACCTTCAAAAGCCATTGGAAATTATCGGCAACCTCCAAAGTGAAATGAGCACAAAATAATGCATATATAGCATTGGCAATTAGGATCAATGGATGAGCCTTACATACAATCGCCCGTAATTTTTAAGGACGAACTGTTTTGATATTTAGGACAAAAAATCCCCGCTTTGTCCGCCCCATATTTTTTTTTGCGGACGGCATGCAGACCTCCATTTTTTTATTTCAAAATTAAAAAAAAAAATGAAAACTATATAGAAAAAGTAGAATAAAAAATAAAATTTGAGGTGCTCCACATACCATAACATGCATGGAGCCAATATTTATACCAACACATCTGAATGGTGTTCATAATCGGGAAACTAAATGCAAGGCCTGCAGATTCGTTTCGCTTTCACATTCTTTTCCCATTGGTTGAGAAAAGGGGGAGGATCACAGTTTTGATTGTTCATAATACAAAGTTTGTTTGAGTTACTATAAAAGTTCTGCAAAGGGTTGTATTGTTGAATTTAAAATATTGAGAATTGTTGAAGTTAAATTTTCAATCTTAATGAAATGATAAGCTGTTAAGTTGATTTTATCATAAAGATATAACCCTCCATCCTTCCCTTTCACACTTTTATTTTTTCCTGTTTATAAAACTTCATAAAATTCCTTTGACACTTTTAATTACTTTTTCTATAAACATCCTTAATTATTTAACACTTTTTAGATTTTCAATACTATTAATAGAGATAGTTTTAAAAATACAAATAAAATATTCACGTTTCTAATATCATTAACTAAACGTTCATAAAAAAAAAAAAATATCATTAACTCAACTAAACCAATTTTCTCAATAGAAATCAAATCTATCCAAAAAGTCTTCAATATGATTTATCATCCATCCTAGTGTGTATGCATATATGACTATATATATTCCTATATATACCAATCACAAACCTCGTTACACGGAGTCATAACCATCAAATATCAAATTAGTACTTCAATAATCTTCATCCTTCTCTTTTTTTCTACTAGTAATTTTAATTAATTTTTCTATTTTCACTTGATACTGCAAGCTTCGTACTCATGGCACCAATCAAAGTTCATGGAAGTCCCCTCTCAACAGCCACCATGCGAGTGACTGCTTCTTTGTTTGAGAAACAACTTGAATTTGAATTTGTTCCCGTTAACATGAGAGACGATGAACACAAAAAGGAACCCTTCATTTCCCTTAATGTATGCGTTCATTACTTATTAGTTTTTCTTACCTTCTTGTTCCAACTATATCAAACTAATTTTCACTCTTGTTCTTCATTCTTCCATCTGATGCAGCCATTTGGTCAAGTTCCAGCATTTGAAGATGGAGAATTGAAGCTCTTTGGTAATCATTTTAAATATTTTGACCTTTTTTTTTATATATAATCTCTTATTTCACTAATTAAAAATAAACTCGGATTTGATTAGAGTGTGCATATCAACTTAGCTTTATAAGTATGCATATTAGACAAAAATAACATGTTAGTATTACAAGTAACACCGGAAACATATATATGATTTATAAGTTATGGGCTTATGTCACTTTACACCTGGGAGTAAGTAGGGGTGAGCATGACCCGGCCCGGCCCGGAGACCCGTCCCCAACCCGGCGGGTTCGGGCCGGGTTAAACCCGTCTGCGCACATGTGGAGGGACAGACCCGTTTCAAAAAGGGACAAACCCATTCCGGGTCGGGACGGGTACGGGTTGATGCCCGGGTCACCCGGCCCGGCCCGGAATTTATTATATTATATTTATTTATTATTTTATTATTATGTATTAGTGTTTTTAGTTAAAATATTACTACCCTAGGTCTGAATGTATGATAATACCTTGGCTCTCACTTACCCCGCACACACTTGAGTATGATAATAATGAAATTATAGTATATTTCATGTGAAATAATGTATGATAATAATGAAATTATTGTATACTTCATGTGACCAGTTATCGAATTTTAGAAAATTTTCGAAAATTTCAAAATTTGAATGGTTTGAGATTTTTTTAATGTGATTGATTCGTCCTCCGGTGAACCCGGACCCGTCCCTATTAGGACCCGTCCTATTTTGGACCCGTCCTTATCTTGTCCCTCTCCAATTAGGGACGGGTTCGGGTTGAAAAATTGACCCGAGCAACATTTCAAGACGGGTGAGGGACAAGCCCAACCCGTCCCAACCCGTCCCATGCTCACCCCTGGGAGTAAGCACTTATTTGACCAAATAGGGCGCGTAATTCTTGTTTAATCGGCTAATTAACTTATCAATTTTCAGCTATAGCTTATAAGTTTCTGGTTAGTTGTAACAAACAAAACCAGGCCAGAATGCATAAATAAGTGAACATTGTACTAACCTTAGTTTTACACATAACACAAATGTGCACATACAATTAGGAACATTATTGAACTAAAGTATCTATTAATTTTGAGCACGCAGAATCAAGGGCAATAACACAATACATAGTGCATGAGCATGCTGATAAGGGGACTCAGCTGATAAGCAAGGATTCCAAGAAGATGGCAATAATAGGGGTGTGGCTTCAAGTAGAGAGCCAGAACTTTGAACTACCAGCTTCAAAACTTGTGAGGGAGCTAGGGATAAAGCCAATGTTTGGAATGGCTACAGATACAGCTGTGGTGGAAGAGAATGAGGCTAAATTAGGCAGTGTTCTTGATATCTATGAGAGAAGATTATCAGAGTCCAAATACTTAGAAGGGGACAACTTCACCTTAGCAGATCTGCATCACCTCCCAAATATTCATTACTTGATGAAGTCACAGTCCAAGAAGCTGTTTGATTCACGACCCCATGTTAGTGCTTGGGTGGCTGATATTACTGCAAGACCAGCTTGGTCTAAGGTTATTGCCATGATCAACAATTAGAGCAAATAAGGAGACTTTGATGTTGTTGGACTTTCAATCGAAAGTATTTAATGGCCTGATAATAAGTTCAAGAAATTTCGTTGCTCTGCTATTGTTCCTGTCTGTCTTTTTCTTTTTCCTAGTCTAAAGTTCTCTATAAATAAAATTGATGAATTGGACAAATGAAAAGATTTCCTTATTGCCATTTTAATGTTTAAATGTTACCATACAGTATGCGTGCAACTTAATTTGTGTTTAAGTTTCTTAGAACGGTATCAAATATTAGAACCTTATTATGGTTTAGGAGTGAACCATGTCCAAGTGTTAATACCAAAAAGTTGGTAGTACCTAACTCCATTTCCCATGGATCCATTTACAGTAGAATTTAACAATGTCTAAATGGAGGATTAAATATGACCAAGCTTTCAATTCATCCCATAAGTCACATCGCAACTATAATAATCGTGTTTTTTGAGTAGGAATTTTTTTTTTTTTTTTTATTTTCATCAAGAGTATAGTTTAATCGATTGTCAAATATTATTTTTATTCAAGGTGTAGAGATTATTAAAATGGGTTTTGTTTTTATAAAAAAAACTTTTTTATACATACGATAAGGATCAAATTTCTTATATTATGCTTAAGAAAACTCAATTATTTATCAATTGTATGGATTTTAAGATTCATTTTTAAAAAGTTTGTAATAGGTAAATTTATATGAGAAACATTTGCATTTATAAAATTATATACATTAATAATATAATTTTCAAATAAAAATGTATTCATTATAATTTTTTTTAAATGTGTTATCAAAAATTTAGGGTAAACATGTTACTTTCGTTTCAGTCACAAGTGTCTCTCTATACTCAATATATAATATGGGTATTAGAAGGATTCCAAAAAAATTTGGCCCGTTCACAAACAAAAACAATAAGCTGCGCATCCGGGGAATCGAACCCCGGTCAGTACCGTGGGAGGGTACTATGATACCACTACACTAGATGCGCATTACTGCTAATGCGGCAGATGACAAAATTAAATTATTCTAATAAATTCATCATGGATCTCAAAACCCATACGCAACAGTACCAAATATATGGGTCCTGGCATGAATGGAAAAGACTCATCTAACGTTGTTTCCTGATTCTAAAATGAGTGATTAACGATGTATCTATTGACTAAAGATTTCAATGAAGTGTAAAATTGTCAAATTAAGGGTGAATACTTATACCGACTTACTTTAGAAATAAACTCATTTTGTTCAACAAAATAAATAAATAAATAAATAAACTCATTTTAAATAAATATTATCCGCCATATACTATATTAGAAAAATGATTAAAAGAACTACTATATAAAAAGACATACACATAAAATTACAATTAAGATTGTGACATTTGTTTTTTATATTTCTTTATTTTATTTTTCAATGTAAAAAATTACAAGTATCAAAATTATATTCAAAAATTTATGTGTAGGTCTCCCTATGTAATTATCTCAATCATTTCTCATTATATTATACCTAAAAACTTTGAAAATAATTTATACCTATAGCTGTGGGTAAGTTTGTTGTTCAAGAGGGCATTATAAGTGTTCAGAACTTATTACAAAATAAATAGAATAATATTCGTTTTGTCCTTCAGAATCAACTTAGCTAGGTAAATTGTACGAAATGAAGTATGAATACTAAAATTCATAAACTTTTCTTTTTTATATAAACAAATTCATAACCTACATTGCGCCATGTTCCTTTTTTATTTTCTTCTTGCAAAACCTACTGTAAGCCTTTCTTAAATTAAATAATACAGTAGTTTTCATTTTAAGATGAGAAAGGGAAATACTTGAAAAATTACTGGGTGGTAACTTTCTACTTTAAATATTCATATATTTTTTTAAAACAAATATGCAAATATTTTCTTTGTTATTATTATTGGTGTTTATGGTCACCTTTTTTTTCTCTATTCTTACAAGAAAAATGATTGAATGACCTACAAAATCATTCTACAAATCAACCTACATCATATAAAAAGTGACATGTGTCACTAGCTTCTTATTAATTGGTTAACAAGTGACACATGTCATACTTTTATGGTGTAGGTTGTTTTGTAGGTTGATTTATCATTGCTCTTATGACAAAACTCAAAATTAGAAATGATTTTAAAGGTAATTAAAAAGCAATCCATTATTTCTTTTCGCGAGCTGGACTAAACATAAGCTATTTTCTGGGGAACAGAAAACACACTCCACCAGGGGTTTGGATCCTCTCAAGTTTGATTGATATCATTTCAAAAAAAAAAAAAAAAAAGAGTTTATTAATTGATGATATATATGCCTATTATCAGTCTAAACGTTGTCTTTTAGATAAATTAATAATATAAAGTTGACATTCTCTATCACTAACAATATGATTATATGAATGAATTATAAAAACAAAAAAAAAAAAAAAAAACAATATGAATGAATTTATATATAGCTAAAGTGTCCCACACTATATCAGTATATCTTATCAATAAAGCATATATTCATTTAGTTTGCAATCTGCTTTTCCCCCAATTTCTGTGTACGCGTAAAGCCATAAGTTCTTGAGCAGATAATTTAGTTTTTTTTTTTTTTTTTTACACCAACCGGTACTCGGATCTTGTTTACCCAGAATCCGGGCCAACCCAACTAAGCTCGCACTAAGCAGTAGAGGTCTCTCAGCGGGGGTTTGCTCCATATCCAAAGCTCGAACTCGAGACCAGTTATTTAAGAGACCAAGTGAGCCACCACTTCACCAACACCACGTCGGTGATAATTTTCTTTAACATCTGGCATTTTATCAAAAGAATTCGAGCTCTTTTGTCTTGATTCCCATTTCCACATATCTGAAAGGGACATATTTGAGTGCGTACATATATTATTTACAATTGAAAAGTTGATTTATACCTCTCATTTTTTGGCATCTTATTAGCTGGCATTCTCAAAACCTAATTTTCATTAGGTTTACTTTAGGAATCTAAATCTCATGTTATATGCGAATTTTAGTAAAAGGGCAACATCTTCTTTCCAGACAATTAACTATTTTTGTTAGAGTGATGTCTTGATTTTTTTTTTTTTTAATTTTGTTTTAACGTTACTTTCTCACCATATTATTGATTTAATGATTAAAATATTTGATAACTAGAATTAAACATAAAAATCATCATAAATGATAATATTGCCCTTAAAATAAGAAAATAATATTCCTTCTCACACTGCACCTTTGTTTGGTTGATTGGAGGGATAAAGGGGAAGAGAGTTTGGGAAAAGAAAAAATAGGGTTTTTTCTGTTTGGTTAAAAAGAGAAGATGAGAAGAGGAAAAAAAAATAGATGGGATGCAATCAAAAATATAATATTTATAAAAATAAATAAGGGAACCGGGTTAGTGAACTCAGATTCAAAGCGTATCGATTATGCTTTTTCCCAATCCCTTAAAAAAAGTTAAAGAATCAAATCTCTTATATTAATATTAATAATAGTAGAATCAAGTAAAAATATATTCTAACTTGAACTAACCTACTTTAACTGTGAACTCTTTTAAGTGTCCCACCTTACTTCAACCTATAGTGAAGTTCTGACTGTCATCCAAAAACACAAGGAATCTTGCGGGGCCTTATGAGCATCATGGTGAGTTGTGGATGGTGTGAGTAATTGAAGTTTTTTTTTTTTTTTTTTTTTTTTTTTTTGAGAGTGAGTAATTGAAATTAAATGTGGGTGAAGAACACGTCACATGTTTATAGTTTGTATTATTCTATGCAATAATGTGTGAGGTTTGTCAAAAAATTATAAATTACAAAAAAATTAATTAAATTTATTTATTTTAAATCAATTTCTGACACATAAAGCAGCACAAACCGTAAAATAGCAAATATATTATCCCACGTGGGTGAGATTGGAGTGTAGTGAGGAACGATGAGTAATGTTTGGAATATGAATGAAATGTGAAGTAAAAAAAAGGAAAATACATTTATGTAAGGAATTGTTGAAGGAAAAAAATAAATAGGGTGACATTATTAAATCACGGGGGGAAAATAATTTCTCCTTTTTTTTAACATCTAGTCTGCTGCTTAGTCAACAGTGAGCGGCATAAACTTTTTGCAAATTAAGAAAAGAATATGTTTCATCAATGTGCTTTATTTTTTACTTTTATGTATTTTTAAAATTAGTGTGTATATACAAACAAACTGAATAAGTAGTGTTGGCGAATGGCGATAAATGAATGTTAAAAAATATAAAATAGTTTCACATACATGTGTTATTACAACGTAACCAATTCTTTGATAATATAGTAGTACTTAGTTAACAACATATAATCTATCGGAAGGGGGAAAAAAAGCATAAATCTAATGTCTTAAATTTTTACTTCAAAATATAGCTTAATTCTACTCATAAGTTTTTGCTTAGCTTATTAACTAAGACGACAAACTGTTACTATTTTTTTTTTTGGTTTAACATAAAAAATATTTTCCTAGAGACAATTTTATTTGAGTTAGAAATTTCATATTAATGAGAGAAATTTTAGACCTTAGTTAAAGAGAAATAGCCATGTAGTAATAAGTAACATTTAAAACAATTGATCATTCAAGGATGATGCTTTGATGCTTCTCTTTTAGTTCTTTTTCAATGTATTTCATTCATAATATCATTGATTTCGTAATTAAAAATCTTGATGATTGAGATTAAAAGTTGAAATAATGATAAATGATAATATTACATCTAAGGTAGGTAGAAAATGATGACATCCACCATTATTCTTAGCAAGATTGACAAGATCAAAAATGTTATCACCGCATTGAAAAAACGATGTCATATGTGAACATGAATACGACGACAACGGCAATGGGATAAAATCAAAGGTGTTTAACTATTCGCAACGAATAAAAATGGATGAAATTTAAGATTGAAAATAAGAATAGGAAAGAATTTTAATGAATAAAATTTATAAAAAAAAAGTGCAATCAAATAATTTACACCGTTCAATATGCTTTGAGGATAAGAAAAGTGGTTGCTCTCTTTTGATATTTCTTTTTGGAATGGATGAAGGGTTTGAATTTCTATATATAGAGCCCCACTAACCTCCCTTGAGTTCTACTACTAATATCTTAGCCTCACACACATTATAGAAGGAAGTAGTAGGTGGCACACAAAGCCTAGCTAGCTCATTAGGTATTAGTATTATTATGAAATCTCACGTCTCCGGTAGTGAAAGGTCTCCTGCCTCTGAGTCCAGGAGATTTTCAGGAGAGAAACTCCAACATGTGGATGAGGCAGCCGCCACCACCGATACTTGCAAGCAAGGTAGGCTTCAGATGAGTAATCAAACTGAGAGAAAGAAGTGTCGCCGCCACCGTGCAGAAGACCCCATCAGAACCTTGATGTTCTTGGGGTCATGGAACCACACATGACTATGTCTATGTGCAAATGCAATGAACTATTGGACGTTAGCCTTGTGTTAGAAACTTGAAACTTCCTAAGTTGGGTAAACACTTAATAATAATGAATCTGTGTAAAAGCTTAAAAAGGCCAAAATCCAATCTAATTGTCACATATATGTATATATAGGTATAGTACTAGTACTAGTACTAGTGCTTCCTATGTTAAATTGCTAATACATCATGATGCAGTGATGTAATGTAAAAATGTTAAGGGCCTTCCTATATATTTCATCTCTAGCCAGGGGCTGTGAATATAAAAAATTGTCATCTATTGCTCGATCTATGTATGTATATATGAACTTACTTAGATAAGAGCTTTTATAATGCTCTATATATAGTATTTTCTCTGTTTTGTTGTTTAAATCATAATTTTGTCATCTGAATTATGAAATCCTTTTTACTCTCTTGTTCTTTGAGTTGAAGTTTAAGATTTTAGAAGTAACCTCAAAGGGAATAAACAGAAACCAATGTATAGAAAAATAAACAACAACAAAATGATAATAAAATTGGCCATGGTTTAAGCTTTTGAGGTTTGATTGTTGTATTATGGATTTATGGTGAGTAGTTTTGTTTACTCTTTGCAGAACTATTGATAGCTGGTCAAATACTAATTAATAAAATGAAAACGGGGTTATTAATCAGAATTTTCCACCAAATTGATTAATCGTATGAACTTGGACCAAGATGAGAAAGAAATTTGATTCATCATGTCCACTGCTATTGATATTTGATATTGTGAGATCATCAAATTAAATATAGAGGTTCTTAATTAAAGGAGCACAATTGAGGCAGGGGCTGTTAACAGTCACTTACATAGCTACAGCTACTAACAGATCACTTACCATATCAGATTATCAGACACGGTAAAGGGTAACTCTACTCTAGAGTACCATCTAATAAAATTGGTAACACTGCTCATCCAGCCTTAGCAAATAACAAAACAGCACATATACACATGACCATGTATAAAGTATAAACTGCATTAACTCATGAGTCACAAAGTGTGCACAACTGCACAGGCATAAATTGCATCAATGTCCTTTTAACTGATATAATGAGGCAATGTCTTTTTATGATGTGATGAGAGAGTATTATCTCTGCTATAATAAAGAAAACCCTGTTTTTTATAACTACCAAATAACTATCAAAAGTTTGTCTAATTTTATCTATTTTCAAAATACCTTATTAGTTAAACAAAATTACAATAATAACAACAAAAAAACACCATGCATCTTTTTAAATAAAAAAAAAACCATCATGCCTCTTTTTAAATCAATTTTGTTTCCACAATAACTGCCTTTTTAAATAACAAAAAAAAAAAACAGCATGTCATGCCTCTTTTTAAATCAATTTTGTTTCCACAATAACTCTCTATCAAACATGTATTCTTACCGTCGGTCCGTGCATCATAGGTGCATAGGTACTAGTCAATTAATAATATTTTTTTAGCTGATTATATGGAGGAAGCAAGTAGCTCAGCAACTGACCCAAAATAAAATTGATTCAGTCAATGACTGAATAAAAACATTAATTTGCGCATCCGGGGAATCGAACCCCGGTCAGTACCGTGGGAGGGTACTATGATACCACTACACTAGATGCGCTTGCTTGTTAATCCGCGCTATAAGTTGAATAATATAAGTTAAATCACAATATCACTTATAGTTATGATCTCTAAGATGAAGCTGATCAAATCATCAAATCAAGGCTGAATATCATTCCTTACTTATTTCAGAGGCAAAACAATTTGAGAAAAATCTTATATTTCATTATACTTCAACCTTGAATATTAAAAAAGTTATATTAGTCTTTGATATCAATGATTATCACTAGTTTATAGCGTGTACTAATGGAATAGTCAAAATGATGTTGTTTTAATAAAACAAAAAAAGATTGTTGACTATCGGTTAAATTAGTCAATCTTTTAGATTGCAGACATCGATCAAATTAATCTCTAACTCTGTGATCCACTAATAGCATGGATTAACGTGATTCGTGTTTTGCTATTTCAAAAACTAATATGAAATTTTGATAATATCAAAAACTAATTTGATCGGTATTCACAACATTGAATACTAATATAATTATTTACTATTTAAGTTAATTGTTAATGCATAATAGCAGCTTAAGAGAAAGTTTAATATTTAGTTGGTATTCCCCCAGCCCCAAGTGTATACAACCATAACAACTCGAGTCCATTATTGCAGAGAAGATGAGAATGTCTAATATACTGATATTCCACCATGGCTGTGCAGCTAATTCATTTCAACAGCTAATGTGGGTTGCGTTGGTGAGAATTGAAGCTGGAGGTACTAGTTAAGTAAAGTAACTGAAGCTGCAATGAAGCAGACCGCTGTTAAAAAGGAGAGAACAAAATGATTGCAATTAATCATTTAATTGTACAACAACCGGTCTGGTGGTGTTTGGAGAGTTATTGAAAAGTATTCAAGTGTTCTGGAGATATCCGATTTATAATTTTTTTTTTTTTAAATTTTCTTGCATGTAATTAATTTTTTTGTGTGGGGGGACTAGAAAACTCGGCCCTCGGGCTAGCATGTTCGTTTTATGTGTTGCAATAATGCAATTATATCGCACGGCTAATGTAAGATTAAACAATTCCATAAAAAATCACATGGAATTTTTTTTAAGAAAAATATTTACAGTTTTGTACGAAATCATACAAAAGGTATTGTGCAGTTCAGTGGTTTATTAAAATTAAATTTTGCAGTATGAAAGTTAAACTCAAATACTCAATTCTGTCCTGTGCAGGCCCGTTCCTGAAAAAAATTTTGTGCCCTACTAAAAAAAATTTATTAAAAATAAATCAATTAAAAGTTAAAACACTATATATTTATATATTTAATTAATTAAAAAAATATAAAAATCAATAATAAAAATAGGTATTATAAATAGAGTTGAAATAAAATAAAAAATTTATTAATTAAATAGGTAATTAAAATCGGTTTTATGTTACTTCTTCCGTTTTTGTATATAATATTATTTTGGTTGAATTCACGATCATTACTAAAGTTGATTAATTTAGTTAATTGTATTGAAAAAGTGTGTACATTTGATATGTTTTTTTTCAAACATATCCTTATAAGTATTATTGAGAAAATATGGGTGTTTGTGGAAAAAATACCTAATTGTCATTGAAAATTTGTGTTAGGTCTTATAAATAAGGACAAAATAAAATTCTCAAAATGATGTTATATTTAGGGACAAAGGGAGTAAGTTATAAAAATAAAGTTCATAAGTTCACCTATTTATAAGTCAAGTGATCAAATTGAAAAAAAAATAAATTAAATTAAAATATTATGCTAAACTAGTAATAATTGAAAGATAAAAAAATATGCAACTATTAATTTTTTTAAAGTATAAGTACTATTAAAAAAGTTATGGGGCCCCTAAAATTCTTTGGCCCTGGACGGTCCCCCTCAATGCCCACCCCAGGGTCGGGCCTCGTCCTGTGGCATAGGGAATGAGGATTCAGAATGCAATGTGGGCATCAAATTTTCTATTGTGCTGGGTCAAGATAGAAGCATGTCTCAGTGGAAATTGCTTTTTGGCCCCCTTTTTCAACTTTTTGGCCCCCCTTCGTATTTTCGTGGACTAAAATATCTTTAAGGGTGTTAAAATTTCTGTTACTATGAAACCGAAAAAGGCTTTCCGGTATTGCTGAATTGGAAGAAATTTAGATCCCTTCTGGTACTGTAGAACTGGAATCATTCCGGTACTGCAGAACCAAAATAATTTCGTTACTACTTCTCTCTTGGCTTCTTATTCTGTCTTCTTCGTTTCGTTCTCTACCATAGTTTTTGCGAGCTTAACATTTTTCTGCAATTTTGCTAATAGCATAAAAAGTTAAAGGCTTTTTTGTTATTGAAATATGTAATATCAATCTAATGTTGTTTTCTATGTTTTCATCATTTGTTTTTTTTCCTTTACTTTTTTGTGAAATCATTTTTGCTTTTTGAAAAAAAAATTTTTGCTTTGTATCAGGTTGGACACGACTATTTCAGGATCACTGAAACAAGAAAGCAACGAGGGAAGCCGTCTTTTCAAGATTATGGCAAAATCATTTTCAAAAACCATGGCGCAAACAAAACAAAGAGAAAGAATAGAAGGAAAAGAAGAAGAATTATTTCGGTTCTGTAGTACCGGAAGGATTTCGGTTCTTCAGTACCAGAAGGTTGTTTAAATTTCTTTCGGTTCAGCTAAACCGGAAAGAATGTTAACATCCTTAAGGGTATTTTGGTCCACGAAAATATGAAAGGGGACCAAAAAGTCGAAAAGGGGGCCAAAAAGCAATTCCCTATCTCAATAACTTTGCAAGCCCAAACACTTGCCACAATGGGCCATTTTGCTTCTCCAGACTAATATTCCGAAGAAAAGTTAAGCATTTAAACAAGGAGTTTTCTCCTAATACTATTTTCAGAGTTCTGGATTTTGAACCCCTCTTATTATTTAAGACCCCATTTTTATTGAGAAATGTCCAAATTTCCCTTTGTTAAAAATTAATGGATTTTAAACCCCAAATATTATCATGAACCTCATTGCTTCCCTTCAAAAAAACCCTATAAACAACCTTCCATTGTCTTCTATCAGCTAAGCATAAACCTCAAATGGTAAACTTCCATAACCAAATGCACTAAGAATCCTTCCACACCCACAACCTTTCAACTTCCTGCAATTTTTCTTTTTTTGTATTCTATTGCATCATATTTCGCTGTTGAACGTGTGTTCCATTTGTTTGGTGTCTTCGTGGTGCATTCCTAGTGTGATGGTAATATTGCAACTGAAAGTACGTTCGTTTTTTTTTCACTGGGCCTAACATTACCGACGAATCAGATTCGTAAAGTATTTTTCCGACACGAGGTTGTCGAAAACTATTCGTAAGAAAATGCAAGTTATTTCCGAGAACTAGGTCTTGGAAAATAACTTCTTATTGCCAAGTGTCAGAAATAACATGAGCCCCTCTTTAAAAAAATATTCCGCCTAATTATTTTTTACAGCATCCAGTCAGAAATGAAAATTTTCGAGACCCAAAGTCGAAAATGTTAATTTCCGAGACTGAAGCGTCGAAATATTATTGAAGCGTCAGATATAAGAATTTATGATATTTTGATTATAATATATTTATGTAATTATTATTGAAAAGAGAAAAAGATATTATTGAAAATGAAAAAGAGGTTATAATAAAAAAAATAATAGAGAAAAATAGTACATCAATTATGCATTAAATTTATTTAAAAAAACAATATATATAAATTAAGAGAGAAAAACTCAATATATTGTATAGAAAACGGAGGGAGTAATAATTTTCGGAATGACTTTATTACCTACCACTAGTCCACTACGTCTTGTGATTTGTGAATTTCATATATCCTAGTTCATCATGTCAAATGACAAAGAAATAATGAACTAGTGTTCCTCACTTAAGTCACAAATATAGAACACCCAGTAATATGACTGATTTGGATTCTTAGGCTTCATCTTTGATATAGTCATTGATGCAGTCATTAATCTCACCATTAAAAATTCATCTATCATTTTTTCTTTTAAATTTTATTATAAAATAAAAGACTTTCAAGAGCCAGGATCTCATGCAGCCAATTTTGTGACTACAAAGAATCCATTTCCCTGATATGACCACTTTGAAATGTCATGTGTCTAAAATCATCATAGTACTTTAAGTGTGACTGTGTGAGCATTGTCGTCACCTTCCTTTGTAGTACTATCAGAAAGCAAAAAAGTTTGGGTTTGGTAAGGGTACTACAGTATTTAATCAATCAATAAAAAACAGTATCTCATTGAAAATAGACACATACAACTTATTAATTTATTGAATACATCACTTTTTAATAACATCTTACTTCTTTTGATATCTTAAAAAGTATTTTAAATATATTCATTATCATTTTCCAAAAAGTTTGAAATTTGCTTTATCTTGAGATTCGGAGCCGAAAGTAACAAAGGTAAACACAATTGTAGATGACATTTCCAAAAAGCACAACACACACTGCTGATGTCGTACGAGCGAATGTAAAGAAGATAGGCGGCATTTCTCAACATCCCTCGTACGTACATTGCATACGGAATTAGTGCTACGAATTTCTTGTGGATCACACACTTATTGCATATTGCAACATAGTTTGTCGCATGGAATCAAAGCATGACCTTACCCAACATGAACACATACCCTAATATCATACATACTCTCTCCATTTCATATGTAATTTTGTATGTTTCATAAGTCTTGTTTTTTTATAAACCCAATACATAATTAATGTTATTTTTCCAAACACACCCTTATTTATTATAATTTTTTTTTTCACTTCCAATATTTTTCTCTTTCTTCAATAATGATTATATAGGGGCATTATAGTCAAAATAAAACAAATCCTTACATCATTTAACCATTTCTTAAAACTCGTGCATAATCTTAAAACACACTACATATAAAACGTACGGAATATCAGAAATGATATTTCCATATAGAAAAACACATACCCCAAAACATTTTTGTGATTCCCTTGCCGGTCCTAACATTCCCATAGCAAAATTAAAATTGAAGGGCCTAATTTATTTTTAAAAAAAAAAATTGGTTGTGTTAAGTGAAACTCTAGTACTGAAATTTGCAAAAAAAAAAAAAAAAGTGAGGGTTGCATGCAATTTGTGAGGATGAAATAAAAATGAAACCTTCAATTTATCAAAAAAGAAGTTTCAGACCAAAATATGAACAAAAATAAGAACCCCAAGTAAATCCTTAAGATGTGCTGTATGTTTCTTTCCTTTAAGTGTTCTCAATTATTGGAGATGTGAAGCTAAGATCAATGTACTAATAATAAATTTTTTAGGTCCCTTTTCTTGATGGGTCCTGGGGGGCGGTCACACTCTTAGCACACCCCAGGGCCGGCCGAGTTGGATACGGTTGGACCTATCCACCTTTCGTTAATATCAAACACTGAATATATTTGAGTTTTAGATTCCAAACCCCATAAAATATCCCAAAACCCCAATTTTGATATGGAAATTACCAAAATGTTCTAATTAAAAAAATATTAGATTACAAACCACTAAAAATATCCATGAACCCCAAAACCCTTTTCTTCTCCCTTTGGCCACCTGATATAGCAACTCCCCTTTCATCTTTCATTCATATCTCCAAAAATATCTCACACTCTTTTACACCTCTTCCAAACCCAACCTTTCACCTTCCAACTATAATAGTTTTTTTGCCTTCACTTTATTCAATTTCGAGTTTTTGGTGCATCACTGAAGCAGTGTTGATGTTTTGGATCGCTTGTGTGATAAGATACGTTTTTCTTTTAACTGTACGTATCGATTTCGACGTTCCAGGGTTGGAATAATATGATTCTGACTCGGTCTTATTGGAATTTTTTTATTATGTAAAATTAAGACATTTCCGACCTTTCAGTCTCAGAAAAAATTTCTAACTTGTGGATCTCGGAATTTTAACACTGCATAATGTATATTTTCTGATTAACAAGTCTAAAAATTTCTGTTTGATTATTATTATTAACAGGCATGCGATTTTAGAACCTGGCACAACAGCATGGGAGGACGGCACTGCTGCTGCAATCGGTGGAAGAGATGGTGACGGGGTTGTTCGGTGTTGGCCGTAGAAGACCGTGATGGTTGTGAAAGAGGCCATTGACGATGGAGTTTCATGGGTGAGTGTCGGTGATAAGGCTCGCGATGTCGGTGACGGAGCCTCTGGATTCGCTCTGTCGCTCAGTACCACCACCATGTGTGGCGGCGCTATGAACAGTGCACGGACTCGTGGCCATCATGACAAAAGTCTCGTTCATTCCGGTCCAGGTATGTGCTTGAACTCGAGGCATCAAACATGTTGCATTGCCCAGATCTGATCGGTGACCAGTTCGTTCATCACCATGGTGTCACCTTCGTCACTTGTCCTCCCTGGTTTAGATGGAAGAATATGGAGGAAGAAAGAAAGAAATGGAAGTGAAGAAGGAAGTTGAATAGTGAAGCATGCGTATGAGAGAAGGGAAGAGAGAAGAGAAAAGGGAATTTTTTTTAAAAATGATATAGGGGCATTTTGGTAATTTCCATATTATAATTGGGGTTTGGGGATACTTTATGGGGTTTGGAATCTAAAACTCAATATATTTCATGTTTTGTTCATTAGTTACTATCAAGTATAGCATAGACCATTTTGTGTATCATGCTTCTTTGAAAACAGGAAGGAAGGTGGGGATCGGAAATTTTGAAGAATCCTCTTTTAAGTGATTATTTGATTCATTTGGCTAATGCGAAATGAAGAGATATTTTTAAATAAGTCTTACTCTCATAGACAGAGTTGGTCATAACATCTTCTAGACCCTAGACCAAAAAAAAATATGAGGTCTTCTAATGCATAAAAAAAAGTTAAGTGCGTGAAAATGTTACACTAAAATTTGATTAAAATTAAAGAATCATGAAAATTTAAAAGCAAAATAATTACGAGAATCCTTAATATATAAAAAAAATTATGTAAAATTTATACATAAAAATTTGATCAAATATAAGAGTACATATAACTTATAACTTTATAAAATGTATTTTATTCTTTTTATCCGATTATTGTTTGCTATTAAACATTTAAATTAAAAAGTGGGTAGCAACTTTTTATTTTTTGGGCTCTTTTGACCCCTAGCCCTAGGCCTACCCATAGGGTCAGCCTTGCTTACGGATTATAGACTTTTTGATCCATATTAGATTTTGGAGATGGTTTAGTGGAGCAATGCTATTTGTTAAGAATTTGTAAATCACGAAACTGACATAAGTAGTGTTCAAGAAGTGCTGCTTTAAAATTTAAGGCAGGAGAGAGAAAGCATATTTGAAAGGAAACGCAAACTGCACGTTATGATTTAAGTGATTCGTGTGTGGTTTTTACGAAAGTAGTTCGTAACAACAATCATTTCCCTGGTTTAGTGCTAGGACTGGACCTTACTCATGTGATTTTGTTCAATGATGTAACAATACTTGATCTTGTATTCTAAATAGCTTTTAACTTTTGGCTGTAGTTCAACATTTGTATGAGTTTGCACCTCTAGTACGCTATTAATTGATCTTTGCTTATTAAAAAAAATAAAAATACAGCATACTACAGGTTGTATATGGTATATGTCCTGTTCCTTTCTGTTTTGTTACATTCTTCTTCTTTTTTTTCTACGCCAAAGACTAATCTATTAACTCATACAAATATCAGCAGATTTTTGCCTTTAGGTTCACTTTTACGGGTATCAACCTCATCCAAAACAATCTCTGTGAAGTGAGCAGAATATGAGAGACTTTGGCAGCATTTCTTGATGAAATGATCAAAAGTTCTCTGTTTATTTTTACTGATTAGCCTTGCTATTGCTTTCTAATCCCATGAACTTTGGCTTTAAACTTTAATCATTTGCAATAAGAATTAAAAACTTTTCTTTGCTGGATAGTCAGTTAAAGGAATGTCATATGATACAAGGTTCATGCACCTTCATATATGGACCCTAGTCCTATAAGGCTATAATGATACGGAGCTAGATTGTCCCCATTGAAAATTAAACCCATAAAAACTAGCTGACTTGTCAAAGCCACCTCTCATCATTTGGGGATGAATGTATCGCTCACAATTTACTGTCCAGAACTCACCTTATGATATCAGTAATACTATATATGTCGAATTCTTCGGTGCACTTGTTTTAAAGTAGGTGCAGAGTGCACCTGACAAAATGACCGACTAAAGTCGGTTGCCCTTTTTTTAAAAAAAATTAAATAAAATTAAAGAAATATTAAAAAATAATAAAATGTTGTCCTGTAAAGAGAGAGAGAAAGAGGAGAGGAGAAGGCCACCGCCGCCACCACCGCCGCTGCCAATTTGCATCGGACTAAACTGAACATACTCGATGAAATTGTCGTTGAAAAAATCCTCTCCATCGTCGTCTTCATCGTCGGGGAGTTGCTCGGCTTCGTTTGGTATGATGCTTGGATCTACAGATGCTCTCACGACGAGCATAATCGCGACGGGGTTCGCAGCGATGCTCCATCGCCGCCGCACCCCAGCATGGCGCTTCTCGTTCCAGCGAACTCGCGATGCTCCAACAGTGAACAAACTCATGGTGGAGCAAACTCACAGCAGCGAGCGATTCCCTCCTCTCAAGTGCGTTTGCGATCAAACCACAGATCCAAGTACCTGCACCGCTGTCGCCCACCGAAACCGCAACGCCACGACCCGGATTCGTCTGGATTCGAAAACAGAAGACACATCAGCGACGCTGCACAAAATCGGTGGACACGTCGTTCCTCCATGGCGGTCGCCGCTGCATGACAGCGACATCAAAGGAAGGAAGAAGCATCATCCTCGACGGAGGCATGGCTGGTGTGGGTGTGAGAGAGGTGGTCATGTTGAAACCGATGGATGCCGGCAATGACAGATATGATGATTGACAGTAGGGACGACGGCGGCAACTGCAACGTGGTCTGACCCTCCACTCTTTTTCTTCCCTCCTCTGATCTGCTTTCTTTTTTTATTTGATTTTTTTTTAATATTTGTTTTATTTTATTTTATTTTTCTGCAATTTTTTTTAAACCGGATCCATAGGTCATCCGGTTACCAATTATGTAAAATTACACACAACTCTAAACAAGAGCATAGTACACTTGAACAAGTTTGGTGCATTGAAGTCTTGGCCACTATATATAACATGCATACTCATATAGTTATATACATGTAATATTAATGTTAAGGCTTATATTGTTATAACTAGAGAAAATAGTGTGTATGCTGATAGTGTGAAACTTTTTTTTATTACTCTTATCAACCCATCATTCATTATTTATGGGTTAATAATCATTGACTCATAAAAATAATATTTTGATAATATACAAAATTTTACAGCATTAATACATACTTATACTTGAATATTTACTCAAACATGATATGAGACTAAATATATACATTAAAATATATATATATATATATATATATATATATATATATATATATATATATATATATATATATATATATATATATATATATATATATATATAGACACACACCTAGCTTTGCCATACAGACCTCAGCTTGTTGCATTATTCTTTGTCCTTGATTTCTGTTATTTTAGCAATTCACCAGAGTATGGAAAGTGGGTATCACACATTGAGTACCACTTTATGTGGTGGGGAGAAGACCAAGAGTGCAAGTGGGAAGATTTCAAGCGCACAATATGTCAATATCCATCAATGCCATGAAACCTAGCTGAGTGAAAGTTATGTATCAATATGGCCGGGCCATTCTCTTCTAGATTCTGTAATGTTAATTTAGCTAATTTAGGTGATACTTCTTCCAATCTCAAATATAAGAAAAAACATAAATTTCATATTAATTAAGAAAATGAATTGAGTGCATAAAAAAATATAAAAAATGCAATAGATTATTTTAGAAAACATGCATTGATAATGAAACAAAAACTAAATTATATAACCACTTTATGAAGATATTTTGAAAATGATTGTATTGTAAATAAAACATTAGTTAAGTTTTGATTATATTTTGAAACCACCAATAAAATATTTTTATTTGGTTTGAGACTGAGTCATTTAGAAAGTGTTATTTTAAGTATATAAAAAAAAATATGAGTGCGACAGCACAGGTACGTATGTACATCTGGTACTGGTGTGACAGTTACTCATTTAGTACGTTTCTCCTACTGAATTGGAGGAATATGAAGCATTTAACCTGAAATCTGCAAATTGCCATTAGATAGACAGCTTCAAGAGAGTAAGATGCATTAGCAATTTGTCTCGACGATAATTTTGTATTAGCACTTAATTAGTTGGTTATATCAGAAAATATGTTGTTGTTAATAAGTAGTTCAGTTATTAGAGTTATGGGACATAAACAATTTCTACCATTACATAACGTTTCCCCTCCCCAATTTTCATCAAAAACTACCTATAAAAAAAATTAAAAAAAGAGTGGAGCAACTAACAAGATTTAATATCCTTAAATACTTTATACCCTCTATCCCTCTCAATTTAGTAACAACTAACAAGGTTTAACATGCCTAGAGGAATGATAAAAAGCAAAAGTTTCTTGCTTCTTCTCAAACTGTATGATTCTGAAATCAATACTCAATTTACAAAATTAATTCAAAGTGATTTTAAACATAGGAGGGGCCATAAGTTTAAGATGTTCAGCTTGCAGTCTTGCACCCACCTAGCATTTTTAAATTCACAAAGCTCTGTTCTTTTCTCATCTTCATTGGTAACTGGTAAGTGATGGATAACAAGGAGATTAAACATAACCTCACTAATTAACATTAAGCTTATCACCTTGGAGATGTCATTCATTCGTAATTCCCGTTACCATTGCTGTTATCTAAACTCCGTAGGCATCACTCTTTTTGGAGCTTTCACAATCCATCATTTCTTTCAGAATTATGCTATGCGCATGCTGCTGGGGCACCATTATTGCATACACTACTATGATAAAGTATATGGCTGCACAAATTTCAAACCCTTGAAATTCAAAGTCTCTTTCCGTGCAGATATACTCGGATTGCCTTATAAAGAAAAAGTGGTGTGTTGTGCCAATCTACTACTAATATTTCTCCTCTGCCAAAGGTCGCAATTGAATTAATGTTTAACCCTCCTTGTTTGCCGTGATAGAAATTTTAAGTGTGGTTCCTAGGAAATAAGTCTCACCTTATACTGTATAATAAGTAATGGGTAATATGGTCGTTTCAAACATTTCGGGCCTGTCCGAAAAATAAATATTGAGACCCCTTGTAAAAAAAAGTAAAATAATAAAAAAAATATTTTATATAAATTATTCATTAAATAATGTTTTATTATATAATTTTTTCTACTCAATCCATTTACATTATTGAAGTATCTATACTTTCACTAGAAAAGTAACATTATTCTAGTTTTCTTTGAAGCAAAATTATTAATTAAATCTTTATATTCAACTTTTTCCAAAGTATCATTTTTGCCAACGGCTATCAACGCTAATTCATTTAGCCTTTCTTGTGATATTGTAGAACTCATAGGACTTCAATAGCTTTAATTTGGAGAAAATTCTCTATACAGATGCAACAATAATAGGAAAAGCCAACATAATTTGATATGTGATTATATTAGGCAAACAATTTACAATGTAGCAGTCCGTGGCGATAGTGAGGTCGTTGGGAATTGGGGATTGGGAAGTGGCAATGAGGCTATGAGGCGACTGCTCTTGTTGGGATGGGGTGAACTTCGATATGTGAAGCTGAGTTTTGCGAAAGAAACAAGAAAGTCGAGAATTTTAAGAGGATTGAAAGAAACTGAAAGAGTAAAAAAGAAAGCTTGTTAGTGTTATCGTGAAATACATTGTGGAAATTCTTTTTTCTTACTTTCAACTCAAGGCCTAAAGTTCATGCGATTGGGCATACGATTGCATATTTAAGTATTTTTAATTTTTAAATATATTAATAATAATTAATAATTAGTTTTTTTAATATTTTTAAGTATATTTTAGAATAATTTTGGATAAGTTAAAATGTGCGTATATAAATAATAAAGTTCATAAACCTATTGCCTTAAGGTCTTGAATAAAAAAAATATGTTAAACCCATTTATATATTACTTAAGTTCATTATTTTGAATCTAACATCAATAGTAATGGTCGGAAAGATTGTCTCAAATCCTTAGCATACATTATGAAAGTTAAGGATTTCATGTAAACAATTTCTAAGCTAACTCAACCTTCAACATTTAGGATATTTTATTTTAGGGATTTGATTTTCTAAAACCCCTTTTTGGGTTTTTGACCCCCTTTTAAATTTTTTTCCAAAAATACCCTCCCTTCATCTTTTTTTCTTTCTTTCTTCTTCACCTCCCTCCATCATTTTCTTCTTCTTCTTTCTTTCTTCTTTAACCTCCCTCCATCTTCTTCTTCTTTATTTCTTTTTCACCTTCTTCTTCTTATTCTTCTCTCTCACACACTCACACTCACTCTCTCTCTCACACACACTTACTAACTCACCTCCAAACTCACCCACAATCACCACCACTCACATACTGCACTATTTTGTTTTTTTTCGTGTAAAAAGTGTCATACGCCAATGTCGAAGCGTACGAAACATGTCGTACGCCTCGACAAAGGCGTAGGGCTTTTTTTTAATTTTTTTCCCCAGTACGTCAAGGCCTGGACGTACGTGTAAAATACACATACGCCTCGGCATTGGCGTAGCAAAAAAAACCCTTGCGCCAAAAAACCCTTACGCCAGCCCCCTGGAGTATGTGTAAAGTTGACAATTTTACACATACTCCAGGGGGCTGGCGTACGGGTTTTTTTTGCTAAAAAAGCCCAGTACGCCAATGTCGAGGCGTACGTGTATTTTACACATACGCCCAGGCCTTGACGTATTGGTAAAAAAATAAAAAGAAAAGCTCCACGCCTCTGTCGAGGCGTACGACATGTTTTGTACGCTTCGACATTGGCATAGGGCACTTTTTACACGAAAAAAAAAAACCAAAATGGTGTAGTATGTGAGTGGTGGTGATTATGGGTGAGTGTGTTTGTGTGGGAAATGGAATGAGTGTAAGTATGTGAGAGAGAAAAATAAGAAGAAGGAGAAGAAGGAGAAGAAGAAATAAAGAGGGAGTTGAAGAAAGAGAAGAAGAAGAAGAAAATTGGGGGGAGGGGGTTTGAAGAGGAAAGAAAAAAGAAGAAGAAGAAGATGATGATGATGGAGGGGGTGAAGAAGAAAGAAAGAAGAAGAAGAAGGGTATTTTTGGAAAAAAAATTTAAAAGGGGGTCAAAAACCTAAAAGGGGAGGTTAGAAAATCAACTCCCCACCGCTATTTGTAGTGGGTTAGGCTCCCGTGCATGGCTAATTAAACCATGCATCGGTGCATGGTTTAATTTTTTTTTTTTCAAATTTTTTTAATACAGATTTATTCAGAATATTTTTTAACACAAGTTTGTATATAGATTTATTAGAATCTGTAAATTTTGAATACAGTTTTACTCAATACAGTTTTTTAAGAACACAGAGTAAAAAAAAATTCCAAATTATAAAAATCACTTCATATCCGTAAAAAAGAAAACACATAGAATATTTTTTAATTGATTAAATTTTAAAAAAATAAATAAAAAACTCAGAAATAAAAACATGCACTGAATGCATGCTATATTTTTTATGCACCGGAGCCACTGCCCTATTTGTATGATACTCAAAGTTTAAAATGTTATTCGTGTTAGTTTTTATAAGTGTTTTTGTTTAATTTTTCTTTAAGTTTAATTTGTGACTTATAAATATTTAATATAATTTAATCCTTGAGATTATTAAATCTATTTCAGTTAATGATTGACAATAACTCACTTGAAACTTAGGTGGATAATATTTTACAATCTCGTAAATTAAAAAGAAATTTTCGAAATCTCATAAATAAAAGTAAAATCACTTTGCAATGTTGCAGAGCAAAATGACCTTGTCTTATATGCTTCTTGAAGCATACACGGCATACTTCTTCATTTAATTGCAATGTTCATGTGCTAGTTAACTAATAAGTTAAGCACCTTAGCATACTTTATTAGCTGGGGGGATAAAGATGCTCTTAGTACTTTGTAGTCCTTTTTAAGTTCCATCCCTTTCCTATTTTATAAGTATTGTTCAGCTATGATTGTTCGAGAGTCTCCTGTATAATAAACTTACAAAAATGTGATGTTTTTTTTTTAGATTAACTTAATATGCAACAAAACTTGCTCTCTGGAGTTTGAAAGAAGGAAAGGAAAAAGAAAAAAGAAATTGTGAGGCCCTCTATCTTTTCCGGAAAAGAAAATTGTCCATGTACGAAGTTGTTCGTAGAAATAACAAAGCTGCAAATTGGTCCCAACCCCTCCATTTTTCTCCTCACAATTATCCTATAGACTATAGTTCATCATTTTCACTTTTTTACACATGATTTGATTAGTTAACTTTTCATTTTCAATAATGTATGTCATGCTAAAAGTTTCTTCTTGCAATAACCGGAAAGATGAGTACAAATTGATCATTGATCAAAGCCAAATTCTTTTACAACTACCAACTTATGGTAGGAGCAAAGCAAATTATGATAATCTAGAACAAAAAGTTGTGAAGGAGGAAGCTAAGAGTTTTTCAACACATTTTAGGGACCCATGTGGGATCTCTAGGACTGAAAAAAGATGCTATGACTTTAGACTTAAGCAGCTTGAGTGCTTTCTTAGACTTAATGCACCTTGGTGTCTTATACTGATTGATAGAAGCACCTTGGCTAATGCACAAGTCCATCAATGCATCAAATGTTCCTGGCTCCACCACACATATCTCAAGTGGTCCTACAGACTTATCATGGCTACGGCATCTTCTGTACACATAATCCAGTTGCTCCTCCACAGCAATGCAACACTCTTGAAGCACATTCTGATCAAGTAATGACTCCTCCATCTTTGAACCATAATAATGAAGTAATTCCCAGTACAATACGTAGTGTCCTGGTACTGAAGAAGTGTCAGGGTAACTTGTGTACTCCACTAGTAGAACATCATAAGGCTCCAACAACTTCTTAGCCATAGTCACGCTCCTATGCAAATCATCTTCATTGGTTTTTTCACTGTCAATGCTGATTACAACATTTCTTCTGCAGATGAATCGGAATTGTGGGGATTTGTTGTAAAATCCAACCACTTGGAGCACATCACCAATGCGATATCGATACAGCCCTATATGTTAGGACAACAATAGCAAAAGTTTAAAAAAAAATAAAATCCAGTGATGCATCATTGATAATATACAATAATTTTGTATAAAATTTGAGTCAATGTTTCAATTTTAAGCACACATGATATCTCGATATTCGCAACAGTAACAAAAACTCAATCCTAGCTCAATATTGAATAGACCATAGACTGAAAATGGGTTATGTTATAGAACATTAGAACCTTTTATGAGATGTTAAGGAACACTACAGAAATTTTAATTTATAGCATTAGCTACTAGCTTACCAGCAAAGGTAGTGATCACAAGCTCATAAAAACAGCCAAGCTTGACATGCACCAAATCCAAAAGCTTTTCACTGGGGACTTGCTCCTCTTCATCATAATCCATCACAAGTGTCCCATTATTATGCCCAAGAGGAAGGAATTCATAGTAAGCCATGTTAGGCAAGAGTGTAAAAGCAACATCAGCAGGGTCACACAAAGGTTTCAAGTTGACCCCAAAGTAACTCTCAGAGGAAGCATACATGGTACAAACCAAAGGCAATTTCCCATCACTATAATGCTCTAGAGCAGGAACATATTGAGCCATGGAACCAGTGATCACAGCCTCAATGTACTTAGCCTTAGGCCAGAGTTGACACAGAATTCCCTTCCATGATTTTTGGCTGCATATTTCAGTGATTTCATCTGCAAGACTTGGGTCTGGTGATGAAAGCACTGTGGACATGCATGAACGGCATCCAGCGTCTGTTATAGAGGAGCATAATTGGCCACTTCGGATTTCGTCACATAGGAGCCTCCAATTACGTTCAAGGAAGGAAATGGCACGAAGGAATGCAGAGGCAAACACAGCACCAAGCCTTAGGACTTGGTGGCGGTATATCAAACCTGCATAATTATTTAAGTTAGAAAGGGTATATCATTTATTTCTCTTATTAAACTATATACACTCGATATATGAACTCAATGGTTTTAAATTGCGGTCACGATTACGTTGCTTTTACTAGAAATACCGAAAATTATGGACTCTAGTAGGAAAAAAATGAATGATGCAACCATAATTGTGGTCGCGGTCGCAAACCCAAAAAAAATAAAAAAACAAAGAGAAAAAAAAGAAAATGAAACCTGCTAGGAGTTGGCAATGCATGCTTTGGTTGCTGTCATTGCAAAGAATGGTTTGGTCAGGGCTTGTGAAATCATTCCAAGGATCATGTGTGCGGCACTTGAAGTGCTTGCTCTTGTAGTAGCTTGTTAAGACAGTCCTAGCTGGTAAGCCACATAGGGTGTGCATTTCTGCCTTTACAAAGTACAAATACATTGCCTTCCCATCGTCAAGATCAGGAATGTACCTGCAATTAATTTGTCAGACATCTGAAGATACAAGATCCACCTAATATTATTAGACTCACTCTTTTTTTTGTTTAATTTTGAAGGTGAATATTAGACTTAAATGAATTTAATTTACATAAAATTTTGTATAGTATTATTCAATTATGTAATATCACATTACCAGAAGAGTATATTTAAAAGTTGTATATGTAATTGATGTGAGGGTGTACTCTTTTTTATGACAAAAAGATGCATGAGTGATAGATATTATACAAAACTTTTAGCTTGGCACTTCCTTAAAAATAGGGTATTTCTACTATGTACTATAGATGCATAGTAAGAAATTCATTTCAGATAAGTCTCTATTAAAAAATGATGTAATTAATACATATATATTTTATAAATGTTTCAATTTTTTATATTAACTAGCTCAAAATAAATTTCTTACAATATGTTCTAGGTTACAAATTAGAAAAATCGTTAAAAATAAATCATATTCAAATTAAAACTTGATCTTGTAATATTGTACTGTTTATTTTCAAACACCAATAATTAAAATTATTTGAATTTAATGCATTAACAATATAAATTTTTTTATACCATTGATATATTATCTATCATTCATTCATATTAATTGTATTAAAAAGTCATAACCATTAATTTATTTATGAATGGTTGGATGATGTGATGTGAATGCAACACCTATTTTCTCAAATACTGTAATTTTTAGTTATTAGCACCTTACATGCTAAACTTGTTGATATTGATGATGTACATAATCTAAATCTAAAATTGCAATACATGTCAAGTCGCATTAGCTAGCATGCTATAAACGTAACCAATATTGCATGGTAATGGGCCCTCCACCTACTGTTGTTAACGGTGATATCATACCTAACCTTTTTAATGTTGTTATCCTTTTCTATAAACTTGGAAAAAACAAGTTGGCAATGAGCAGGAAAAGCAGTCTTAGCCTTCAACCATAATGTTTGATTTTAATCGAACTTCTGAACATTGAAATATTGAATATAAATGAAACTAATTAAGGGATACTGGTATGTACTTATTTATGATTGGCATGATAAGGTTGTACACAAAGGTACGGCGGTCAAGATCTTGAGCAATTGATGGTGTCAGTTTAGGCTTTCCACCTGATGTTCCTGAACTGCATGTATGTCCAAACCATATTATTTAGACTATTACCTTCAAATAAAATAAAAACAGAAAGTTATTATAAAGCAGAGGTAGGTTTAATTACCTGCATAACATTTCTGTTATTGGATGACCAGTGATGAGAGAAGAGTCTTCTCCATTAGCAATTCTTTGGATATATGGCAAGAATCCTTCATAAGTTGTAACTGGAACACAACGCTTAAACTCTGTTATGCCTGTTGTATCTGTTACTCCCCTCATATACTTATTCAGATATTCAGTATCCTTATTCTGAGTTAAAATCTGTTTCAAAAGGTTTTCTTGAACTTCATCAGCTTTTATTGTCAACCTCTCTATCTCCTTCAATGCTTCCACACCTTTGTACTCCAATTTCTTACCATCCATGCCCATAGAAAAGAGAACTAATTAAAAAGGAGACGAGTGTACCAGAACTCCCTAGTATTACACTTCTTGTTAGTTCACATGATTTGAAAACCGTTAGTATGTGTGTATATATAGAGAGATAGGAATATGCATATTATCAATATGGCTCGTTGGGTACCAATGGCATGTAAAAAATATCTTCTCTTTTCCGTTTCCCTTTTTTTTCATCAATGGCATCGTCGAGCTAATAATCGATAACCAAAAACTAATTTCTTTCGAAGCGTAGAAGTATTGAAAGTAGATTTTGCTTCTACCTATACTAATAAAGTCTTAACTTTTTATACACATGAATCAAGTCTCTCGTATTATTTTTAAAAAAACTTAATAAATTTACAAACGACCTAGTTAGTTTCGGTTCCATTTTTTAAATTTGACCATTTCCCCTCTTTTCGACACATCCAAACAATCATGTTCGGGTCACTTAACTTAATTTTGTTCACTAAGCTTTGAAATTTGACGTATTACGTTTGATATCCATTTCTTTTAAAAATTTATTTTTTGAATAAGGCAAATTTTATTGAGTTGATGTAAAGGGGTACTTTAACCATTTGTTTTAGAAATTACATCAATTTCTTTGGAGGTTTATGTTGCAATTACATAAGTCTTCCAATTTATGTTGTTAGAATTATAGTACTTACTTTCTCGAGGCAGGGTTATATTCACGTAATCAACACCAATTTCAAAGCAGGTCGGCTTAATTATGATATAAGAAGGTTGTCTCAAGTCCAATTCCACAGAAGGTTAGTATAATTTCCCCTAAAATAGAAAATCTTCAAATCTAAGTGGTTTTAGGTAGCAAAGAAATAAGATAAAGTGTTCATGATATACAAATTAATTTCTATGTTTTGATTATCATGATGTATGCACTCATCTCACATTTCCATTGCTATGTGTCACAACTCACACAAGATGTTGTTACAAGTCAGATTAGATTGAACAAACGATCTAATTCAGTTAATTAATTTGATTGATACAGTATGATTACTGACACCCACAATTATGCAGTGGACCTTGGTAATTTTACATCATTAAGTTAAAGACAAATGCACTGCACAATATAAGCTAAAGTATAAGATAGCAATATTTTTATTTCTGAAAAATATATTGGACAGAGTTGTATTTGGAAGCTAAGTATGGTTCAATTTTATATCATTGATAACGGATTGGTGGTTAAAAGTTAAAACAAACATGATTTCTATTCTTCAAATTTATTGGTAGCAGACATCAGACAGTTTCAAGTAGAGTGTTACGTTGTATGTCCAACAAGTATCTGGTTCTAGTTCATGATCGTTCATGTCTATATATATTCTTTTCTGCACTTTCTTAAAGCATTTACAGGATTAAGTAGATTAGAACATAAAATTCTTTTCTAAATATGTCATCTAAATCTTTCAGATTGAAGGTGTTCTAATAGAAATTCAAACCGTTATGTCAATTCATTCAATAACTATGCCTGTATTTAACGTGATTCTTGTCCTAAAATTATCAGTTAGGCAAACAAGTTGCAAGCATCAAATAAAAGATTTTTCATACGCTAAATCAAATATTATTATATTATTTTTTTTTTCAAAAAAGTTATTCTTGATAGATAACAAAGAATAACCTGAGTCTTAGACTCTTAGATTTGCTAAAGATTTGATTAAACATCACAACTTAAATGTAGAAGAACTAAGGCTAGCCGCTACAAGCACGCATATATCCTTATCCACACAAGGAACAACCGGTGTCAGTGTCAAGATGTCATCAGGGTAAAGTACCAATGTAAAATAATGCTCTTTGCATGTTATATCAGCACCTTTATTCATTAGTGTTTTAGATGCTTTATGAACGTAATTAAAGGTGCACAGCTCGTTATCCACATGCTTTATGAATGGAATAACTGCCCAGTTCAATCTTTAAGAACGTTGTTGGACTCTTGGATTATTGGTGATTTAATTTCTCCTCTTTCATTTCCATAAAAAACTTTGCCTACTTTTAAAAAAAATAAATTTAACATATGTCCCGAATTTTGTTTCAATGATTTGAGTCCAGGTATGTAATGGGCATTTGCCATATACATCAGTCTTATGGTGACCTTGTTCATTGGAATACATGTCATCGAGATCACTTTCACAAACTGTTCTGCATGTAAAACCATATGGCTCTATATCATTTTAAAAATGTTATTGTATTTAATAAATAATAACGATTAGATTAATGACAAATAGAAATTTTTATTTTTCTTTTTCATGCTCAACCACAATGATATCATTAGATCAAAATCTCGATTCATTTTCTCCAAATGTGAGGGTGTGGCGCCTCGGACTGTGGTTGTCTGCTGGAGGCTCGGCCATGTGTGCACAGTATCATGCTGGAGGGTTTATTTCTTTGCTTCAATTTGCATAGAAAATTGGTTCACAAACGTAAAAATGCATTTTCCAACTTATTCCGTTGAAAAATGCTTTTTTAATTTTTTATTTAGGAGTGTCGAAAAATTTATGATAATTCAGCTAGGAAAAAAAATGATATTTGGGATAAAATACGAGGTTTAGAAAACAACACTCGTATGCATATTCTTCATGAGTCTTCTTCCTCTTGGAGCCTTCTTCTTGAACTTGCCTTGTTTTATTTTTAAGAAAACTGATCTAATCAAAGTAGGTACTGTATGTATGTACTTTATTATGGTCTTTCAAAAATGTGTTTTGTTTCATTTTCTTATATAAATTATTAATTTTTAAAATAATTTATTTTCTGATTTTTTTTAATAAAAAAATTGTGGTGCCACATGTGAGACAGAGGTGGGTATAGCTTCAATGAGGAGTATTTTTGTTTGTCACATCACTTTAAGTAAATGAAAGAAATAGATGGTAAAGGTCCAGTATGTACAGAGGCTCAGACCTTAAAAAAAATTAAAAAAGAATTAGGTCATATTTTAAATTCACCTCTGTTTATAAGGACCAAATACTGAATTACACCAAAATTTTATAGTTATGTAATAAATAATGAGATAGTACCAAACATGTACTGATTATTTAAATCGTGAAATAATAAGGCTCTTGAAGTTCCCAGTTAGCTTGCGAGCTAGAGCTGCCCTTTCCCCGAGTACTTGTACCATAAAGTACTACTGCACATTTGGTGACTAACAACCTGATGATGAGTGTGTTAGCATTCTTGTCCTCAACTACCATAGTGGATGTAACCTTTAACACAGAGTGATGGATGTGAAACATGTGCCATAAAGAGGAGTGTGGCCACCTTTAAAGAGGAAAAGTAAGCATATTTTGTTTTGAATTATAGGTGCCATATGACGTATACCATTACTTAATAGGTGATTGATATATGCTTACTCTTTACTCTGTGATGGAATGTGTGTGATATGGTTTGGCAAAACATCCATTAATATCGTGTGTCTTCAACACGTATGAACTCATCTTTCTTGGTCTATATGATTTTTTTTGTTACGGAACAAAGTTTTTGACGAGAAGGCAGGGATAGATTGTGCAGCTTTCATGAAACAAACTTAGGTGTTTCTGCTCTGACCTATATGGTATTAGTGGATCGGAGTTCATTACTTATCTGAGTAACCAGCAGAGAGGTTTTTTTTTTACATTGAGATATTCTATAGTCAATAGCCAAAAACTTTGGTAATATCTACCTCTCATTCATAAAAGGAAAATTATTAGTTAGTCCTGAACTATGTATCCAGATACATCTCAATCGTTGATAGTTTATTTTTTAATTAAAAAAATTTAAAAATTAAATAATGAACGGTGATGACGATCATCTTGAATCATGTGATTTCGGAGCACCTAATAATTGCTCCTCAGAAATGCCATAAAAGATAAGCCTTTTTTGGTGTGCCCCGGGAAAGGCTCAGTAGGCTTACAAAAACCTATTACCAAATTTATGATAGATCAAATAAGGTTAAGTTCTTTTGAACGAGGAGATTAAATCTAGGTTTTTAAAGAAATATATTTAACTTTAATATGTCAAGTTTATGCAGTTTTAAAAGGCATATAAAACCTAACAGTTGATTCATATAATTTTATTATATATAATTATATATTTGACATATTTATATTAATTTTTAATATATATTATATAATTTATCAACCTTTTTTTCTTTAATGATGAATTTATCGACCTATTTAAATGCAGGCCGGTCGGAGTATTTAAAAGCAAGCTATAAGTTTGTTGGGTTAGTTATGGATTTATTTAAAGACTTTATATTATGACTAGAGTTTTTACATAAGTTTATAACATGAGATTTAGGATGATATATATATACTACAATTTTTGTGACCTATTAGATGTAGGCTGATTTATTTTTGTAAATTTATTTGAAGTAAATTTGTTAGATTGTTAGCTTATTTGAAAGTTTTATTATATAATAGATTTTTAATATCCTAATAAAACTTAAAATAATCCAAATGTAGACTATAAACGGGTTTATAACATGTAAGTAGATCAAATTTAAGTCTAAAAAATAAGCTTGTTAATTAATAAAACAAACCAAATTTATTTGTCAATACGTCGGATACAATTATTAACCTATTTCTACCCTTAGATACCACTTCTAGCTAGAAAATACATCACTATCCTTCACCAATAAGTGCGGCGAATGGAGACTGTCACACTCATACAACTTGCATGGCAGTTTGTAAGTTCAGGGTGGTACGTGTAACAATATTTTGCATTGCTAGCTTGCTCATGAATAGAATCCTTTTCTTTTCAGATTAGCTCAATCGGTAAATTAGACGTAACTACATTAGTATTTACATAAGTGGGCTGGAGAGTATTTAATTTGTAAAAGCAATGTTATATCCTTTTAACAAATCAATTTAAAAATCCTTCTAATCATAGATACGAGTGATATGTAGTATAAGATAATACTTGCATCATTAATAATGATTAATTCACAAATGACATATATATGTTAATTCATAATGTGCGTAAAAAAATTGTTAAGTTGATTTGTTAAAAAGATATATTCTATGTCTCTGTCATTTTATTTTTCATTTGTAAAATATCGGTCTTAATCTTTATGCTAGAGCAGTTACGTTACATTAACGGATTAACCACCACGTTTGTCTCAGCTTTACATAGCTTTAATGTCTTTTATGTCATTCACTAAAGCATAAATGTGTTTTCCTACAGTAAGTAAAGCCATAAATTCAGCAAGTTGCAATCAAGATACTTCTTTATCTATATTCTTTTTGAACTCAAAGCACAAATCAAATCAAAAGCATATATAATATGGTACCCCATCCATCCCTATTTGAATAGGCATTTTTAATAAATTCATATATATCTTAATGAAAATAGTTAGAGGCTAAGTTATAAAATATATATATATATATATATATATATATATATATATATATGTGAGAATAATGTCTCTCTTGTAATCAGGAGGTAGTTTATCTTCTTAGGTCCACTCAAATAGTGACACTTGTATAAATCTTATTTTGTTTTTTTTTTCTAAAATTAACAAATATACATATTCTTCTCCTTATGCGTGGTGTTGGTCCTATCACGGTATCACCTCTGATCTCTTCACTGGGGAAAGCATTCCCTTGCCGCCAGGCACCGTTGTGCCAACAATCTTATTTTGTTTTTTCCTTAAAATAAAAAAAAATATTATTTTTCTCATTTTGTGCGTGAACCTGGGTAACATAGAAAGCCATCAACAAATATGAACCTGGGTACTCATATTTCTTATCTCATATTCTCATTAAGGCACTATGACAAACACACAATAAACATTGTTAAATACACTCTTCGTGCAGAGGCGGTGGGTTGTGCTTCACTCTCCTCTCAAAACAAAGAAGAAGAGTTGCAGAAGAGGTTTTTAGAGGACGGAGCCTAGGGGTTGTGGTTGTGCCATGGAAGAGGTGATGACGCCGTCGACGTTGGAGGCTGATCTAGATCGTTGACTCCGTGGTGGTGAGAGCCACATCATCCGCCGCAACGACGAGGGTGCCGCTCCTTTGCTTGCTTCCATGGTCGTCTTCATCGACCCCTGAAATGGCGGCCATCATGGTGCCTAATTGCCCCACCGTCCATAAAGATTGGGTCGCCTCTCTCTTATTTTGGTTCATCTCTCTCATTAGTGCACAAGCTTTCATCACTTACACAGAGAAATATTAAGCGAGTGGTGGAGACTGGCGGTGTGTTGTAGGGGCCGGCAGTGCGTCGTGGTGATAATCGGTGAGGTCTGATGGCAGGTAATGGAGGAGGGCCCAACTTTGTTTTGTACCATGGTAGAGCAAAAGACCTAGAAAAAAATAGAAATAGATGATCTGATAAAAAATAATTATAAACTTTAATAAAAAAAGACACTTGTCATTGTTTGGTTGGATAACAGGAGATAGTTTCTCTCCTGTTAGAGGTACATTATTCTCTCTATATATATATATATATATATAAAAGTTTCAAAATTACTCTTATATATATATAATTAAATACAATATAAATTGATGTAATTATTATTATGGAAAAAGTAAAAAGGTTTCTTGGAATATGGAATATAAAGTGGAATCATTAAGATATATTTGGTTTAAGTTATTTAATATTGTCTAAATATTACTCTATAAAATGACTTATATTTAAAGACAAGTAAACTTTCAAAACTTATAAATATAAACGAAGATAATAAATATTTTGATCTTTTAAGCATGTTGATCAGAATTATATTTGATTATCACCGTGCAATGTGAAAAAAAAATGTATTGAAAAGGTTGTATTCATCATTTCAATGACCTTTTTATCAAAAAATAAAATAAAATTAATATCCGATCCTCGGTTGTGTTGTGCACATGCACACCAAAAATTTGTGTTAGGTGACAAGGGCTCTAACACTTAGAGAAGGGTAAATAGGTGCGGTAGTTAGCAATTGAAAATTCTTCTCTTTTAAACTTTAAGCATGGTTGTAGTTTAAATAATTGATCCGTTAATTGATTAACAGTAGGAACCAGGAAAGTTACAATTATTTTGAATGGTTGCTACGGCCTACGGTAGGTTTCTACCAATTATTCAGAGAAATATATATATATATATATATATATATATTTTAAAATAAAAAAATTTAAAAAAAAACTTTAATACATCATTCGAAAAGAATGGATAATGCATGAACCATGACATTATTGCTCATTATATAATCGAATGAGATTCACTTATAAGTTCCAAGATTTTACCTAATCAAGCATCTTACATATAGAAATATAAATCAAATCAAATACTTGTCCTAATTAAGCTTGAGACTTCGAATCTTTATCTTGTCTTTGTCCAAAGTTGTTTGTTGAAATTTTTGTCCTCATCAAAATCTAATGCTCATAAAAAAAAAAATTAATAACTTCCACGCTTGCTTTCACAATTTGTTGGGTTATTTTTATTGAAATATATTATTTTACTAAGTCACACATTGCTTCATTGCTTATTAGGATTGGGAAGAAGGACTGGTAGCAAGATCATATATTAAGTTTAAGTTCTTTGTTTTAACTTCTATCCTATTTTTCTTTTTTTTTCTTTTTTACATTCTTAAATTAGAATATTGTGAATTTGGAGAATGTGAGTATAGTGAGATAAAGCGAAAAAAAATCTCTGTTAATAAAAAAAATACACATACATATTTTAGTTGACCGTAAATATTTTCTCCAAAATGAAATCAAAAACTAACAGCATGGCATCTTCAAGGTGTAAAATCGTTTTCCTCAGCTACCAGCTCCTAATATTTCCTTTACACATGTTTTTATCAAGCTTTTCAGCACTACAAAATAAGAAAACAGTTAGATATTCATACTTAAGAAGATCATATGGTAGCAAAATTCCAAGTGATTTTTTTTTTAGTTTTCTATTTTTCTCATAATAGACTAATTAATATAGAGAGAGACTATCATAACTAAAAAGATCTCACCGTTCATCGTCACAGTGACGAAGAGGGACGATCCAGATTGTGACTTGTTTGTTTGTATAGATGAATTTAACATTAATAACAGTAACTGATGATGACATGAAACTTGTGCATGGTCATTTGTACCCTTTGCAATCGCTTTCTACCAACAATAAAAATTCATTTTTTCTCATAAGGGATGGACCATGATGACCTCTATAAATTACAATTCAGTGGTAGGGATTGATCCACGCTTAAGCAAGGTTAGGTGTTCGAATCCTGCCTTGTGCATGTAGCAGCGTTAAATCTCGGGGTCAGCTGTTCCACCCATTAGAGGTGCCTACAAGCCAGCGAGGAGATTAGTCACTGCGGTCGGCGGTGGACACTCCGGTCATGGAAAAAAAAAAGTGAAGATAAACGACTTCAAAATGCTAGTTGAAGTATAAGGGGATTAATTTTACTTGAATTGCTATATTGCAGTAGTGATGTTTTTAAATGACCATCAAATTTCTCACTCCTGATGATAGTGTACATTTTTGGGAGTTGATTGCTCAATGTAAGCAGGCTTCAACCCAGTTTACAAACATCACCTTCCTTGAAGCCCAATCCAACAAAGGAAGAGGAAAAAAAAATTTCCCACCCCACACCCAATTATATACACCCCACTTTATTTTAAAATTCCAAAATTACCCACCCCACCCCACCCTCCTCCTCCTTCTTCTTCTTCCCTTCCCCCACCCCACCAACAGCACCTCAGCTCATCCTCCCCCATCACCCACCCACCCATCCATCAACAACACCTACCCCATACCATACGAACCACACCCAGCCCACCACCTACCCCCACCCCCACCTCACAGAACCACGGCCACCCCCACTGTCACCACCACCACAGCCATCGTCCACCGCCGTCGTCCACCGTCACCAAACCCCACCGCTTCCCTTCTCATTGTGAATGTTTTCCCTTTTTTTTGTTGAATTTTATGGTTGTCACCACCGCAACCTTAAGCTTGGATCGTGATGATAGTCACAACCCACAGTCGTGAGGTAATTCCCGACTTTGGGGTGTTTGTTTGAGAAATAGTGTAGATAACACAGGGTCGTGAGTGTCTTCACGACCTCGGGTAGTGACTGTGTTCCCGACCGTAGTGTCGGGACCTTTCTCACGACCCGAGTCCAAAAATGGAAATAAGAAATTATTGCAGGGTCGTGAATCAGTTCACGACCACCGTTCACGACCCGTTCACGACCCGAGTTTATATGCGTACTTGGACAGAGGAGAGATCGAGATCGAGAGAGAGTGAGGGGAGGTTGAGACATAAGTGTCTTCCTTGCTGGTGGCTGCTGCGACCATGGGCTGGTGGCTGGCTGCGATGCGGTGGTGGCTGCTGCGATCTTGGGGTGGGTCGTGAAGGACGGCGAACGGCCTGGTTGGTGGTGGTGGTGGTTGTTGCTGTTGCTGCTGGCCTGGTTGCTGCTGCGGTGATCATGCGGTGGTTGCTGCTGCTCCTTGCGTTCCTGCAGATGGTGGTGCTGAAGGACGGCGAACGACCTTCAGGAACGGCGACGAACGGTGAAAGGGAGTGGGGTGCGGCTGCCGGGGAGAGGGAGTGGGGTGCGACAGAGTTGATAAAAAAGAAGAAGGGAGAAGAAGGGTTTTTATTTTTAGAAGGGCATTTATGTAGTTTTACATTTAAAGTGGGGTGCATAAATTTTTAGGTGGGGTGTTAAAATTGCCACTCAAGGAAGAGACTAGCATTTATAATACAGGTCCTTTTGATATGAGACTTTGAAGTTTCGTGTATTTGCCCAGTCACAAGTGAAGTGGTAAAAGCTACACTCTGCTCCCAACTGTCCCTCATCAATTGAAACGAATTAATTTGAACTTCAAAATTACTAGAAGGATATATAACCAATTTAGCACAAAATCAAGTTAAATTTTCTTCGTCGCCATTGTTGTTAAGGTATTGTTATCACTATTATCCTCATAAGATGACTTAAATAGTAAATAGCAATAGAAAATTAGTAATAGACTCATACTACACGGGGTGCCCCAGGACTTGGTCATGTTGTCAAGGCTCCATAGCATGGAATACACTGAGACCCTCAGCGCACAATACACAAAGCACCAACCTTTATTTACTACATAAATGTCACAATTTACCAATTGCTGCAGCAAAACATCTTGTCATGCTCGCAGGACTGTATCCAACTATATCTGTAAGAAGGTCTAGATGCTAATGCTTACAGCCATAGCTGCACTGTCATTGCCATCACCCATAGCCATGACAGTTAGAAGAAAATTATTTCTTCTTAGTGTTCCATGTGCTTCCTCCTCTGCTCTGTAGTCAAATTTATTGTAAGGCTTCTTATGATTTACTTAACAAGAAAAAAGTATTTTTCCCGTGGCCTTGAAATTTTCACCTTTCAGGCTTAAGAGTTTCATATCAGAAAATAAAATGGTAAGCTTTACAAGGTTACAATACAAAACAGCGACAAGGATTCAAGGTCTTTCAAAGATTTGAAAATAACCAAGACTAAATGAATTCAAGTAACCAGGTTCCAGGGTCTAGGGAAGAAAAAGTGTGTTAGTAGAGCAAGATTGCAAGAGCACAATGGAAGAACAAGAGAGTCATGATATGAGAGAAAGAAACAGAAAAATGATTGGTAGACCTACTTAATTATAGTATCGAGTCCTACTGCAACAAAATTTGTGTATTTCTCCTTTCCTAACATGAATTTCTAGTCTTAATAAAGAAAATGAGCGCATCTCATATTCTCATATTCTCATCTAGAGGGCAACAAATTGTGAGCAACATAAAATTATAGGAGTATCATTAAATTATAGGTAAAAAGAGAAAGTTATATAGCAATACATTTGATTTATTTCTTTCAATCAAACCGTAAGGCAATTTAGCCTCCATAGATCTGGTGCTCTCAGTCACACTACACATCTGTTTTCTGACCCTCTACTGCAGACAAAGACAGACACACAACACAAATCCTGATGCAATGCAAGACAATAACAATAAGCAGTAGAAATCAAAACGTGGCTAAGCAGAACCCTATTCTTTGATCAACTCTTCTTCATTCGGCTTGGCAGGGTCCGAAGGTGATGGTGAGCCCTCCACTCCTATCTCTTCTCTTAGCTCATTGATGCTTTGTTCCAACTCGTTTATTCGGTTTCCCATATCATCAAGTGCATTGAAGTCAAGAAAAACATTACTTCCACAATTTGAGTAAAGGGCAAGTCTACAGTATCAATCTAATAAAAGGTAACAAACTAACAATGGTCATAACAGCACATATAGTGTGCACATTTGCACAGGCATAAAATTGCATTAAGTTAACATGAAAAATGCCCAGAAGCAGTAGTGCAGTGGTAATCTACCACCTGTTCTGTTGTGAAAAGATGCCATCAAGTTATTGGTATGAATATTGATTTAACCATTTTGATGGGCATTATATTATAGACTTGCCAGTGAGAGGCAACAATACAAAACTATAAAATGACATTCCTAGAAGATCCCATTTAATTCCCTAACCAAATGTCCAAAAACATTCATTCCCCTGCAAGATTGTTAAGTGTAACAAAATGTAACCCATTTTAGATATCCTATCATCTAATATCTTATTCTAGCCCAAAAAAAAAGTTCATTGGCACGAATTACCATTCTCTGAAATTAATTTCACTAACAAATTTCTACCAAACATTAACTTATTTCAGGGACTTGAAGGGCATATGAAAAGGATATTCTTCGTAACAATGGAGTCGGACATTGTCTGGAACCTACTTTGCTGGAAACAAATATTATTTAGTTAGCAGCAGTGAAAAATATTCAGAAAGTCAGCAATCCAACAGCACTTGGAATATACACCATACAAATACAACTCACCATCTGTTGAAGAAGATTTTGCACCTGAAGAGATTAAAATAACAAAACCGTTAGACATAAAAGTGCAATAAAAACAAAATCATCAAACTAAACCAAATACACCAATTTTCACATAGACAATCACATCATCCAAATTCGTTATTACTAACAGAATTGACATGATGAAAATGTGCTACTAAAAGATAAAAAAATCGTTAACATTGTAGATAATGAACAACTTACAAAAGCGGTCATATCAGCAGTGCTTTGCTTTGGGTCCTGTGAATCATGCCCGTCCTGCCATCATTAAAAATAAATTAATTAATTAACCAATGAAAACGAAATTACAAAATGTTTTTCGTAATTTTTTACTACGGAGAACCTTAAAATTGTGCCATATAAAGTGCCTGTTTGGAAAAGCGGCATTTGGAAACCCCGATATGGTGAAAGCTCCAACTTGAAGCTGTAGGCAAAACGCGTGTTTGCCTTGCGGAAACGCTGCTCCAAACAGGCTAAAAGTTCGGTTGTCGTCAAATTCGTAGGAATTGGATGTACATATTCGAATGTTATTGCATACAATTTATACAAAGGCAAATAGTATAATATAATATAATATAATATAATATAATATGCAATAAAGATTATTGATGAACTAAGCTAAGATAAATAGAAATTATTATTAATTAGGCCTCAATTTGGATTTGATTTTACTTTAAACCCTAATCCCGTCAATGTGCAGATACGGATTCATGTACAATGCAATACAGCCATAAAACGAAAAAAGCGTAACCAGATGACGGATTTAAAAATAAAATGGAAATTTATAAGGAAACAGAACATGTACCATGATGAATGAATGCAGCTTCAATTTCTTAGCTCCACGGTTTGAAATGTGAGTGAGGACAGAAATGCGATGAGATGAGATCTATTTTTAAATTTGAATTGTGGTTGGGACCAAACGAGTAACAGGTGTAATTACAATAGTGCCACTACCTTTTTTTTTTTTTTTTTACACTAACCGATACCTGGATCTGGTTGACCCAGAATCCGACTCATCTGATTCGACCCAACTGAGCTCGCACTAAGCGGTATGGGTCTCCCAGCGGGAATTGCTCCATACCCAAGACTCGAACTCGAGACCAGTTGGTTAAGGGATCAAGTGAGCTACCATTTCACCACGTTTGTGTCACTATTTTTTTTTTGGTAAGCGGTATCACTACTTTTTAGTACTTTATGAAATTTATTGATTACAGTACTACTATTTACATTTTACAGTAACATTTTGGCTTCTGCAATGCTTTATTCGGAAAGTGAGGCATCCGTGCTTCATCATATCTTAACCGTTGATCTGGGTTAAAAATGGATCAACGCCTGTTATTGTTTGGATCAAACGTGCGTAGGATTTGGTTCCTCTCAGGTTGTCAACAATGGGAAAAGAGATAGAGCGGTGGATTAAAAGAATGTTCATCTTAAAAATTAAAATTTGTGAAATTTATGTGATAGTAATTTTTATGTCAATCTTTCCCATTATTAAAAAAAATAAAAAAAAACTTTTATGTTTATTACTTATCTCTTTTCATGTATTTTCTTAGTTCCTAAAACTACAAGAGCAATGCTATTTATAACAAAAGTTTTGGCCACAAATTTCACGAAAAGGCCCAGTAACCAGTTAGGAGATGGTGGAATGCATTAGTATCAACAACTCAAAGGGATTAGAAACTAATAACCAATCATTAATTGTTAGTCCTTTACAAATTTTGTTTCGTATTATCTATCATTTTCCAAACTACAATCTTAAACATTCATACAATTATTTAACTATAGATAAAAATAATAAAGATTTATTTGTTAGTTATTTTATCAAGTTAGTTCTTTAAAATCTTTTTTTAAAAAAAAAGTTAGTTATTCGACTTTTATTGATTAAAAAAAAAGTAAAAACTCAATTCTTAAGAAGTCAGATTTTTATTGTCAACCAATTACACTATATTTGTAAATCCTAATTAAGAATCCAGAGAATTAAGGGTAAAAACCCTTCTGAGTATAACCTAAACGAAATTTAAAATCAACTTCAAATCAAGAGTCATTAACATGACATAATCTTTAAATTAATACATGGGAAAAACAACCTTATTTTTTGGTTTTGCACCCTGGTATCCGGCCCACTGGGCCGACTAATCCAGTTCGAGGGGGGTCCCGGGGTTAAGGTTTTATTCCTCTCCCAACGTTGTTGCGGGGGATCGAACCGTGGTTCGCCCTACCAAGTGCAGCCCCTGGCACCACTGCACCAACAGCTCGTTGGTAAAAAAAAAAAAAAAAAAAAAAAAAAAAAACAACCTTATTTAAAATAGAAGAATTCTCTTTCTCTTTTGGGTTAGGGAAAAACAATCTTATTTAAAATAGAAGAAATCTCTTTCTCTCTTGATTTAGGTCCAATATTATAAATCATCAATACATTTTTTTAAAGGAGTTAAGTCATAAAAATATACTTATTTAAGACATTAATTTTTTCGTATATGGAGTATTGGAAAAAAAAATTCAACAACCCCAAATCGGAAAAAAAAAATATGAGTAAAAGACATTTTGGGATTTTCATATTTAAAATAAGGTTCGATTCCAATTTCATGAAGTTCGAAATTCAGCACTCGCCTAAAAATGTCTTGGTTGGGCTGAACTCCATACACCATGAGTGCGATGCATGCTCCAATAAGCAATAATCATGGAATTTTATTTTTTGAACCCAACAAATCAATGTTGGACCCCAGATTTTAAAAAAATAAAAATCAAAAATCAAATTACCCTCCATTTCTTTCAATTCTTTTTTACACGCATCACCCACCTACTTCTTCTTTTGTATGTGAACTTCATAACTCCACACCCCTTCTCACTCAAGGTGGCTCAAGCAACAACAACAACAGTCAGCATCTGTGGTTCATGGCAGCAGTGACGTGGCAAGGGTGGTGGCTTGGTGGATCTCTTCCTTCTCCCCCTTAATTGTGTGTTTATTTGGGGTTTGAGATTTTGTTAATTTTTATGTTAATTAACTTGAAAAAAAAAATGAAAGGAGGAGCAATAACACTTGGAGGAACACAATAATAGCACTGCACAATAACACGAAATTTTTAATTTGAATGAACAATAACCCTTATTTCATCTTTATTTTGTTTTATTCTATTTCTTTTTCTGGTTCAGTTTTTTTTTATTATTTACAAAGTCTAGTTGGAACAATGTTACTATTTAGATGGTGGTTTTTTTAATAAGGAATATCAAAAAATGTTAGTGACAAATCGTTTTGGACACCTTAGCTTTTTAGAAAATAGGTTTAACAATAAAAATGAAAGATTTTGGATTCGCAAGTTTGGGAGATGTATGTAGAAGCAAAAAATTCATGTCTTCGTGGCTTGAAAAGAACAGATGAAGCATCATGATGAATCATCGGGAGAATCGACCGGAGTGTTTTCTGCATGCCCATGTCTCTAGTTGTAGAATAATGAGAGAGTTGATATTGTGATTCTTGTTTTTATGTTGTTACTTTATTTATAGCTATTAATAAAGGCATAGCATGTTTAGTGTCCTCTATCACTTTAAACTATTAATAACTTTCAATTTTAAAAAAATCAAAATAAATAATTTTTTTTTTAAAAAAAAAAACTATCCAACCATTTTAAAAGAAAAAAAATACCACGGCCAATTAACCTTCCACTTCCATTAAAAAAAAATTAAATCAATACAAATAAAAAAAAGTACTCATAGTAGTTAATCTTCCACTTTCGTTCTAAAAAATTAGTATAAACTATTATTATATATTGTTAATAGGGTACGAAGTATGTGTTAAGATACATATATAATAATATGAATACGGGTGAATAGACACAAGAGTGTGTGTCGACACGCTAATATATATAATTCAAATCGAAAAAATTCAATTAAGTTAGTATCATTATGCTTGCACTTTTGATTTTAAAAGAGTAAAATTAAAAGAAAGGAAAAACAATGAAGGGATAAAAAAAGAGAGGTGTCCAAAATAATAATATTATTGGTTTAGTTTGTTAAATGCATCTCGGTTTATGGTACTAGCCTCCCATGCCTAATATTTGCACCTTGAGAAGATTCCAAAGTTAGACCTATCTAATCTAATTTCATTAAAAAATCAGAAAAAATTAAAAAGTTAGTTTAAAGGAATCAGAAAAGTCTTCTACCCAGGTACACATTACTCCTAGCAATCATACTACTCATCATTGTACTAACTTGAAAAACAGAGTGTGAAATGGAATTGTCTGCAAAGGCATAGGAGTAGAGTATCATGGAAAGTACGGCTATCTATCACATGCGTAATGGTCAAATCAGTGTTATGTAAATTATATTTAATTAAATTTAATCGCCTCTTTACATATACTCCATCAGATACACGTAAACAAGGTAATGATTGAACTTAATACAAGACATTGCATGATTAAAGTCAGCGTGGGTTTTTCTCCACCTTCATTGGGTTGCATGTGTGATTTGCTTTCTGCACATGCTTTACGTTTTAATCATTTAACAAATTTTTTCTTTTTTTTTTTAAGGATGTTGTTAATAAGGGCATTTGTTAAGAATGCTTGGGCATTAGTTAGATTTTCCTTTTTTTAATATGTGTTTTAAATTATTATATTTTAAGAATATTTATAAATTTTAATTTGTATGAAAAAAAATATTTGTTGAATATTTTCAAATATGTTGTTTTGAGCTTTTTCATAAAAATTATCTTTTTAAAATATATATCACATACATATACTTTATGACATATATATCAATTTTTTCTTAATAAAATTATAAATTTAATTATACTAATTCCTCCAACTTTAATTTCAAACATTAAAAATTTGATACATGCATATAATCATATGAGCAACCTAACATAATAAGATTTTAAATCTAATAATCTTTTTTATGGACCGAGGATAAAAGACAATTAAATAATAGATTAACCAAAATACATATTGATTAACGTGAATTGTAATAGAGATTTATACTTTGTTTTTTTGGTTGTAGATAGGAGTACGAAATAAGAAATATTACGAGGGGAGAGAAAATAAGTATATTCTTTTATTGTTTGGTTATGAGAGAAAAATGGAAGAAATGCGGAAGAGAAAATTGTTGGGTTTCTTTTTCACTCATTTGGTTGGATAAAAAAATGAGTAAAGAAAAACCAATAATTTTATTGAAAAATAAATTTGACCAATGAAAAAAGACAAATATATTTTCACTCCTTCATGATAAAAAATGGTGTAAATGTAAGCCCTTTCTCTTTTCTCTCATCTTTATTTTCAAAAACGAGAAAAAAAAATACAGCGAGTCCTAAACATTTTGTTCCCTTAACCCTCATCTTATTTTCTCCTTATTCTCCTTCTCCACCCTCTCCTAAATATCTCAAACTAAACAAAATGTTAGAGAGGAGTGCAATTAGCAAACCAATGTTATATTATACTCCCTTCCGACGTTTTTATTAAAAGTAGTTTAAGAAAACACAGGGATTAAAGAGTATAATTTTTTAAAATTACTTTTATAGTAATTATTATTTAAATTTTAAAAAGTTTTTAGTAAATATTATAAATAATTTTTTTCAATAACAATTATTGTCATAAAAAATTAAAAAGTAATTGCTAAATAAACTCGGAAAATACTAATTGCATTCAATCCGAATGTGTTTTTTAACTTGTATTTTTTATGTTGGATGAACTTAAAAAAAAAAATCACTATCGAAAAAACTTTCCAATGAGTGTGAGTAGAAATTAAAATTTTGGATGTATTCACAAATCACCAATTCGAATAAATTTTTATGAAAAAAAAAAACTTAAATGAAGTTTTCAAAGTAATTTTAAGAAAGGGCACGACGAAGTACGAATTAAAAAGAAAAAGGTTTGTGAATGATTGTTTATGTCGGTCCATTACAAGAAAATTAGGACAAGGCCAACTTTACGTGATTACGAAGCTTCTCCCAAACTAGCAGTGTTCTTATCTAATACTGCTGCGCCTCTCGTAGCAGTGTGCCATGTGGATTATTTTATATTTTCCCGTCCCTAAATATAAAATCTCTTTGGAGGATTTCACGTTTATTAAGAAAGTGGAATAATTTAGTTAATTGTATTGGAAATGTAAATTTTTGATATGTAATTTCAAAATTACCCCTATTAATATTATTGAGAATCTAAAAAGTGTTAAATAAATAGGGGTGTTGATTATCAAAAAAAATAAATAGGAGTGTTTGTGGAAAAAATAATTAATGATCATTGAAAATTGGTATGAGACTTTTTAAATAGGGACAGATTAAAATAAAAGTGTCAAGAGGAATTTATATTTAGGGACGTAGATAGTATTATTCTCTGTGTCCTAAATACTATTCATATTACAACAGGTTAATAATCGTGTATAATTGGATGTCTATCACTCTTTTTTTTTTTTTTTTTTTTATAATCATGTATATATCACTCTTTAATTTAGTATGGGATTGACTTTGAAAGATGGAGAACAAATTGTTAAAAAAGATTTAAGAGGATTTTTCACAAGTAAAACCAACTATCGTTGTTTTTTTAAGATGAAACTTGCCTTAATTTCTTCTGCCATAGCAATTTGTTGGATGCTATCGTTTTTCTATCATCTATATCTTCTATTTATAAAAGTGGTGATTTAACTAACGGGTCTTGGTTCAAGGGGTGAATCATGCTACCTTGAGAAATTGGGAATGAGTCATGAGAATAAACAGTCTCAAATTCGATTCCCGGTTAACACACTCCGTTGAAAGAGGCACAGAAATACTACCTCATGCAAGATTGGTCTCAAGGATTCCTTGGTATTAAACGTGCTGTTGGGGACACATGTGGTACATAAAAAAAGTAGTGATTTTTTGGTGTTCACTGTCTTAAATATTTTTTAAAAAATTTTCCTTAAACTAACATTTTTTTTTAGAACTAAATGAGAGCTAGCTAGTTAGCTTTTTTTTTTTTAAAAAAAAAACCGCCTATGGTTTTAAAAATATTGTCCCCTTCATATATCATTTCACATTCTCCTGCATGTTAAAAATCAATGAATCTTCGTTAATTTTGACAACCAATATTTTTGGCAATAATAATAATAATAATAATAATAAAAAAAGAATTTCACTACACCACGTCTCCACCATTTGTTCATATTAAACACAAGTTTTTTTCTTTTTTACCAACGAACTATTGGTGTAGTGGTGCTAGGGGTTACACTTGATAAGGTGAACCATAGTTCAATCCCCCGCAACAACGTTGGGAGAAGAATAAAACTTTAATTTCGTGACCCCCCTCGAACTTGATTAGTCGAGCCGGATACGAGGGTGCAAACAAAAAAACACAAGTTTTTTTTTAAAGAGTTTTAGTCTACAAACCCTATTGTTTAGCCCCAAACCCCACTTTTAGAAATATTCCCAAAATACCCGAAACTCAATTTCCCAAACCCCATTTTTCCCACCTCTCTCTCCCTCCCTCCCTCCCTCCCTCTCCCTCTCCCCTCCCTCCCTCCCTCCTTCGTTCCACCCACATCACCACCGCCAAACACATCACTATTGGCAAGCACATCACCGGTGCTAACAACCGCATCTCCATCGTGCTTCTCTCTTTGCTTCGTTCTGTCTCTCTCTCTGATACGTTCTCTCTCTTCGTTCTATCTCTGCTTGCATCTCCATTTGCTGTTGGTTTTCTTCTTGTCAGTGTAAAAACATGGTTTTCTTCTTCGTTCTCTCTCTGTGCGTTCTGCAACTTTCCAACAAACCAGTGTCAGAATTTTGAGAAATTCCAACACAGGGTTCTCGGAAATTTGTTACATTGTTTTTTTAAAATTTTTTTAATACTTCCGACATACTCGTGCTGGAATTTTTCAAAATTCTGACATACCATGGTCGAAAGTAACTAATCAATATTAAAAAAAAAATTCGAAAGAGAAGATGATTACTTGCAAAGATCACTTGTTGAACATCCAAAAGAACTCCTGATGTGGTTCAATGTGAAAAACGTTGAAGGTTTAGGCGTTTAGTGTAAGAGCGTGTAAGGTTGAATGAGAGGCATGAAGGTGGAAGAAGGTGAAGGGTCTTTTGAGTTTGGTTTATTTTTAGAAAAATAGGATTGGGATTCGTTTTTTTTTTAAACTTTTGGAGGGAAAATAAGATATAAAGCCATTTTAATAATTTTCCAATTAAAATGGGGTTTGGACCTAATATATGGAGTTTGTAGAATAAATATTTTTTTAAATATAGTGTTTAGTAGAGGCACACTACTATCACATAAAGCATTTAAGATTTAGTTATTGGTGAGGATATTACTGGTTTCTATTTTTATATATAAGCACTAATAATGGTCTTGTATAGTACATGAAATAAAAGTGTTAGTTTATATTGTTTGTGTCTTTGTGATATTGAAATTGATGACATTTAATATATTTTTTTTTCAAAATTACTTTTATGATTATCATTAGCGTTGTAAAAAGTGATAAGTAAATAAAGATTATCGTGGAAAAGAAATAATTAATGTAATTGAAAATTGAAATAAAAAAATCAAACTTAGTGCTAATATATAAAAAGGGAAATAGTAGTCGAGAATGCAAGTTTTACTATGTTTGAAAGATATTAGATAAAAAAATATTAAACACAAGTTATGTTGATAAAAAAAAATTAACATAAGTTTTTTTTTTAAGGCATATGTAACACAAATTATTGAAACAAATTTTGAAAGACTAGGATGGAGCCAAGGATTTCAAACCAAGGGGCACGGAACAAAATAATAGGCAAAACCACTAGATTGATCTTGTAAGTTAATTTTAGTTGCGATTTTGTCCCTTAACTTTTTTTCGTTTTAAATAAGTCTTGTTGAAGTTGTTGCCGTCCAACAACTCAGTCATTTCTGTTATTTTTTCATTAAGTGACACGTGTCACTCAACTAATGGTGACACATATTAAAAAAATGGTTTAATGATTTTTTTTTAAAATTTTCTTATAGTGACACATGTCACTTAATGAAAAAAATTAACGGAAATGAATGATTTGTTACACGGCAACAACTTCAGGATTTATTTGAATGAAAATAAGTTAAGGGACGAAATCGAAACTAAAAAATAATTTAAGGGACAAATCTAATAGTTTTGCCTAAATTATATATATATATATTATAATAAAAAAATTAACTATCAAATACACATTATATGAAATAAATTAGATAATCGTAAACATAGTATAATATAAATTATTTCATTATTTTCATAGTTGATGACTTTATAAAACATACAACAAAATAACATTGCAAGTAATAGCGTTTTTCCTTCTCACATCTATCCCTCAATAATTTATGCATACGAGTCTTTTTTGATGGAAGCCTTAATGCATCTTGTTACTTTACCAATTTGTTTTAAATTTTATTTCTGTTGCCTCGTTATTTTATTTTATTTTTTGTATTTTTAATAAAGTAAACGATAAATTGGTAAAAGTTAATAAAAAATGGATAGAGCCAATGTCCACAATAAATCTATTAATTATAAATTATACTGACCAGAAATGGATATTTTATATAAATATTAATACTGTATAATGTAAAGGGTGTCGCACACGAAGAATATATGTGTATATAAATTTTTTTAAAAAATTTGGGATGTCCATGACATTCATAGATCACTCCCTAACTCCATCCTAGTGAAAGAGGGGAAGCTCACTTCATAATACTACATCCGTCCCTAATTATAAGGTTGTCATGGGAGATTTCACGTCCATTAAGAAGTGGAATAATTTAGTTAATTGTATTGGAAATGTGAACTTTTAATATGTATTTTCAAAATTACCCCTATTAATATTATTGAGAATCTAAAAAGTGTTAAATAAATAGGAGTGTTTGTGAAAAAATAATTAATGTTCATTGAAAATTGGTAAAAGGCCTTATAAATATGAACAAAATAAAAATGTTAAGAGAGCCTTATAATTAGAGACGGAGGGAGTAGTACTTACCATTAAAAAAAACAACACAAAAAAAATTAAAGGTAGTTAAAAATTTTCACAGTACATGTTTCGAAAAGTGGTGGTATTGATTTGTGTTCAATAAATATCTTTTAATTAATTAAAAGTGAAAAAATATCATAAATGAATGTTAATTTTTTCAAATTTTTTTTTTGAACATTTTTTCAAATAATTTTATAATATAGTTAATTACTTAATAAAGTGATTTACCAACTGAAAATTAGAAAAGGGGAATTTTATTACTATTGTACAAATTTTTCTCTGTCTTTTCACCATTCCCTTCTCAAGACAGAAGAGAGTTTTTATTTTAATTTATTTTTTTGTTTTTAATGAATGGGTCCTAGTACATTTTAGGCTACATTTTATTTTCTCTCACTGCCTACTGAGTACTGCCTAGTTTGGTTGAGTTGGTCACTTGGTTATATCCGAATCTCTCTCTCTCTGTTTATTAAAAAATCGATATGCGGAAAAAACTAAAAGAAATATGTATCCGAAAGTGATTAGATATTGCCTTCCAAAAAATTATTTTGATTACATTAGTTTTAAATATTAAAGTTAGAATGTTTATTTATTTCAGTTTGCCTAAATTTAGTTTTAAAGTCAAAAATCGTTAAAAATACTTTTAAAATATACATCCAATTTAGTCTTAAATTTTTAAATTTTTAACGAATAGTTATTATTTTCTTTAGTTTCATATATCTTTAGCCATAAAAGATTAAAAGATCTACCAACGGGGTTTGGTTCAGTTGGTGCAAGGTCCCAACTGAAATTCTGGGAATGGGACAAGGGTGCTAGTAGCCCCGGGTTCGATCCCACTAAAAACATCCCGCTGGGAGAGCCAGCCACGCAGTTTGCTCCGGATTAGTTTCAAGGGCTCCCTGGTATTAAGGATGCTCTTGGGGATACCGGTGGTTCCGCAAGGAATTCGGATAAAAAAAAGATTAAAAGATCTTTTTAATCTGTATATCTCTTCATAGGATAAATAAGCAATAATAATGAACATGTGTTGAAAATTTAAACAATTATTTTTTATTCATTTCACATGGTATCATTTTTCGTAAATCTTTACTTTTTAAGATTTGTTTATTCAATGTACCTAATACATATGTTAAAAAACCGAAAATTAAATTAAGAAAACTCCTATAAACATTATTTGATGAGTTGTTTGTGATTTAAATTTTTATCTCCTATCTTGGTAAAAACTTTGCTAATACAAAAATTAACTAAATCCTATTTACTTTTAAACTGTGAGCATCATCCACCAACACATTAATAATCGTTGTCTCTTTTAAAAAAAAAATTTATATGTGAATTATGAATATGCTAACATTGAATAACTTGTTAGCATCGTATAATTCAGTTTGGGAGAGTCCCGGGGTTAAGATTTTATTTATCTCCTAACGTTGTTGGGTGGGATCGAACCGTGATTCACCCTACCAAGTGAAGTCCTTGGCACCACTGCATCAACAACTCATTGGTTTTTGCAATCTAATTTAGTACTATTAAAACTCACCCTCTAAAAATGCATGAACTTCAACTTATTTCTATGATAAAAAAAAAATTAAACATCAATACTTAAAATAATTCAAACATCTATTTTGTCTTCAAATATTTAGTTTTAAAATAATGTTGAGTATTAGACTTTTTATACAATTATTATTGTATTTTTTAGGAAAATGATAACAAGTTATTAAGAAATTATATGTAGTTTTTGATATTCTTAAGAGATGAAAATTAGGAATTTAAATATTTTTTTTTTATTTCTATGAAACTAAACAAACAAAAGCCTATTTTTTATCGGCAAATTAATTTATTACTTTTTAGGGAAGAAGGAAGACATTATCATTGGAATTTAAACCTGAATCTTTGAACACTTATGTTCCACTGTTATACCAACCGAGTGGATGCTTTAAAATTATTAATACTTTATCCAATTTATAATTAAAAAAATTTAAAATTATGCTTATTAGAGAAGTTAATTAATTACATATTTAATTTTCTTAAATTTATAAATAAAAATATAAATATTTTAGAAAAGATATATAGGAAATGATAAATTAAAAATTAAATAAAATAACCATTTTTTTATAGATATTTTTGTAACGTATCACCGGGAATAAAACGGAATTTAAGAAAATGAGTTACATTTTTCTTATATTTAAATAAAAAAAGTTTTTTTTCTTCTGTACTATAGGAAGGAGTATTGGTTGATTTTCAAAAGTTAAATGCATGATTCAAATATTAGGGATTAGGGAACATTAATTAGCACAACTTTTTTTTTTATATGAAAACCGATTTACTTCTTTCGATTCTATTTATAAATTTTTTTTGTGATTTTTCTTCTCTATCAAGGAATATAATTAAACTTGTTAGTGATATTGGAAATATGAAAATTTGATATATTTTTTCAAAACTATCCTTATAATTATTATTGGAACTCTAAAAAGTGTTAAGTTAATATAGATGTTTCTGAAAAAAAAAATAATTAAACGCTATTGAAAATTGAAATAGGATCTTATAAATAGAACAAAAATAAAAAACCCAAAAAAAATCATATATATAAGACCAAATGGAGGAATGAAGATTTACTCCAAATAGAATATTTGTTAAGGATATATATATAAGAACTTAAAAATTTTATTAATCCCTCTGATCCTATACATAAGACACATTCTAGAAGAAATATTTGGTCCTATATATAAGACATTTTATATTTCCTATGCATCATTAATTGTTTTTTTCTTTTTTGCCCTTATTAAATGTTTTGACTAATTATGTTTTTTTGTTATTCATTAATGAATGTGAACTTTCCAAGTAAAGTGGATGGGGTAAAATTGTAATGTTACAATATATTCTCATAAAAATGACAAAACTAACCACTTTCCTTGGTCCGGATAATATGATTAAGTATGCCCTATATATATAGGACCGAAAGGAGTATTTTTTTTACACCAAAGGTATCCTCCAGCCGAAGACTAATCCCCTCCATGGCGTAGAGATCATTGAAATGAGGTTTGCCTTTACCAACTAAGTTTTTTCCATACCCACGGCAGAAATCGAATCTTTGACATCATGCTTAAAAACTAAACTCTTCCCTAGAAAATATGTCAAAAAATTCATACTTCATTTTTGGAATTATCGCATTTATAAAATCTATATGCATTAATTACATTAATTCTCATATATAAATGCGTCAATTTTATATACAAATTAACGAAATAGATGTCTTAAATAACACAAATTTCATATGCTTTTAAGACTTATATTTCAATTTTAACGTATATAAATGAAGTATTTTATAATTTTAGATTTTTTGTGAAATTTGATATGGATGATCTTTATGATAGAAACTTTCGATCCAATGATTGATTCGATTAATTTTGATTTGGTGTATGAGTTATGAACTGTACAGGAGTTGGTGTAATTTAACTTGGAGGAAACGAATTCCTCCTCGTTAAAAAATGCATCTTTTGAAATTTTTGATGGAAAAGTTAATTTGGATTTATGATTGTTTTTCAACTTTAATAAATTACATTTATTAATAAAATCCTAATAAATATATAAAGTTAATTAACATTGGGAATTGATGGATTCATAAAATTTCTGTGCATTAATTGTAGTAATTTCCAATATATAAATGAGTCAATTCCATATGCAAACTTAACTAATTTCTGACTCGGATTATAAGAAAAAAAATATACTAATATATAATCAAAATTAATTAATTTTATTAAATTTTGTTTCATTTTCAATGCCACTTTCCTAAAACATTTCTAAAAAATTGTAATCTTAATTAATTTTTGTTTCATTCTCAATACCACTTTCCTAAAATACCTGTATTTTTTATAAATTGAGAAAATTAAATACAATCAACTAACCTCCTTAATAAGCGTAGTTGGAATTGCTTATAATTCGAGGCAGAAGGAATATATTTTTATAGGTAGAATAATAAAGGGGCAAATGTTAATGTTAAGAAACCAAATGAAGTACGAAATTATTAAAAGAATATATTTTTTAAATTTTCGAGAAAAAAGTTTATATGAGTTTATGATTATTTTTCAACTTTAATAAAAAAACACTTATTAACAAAATCCTAATAAATATATATTTTCAAAATTATCACATAAAAATATAGATATTTGATATTTTTTTAAATCGTTCCATATTTTTGGTCATTTATGTTTTTTTATTCCATATATATTGTTTTTTTACAATTCCAATGCATAAACATTTTTTTTAATTTAACCCTTTATTCAATCATTTCATTTGTTTACTCCTCATTAATTACTCCCTCCGGTCCTTATTATAAGTCACATTCTAGAAGGTTTTCTTGGTCCTAATTATAAGTCACTTTATATTTCCAATGTATCATTTATTGTTTTTTCTCTTTTTTGCCCTTATTAAATGCTTTGACTATCTATGTGTTTTTGTTGTTCATTAATGAGTGTGAATTTTCCAAGAAAAGTTTAGAGGGTAAAATTGTAATGTTACAATATATTCTCATAAAATTTATAAAATTAACTACTTTCCTTGGTATGTGTAATTCGGTTAAGTATGCTCTATAATAAGGACCGGAGGGAGTATATTTTTATCTTTTCTTTCATCTCTAAACCACTACTCCCTCCGATCTCATTTATAAAGAAAAAGAACACTTCACTAATGGTCTTAAATATAAGTAAAAATTAACTAGCTTTATATTCCTAATACAATCATTCATAAAATATACTCGTAATGTGGTTGAATTATTTAATTTTTGTTTATTCCCAATTTAAATTTACTAAAATAGTCTATTTTTTTTAGAAATTTGAGAAAATTAAATACACTCGATTAATTTCCTTAATAGTGTGAAGTTAGTTACTAATACTGTACTATTTTTGTTTAAAAACAAGACTGAAAGGAATATACATTAATTAATGAATACATTTCCTAATAAAATTAAATGTCTCTACAATTTTTAATAAGGATTAAATATGAACATTTTAGATAAACTCTACACAAAAATTGCAATAATTAACTTTCTCAATTTGTGTGTCCAATTTAAAAGGCCAAACAAAATGGACAAGTGAGAGTAATTTTGTATGTATTTTTTTTTACACCTTCCAAAACTTAAAAAAAAAGAGGTTGGTGGAGAATCGGTGTGTTGTACCGTAGTCACTAACTTTTCCTGAAATATATTATTGCACTGAAAACCAACCTTGATGATGATAATAATAATAATAATAATAATAATAATAATCCGTTTCATTTCCATTACCATTTTCATTACATCTTTCTCTCTCTTCGCCTCTCTCTCTCTCTCTCTCTCTGGATCAGAGACGAACAGGGACCTCTCCCACCACAACCATCCCTTCCCTTCCCATCCATCCACCATGGTTGAAACCCGCCGCAGCTCCTCTTCCTCCAAGCGTCCTCTCTCTTCCCCTTCCCACCCTTCTCCTTCCTCCGCCAAACGATCCAAGGTAACTAACTAACTCTCTCTCTTTCTCTCTGACTAACTAACTAGCTCTCTCTCTCTCTCTCTCTCTCTCTCTCTAACTAACTCAATTCCCCCACCCCCCTAACCTCACATGATTGTTATTATTCGATTCTCCCATCTCTCAATTTCTTACGTTTATCGAATTCATTTATGTTCATGACCTAGGTCGCTGAGGATGCGTCTTCTTCCACCGTTCCCGGTTCCGGAGTTGTTGCTCCGGTCAACGAATCTGGAGCCGGAAATGAATCCCGTCAACCTCACATCAGGTCATCTGATCTGCCTGATACGACGTCGTTTAAGCCTCAAGATGTTTGCGATGCTGACAAGCCTCCTTCTGAGCCTGCCGAAGGCGAGGATTTGGCGTCACCACAGAATCTTGGTATGAAAGTTGCAAACTTTTTCAATTTTTTATTTAATTTTTGGTTGTTTGGTGTTTGAGATTGCTGATTCCGTGCATGCATGAGTTTTTTTTTTTGTTTTTTGGATTGGTTGGATTTATGAATTTTTTTCTGTGGTGGTGGTTTTCATCAGGTGAAACTGCTGTGGATGCAGAGAAATCGAAGGCGGCTGGCGCCGTGGTGGCGGGTAGGTCGAAGAAACGGCTTACAAAGTGTTCAAAATCAGCTCCCAAGGCTGAGTGGGCAAAGCTCATTTCTCAGTGTTCTCAGGTTCAGCATATGCATGCTCAAATTTTGGTTTGAGCTTTTGACATGCACTTTTATATATTCTATTATCAATGTCAGCATACTACTTTGCGTTTCCTGGTCTCGGAAAAACACGAATTTCAAAAATGCGTCATCTTGCATGCTCAATTACGCGGATCACAGTGCTTAGCGTGAACAGAGTCATGTATAGAGAGATAGACACAGAATCTAACGCATGGCTTGAAATTTCTCAAACTGCGAAGGGTTTTGGGTTTTTGAACAATACATACATAAATTGAGGGATGAAGGTGTGACTAGAGGAATGTTGAGTGTAATAAGAACTAGCCTTAAGTTATAAGTTTGGAGTGATGGGCCTTAGTTGCACGGTCCAAGAAATAATGAAGAGCTAATTAGTTGAACAAGTGGCATCTGTTTGGTTAATGTTGCATCACCATCAAAAGATACAATCCATGTAAGCTTATTGGTGGGAACTACAATTGTCTCAATATCCTTTTTTTTGGGTGGGGTGAGTGGGTTAAAAAAATTTTACTCATGAGGAATTTGACATTCTTATTGTGTATTGCAACAAGAGAAGATCTTGTTTTATGCTTAGCTATCATCAACCTTGTGCAAAAGATTTGGTTGTATTTGGTGAAAACATATATTTCCATTGATTATATTTTTTAAAATCGATGGTAGACATTAGCATGTTTATATGTGTGTATAAAAATTCGGAGTATCTTCTACTTGTTGTGGGTTAAAAATGAGGAGACCGTGAACTGATTTATGCTAATGTCTTCTTCTTAACCTTTTCCATTCCTGATTGTACTATTGTAGGTTTGGAATTAATCTTTTTGTTATTCTTGCTTCTCCAGAATCCCCACCTCTCCATATCCGATCCTATCTTCACTGTTGGTCAAGGTCGTCAGTGTAATTTATGGCTTAAAGATCCCTCGGTTGGTAATATTTTGTGCAAGTTGAGCCACATAGAGGTAGAGTTTCCCCTTTTTTCTTTTGGAACTTAATACAATGTGCTGTATAATTAAGAGTTCATCTGCTCTACATCTTTATTATGGAAAATAAATCATGTCTCGTGCAAAAGAAAAAATATATCTTGTATAGTTGATGAAAGGATATTAGTGAAAATAATAAATTTGTGGAGTTTATCATATAAATCCTAAAAAATTTCAAACTGAAGAAAACTATGTTTAAGCTTTTCTATGTTTTTTAAGCTTGTTGACCACTGTTGTTATTTTAACTTTGCTCAGAGTGGAGGCTCTTCTGTTGCATTACTGGAAATCACAGGAGGTAAAGGTGCTGTTCAAGTCAATGGTAAGACCCACCGAAAGAATGTCCGTCTAATTTTAAGTGGAGGTGATGAGGTGGTCTTTGGTTCTTCTGGCAAGCATGCTTATGTATCCTTTGCATTCATTTTCCTGGGAAGAGTATATCTATTTCTTCTTTTAGTTCTTGTATGCTGATTCCTCCACTCTTTGCATGCATTTGAATTTTATTTTTTAGGGGTAAACTTGCAAGTCATGTTTTCATTTCAACTGCCGTGTTTCTGTTCATTCTTAAATTTATTTTATTGATATTTGTGGCTTCCTTAACATGGGAATATAGATCTTTCAGCAGCTTACGAGTAATAATATTACTACTGCTGGCATACCTTCATCTGTGAGTATTTTAGAGGCCCAGAGTGCTCCATTAAATGGCATACGAGTTGAGGGTAGATCTGGGGACCCTTCTGCTGTTGCTGGAGCATCAATATTGGCCTCATTATCTAATCTTCATAAAGACTTATCTCTCCTTCCACCACCAGCTAAAATTGGCAAGAATGTCGAACAGAATACTGATATTTCATCACCTTCTGGCCACGGGGATGATATTCCAGCCAATGAAGTGAAGGATACCACCAATAATGATGAGCCAGCTGGAGGTGTTTCTGCTGAGAAAACTGTTCTTGCATCCTCTTTCACTGTTAATGAAAATCCCAGCCTCGACAATATTGAAACCGATGCCAATGTGGATGCAGACGATGGGAAGATTACTGCTTCTTACGAGTTGAGGCCATTATTGCGTATGCTTGCTGGCTCCTATCCTGAATTTGATTTAAGCAGTACCATTTCCAAGTTAATGGAAGAGCGAAGGGAATTAAGAGATATCTTAAAAGATGTCGATACTCCAACATTATTAGCATCAACACGGCAGCAAGCATTCAAGGACAGTTTACTTCAAAAAATTCTCATTGCTGACAATATTGATGTCTCATTTGAAAATTTTCCTTATTATTTAAGGTGCAAACAACGAACAATTGTTTTTTGTTATTAATTTGTCTTATTTGATTTCTTCATACATTCAACCTTAACTATATGCTACTAGTATAATAACATATGGATGTAAGCTACAATTACATGATCTCTTCTCTTTATTATATTGCTCGTTGAATTGCTTGTAATTGCTCCTTTAAGAGAGATAAAAGATAATTGATGGTGGTTACGTTGTTTTATTTTGTTTCAGTGATACAACAAAGAATATTTTGATTGCTTCTTCATATATTCATTTGAAGTGCAATGGCTTTGGAAAATATGCTTCAGACCTCCCATCAGTGTCTCCACGTATATTATTATCCGGTCCTGCAGGTAACTCAATAATTCTTGTTTATGCTTTTATTTTCTCCTTTCGGTAACTGACAAGTGATATCTTTTGTCATGACTCATGTGTAGGTTCTGAAATATATCAGGAGACTTTATGCAAGGCACTTGCTAAGCATTTCGGTGCCAAGATACTAATTGTGGATTCTCTTTCCCTGCCCGGTGTATGGTTTTTTTTTTCCTTTTATTATTTTGTTATGTTATTGGAGGATTTCAAAATGCACCCAAAATTTTCTATTCGCACCCGTTGGAAGCTCTTTCCGAAAGTGCAAAAAATTTAGAAAGACTATCGAAATGAAGAAATACACGTTTGGAAAGACCTTTCAATTGGGCGCGATTAGTATTTACCTGGCGTAATTAGCAATCTCCTTTTAGTGTGATTGGAAAGTTATACCTTACTAATCTAAGAACTTTATGATTGTTTCCTGACTTTTGTATGTTGAGATGGTTTCTTGCTAAATCAGTATTAAATATGCCATATAATTGTTTTTGATGTCCAATTGAATTTTCAGGGAGCACCGTCAAAGGAAGTTGATTCTGCCAAAGAAAGCTCAAAGCCTGAAAGACCATCTGTGTTTGCTAAGAGAAGTACCCAGGCTGCCACATTACAGCATAAGAAACCAACTTCTAGCGTTGATGCTGAAATTATAGGTGGATCCACATTAAGTTCTCAGGCTATGCTTAAGCAAGAGGTCTCTACTGCATCATCAAAAGGCCCTACTCTTAAGACAGGTATGCTGTTTTACCCTAAAATTGTAGCACCTATATCCTAATTTGTTTCCTCGTGTCTTGTTCTCTTATGCTAGGTGGCATTTTGAAGACTTTAATGAGTTGATGCTTGTATAATTTGCAGGTGATCGAGTAAAATTTGTTGGTAACTTCCCTTCTGCTGTCTCATCACTACAAAATTATCCTGCAAGGTAATGTGTGTTATGGAAGAATTATACTTAATATCATTATAGTTAATTAGTAGCTGAGTTTTATCTGATCTTGTAGAGATGTTAGATTTCTTTTATGTTTTTGTTGAGGAGAAAATAAATGAAAATTATTCTAATGTGGCTTTAGCAAGCATTCTGAGTTTTTAGTGAAGAATTAGATTTTGGTGGTCGAAGTGTCATCTTTTTCAGTGTTATTACTTGGTTTTGAAAATGCTACTTTGGAGCGGTTTCCCTTAATTCAGTTCAGGGGGTTTGGTTGAAATGAAGAATTCATATATTTGTGGCAGTGTGGTCTCTATTAATTCTCCTGTCTTTTATTGTTACTGAATACATTTAATTTATGGATGTGCCTTTGCCTCTGAATTTCCTTTGGGTTAGAATTGGGTTTATGGGTTGCTTTTGTAGATTTACTCATGACTGTTTCAAGGGTTTCAATCCTGGTATGAGCAAAGAGACTAGATAGCTTTCCTCTAATTTTTATTCCTTTTCTCATTTAGCATGTTTTTGAATTTTATGTTTTTGTGTATATTATATGCACCCCCAGTTGTACTTTCCTTCTTTTCTCTCTTAAATCTTTTAATATCTTCTTTTTAGTTTAGTTCTTTGTTCTTCTGGGAAATTAAGTGTTTATTCTTCTGCTATATTTGACAGGGGACCAAGCTATGGCTCCCGAGGTAAAGTTCTCCTTGCTTTTGAAGATAATGGGTCTTCAAAAATTGGAGTTAGATTTGACAAATCAATTCAGGATGGTAACGATCTTGGAGGCCTTTGCGAAGATGATCGTGGATTCTTTTGTTCTGGTATTTCACTGTTTTTGTTTGGATTTTTATTCCTTTATCTACATAGAGGCTTATTGTATACTATAATTTTGGCTTTTGAGCTTTAAAAATTTATCGCTTATTTATCTTGCAGCAAATCATTTACTACGGGTAGATGCTTCTGGAGGGGATGACATTGACAAGCTTGCAATTAATGACATCTTTGAGGTGGTTTCGGTTCTATTCTTTGTCATAAGTTCTCTATTCCCTGAGAAGTATATTTAACACTCTTCTCTGCTGTTGTTTACATAGGTTGTCTCTAATCAGAGTAAAAGTGGTGCTTTATTGTTGTTCATCAAAGAAATAGAGAAGGGAATGGTTGGCAACTCCGATATTTTGAAAATTAAATTGGAAAACTTGCCACATAATGTTGTTGTAATTGGCTCACATACCCAGCTGGACAACCGCAAGGAGAAGGTCCTCTTTGATTTTTAAATTTCTTAGCTGGCATTTGATTGTAATTATCTCAGGATTTGAGGAAAGTTTTTGCTCTGATGTTTTTGATGCCTGTGTCGTTATGCTTCCAGACCCAGCCTGGTGGCCTGCTATTTACAAAGTTTGGGAGCAATCATACAGCACTACTTGATCTTGCTATTCCGGTATAATAATTGTATCTGTTGTTCTTAATACCCTGATTTAAAGCATGGTCGAGTTCTAGCATGAAAGATACCCTGCTTGTCTTTGTTTATACCCTCATTTTTTTTGGCTTAGGGGCTGAGCTAGATGGATTTCTCAATGTTAATATCATTATCCATATGTTAGTTTTGTTTTTTTATTTCTGTTTTCTTTAGGAATTAATTGTCAATCTACTACAATTTGGTTTGTTTAGGATAACTTTAGTCGACTGCATGAAAGGAGCAAAGAAACTCCCAAATTAATGAAGCAACTTAATCGCCTTTTCCCAAACAGAGTGACAATACAGCTGCCTCAGGTATTACAATTAGATTAATATTAGTTGTTGCCTTATCAAAAGATATGATTTATGATAGGCCTTTATGGCTTCGTTTGATCCATGTAGCCGACCCCACCTAGTGGGACAAAGGCTTAGTTGTTGTTGTAGTTGTTGCTGTTTACAAATTATATATCTATATAATCTGTACAGGATGAGGCTTTACTTTCTGAGTGGAAGCAAAAGCTAGAACGTGATGTTGAAACTATGAAAGCACAGTCCAATGTTGTTAGCATTCGCTCAGTGAGTCTGGAAACATCCTTTGATCATATTTATACTGTTTTTTTTCTTGTATTAGTCTTTACTTCCTCTTGTTGCTCCCCTTTTATGTTTGTTAATCAATTGTAGTGCTTGTTATATTCTCCCTTCTCTTCTAATAATATTTCTTTATTTTTAATCCCAAAATAATTAAAAAAAAAATCAATTGGAGTGCTTGTTCTTGATTTAGTTATTTTGTCCTTTTGGATTCTATGGCATCAAATGAATTTGGTTCGTGAAAAATTCCATTCCTGATATTAACAATTCTTATTTTCTTATCATTTTAAAATTTGATTTCATGGATGAACTTCTTTTTATTTGTTGCTTTTCAAGCATATCCATCCTGGCCTTCGTTTGCTTAACTTTTAATTTGTTTCTTTTTATTTAATTGTGTCAAAAAGTGTTTCTCTGTAATGACTCTGACTTGGGTTTCAACAAATCATATTATGTAAAATCCTGGCCTTCCTCTTGCCTTGCTATTTGTCACACTTGTAATGAGATTCTTCTAATGATTTCAGGTTCTTAATAGAATTAAATTGGATTGCCCTGACCTTGAGTCATTAAGCATCAAAGATCAAGCCCTCACAACTGAAAGTCAGTTTCTTATATATATAATTATTTTTCATAATACACACACACACACACACACACACTATATATATATATATATAATTATGTGTATATATGATTTGTTGCCTTGTTACTAATAATATTCCCTCGTTTTCTTTTACTAGGTGTGGAAAAGATCATTGGTTGGGCTATAAGTTACCATTTTATGCGAGCGTCTGACATTTCTATCTTCAGAGACTCTAAGCTAGTAATATCCGCAGAAAGGTTTTTATCAATTTTTTTTCATATCTGTTATGTCAAACTTAAAAATTGAGTAATAAAATATAACTCATACTACTTCTAATTTCTTGTTTAACATTTCTACATTTCATTGATGCAGCATTAAGTATGGGCTGGACATCCTACAAGGCATTCAAAATGAAAACAAGAGCTTAAAAAAATCATTGAAGGTAAATTGGCATAAGTTCTTAGAAAATTATACCTTTTCCCACCATATGTTGACATGTTGTTGATTAATGGTTTCAATATGGTTACTCTACACTATAATGGCTTGAATTTTGATATTAGAACAAACATTTATTATAATTTTTTATCAGGATGTGGTTACCGAGAATGAATTTGAGAAAAAACTGCTTGGTGATGTTATTCCACCTACTGATATTGGGGTCACGTTTGATGATATTGGAGCTTTAGAAAATGTGAAGGACACCCTGAAGGAATTGGTTATGCTTCCTCTTCAGAGACCTGATTTGTTTTGCAAAGGACAACTGACAAAGGTTAAAAGATCTTTTTAGTCACTTATAGTATGTGTGCAACACATTTTTAAATAAGTCATATTGTATGCTTAGCATTTCATTCTAATTACTTTGGATATAGCCTTGCAAGGGAATCTTGCTTTTTGGACCTCCTGGCACAGGAAAAACAATGCTCGCCAAGGCTGTAGCAACTGAGGCCGGAGCAAATTTCATAAACATTTCAATGTCCAGCATTACCTCTAAGGTATTAAATGTTACTAATTGATTTTATTTTTTGTTCTCTGGTTTCTTTTATGCTTTTGTGATGACGTGCATATACATATATTTTTTCTTTTAGTGGTTCGGTGAAGGGGAAAAATATGTCAAAGCTGTCTTTTCTCTGGCCAGCAAAATCGCTCCGAGTGTCATTTTTGTTGATGAGGTTTGTATAACATGCATGAATATCTTTTTAAAAGGATTCTTTTCCTTGTAAATATTTTTATTCCCTTACATTTTACTTAAGTAGTGATAATTGTAATGTCATTTGTGGTAGGTTGATAGTATGCTAGGGAGACGTGAAAATCCTGGTGAGCATGAGGCTATGCGTAAAATGAAGAATGAGTTTATGGTTAATTGGGATGGTCTGCGTACCAAAGATAAAGAGCGTGTTCTTGTTCTTGCTGCTACAAACAGGCCTTTTGATCTTGATGAGGCTGTTATTCGGAGGCTCCCGCGGAGGTAAAAATGTTATGTTTGACTGTTTGTTATCTCCTACTTCTATCTTTTTCTTTTATAAATCTTGATCTATTCTAATTCATGGCTTTCATTAAAAAAAAAATTAATTGCAGATTGATGGTTAATTTACCAGATGCTCCAAACAGAGAAAAAATTATGAGAGTCATTTTAGCGAAAGAAGATTTGGCACCCGATGTTGATTTGGAAGCAATAGCAAATATGACTGATGGATACTCAGGGAGTGACCTTAAGGTTGTCTTTATATTTATCGTTCGCTTCAATTCTTGGTCGCCAAGGGGAGTGCATGATTATAACATTAAACAATGTCTTTTTTATAATTTGATTGCAGAATCTCTGTGTCACAGCAGCTCACTGCCCTATAAGAGAGATTTTGGAGAAAGAAAAGAGGGTTAGTTATTTTTATTTATTTTTTAATAAATTGTTTTTTCAAAGTTTCTTGGTTTAAGTTCCCATTGTTTTCCATCACCCTGTTGAGTGATTGGCCTCTTCATATATACTTATATAGTGCTTGAAGTATAAAGTGAGGATGGAAGAATCTTCATGTTAGACTAAAATATATGTACAAAATGTAGAGAAGAGACAAGAGAGAAATCAAATTCTGATTTAGCAGTTGTCAAAAATATTGCTAACAACATTGGATTATTTATTTTTCAAGAGAATATGAGTTGTAATCTAAAGAAAAAAAAATAATGTTAGTATGATTATCACATGGGAAGTTATAAACTTCTGTGTCTCATTCTGAGGACAACATACCATGTCCACTTCAATGCTGTAAATGAGTTCTTTGATTCTTGCTTCATTGTTGTTTTACCGCTGTTGTTTCAATTGGACAAATCGAATTTTACATACAGAATTGTTTTCGTTCAATGCTTAAGCTGTATAACTGCCACCCTCTGAATGAAGAATATGTATGTATACTTTATGCATGCAATGACATGTGAACCTGTGCACCTTATTGTGCTTGCATAATATTTCAAGGCTTGGTGAAGTCTTAAACCCTTTACATGAAATATCTTTCAGGAGAGAAATTCAGCATTGGCTGAGAACAAACCTTTGCCTGGATTGTGTAGCAGTGCTGACATTCGTTCCTTGAAGATGGAAGATTTTAGATATGCACATGAACAGGTATATTAAATTTTTTGTGAATGTTAGTCTGAAATTGTTATATGCAATTTAAGCCACCTGTTTTAACATGGTGTGGATTCGTGCTAGATTATTAGCTTAGGTTAAGTGGAAGTCTGCTGGTTCTGACTGCTGCATTTAGGACATCTACTGGGGAGGGGTTTGTATTGGTGTTAGTGTGAAGTCGGTTCACAAGTCCGATAATCTGGTCATTGGGCTTGAAATCTTTAGGAAACATTGAACATTATTATACACATGTAACTGAGGCAAGATAATTTAGCAAATGGAAGTTCAGTTTAAATAACTTTTGAATTATGTAAGGTATGGGTTATATTGGAGGGCAGCTTGGTAAAACAATGCAAAACTGGTCATATCACTCTAGAGCTCTGAAAAGTATTAAAATTGAGGGTGTTTTTACTTAATTGAGCATCAAGGTATATTTGTAAGGAGGACTTCAGTTCTTGGTTTGCATTTTAGTGAATTTGTTTTTTCATGGCAATAACATATTGCACTGTTATTCCTTTATTTTTTTTTTTTGGTAATGTATGCATTTATGCAGGTTTGTGCAAGTGTGTCATCAGAGTCATCAAATATGAATGAGCTACTCCAATGGAATGACCTTTACGGAGAAGGTGGATCAAGAAAAATGAGATCTTTGAGCTATTTCATGTAAAGCTCTTTGTATAGCCTTTATTGCTTAGGCATTTCTTCTATCACCTAAATGGTGTAAGGTTGGCGACCTGTTGATATGGAAATTCCATCATTGGTCCGGCCCCCATTGTATTATATAATAGGTTTTCCTTTTTTTTTTCTGTCTTCTTTGCTCCAATCCTCACCGGCTTCTGTTCTGCCTCCAAATTTTTTCATACTTAGTATAATTTGTTGACAATTTCGCTGGCCATAAAAGTTTTATTTCTAGGTACCCTGCCGATCCAAATCTTTACTTTCCCCAGACCTTTTGGGGTGCCCTGTTCTGGGCTGTTTGTAAATACCTTGTTTTTTTTTTTTTAATCTCTTTCAAGAAATAAAGTAATTCTTATTTTTGATAATTTATGAGTAAAATGTGTAACATGGGTCCATGGCATTTCTGATTTGCAGTGTACCCCACCCTTAATATATCATTTGCATGTTAGTATAGCTGAATGGCAATTCAGGTACTGTTATTAGTATTGTTGATATGGTGCTCTCATCATTGAAAGTAAATATGCTCTCATTGTTGATATGTGTGCAAGGCTGTTTCCTTTTGAACAGCACTTCATAGTTCTTGTCTTGGGAATCCCTTTGTGATATTGCTAGCTAGGCCTTTGATTTTGTTGCTTCTGTGGCTTTTTTTGATCTGCTATGCCATCAGATTACAAGTTTGTTGTAGTGGAATCAGATACGATGTTGTGGGGCTAAGCATCTTGTGAATGATCCAGATGCTGATTCCATTTGTATAAAAGAGTGAAGGAATGCAATGCTGATTTTTCAGTGGGACAACAGTCGTAGGAATAATTGTGGTTATTGGATCCAATCTTATAATATTCACTGAAAATTTTGGTGTTCACACTCTGGGTGTATTAGAATATTAGCAACTAGTGGTAGGCTTATAGGCTTATATCATCTTAGAGACTCCTCTGTATTAATACCTGTTGACTGTAATATAGTGCGCTGCATTTGCTCTGCACCCGTACGTCTCTAGCTGAGTCAGCCGAGATATTTAGGTTTGTTTGGTGGCCCTCACATATAAAAGCTGGTATAAATACCTAGCTTCCTTTGTATCAAATTTAGTTGAGTTATAGCAGATTTCAGTTTCTCATTCTACTGTACATTTTCTATCTCAATGTCTGTTTATTTGCTTTACTTTGAGCAACTGGGATACCAAAATTCTCTGTAGTATTTTTTTTTGTGCTAGTTAGTAGTTATACTCCTTCATGAACCTCCCATTTACATTTAGCTTGGTATCCAATCCACCACAGATTATTGATAGAATCACACTACAAACTCTACCTACCACTACCACCACACTTAACTTGGCGCCGTGAACCACTCTGCAAGTCTGCAACTGTAAGCAGCCATTAAGCGTAGTTAATCCTCCATCACCCTTTTATTCTCTCATCGTTTCTCCTTTGAGTCATCATTTACAATTAGGTTGAATTGCATTTTTCTTTTTCTCTCATGGTTTATTCTGGTAACTTTTAGTCCTTTTTAACTATTAATCCTTCCCTCCATTATAAATCAGTTTTTTTAGGCAAAGTTTTTTCTAAATGGGGAGGGAGATAGGTTTGAATTCAGGAGCTCCCATTTCATAATCCACAACTCTATCTACTTAGCAGACTCGTAGAACCTTCAGTATTTATTAGTTAAGTCACATAACTCGCTTACGTTGCTAACAAACAACGAGTTTGTGTCCAAATGGTGTGCTGACTTTGTATATTTTATGATCGGTATTTAAATTATGTGATAAATTATGCATTGTTTGTCATTCATTCACCATTTTTCAAGAAACTCACAAACCTATTATCCAAAATACTAGTATTATCCACAATACTATATTAATTATGTATATTATGCTAAATATTTTGACTTTATCGGTGTCTCGCTTAGTTGCTAAATGACAATTTGTTAACCACGAAGACTTTCGGTTTAGCTAGACGTAAGTTACTTGTTGATCTATGAGCTTGGTTATTAACATTACCACGCACTCTCTGGGGAAAAATTTGAACACTCTCAATTTATGTCTCGAAAATCAATATCACCGAATAAATACAATAATTTATAAAACAAAAAGAATAGAAAAATTAGTGTTTACTCCTCTAAATGTATTTTCTAATTTCAATTTCGTTTTAAAGGGTTTTCTTAATTTTACCAAAAGAATATAATACCTTGTAACAAGGTTGATTCTGGGACCTTGTTAGTAAACATCACTCAATCACAGATTTGCACAAATATAGCTAGAATAATAATATTGCATTCAAGTAGCAGCAAAGATATAAGGTGCACGGTTACAAGCAATGTGTTATAATTGCTAAATACTAGAGAGAACTATATATTATAAGGCTGCAACACTTAAATTCCAACTATGAAAGTAAGGATAGAGTAATGAATGAATGAGGTAGAAGGATATGTAGAAGAGAGATGAAGAAGAAGGAACCAAGAGAGAGAGAGAGAGTAGATTTTTCCTCCAAATTCTTCACACCAAAAATGCTCCCCTTTTCACCCCCCCCCCCCCCCCCCTCCTTCAATCCAACCAAGTGGCAATTAGTTTCATATTCTTTTCCCAAATTTCCAAATTGCCCTTTTCGCTTTGTTACATACCTATAATTAAACTAAACTTTAAGCAAAACAAGTTTTTTTTTCTATGAAAAGTCAAAGTTGGGATGAAGTAAGTAATATGATAAATGCTAATAATTTCTCTTGGAATCCCCCTTTCTCTCTCACAAGAATGAAGTTTATAATAAGGACCGGAGGAAGTATTATTTTCTCTGGTCCTATATATAATAATACCCTTTTTTTTAGACTTTTATTTTGATCTTATATATAAAAACTTATTTAAATTTTCAAGAGCATTTAATTATTTTTTATACAAATTTTTAGAAACCCAATAATAATTATAAAAATATTTTTTAAAAAATATATTAAATTTTCACATTCAATACCATTAACGTTTAACTAACTTTGATATTACTTATAAGAACGGATGGAGTATTAATTCTCCCAAGAAAAGGGACAGAGGGAGTACAAGTTACCAACTAATACAAATACATACCTAATTATTAGGTGGTCCGGAATCAATAATCCATGATAAATCAGGGTAGTCCCGGCAGCATTTATGGGCACATGGGAGAGGGAGAAAGAAAAGTCAAAATGGAGAAGGATATGCATGTTGAGTTGGTGATTGACGTTACTCGTGCCCTGCCCTGTCTATACAGTACAGCGAATGCAAGCCATGCAATAGTGAAATAGTAATAATATACTACTAGTAGCTGTAACATCAACAATAATAATATTAGTAGCACTATGCATTTCAGCATTTGTAACAAACAATAATAATAATTATAACCTAACCAGCAATAGTATGTGAAGCAAGCATGGATACGAATATGAATATGAATATGGAAGAGTTTATTATATGTCATCATGCTTCAACCTTCCTCCTTCCACCTCCGGAGACTGAGGAGGAGGAGGACAAGAAGGAGAAGAATGAATCTTGTACTAGTTTTGCAACTAAATATGCTTTAGTCATTCTCAACCAACCCCTCCCGAGATTCACTCCTCTGCTTTGGGACCACGGTATGTATGTATTTTCTTCTTTTTCTTCTTCTTATATAATAATATCATTCATAATTCTGTTTTTCCTTTTTCTTTTTTTCTCTCTTTTATTTTGTGTGTTGAATGAATGAAATAATACAGCACAGGTGAGAGTGTGCGCTGATGGAGGTGCCAATCGTCTGTATCATGAAATGCCTCTGCTCTCCCCTCATCATCAACAACAACAACCTTCCCTTATTAGAACCAGGTTCACTCTTTTTCTTTCTTTCTTCATTTTCTGTAAAGAAATGATTGGTTCATAGTTGTTTCATCATCCTGTGTAAGCCTGTTGTTTGTAATTCAGGGCATGGCTTCAATCAAGTATCCATCACCAAGGAAATCATGTTTTTTCATTTAATTTCCATAATTTCACGACAATAAGTTAAAAATAAAAGATAGAGATGTTTTTGTAATTATAGATAAAGCCATTTATACTGACACTTTGATTTCCCTACCATTTTGTCAGCCTTTCTGCTTGTCTATTTTTTCACAACAAAGCTGAGACACTGGTATTTATATATCCACCTTGATTTTGTGTATCATTTTTTTAGAACGTTATGCCAAGAGAGAAAAAAACAGATAAATAAAGTTTATTTATGATTTTAATTCCCAAAAAAGACATAGGTGTTTTGAATTTTGTCTCTATATTTTTTTTTTAACCTTGAGTATTTTTTTATAGTTTTAATGTAACGTTCATACGTTAATTATTTGGCAAACTGGGTGTCATTTCAACATTGCCAATATTAGGTAATATGGAATTAGTAGTGTTATATGTACATCCAGAATGTACATTTGCTCGCCTTATACGCTGAAACAAATCCTGGAAGTACATTTAACATTATTGAAATGGATAATATGGAGTCTCACATCGGGTAAACTAGAAAAAAAAAAAAACAAGTCTTGTATATCAAAATCAAAGTCACCCTACAAAATTCAAGATGCTATGGGCTTAACGCCCCCTGGGCTCAAGATGCTATGGTCGACACAAGTGTCATTGGGCTTAGTTTTGAACTGGCCCATTTCCCATTTTCACACCTTTGCCACATCAGCAGTGAATGTTAACGGCAAGGACAAGAACTAAAATTCTTAAATAAGCCAAAAATAAAATATGTTAAGAGTAGAAAATACAGTGTTGATTTATTTCCTTGTACATTTTTTAACTAAATGTATTCGGTAGAACAATGATTGAGAGACCTACATAAAGAAACCTACTCATAAGCCAACACATTAGTATCTTGACATTTGTTATTTAATTTTTTTTAACTTGAAAATAACAAGTGTCATAATCTTATGTGTAGGTTTGTAGACTTGTAGGTTTCTAAATCATTTTTCTTAGGTGTAATTGTGTTCACTAATTCATTCATTCATTATTATACTTGGGACCGTATTGATGACCATGGGTTAAGCTCTTCAAATGAAAATTCTTAGCTAGTCTTGTCATTACTCTACCTCTAGTTGAGGAGGAGTTCAATTGCTGAAGGTTTGGACTTTGGAGCAGACTGAAAAACATTGCAGAGTATGGATCTTCTGCAGAAACTCTGCATCCAAATTCTGTCCATAAAAAATTCTATTCACACGTTACATCAATCAAGCTAACAAAGCAAATAAAAATCATTATTAGGATACATGGAAACCTTTGGAAGCTGATAGAGAGAATATGGATAGGGGATGCATGGAGAGAATTCAAATCCAATTTTAAAACTTTTGTGTGTTGCAGTCATAAATGTTTTGCGTTTGTGAATGACAGTGTTTTGCTGTCTTGATTCTTTACTAAAGATTTCCTTCAACATTAACTTGCTGGCTGCTGCTGTTTCTATCAGGTACAAGCCCGACGCAATCAAAGGTGACATGGATTCAATCCAGACAGAAGTACTTGACTTCTATACCAAGCTGGTATGCATATGTAATGGAGAAAATGAGTTTAAACTTTCCACTTTTTGGTTCACACAAAATGCCATTTATTTGTTCCTATTTGTTACTTTCATATATGAAATCTTTTCATAAATCACGGCGATGGTCTTATGCTAGTTTGCTGCTGCCTGCAGGGAACTAGGATAATAGATGAATCTCAAGATCAGGATACCACAGATTTACACAAATGCATAACCTATATACTTGACCTCACACCAGATGTTGATAAATCAAAAGTAAGTTGAATAATCCGACTATACTTTTCTATGGGACCCTGGAGAATTTTTCTGATGTCAATCCTAATTATTGAAACAAATTAAGTTGTTTTTGAGTTATTATGGATTTAATTAGGTAAGTATGCATTCTTGTATGTTGGCAGCTATTTATTCTTGTTGTTGGAGCACTTGGCGGGCGATTTGACCACGAAATTGGAAATATCAATGTGCTATGTCGTTTCTCTGGTACTAGAATTATACTTCTCTCTGATGATTGCCTCATCCACCTTCTTCCAAGGAATCACCATCATAAGATCTTCATTCAATCTTCTGTTGAGGGTCCACATTGTGGATTAATTCCAATCGGGATGCCATGCGGAAGTTCTACAACCACCGGACTCCAATGGGATCTTGGTAAGTATATGTATATAATCATTGTTTATCAATAAGTTAATACTGTCATGTGCTAATCATAAAAAATGTGATTCTTATATAGCTTGCACTAATTAGTAGAGTACTCTATTGGATGAGCTCATTTATCCTGTGTTCTCCGTGAATAAAATTAATTCACTAATTTGCAGTTTGGTGCAGTAATAATAATCATTTTTATATTATTGTCTTTTTAATCTAATGTGGTGTATGTGTAATGTTTTATTAAATCTGTTTCAGATAATTCGGAGATGAGGTTTGGTGGTTTAGTAAGCACATCAAATATTGTAAAAGGGGATGTAGTAACAGTACAGTCTGATGCAGATCTTCTTTGGACTATTTCTATCAAGAAGAAGCCCTAGTTTTAATTACATAGTGTTGATTATTGGACTCATTTTTCTTATATGTGATAACACTCGATAATCATTTTATTTCATTCATTCTGTTAACTGTATGAGAAAGAGTGTGTGTAATAAGTAGGAAAATTAAACTCCTAATTAGCATTCCTTGGTTCAGTATGTAATATGGTTCAGTTATGAAGTAACCTCACACTTGCCATACCCATGCAAGGGTGTGTTTTGATATGCACATAACAAGCTCCTTGACAACATTTCTTGCCTCTAATATTTGAATTATGTTGAAGGAGTTGTTTCGGAGGTGTTATGCATATCTTGTTGTTATCGGAGAACTACCACAGAAGTTAAATTGTGTCATTTGCTTTATTGCTTTCTTTTGCTATTAAATGTTATTAAAATTTAATCATGGAATTGCTATCTAGTTTGTCGAGTGATCTAAATAAATTTTTTTAACTAGTACACATTTGAATTAACAAGATTATGATTAATATCTATTATTCTTCTACGAGTTTATTTAAATTATGAGGCTTTCCAACTTGCATAAGTAAAAGAGATCGAGAACGAGGAGAGGAAATGAAGTCTACCTTATTTGATGAAATGACTTAAAAGTTAAAAGGAGTAAAAAAGAGTTAAAAATGATAATATATCAACTTACAAAATCAATTTATAAAACAGTTTAAAAAAATTGATATGTGTTATTTGTTAATTAATTATTGATAAGTAAAATATTCCCTTTGGTCCTATTTATAAGATTCTTTTGGGTTTTTATTTTGGTCCTATTTACAAGAACCCTTTTTCAATTTTCAATAGCATTTAATTACTATTTTCCACAAACACCCCTATTAAGTAACATTTTTTAGAGTTCCAATAATAATTATAGGGATAGTTTTGAAAAAAGTATATCAAATTTTCGCATTTCCAATGCCACTAACAAATTTATCCATTTTCCTTGGTGGGAGTGAAAAACCCCAAAGGGTGTTAGGATAACCGGAGAGAGTATCATTTTGTGACATATATATGCCACTTTTCCCCCTTCTCTTCTCTGTCGCAATATAAGTGACGGTTTGGTTCCCGCCAAAAAATTCATTACTGGTTTTTTTTTTTGGTTTTGACGAGTGAGTATTATTATTGCTTCTGTTTGTTTGATGGTGTGTGAGGGTTTGTTTCAGCGTCGGCGATGTCAATTGTTGAATCCGACAAAATGATAGCAATAAAGGCCATAGACAAAGGCATCGTCCATCGCATCTGCGCCGGTCAAGTCATCACCGACCTCTCCTCCGCCGTCAAGGAGCTCGTCGAGAACAGCCTCGACGCCTCCTCCACCACCCTCGAAATCAACCTCAAAAACTACGGCCAACATTCTATTCAGGTCATCGACAACGGCACCGGCATTTCCCCCTCCAATTTCAAGGTCCGCTCCCCCTTTCTCTCTTATTATTTCCCCCAAAACGACACCGTTTAACAACCATGTTAAAGAATTAGGGTTTCTTGTAACTGATTTGCAGGTTCTTGCTCTTAAGCATCATACCTCCAAACTAGGCACGTTTCATGATCTTCAGTCTCTTACCACTTACGGATTCAGAGGCGAGGCTTTGAGTTCGTTGTGTGCTATGGCGGACTTGACTATTGAGACCAAAACCAAGAATGAAGTGGTTGGTACGCAATTGACCTTCGACCATTCCGGTGTCCTCATCGCCCAATCCAAAATCGCGCGCCAAGTAGGTACCACTGTCACCGTTAAAAACTTGTTCTCGAATTTGCCCGTTCGGAGCAAGGAATTTAGTCGTAACATTCGCAGGGAATATGGCAAGTTGGTTTCTCTCTTGAATGTGAGTTTGTTTCCATTTTTGGTACTTAGCTTCAATTTGCTTTCTACTTTTAGTCTTGACATGATTTTATTTTAGTTTTTAAGGGGAGAAAAAAAAAGAGAAGAAGATTTAGCCCATAGAACTATTTTGAATGTAGGGTGCTTTTGGAAGAGTTTATAGAGAGCTTATTTGGGCTTATAGGAACGAGTTATTTTAACATGCTTATTAGTTATGAGTTATGACCTTTCTATAAACTCTTTGTTAGCTTGGTTCAAGAAGGATTACTAAATAAGGGCTTGATTAAGCTGTTTACAAAACGTGTATTCATTGCCCCTAGCCGATTCAGGTGCTTCCCCACGAGTGAGGCGCGTGTCATTATGGTTAACATGAGGCATGTGTTTGATTCCTTATTCTTTTCCATATAAAGGGAATAATAAAGTCTGGCCGTCTAATTGTCATGCCTTAGTTTCTTGTTCTCCTGAGGTCCTTGCGTCCTTTTTTTTTTGAGTAATTGGTCAGATTGGTCCCTAACTTTGTAGGCGTGGGTCAAGTTAGTCCCTGACTTTATCGAAATAGCATTTTAGTCCCTGAGATAGCATTTTAATTCACATACGTCCCTTTCTTTATCCCATTTTAAAGCAAATACATCCCTACGATATTGACGGCAAGGACTAACATGATCGACGTTCTCCTATCTCAGGGACTAAATTGCTATTTCGATAAAATCAGGGACTAACTTGACCGACGTTTACAAAGTCAGGGACCAATCTGACCAATTACTCTTTTTTTTTTCCCTGTTCCAATGAGTTTGTAAAATATGATCTTCTTTTGCCAATAACTTTTCAGGCATATGCTCTTATAGCAACTAATGTTCGTTTTGTCTGCACCAACACGACTGGAAAAAATGCAAGGTCGGTGGTACTTAAGACGCAAGGAAGTGCTTCTCTTAAAGATAACATCATCACAGTGCTTGGCATCAACACTTTCCGCTGCCTAGAGCCCGTCACGTTATCTTTATCTGATAGTTGCAAAGTTGATGGTTTTCTTTCCAAGTCTGGACAGGGTAATGGACGCAGCTTGGGAGACAGGCAGTATTTTTTCGTAAATGGCAGGCCAGTGGATATGCCTAAAGTCAGCAAAGTTGTGAATGAGATATATAAAGGAGCAAACTCTAAACAATATCCAATTGCAATCTTGAATTTTACAGTTCCTACAAGGGCATACGATGTCAATGTGACTCCTGATAAGAGGAAAATATTTATATCTGAAGAAAGTGCCATATTGCAAGCCTTGAGAGAGGGTTTACAACAAATTTATTCTGCTAGTGGTGTCTGTTATTCTGTTAACAAAGCTGAGCAGCTTGCTGTGGAAGAAGATTGTGTTAAGTTGTGTTCTTCTCAAAGGAAGTCTAGAATCGTAATGAAACCCTCATCTCCAACTGGTAGTCTTCCTCAGGAAGAGTACAATACCGAGTGCGGTAATGGCATTATTTCTCAGGAAGAGCATAAGGATGAGCATAACACTGAGTGTAACAATTTTAGTATTTCCCAGGTGGAGCATCAAACTGATGGTTGTAATACTGAGCATGTTGCTGATTCCGACAATGCTTCTATTTCTGATGATCAGCGCTCACATGTTAAAGAAGGGTTAATTCCTGAGAATGATGGGAATTTAATTGGCCCGGAGTTTACACTTAGAGCGCACAGTTCTTTAAAGGATGGTAAGAGAAGAGTACGATCAGCACAAACTCGTAGTATTATACTTGATCAAGCTACTCGTGTCTCAAGGACAGTTGAGAGCGAGACCACTTCTAAAACATACTCATATAATCATTCAAGACCAGTTCAGTCAACTCTTAAGAATTTTGTTACTGTAAATAAAAGAAGTTATGATGACACCATTACAGCATTGTCTGAAGTACCTGTCCTTAGAAATCAAGGTCCTGGTTGCCAACTTAAGACTGCAAATACGGAAAGACGTGACTTGATTAAGAGATCACCTTATTTTGACCAAATTGATGGATCTGCTAAGGCAACTGAGGTTGAATCACTGCAGCAACTTAACCCTGATAAAATCATCCACACCTGTGAAAATTCAGTTTCTTCTGGAGGTGACTGTACCGACAAAGAACCTAATATGGTATGTAGGTTTTCTGTCAAACATTCCAAAAATTTGTTTGAATTGGCTATAATTTTACATGTTGAAGTTGAAGCAGAGTATTGTATGTGATCATTATATACATATACAAAGACATACACATGCATATAGATGTATACAATTATTTATTTTTATCATTTATAGTGATGATTCTGGAAAATTAGATATTATGATTTAGTATCACTTGAAGTTTCAAGTAGGAAATTTGATATTTATGTCTTTTCCTCCTATTTGTTGTGCATTTTTATGTTTCTATGTACAGGACTTAGATCAAGTGAATAATATATCTCTAGCGGATTCAGCATCAGGTGCTCCATCTAGAAATGATCCGATCGATACTACAGAGCATGTTTTGGTCTCAGATCCTCCATTGCATTCATATCCTGCAGAGTTAGATTCTCCTAAGTTATCTGATTGGAAGACTATATGTGGCAAGATGCAATTTTCTTTTCAATACATTAAGAAAAAGAGAGACATGGGGCTTTCTTCATTGCCATCCAGTAAACATAGATGTGGAAAAGCTAACGTCAGCAGGTTCGTCTTTCAGTGACCTTCGTATGAGAAATAGGAAAATCGTCTTCATGCTGACTCTTTTTCATAATTACTTGCAGTTGCTTTACAGCTGCAACTGTGAAGCAATCAGACCTGGAAATTGAAGAGCAGAAAGAAAGGGCTTTAGCTTTAGCAACTACTGAACTGGAAAAACTTTTCAAGAAAGAATACTTCAGAAGAATGAAGGTCGTTAATATACTTCATATTAGTTTATTATATGCTTGTAATACTTCTATCTTGGCTAGGTATTTTATCTTTTCATTGCGGAGGACTTGTCTCCGGGCAAATGTCAATAATTAACTATTTTTGTTTGTGGTTATTGCTGTGCTGTTTGGCTGTTTGCTATCTTAGCCAGCACTAATTAGTGAAACCATGTTGTTTCGACTTTTTTTCCACTATAAAACCCATCATTTTCTTTTCGGAATACAAAGTCTGTATATCTATTCTACCATGCCAATATTACATTCAATTCTTTAGCTGCTCCTTGACCATTCACGCACTTTCAGGTCATTTTCTTTTCGGAATACAAAGTCTGTATATCTATTCTACCATGTCAATATTATATTCAATTCTTTAGCTGCTCCTCGATCACACACCCTCTTTCAGGTTGTATGTATAGTGTAATTACTTGCTATTTACCTAGACATTATGTTTTAATAGGTTATTGGGCAATTCAATCTAGGTTTTATCATTGGCAAATTGGATCAAGATTTATTCATTGTAGATCAGGTAATTTCCGATATATTTTGTGGAATACGCCTCAGTTTCTTCCGCATCCTAATGCTTAATCCATAAAAATGCATCCTCCAGCTCAATTTCAAATTTCATTTTTTTTAGCAAACATAAATTGTAATGGGGAATGATGTATTTTCAGCATGCTGCTGATGAGAAGTACAATTTTGAGCGGCTATCGCAATCAACCATCTTGAATCAACAGCCTTTGTTTAGGTGAGGAGTTTATATTATTGTTCATTTACAATCATTATATTATGGGCATTGCTTTGGTACCCATCTTTTTTTTTTTTTCTCTCCTGGGTGATACCCATCAAGCATTTCATTTTCTGAGATTATCAATAACTTGGTAGAAGGAATTTGCTGATTCTGATGTGAAGTTGTGGGGAAGGTTAAGATAAAGGAGCTTGATGCCTTCTAAGTTACAGAGTGCTTAGAGACTAGAGTTGAAACTTTGCCTTGTTCTAGCACTATCACTGTAAATGGACAAGATATTTTCTACGCTGCTTAGATAGCACATAATAGAGTAGCTTCTCTCTTTTCTTTATTTGTTCTTGATCTAAACTCTACCAAGGTCTGAACCACATTTTCCCAAATTTCATATGTAGGCCAATAAGGTTGGAGTTATCCCTTGAAGAAGAAATAGTTGCTTCAATGCACATGGATATAATCAGGTATAAGTAGAGCCAATGTTGATTTTACTTATTTAAGGTTATTTCAGAAACTAGATTTCGTTGTCAGCATATTGGTACCCATCCTGCATCAATTTGACTTTATGTTTACTGTTTGGTATTTACCGTACAGAATGTTGCTTCATTTAATTAACTCGATTGTGGGAATGAGTTGCCACTTGCCACAGCCCTCAGATGGCCAGCCCTGAAAAAATGATTTTATGGATTATCTTTTACTGTGTATTTATCAAGTAGTTACAGTTATCTAATGTTACTCCAAAAGAAAAATCGTTTCCAGATTTATCGATCATGATTTTCTCCACAACATAAAACTTGACATGCAGATATCACTCTATGTCCACTTTGTTTTGTTCTTCTTTCTTCTGTTTTGTTTTGTTTTTTTTTTTTTTTTTTTTTTGAGAATTTAACAATTTCATCTTTTGAAATCCCTTTCCTTTTGTTTTATACTCATGCTCTAGTGTAAGATTTGGTACACTTAAAACATCAACTTACTTCTCATTGATCTGACCATTGAATGATTGGAGATTATAGATCATGCATGTCAGATTTGTTTTCTTTTAAACAAAAAATGAACAACATTTAGTATGTAATCAAATGGTTGATATTTTCTTATATTTGAACAGTATAATGTATGTCAATTTTCAATCTTAAGATACATATGTGAAGTGCAGAGAAGAGAGAACTACTCTGAACAAGTCTGAGCTTGAGAGTTTCCAAATTGTTTAAATAGCTGTTTCCTGGAAGCTAATACATTTAATTATGGTTTTATTAAAAAATATATTTAATTTTTTTGCATAATGCCTGTGTGGTTGTCTTCTGCTCACTGGTTCACCTATAATGTCTAATTTAGTCCCTCTTGCACTGTCAGTTCCTTGTTCTATGGAAGTTTCCTTGAAATTGAATTCAGTGTTCTAGTTATAGAATTAATTGGTTTTCTTTTGTCTTCTTCCTGTGAATTGAAGGTTTTAGTGATATTTGCTTAATCACAATTTTCAGGAAGAATGGATTTACTTTGGAAGAGGATTCAAGTGCACCACCTGGATGCCGTTATAAGTTAAAGTCTGTCCCCTTCAGTAAAAATATAACGTTTGGAGTGGAAGGTATCCTTGAATTGTGATGCCCTTGGTATTTCAAAACAGCAATTGGACAATTAGTAACTCCCTCAAATAATTTATGATGCATGCTAAATCTACAGACTACAATTCACAATAGATTTACTGCTCTGCGTTTTATGATGTATAAATAACTGTCACATCGTGGTTAAACGTAAGAAAAGCCCTCGGCCCCTGTAATGGTCTGTGGTGCTGTGGTGCCTTCTTCACCTTTGACATCATTATGATGCACTTGATATTGCCCTTTGAATTGGGATTTTGTCCACTCATGGACACCAACATTTCATTATTTTATATTATATTTTTTTCAAATATACCCCAGGGCCTAAACCGTGAGTGCCTTGGGCACTTCTTCTAGTGAAAGTTTTTGTTTAATCAGATTGAATTATTTGCTCATTGAATGATGTATTGAAGACTATCATTTACAAATACATACATACATACATATATATATATATATATATATATATATATATATATATATATATATATATATATATATATATATATATGGTGATTACTGTTTGCTGATAAGCAATTTTCCCAACAGATGTTAAGGAGCTGATCTCTACCCTGTCTGATGAGCATGGGGAATGTTCCATTATTGGTAGTTATAAACTGGATAACTCAGGCTCAATTTGCCCCTCCAGAGTTCGTGCAATGTTGGCATCCCGTGCGTGTCAATCATCAACTATGGTTGGTGATCCTCTTGGAAGAAAAGAAATGCAGAAGGTAGTAAAGTTGAAGCACTTCACTTTTTCCCTTCACTAAATACTCACTCAGATTCACTTACAAAAAATGATGATGAAGTGAAATGAGGAGCATCCGGTTTAATCTGAAGACATTGAATTCTAAACCTTTCACTCTTACCTATTGAGTTTGTAACTTACTCTAAATTGTTTCAGATACTTGAGCATTTGGCTGAGCTGAAATCACCATGGAATTGTCCACATGGCAGGCCAACCATGCGCCACCTAATCGACTTGACAACAATTCGTAAGAGAACTTACAATGTAGAGAAGTTAGATGAAGATTAGTAATGGACTTTTGCTCTAATTGTCGTTGCTATATCCAAAGTTCTGGGAGTTATATACTTAACTTATTATGTACAAATACCATGTATAAACTGTTCGTTCTGTTTCTGTATGCTTCACAAATCACAATTAAGAAGTTTTGATGTATCGTGAGCATGAAATAGCGTTGACCTGTTAATGGTCTATTGTAAATGCCTTTAGGTGTATGATTTCCACGTCTTCTTGCAACTCTCTAGAGTCCTCCTTTAGTACTCTCTCTGGTTTCCGGATTTTATGCGTAAGCATTTACCCAACACCACGTGTCGGTGTAAAATTGAAACTAGCTATTTGATAGTGATTGGTACGGCATGTTTTGTGCAAGTCTTCTACTTATATTCAAATATTCAATCACTTGTACGAAAAAAATAATGTAAGATTTATTTTGTAATATCATCAAACAAAAAAGATCATAATGTTTAATTTTGATTTATCGTAATAAAGTCGATAATCATATATAAAAATGTCAATTTATGTATAAGATAAATAATAAATATATGATATAAAAAGTGTTACATTTTTATTCATATGAGGAAGTACAAAATTTATCAACAATATCATTTACATTAAAAATTTTAAGTGTAGGGTTTGGATTGAACTCCTATTTTTTTATATAATTATTTGTGGTTGTTGTTTAATAATAATCTTTACTTTATGATAAAAATAATAATAATCTTTAATTTATAATATTTAATATAAAAAAATTTAAAATATCAATAACATGTTCATTGCACGGGGTAAGAGCTAGTCATATTAATGAGTGACGTGTATCATAGGATAATATCTAACTCATGAATGATTGGTCCACATATATCAGATAGCATGACTAAGAGAATTGTTAGGTTGATTTATTAAGAAGAATGTATTTATTTTAATATTTAAAGTTAGAATTTCCATCACTTGCCTCCTTTAGGCTCAAGTAGGGATGGACATGGGTACTCGCGGGCGTAGGTAGTGCATACCAATGCCCATACATGCGGGTATTTACAGGTATTTGTGTGGGTAATGAGTACCCGTGGGTACTTACGGGTTTTAAACTTTTATTATATAATTATATATTTTGTAATAATCATTATATATAAAAATAATTATAAGAGGAAAAATTACTTACGTATAATAAATGTTTATCATTATAATTTTATCTTTAAAATTCAATATGAAATATAAATAAAATAAAAATTTATATGTTCTAAAAGTAATAAAAAAATATTAATATATATATATATAATATTTATTAAAAAATATTCTTTTATATATGCGGTATCCGTGGGGCGGGTATCATAATACCCGTTCCCACCCGCAAGGGAATAGTGCGGGTAGTATTTTTGTGGGTACATGTGGGCATGGGTATTTTGCTCATCTCTAAGCTCAAGGTCAAAGGGTATCATGTTGCATTGGTTTGGTTTATTTTAGAAAGATAATTTTTATAATAATATAATAATTCAAAAGTTTAATGGGAATGTATCGAAGTTGTAAAATTTTTTATTCTGTCAACTTGTTATTTACTATTTATTTTTATTACTTTTATTTAAAAGTCAATAATCATAAACATAATAATTAAGATGATGCACAAACAATAAAAAAAAAAGCTAAATGTAAGTGCACATTTTCTCATAATTTGAAAAAAATATGTAAGTTGGCTTAGGAAAAAAATTATCCTATAGCAAAGTTTAAAAAATGAATATCTTACCTATTTTGTAAAAAAAAAAAATATTAGATTACTTTTTGCTTATTCAATCCTTTTTTTCCGTAGTGTCTTTCCACTCCATAGGTAAGAAACTATATTTTATGTATTTTATACTTTATATAATATCTATATATAATTAATATTTACTTAATTTATACATAAAGAAATTGTAGAAAGATAAAAATGTAATTACATGTAGACATGTTTTAATTTTATATTTTTTGTGTTACAAACAATTTGTATTTATCTAATTAATAGATGATTTTTTCGTAATTTGAGTTTAACCTATTTTATGTTTACCTTTTAGTTGAAATAACTTCATATTAGAGTTTCATCTTTTCCTATAAATAAGAGTCACATTGTAGTGTAAACTTTGCCCCAACAAATAAAATACAATTTTTCTCTTATTCTCTCTTCTCCCTCATCCTCTTATTCTTTTTTTTTTTTTATAATAATAAATAATAATTCAAAACCTAACCTAATAGCCAATAGGAGTAGTAAAAAAGGAAAAGAAAACACAAAGGTGCTGACGCTAAACGCTGTAGTAAATGAACAAACAAAATTTGGAAGAGTCACCCACTGACTTCACACTCACCCTTCCAATTCACACACACGTGATGAGTCATTGACAGTATTAGGTTGGTTGGGTTCTGAAGTATTAAACAGAGCAAACACAACAGGGGATCGATCTCTCCCTCTTCACATTCAAACGATCTACAACATGGTATGTCCCCGCTTCTCTCTCTCTCTCTCTCTCTCTCTCTCTCTCTCTGTATCTCAAAGTTCATTACTTTTTCTAACCACAATGATGAAAGGGTACCTTAAATCTCATCTTGGGCTTTTCATTTATTTTATTTTCAAATTTGTAATCTTTCTGCCAAATTATTAATGGGTTTCAATTTCTCCCCACTAATCACAGCACTAGGGTTAGTATTAGGGTTGCATTCACTGTTAATCTTGCCCTAATTATTTTCCTTTTGTTGCAGCTTCCCCTTTCCCTTCTCAAAACTGCGCAAGGGCATCCCATGGTTAGTGCCCTAATTATTTCTCTATAACTTTTGCTATTCCGTTTGCTATGCAACTTGTGAATTTTTAATTTTTATTTATTTATATATATATATTTTTTTACTTTTGGGATATTGTATCAGCTGGTGGAACTGAAAAATGGGGAGACTTATAACGGGCATTTGGTAAATTGCGATACATGGATGAACATTCATCTCAGAGAAGTCATCTGTACCTCTAAAGTAATGAACTTTTTTGCCATTTATTCTTTTTTGCCATTTATTCTTATATATGTTGTCTGTTACAACTTACAATATTTGAATGAAAAATGGTAATGTGTAGGATGGAGATAGATTTTGGCGTATGCCTGAATGCTACATCCGTGGCAACACGATTAAGTATCTTCGAGTTCCTGATGAGGTGTGTCGCGGTGGTTCAATCCTTTTTTTTTCTTATGTCTTTCGGTGAATAGGTTTAGAATTTTTCACTAGATGTTTTAGCCGTACATTTATTATCCATTCATCTAGCTTCATTGCGTATTGTTTTAGGTTATCGACAAAGTTCAGGAAGAAACCAAGAGCCGCACCGGTAAGCCTTGTTCTGACAAAAACATTTAGCTGATTGTTCGTAATTTCATATTGATATTTAAATTGACCAAACGATTTAAGACAAGGAAAAAAAAGTTAGGCTAATTCCTATGCTTGTCATTATAAATATGCATATTGTTGTCTTCTTGAATCTAACAGTTTCAAAGTAAGACTTGTTTCTTTTAATTTCTAGATCATTGAATAACAATTTCATCAATGTGAACAAGTTATTTTATGCCTATAGTAGAGTTGTTATTCATGTAGTCTTTTCCAATTACAAAAAACTAGAAAGTTCTTTCATTTATGTATAACCTTTTTTAGATCGTAAACCTCCTGGTGTGGGACGTGGAAGGGGAAGAGGAGGTAGGGAGGAAGGTCCTGCTGGACGTCCAGCAAAAGGAATTGGGCGTGGCATTGATGAAGGCGGTAGAGGACAAGGAGTAAGCAGAGGAGGAAGGGGTGGCCTAGGTGGAAAGCCTGGTGCAAACAGAGGTAACTCACACCTTTCAGTATTCCAAAATGCATTTATTGCATTGCATTTATACCAACTGTTCAATGGTTAAGCTTATATCCCTCAAATTTTTACTGATGTTATTATCCTTTTATTTTACTTGGATGAGTTCCTGATGGGCCATATATTTCGCCAATGTAAAAAGTAAATAATTTCCCTTGTTTTGATGTTTAAGGGAAAGAAGGGGATTGGGAGTTTAAGTTTATACCATAGTAGATAGATAGAAGGTATGTGTTATAAAATAAAATCCCAATGTAGTCCTGCTCAATGTTCTAATCTTATAACACAGACCTAGAGGCTAGAGGTATTATATATGATTCAATAAACAATTAATTCTAAAATAAATCATGCCCCCCATGCTTACATCCCATCCAGCATATTAGCATAGATCGTGTGAATGAATCTAATCCAGTGTTTATACTTCTTTTGATAGGTGCGGGGCGAGGTAGAGGTTGATAAGTGATACGGAACTACCTCAGATGAGCAGGTTGCTACTTTTAGAGGCATTGGTGCTCGTTCGGCAGATTTTATCGATTTGTGTTTCCTGTGCATTCTTGGATTTTAGGTTTTCAATGGTTTTCCCGCACTTATGGTCACAAAAATGGCGATATTATAGAACTCACCAAAGCTTTTATGCTAACGACATTTTCTAATGCCTTCTCTATGGTAAACTAGCTTTTGTATTCCTTTCCCTCATTGAGAAGTAATGATGATGTTTTACATGTTAGTTGTTGAATAGTAAAATATACTCTCCAACGTTGCCTTGTTTGGAATTGTTCCTCCCCTAACTATAATTCATGTCTAGTTAGTTTGAAGATGTGGTAGAGCGATACAATGATCATTTTGTCATGTTCAATCTTGATTCTTGCCTCTGCTGCGGTGTTGTTAAATAGCCGCTATAGCGGCCAAATATCAGATAGCGGTAGTGGTTTTTCAACTATCTGTTATTCGCTATTTGATTTATGGCTGAAAATAGAGGTCTCCGCTATTTTGTGTTTATAACAGAAATTGCGGTCGTAGATGAAATAGCCGCCGTCGTGAGTTTTGGGTTTTTTGGCTGGTTTTGTAGGGCAAATTTGGGTTTTACCCAAAAATTGAAGGTTAATTTTGGAATTGACCCAAAAAAAAAAAAAAAAAAAAACCTTAATCAAAAGCCCTTCCTCCTCTCTTATTCTCATGTTGAACCCTCCTTCTGCTTCCTCTCACTGCAGCTTGGCAATGCTTCTTCCGGTAATAATCTCTCTATGTTATTCTCTTTCTGTTTTTTTTTTTGAAACACCTCTATTATTCTCACACTTTCACCAACTTCTTTATTCTTTAGTTTTTTAATCCTCTAATCTTTGCCTGTTCTATAGTTTTGTTTCTGCTCACTTTTGCTAGTATTGCATTAATGCTCATTTTGTTGTTTATCTTAATTTTTTTAGTGATCATGAAACTTGATGAATTTTATTGGAACTTATGTTATGTTATTTTTTACTTATTTTATTGCTGTTATTATTTTTCATATTTTTTCTATATAAATTATATTTTTGTCAAGCATCCGCTGTTTGCCCGCAAATCTATCCGCTATTTTGAATAATGAAATTTCAAGAAACCATTATGGACTGTTATCAATAATCGACAACACCATGCTGAAGCCTAAAGTAATAATAATAAAAAAAAAAAGAGATCAAAACAAGTTTGTGTGCTTTAAGTTATTTTTGGATTTCAAAATGATCTTTAAAGTATTTTCCTTTTCTTCTTTCCATACAACTATGTACTTTTAAGTTTGCAACACCTAATATATTAGTCTTTCTGGCCACTGATGTTATAATGTACTTGATCATACTTCATTAGATGTCATGTGATTCTGAAAAATGAGAGAAATTATTCTTCATTGATCATACTTCTAGGATTGGTGTCTGATTAGATGTCTATAGGATTGGTTGATGAGTTTTTGTCTCAGGTCTATGTAGACAATAGATTGTCAAGGTTTGTCAATCGATTGTCGGGGCCTGACATCATTAAAAATTGTTTTGTTAATTATAATAACAAGTTAATAGGTTAATGGTATTATCGCATTCATGTTAAGGACATTGAGAGTATATCGTAATTAATGTGAGTATATCGTAAAAAATGAGTGATGTTGGTGTCTAATTATGTACTTAATGAATGAAAATCATTTATCCTATACACGACTGTATAGATTAAAAAAACCTTGCTAAAAAAGTACTATTACTTTATAGTATAGATATAATAATCAATTTTATTTTATTTTATAGATTGCACTAAATAAAGATTCTATAAATAATATTTTATTTTTGATATTTGACCTTAAGAGATATCCTGATCTTCAAATAATATTTTATTAATTTAAGAGTATTTTGTGATGATGATCGCCTTAATTTTATTGATAAGGGCTTGATATATGTATCATTCATTCATACAAACATCAAATAATGGATCGGCCATTTTTGGCACAATCCTCTTTTGCAAAGTGCAATTGCTTTGTGTTGGTATCAAATATGAACTTGTGGTTGACTTGTTGATATGCCCCCAAGACGTTTAACTGTGGTCCTGAATTATACGCCAAACATAATGCTTCAGTTCCTTTCTTACGTGTAGGGGTATAAAAAGTGGCATCAGGGGTTAACTCCATCTGAGTCTTATCATCGAAGAAGAAGGTCACATATGGTAACCCCTCGTACCTGTCCTTCCCTTTGATCACACTAGTATTAGTCTTTATATAACACAGGTTGTTTCTATCTTCGACCTTCTTGAATTAATGTGCATGCTCAGAGAAGAATTTCTTAATTCTGTTCTCAAGAATTTTGTATGCACTTGGAATTATCCATGATATAGGAGCACCCGAATCAATTGTTATCGCTCTACGACCAGAGCTACTTATAAAATTCTTTTTACCTATATTTAGTCTTTGACCATTAACCCCTAAATCTAACAAATCCAAAAAGTAGCTAACGGAACCAACATTACTAAAGTAACTAATGCTTTGAAATTTTGGTGGTTGCTTTATGTCTGCTCCAAACCTGAGAAACATGGGGTGAGGGTACTTCACTTGTTGATCTTTTTCAGGTATCAAACAGTATGAGAATCTTCCTCCACTCTTTTGTTTTGGTATCTGATTTATAAAAGAACAAGCACCTTGTCCCATGCCCAATACCCCAGTTATTGGGTAGTCATTAGTTTTAGCAAATCTGTCATGGTTAACAAGGCCACAAGCCCACAACCAAACTCTATGTTGTATACACTGTTTGGGAAGACAGTGAAAGTTTCTTGGGCAAGAACACCAGAAGAGTTACTGCCATCAACGTAGTCCACAGAATACGTTTTCTGTTCTCCTTCTTTGGGGGGTTTGGGGTTGTTGTCTGGACAAAGGGAACGTTTTCTTTGAAGTATTTTGATGTAACTTGTGGATTTGGTATTTGGAAAATAAGGCTCCGACCGAGGGTAGCAATGGTTGGGTTTTTGCTGGCAACCCTCACATTGTGTCCAAACACGGCTTGATCCGGTGTCGAAAGTCAACATGTAGTTTTTGTAATTTGGTGGTTCATTCTTGAAGGTGCCAATGCCAATCTCTATAGCGATGGCACCTCCAAATACTCGTTCCATGTATGGAGTGATCACCGTCTCTCCTCGTCGATAGGAGGAATACTCTGATGATGAACTGTTATCATTGGAACTACTTGTTGATGTTGTTGAAAGCATGGCAGATAAATATTTGGCATGTGCATCGGATTGTTGCACCAGCCTATATATTCTCTCCCCCTAAGTAAGATTAGGAATGTATAGAGGTGATCTTGGAGAGTGTGGGGTGATGAGCTTTAGTGAGAATCCACTAGGACTAGGATTAGGACTATGACTACTGCTGTTGGAAGAATAAGCTGAACTCAGTGACAGCAAGAAGACAAAAACAATAGACATGATTGGAATATAGGAAGCCATGAGGGAATGAATTTGGGATAAAATTGTTCTGTGTTTAAACAAGAATTGAGTGACTTATATAGTTAATAATGTTACATGAATATCTCAATCATACACAACTTCTTTGTGATCATGTGTGTTAAAACAATGAAAAGGAAAGTAATTGTCAGTTCGAAAACGATCCAATTAAGTATTAAAAGTGCACTATTTAAGTCAAAAAGCGTAAACTTAGCATGAAGGATTTGAATTAAATATTAATTTTTTAAAAAAATATTATTATTTTCCATATTTTATATCTTGAACATGTTTTTTAATATAATTAAACAAGGTAGTTGCATCAGTCATCAAACCAATCATAACATTGAGTTAAGCTTTGTTTGACGTGTTTAGTTAAAAGTTAAAAGTTTGTTAGTCAGTTAGAAGTTTTTAGATTCACTCAATAAACTATTAGTTTTTAGATTCACATTCAGGCATATCTCCATAAGTTACACATGCTATAAGGAGCACATGCCACTACTTGTTTAACTACCCTCCATAATTTCTAGAATCGAGCATACTCTCTCTCTCTCCTATCTTATTTATATAGTTAAAATTAATTTTCTGATCTTATTTGAGTCATTTTATATTTTTTAGGCATTTATTGTTTTTATTTCTTATTTATTCTTTGTTCGTTAATGTAAAACAATTGTGAAATTTCCAATACAACCTAAAAAGATAAAATTGTAATATTAAACTATTTTTTTAAAGTTTCAAAAAATACCATAACTACTTTTTTATCCATATGATATAGTAGTTAAGTATAATCTATAAAGTAAATATAAGACAACTCAGTTGGTGACTGCAGGGACATGTAGGATTTCCCCCTCCCCTAGGTCATGGGTTCTAGTCCCAGACCTCCCATGTAAAAAAAAAAAAAAAGTAAATACTTTACATGTTAATGATTTCAGACACAAAATGTCAATCAAGATTATACAGCATAATCAATGTCATCATAATCATCATCAACCACCCCACAAAATTTATGCAACACAAAAATTAATTAGAGCTTATACTTCTTTCGGCTTAAATTATGAGCAAAAATAACTAATTTTACATTTATTAAGAAGGTTAACCAATTGTATTTAATTTTTTTCAAATTTATAAAAGAATAGAGGTATTTTAGAAAAGTTGTATTGAAAATAAAACAAAAATTAAATAAAGTAACAATTTTCTTGGGATGTTCTAGGAAAGTAACATCGAAAATGAAATAAAAATTAAGAAAGTTGGTTAATTTTGCTTATATTTTAAACCAAGAGAAATATGTTTTTTCTTATATTTCAAGCAGGAGGAAATACTCCCTCTCTTCCAATTTATATGTTCTTTTAACATTTTTAACTAGAAATTATTTATTGCTCTAGAAATTTGATTTTGCATTAATTAATTTTTTCTAATTATAAATTTGCATTTAAACATTTTGAATTATATGATAATTAATATAGTATGAAGATAATATTGTAAAACTGTCTTATATTTCTCCTAAAATTTAAAACATTACTTCCGGTCTTTATTATATGACATACTTAACCGAATTATACATACCAATGAAATGAGTTAGTTTTATGAATTTTATGAGAAAATATTGTAACATTACAATTTTACCTTCTCAACTTTTCTTGAAAAATTCACACTTATCAATGAACAACAAAAAACACATATATAGTCAAAGCATTTAATAAGGACAAAAAAGATTAAAAAAAACAATAAATAATGTATAGTTATATAGGAAATATAAAATGACTTATAATTAGGACAAAAAAATCTTTTAAAATGTAATAGGGAATAATAACTTCCTCAATCCTTGTAAAACTCTTAAAATGTTAAATAAATTGAAATGGGGAGAGTAATTAACATTAACAAGATAGGTGGTTGAAAGAGAGAATTACGTGAACATGTTACATACCGATAAATCCATCCCTCCCAAATCAAGTAATCAAGATCCATAAATTATACTCCCTCCGTCCCTAATTATAAGGCCCTTTTAAGACTTTTATTTTGTCCTTATTTATAAGGCCTTTTACCAATTTTTAATGAGCATTAATTATTTTTTTTCACAAACACCCTTATTTATTTAACACTTTTTAGATTCCCAATAATATTAATAGGGGTAATTTTGAAAATACATATCAAAAGTTTACATTTCCAATACAATTAACTAAATTATTTCACTTTCTTAATGAACGTGAAATCTCCCAAGAGGGTTTTATAATTAGGGACGGAGGTAGTAATTCCTTTTTATAATTGGTGTATAGGTTAATCACACTTTAAGAAGCAAATGTTTGTTGAAAATTATACTCCCTCCGTTTCACAATGTTTGGCCTTTTAGGTCTGGGCACACAGATTAAGAAAGTATTAATTATTGTAAGTATTATGTATAATTTGTCTAAAATGCCCCTATTTAATCCTTATTGAAAATTGTAATAGTATTTAATTTTTATTAGTAAGTATGTCCATTAATTAATGTATAGTGGTTTAGAGATGAGAGAGATGATAAAAGTAGAATTAACGAGGAGTAAGAGAAATGATTGAATGAAAGGTTAATATTGGAATTTGACAATTTTTAAAATAAAAACTCCAAAAAAAAATCTTATAAATAAGATAAAAAAAAGTATCATACCTTATTCAAATTTTAGAATTTGACAATTTTTTCTTCTAATTGTTGTCAAACCTAAAAATCTATCCTTTGAGTTTGGAGGCTTGTCTGAACTAATGAATTCCCATAATCTAACTCGCCTAAATTTTCTGTCCAAAAAAAAAAAAAATGTTGTTGATTAGTAGTACTAGTTAACTGGGCGACACAGCCTACACTTCTGGTCCTTCTTGCTCTCTCTTGCATCATCTCATGTTTCTACGATAATAAATACTTCATCAAATTTCAATTACAAGCAAAAAAAATTCATTAATAGTCTTAAATATATGTAAAAATTAACTAATTTTTAATTTCCAATATAATTATTCCTAAAATATCTTTATAAAGTGGTTGAATTATTTAATTTTTATTTAATTTCCAATGTAAGTTTACTAGACTAAATTTTTTTTTTTTTTTCAAAATCAAAAGCTAAAGTTGGAATCTTGAAAACGATAGTTACTAGAAGGGAGGGACAATCACACTCCAAAAATGATTCGTTCTTTGCCTATATTACAGGGTCGTGAGAAATAATATATATTTTCATAAAAACAGATAACACAAAAAAACAATTATCACCTCAAAAAATTCCACACTCATGAGTAAGGTCATGAATGTTTTTTTGGGGTTATGCTAACAAGAATTCTTAGAGTATTGGTTAAGCATCTTAAAAGAAGTAAGTTACATACACTTCTCGATATATTAAATATATCATTTTTCAAGATAAAAATACATCTTTTGCTTACTTAAATAATATTCTTAAGGTACTTGTTAGCATTTTCTATATTTTTTTACTAAAGAATATGGCAACGCTTCAAAATTATCCTTATTAAAAATCAAATATTAGCTCGATCATACAACTACTGTTACGAGAAAAGTAAATTTATTTGATTAGAATATGAATGGAGTAATTAAATATTGAATGAAAACATTAAGAACATATTTTGGGATAGATTATAATGATACCTAGATATTGTTCAATAACTTATATTTAGTAATATGAAAATCTTTTAAAAATATGACTTTTAAATAAATTGAAGAGAGTATATTTTATTTTTACCTAGAGGTACTTTTGCAATAAATTGATAAAAAAAATTATTCTAACTTATTATATATATATATATATATATTATATATATATATGACCAAATGAGAATGTCCCATACATTGGTTGAGCTAAAATACTAGTTAATTTAACTCATATACATTACATTATATAACCGCAATACTAAAAAAAAATATTGTTGATATATACATCCCCAAACATACTTACATACACGTACCGTTAATATGACCGCTTCAACTTTCAAAAGAAAAAAAAAATCTTTAAGTCAATATCACAATATGCGTGTTAAATTTGAAAAGGAAAAAAGAAAAAAGAAAAACAATAATAATGCAGAGAAACATGCATGTTGGAAAGTTGAGTAGACACGGTAGATGTTGGAAAGTTGAGTGGACACGGTAGATGTTGGAAAGTTGAGCAGACGATTACTCCTTGGCTTCTTGCTACAAACGTAATTCATAGAGTCGTGATTCTCTTTTAAATTTGTGGCCTAATAGTAGTAATAAGTAAGGGTATTGCTAAGGGCACTTGTTAAGGTTGCTAAAGGTGATAAAATAATCATATGTTGATATTAATCACTCTCTCGAAAATTTCAAAAATCATATTTTTTTATGCAAAAATACTACTTTTAGTTTCTTAACAAGTGCCCTTAGGACACTTGTTAGCATTTTCCAATAAGTAATACTCCTTCCGGTCCTATATATAGGACATATTCTAGAAGCAATCTTTGGTCCTATATATAAGACATTTTGTATTTTCTATGCATCATTTATTGCTTTTTCTCTTTTTTGCCCTTATTAAATGCATGTGTTTTTTTTGTTGTTCATTAATGAGTGTGAATTTTTAAGAAAAGTTGAGAGGGTAAAATTGTAATGTTACAATATATTCTCATAGAATTCATAAAACTAACTACTTTTCTTGGTCCGAGAAATATGGTTAAGTATGTCTTGTATATAGGACCGAAGGGAGTAATAAGTAAGTGCAAGAACTACTATGTCCAACTGTTGCAATCAATGGCCCCAAAGTCCACTATTCTTAATACTCATAATATACTCTACTCCCTCCGGTCCTATATATAGGACATACTTAACCATATTCCTCGGACCAAGAAAAGTAGTTAGTTTTATGAATTTTATGAGAATATATTGTAACATTACAATTTTACCCTCTTAACTTTTCTTGAAAAATTCACACTCATTAATGAACAACAAAAAACACATGCATTTAATAAGGGCAAAAAAGAGAAAAAGCAATAAATGATGCATAGAAAATACAAAATGTCTTATATATAGGACCAAATATTGCTTCTAGAATATGTCCTATATATAGCTCTGGATGGGAGTATCTGATTGCATAAAGAAATGCTTAATTGCTTTCAATTTATTACTACCTTTTTTATGTAATTGAGTCAAGAGGGGGAAGAAGGCTTCCCTTACTATAGACTCTATATATATAGCTCTGGATGGGTAGTGAGTGGGGACAATTATTGGGCGGAAGATGCTCAGCCATCACCAAAAAACCTCGTTTTTCCCTCGTACTATCTTATTTGATGCTCCACCAAAAACAATTCGCAAAATAAGAATACTCGTTTCCACTAAAATTTTAAGCAAAACTAATTAATTTTACGCTTATTAAGGGAGTAGTTGATTGTATTTAATTTTCTCAAATTTATAAAAGAATATAGGTATTTTAGAAAAGTTACATTGGAAATAAAACAAAAATTAAATAAGATAACAATTTTTTAAGGATGTATTAGGAAAGTGACATTGAGAATGGAATAAAATTTAAGAAAGTTGGTTAATTTTGTTTATATTTTAAGCCAAGAGAAATATGTTTTATTGTTGCTTATATTTCGAGTCAGAAGGAGTATGTGTTAAAAAGTTTCAACATGCATCTATTCTTAATATAAAAAAGTTTGTTTCAGACAAACCTATTTTGATATTTAGCCCACTTAATTAGTGGATGAGTTAGTCAATTTTATGTTGTCGTGCGCTGAATCGTGCTAAATTGATTTTTGGCAATGCTGAGATCATGCATGACGAACTTGCAGTTGCATACACTGTTTTCTACTCTTGAATAATTAAAGGACGATGTTTTTTTCCTTCGTACCGTAAGACTATTATATGTAAATCTGAAATAAATATATCAATAATATTGAACTTCATATTCATCAACTACAGTATCACTACAAAGTTATAAATGATCGAAGAAAAATTCAAAGTTATATATATATATATATATATATATATATATATATATAAGTTGAATTTGGACTACCTAACTTATTTTATTTAAGAGTGAAGGGACACTTTGGTCCCTCAAGTTTTTCGGCAGGGACACTTTAGTCCCTCAAGAAATTTAATTCATTTTTAGTCCCCATTTTTTCCAAAAGTACCAGTTTAGTCCCTCATGTTTTCCAAAAGTACCAATTTAGTCCCTCAACGAAGTGGCTAACGGAAATAGGACAGGGACTAAATTGGTACTTTTGGAAAACTTTGGGGACTAAAAATGAATTAAATTTCTTGAGGGACTAAAGTGTCCCTGTCGAAAAACTTGAGGGACCAAAGTGTCCCTTCACTCTTTATTTAATAAACTTACATATATTTATTATTGAATTTGGACTACCTAACTTTTTTTTTAAAAAAAAAAAAACTTACATATGTCTATTATTAAATATTTGAAATGGTTTGGATTGAAAGGAAATTCAATAATTGTGATTTGTGCATAAGAAAATCAATAGCTGAAATCTATTATAGAAAAATGCATTAGAAAAAAAAACACTTGAGTGACTAAACAAAAAAAAGAAAAAAACTTAACTTGAGTGTTCATATCCATGGTTCCTTATAGCTGGGAATGAGACACAAGGGGACAAATTCATTGCAATGCAAAGGTCTTTAATTTAATTAACTATTCACTCCGTTGCACTTTATATGTCACTTTAACATTTTTAACTCGTTCCAAATTATTTGTCCCTTTAAGAATTCGAGTATGTATTAATTAATTTTTCTCAACTTTAATCTTGCATTTAATGTGTTGAAATATGTGAAATGAGTGATAATTAATGTACTTTGAGAATATTATAGCAAAGTTATCTAATAATTCTCTTAAAAATTGAAGCATTAAATGACTTTCTTAATCCGTGTGAAATTTCTAAAGTGACAGTTAAATTGGAACAGAGGGAGTAATATTATATACTACTCTCAGCTGAAATGAGTAAGAGAAAAATACTACTAGTAAGAGAAATGAGTAATAATAAAGAACTAACGGCCGAACGTTTTATTTTCATATTTTTTATTTTTTTTTATATATGAAGGATATCGTTGGGTCGATAATCGAAAACTAATTTCCTTCTAAACATAGAAATCATCGAAGTAAATTTTATCATTATCAACAAAACTTTTTCCGTACCTAGGAGATAATATTTTCATTCGACATATTAAGGACCGAGTTTGATGGCTCATTCGGCATTGACTAGGATCTACAATTTCTCCACGTCTCAAAAGTTCAGATGAATCAAATTAGGATTAGTTATTAGTTTAAAAATATATTCTTTCCATTTCAAATCCTTTGCTCTTTTAAATTTTGTATGGCTGAAAAAAAAAATAAAAGAGACATAGAAGAAAAAGAAGCAGGGAAAAAAATTACACAGAGAAAATGAGTAGATTTATGCTTGTTTGGTTTGATAGAAATTGATAAGAAAAAAGTTGAGTTTTCTTTTATTTTGTTTGGTTGAAAAGAAAAATGAGAAAAAAAAAATAAATTAGCTGAAAGAAAACTATAATCTTGTTTTATATAATAAAAATAAGGGTTATGTTAACAAGTGTCCAAAGGACATTGTTTAACCATTCTAAAACAAGTAAGTCAACGTTGAAAACTTAAGTTCAACAATTCTTGATATATTAAAATGCCTTTTTTACTTACTTAAACAATGTCGGTACTTATTAGCATTTTTTAAAAATAATTATATTTGTCAAAAGATAAGGGTATTTTGTATATTATTCAAAAAGTGATATACTGGGACAAGTGAAGACAAAATTCTCTCCATTATCTTGGCAGTGGGTGATAGAATTTTTATTTTTTTGGTGGGTCTCACTTATTTTGCCCCTCTCCTCATTTTCTCTCGTCAGCCAAACAAAAGAAAACCCTTATTTTATCTTTCCCAAACTCCCTTCCCCAAAATCCCACAAACCAAATAAAGTCTTACCTTTCTGTTTTTCCATTCCATATCTTTTGGTTTTTTGTTTTCAATTCCAATTATAAACATATTTTTCTGTTCAATTTTAACATTTCATTTAATTATTTATCTTGCACTTTATTAATTCTACTTTTATTTTCTCTCTCATCTCTAAATCATTATACATTAATTAATTGACACATTTTTTAATAAAAATTAAATACTACCTCCAGTTTTTACCAAGTATTAAACATAAACATTTTAGACAAAACACATATAAAACTTACATTAATCAACACATTTTTAACATGCGTGTCCAAATCTAAAAAGCCAAAAATTTTGAAATGGAGGGAGTATACTCTAAACTAGCTTACTACCCTCGGTCTTCGTATAAGAACAAATAATCGAAATTACACTTGTTATGAAAATTAGTTGAATGTATTTAATTTTCTCAAATTCATTAAAAATATATAGTTACTTTTGAAAAGTTACATTGAGAATGAAATAAAAATCAAATGAAATTACTACTTTTCAATAATGTTTTAGAAATAAATGTATTGGAAATAGAAAATTAGTTAATTTTTTCTTATATTTAAGGCCAAGATAAATACTGTATTTCTTGTTTTTCTTATATTAAAGAAGGGATGGAAAATGTTTTAGAAGTTTCACACGCATTAAGATAATGAATAAATGTATCAATATCATTAAAAAATATGAATTACTCCCTCCGATCCATATTATAAGCATCATTTCTCTCTCACAAAAGGGTGCTTATAATATGGACCGGAGGGAGTACTTTGACTAAAATAATCTTAATATAATTATTCCAATAATTTAATTTACATTTATTAAAGATGAATAACAAATTTTCATGTAAATAACTGAGCGTTATATTGACACTCCATATTATACTCCAAATTATACATGAGCAATTGAAGGATTACATGCCGAAAATTTGATTGAAAAAGGCAAATGCCTTTAGGATAAACCGCTAAAATTACCCACCAAAAACTTGTGGTGAGGAAAATTTTGGTCGCTCATTTTGCTTTTTTGAGAATTTTCAATTTCTCACAAATTTTTTTCAATAAAAGAATGCATATTATGTTAATCATGGATATGACACAATATTATTTTTTCCGATTCATAAAGATGGTAAAAATGAAAAATGATTTGTCTTAAATTAAAAAATTTATTAATATAACGAAAAAGTTTAGAAATTACAAATTTTAAATTATGTTGGTTGATCAATAAAAATGCATTAAATTAGTTATTGTATAATTGATTGATAGATTAAACAAAATATTAAATACATATTTCTTAATTTTTTGACTTTTAATTTTTTTTTTTTATCATTCTTATCAAATGAAGGGAGTATCTCTTTTTTCTAATGACCATCTCAAACTCCAGCAACAGTAAACCAGATAAGCAACATAGAAAAACATAATTTCACCTATCAGACAATGCATTAATTGGAAAAAAATAAAAATAAAAATGTAAAAGACTACCAAAACGTAAGCTGCATTACATCGTTACCAAATTTATAAACTCATCATCTAGTAACAAGAAATTTGGTGATGACCTTTTCATAATCAATAATTACATAAGTAAAATAAATTTCACACTTTTAGTAATCAATAATTACGTATGTAAAATATTTTGCTTTTTAAATTTATAAAATAATAATTTAAATAATAACAATTTAATCATCGCATTATCTTATTTTGTTAAAAATTACAAAAAAAATATTTATTTCAAATAGTATAGTTTTCACATATTTAACTTCAATAAATTCAACAAACCTTGATAATAATAATAATAAAAAAAATTCAACTTTAACATATACATAAACTCGTGCAACGCATGAATTTGATATCTAGTTATAAAAGTAATATAATCTCTTTTGATTTTTATTATAAATCATATTTAACTATATAATAAAAATTAAGGAGGTTGCGTGGTTCTGTTTTTTGAAAATTTAAAAAATTAGTTAAATATTACAATTTTATTCTCTTAATTTGCACTAAAAATTTCATAAATATTGTTTTAATCATGAAACAAATGACAAATAAATAAAAAATAATAAATACCATATAAAAAATAAAAAATAACTTATAAAGAAAACCAAAAAAAAATTTCTCTGAAAAATAACCTCTATATGACTGGAGGGAGTACTATAGCAATATTGTATTAAAAAAATAATTTTTTTTACTATATGCATATTTTAAGATTACTTAGCAAAGTTAAATTGTATGAAAAGATGATTTACCTAATAATATAATTTAAGATATCATATTTATTTTTTCATAAAAAATACTACTTACAATATCTAATATTAATATACTCCGTCCTAAAATACACATTAAAAAATTCCTTAGAAAAATTGTTATTCTTGATATTGAAAATTACGAGTGATGAAAATCACGTTACAACTCCATTTTCTCAAAGCCGGTTGATATTGGAGCAATCTTCAACCAGAGGCTTCTTTATCTTTTTGTCACTTTGTGCACTCAATCGGCCAATCGACCATTTTCTCCTTGGACTCGTAGTCTAGTACTACTATGTGATACTCGTACACTAACTGTGCATACCGAGGCACCGTTTCCTTCCAATCACACCTTTCATTTGCGAAGAAAAAACAACCAACAAAGTACCAACGCCATTCTGTTTTATTATTTTATTTTATGGGTCTTGCTAAGGGCACTTGTTAGGGTTACTTTAATAGGAAAAATAATCATAAGTTAGCATTTATTTTTCTCTCGAGAATCTCAAAAAATGCATTTTCCAATATTTTTTATCTCCTTTTAGTTGTTTATCAAGTGCCTTAAGGACACTTGTTAGCATTTGCCTTATTTTATTAGTATTATAATGTAAGTACAGTATTTCTTATCCTTTAATAATTTTTGTCTAGCAGGAGGATATACCGAAGATGTGGTCTTTGCCTTGCCCATACTTCACTCTCATTTCTCTTGAATATTCATGGTGAGGAAGGTTCGATCTTATTTACCACTATTTATTAATTAGCAATTAATAATTATTCATCATCAAGGGCCAAATATTCTTCGGGATTGGTACGACAAATATGCCTTCATTGACTTCGTTTCCTCAAAAAATCTCTCAACAACCAAGAATTTCATAGACTTTGTTTTTATTAATTTAAGAGTATTCTTAATAGAATAATACTACCAAGTTAAAAAGTACTGTAAATAGTAGTAGTATTCAGAATATAATCAGTTTAAAAAACAAAATATTCCCATAAGTCTAATAATTACTAATTATTTCTCAAGTATTAAAATTTAAATTTTTCAACATAAAATCATTATTTTTAACCTCTTAAAATCATTTAATTAATTACCCTCTTTTTGCACTGTTTTTTAATACTCCTTGCGGTACTTAATTCGAAACTATTTCTATAATTTTTATTGATATGTAAAATGTGTTGAGTAATTAGACATATTTATAGAAAAAATAATTAAATGTTATTCCTTCCGGTCCTATTTATAAGACCCTTTTGGGGTTTTTATTTTGATCATATTTATAAGACCCCTTTTCAATTTTCAATAGCACTTAATTACTTCTTTCCACTAACACCCCTATAAAGTCAACACTTTTTAGAGTTCCAATAATAATTATATGGATAGTTTTGAAAAAGTATATCAAATTTTCACATTTCCAATGCCACTAACAAATTTATCCACTCTCCTCTTGGTGGGAGTGAAAAACCCCAAAATGGTCTTATAAATAGGATCGGAGGGAGTATTAAAGATTGAAACGAGTTCGAGTCTTGGTATGGAGCAACTCCCGCTGGAGACCTCTACCGCTCAGTGCGAGCTCAGTTGGGTCGGACCGGACGAGTCGGATTATGGGTAAACTAGATCCGGGTACCGGTTGGTGTGAAAAAAAAAAGATTGAATGAGATTTTTTATATAGTTATTTATAAGACTGAAAAAAAGGTTAATTAACAAATACTTTATCCATCTTAAAAAGATTGTAATATTTTGAAAAAAAAAAGGAAACGATTTTAATAATTTGTCTAACAAATCAACAAATCATCCATCCAATAATTTAATGCATGATTAGTCAATCACACATCATGATATACAATTTTCAAGCATTTTAGTTTATTATGAACTTTATTTTGGAATATATATTTTTTTTTACATTTTTTACGGAAAGAGTCTTATATCAAGAGACAAACCATGCAGTATAAGATTTTATGAGACAAATTCACATTCATGAAGAAAATAACAATATTTGATTTTTTTTTCGAATTTATCCTGATAATTATTATCGAAACTCTAAAAAATATAAATTAAATATGAATATTTATGAAAAAATAATTAAATATCATTCGAAATTAGAATCTAATCTTATAGATAAATATATAAAAAAACTTACATCAAGAAGGGGGAGAATAATAAGTAGCTACTTTTTGACCCAACCAAACTGCAACTATGTAGATGTAGCAATGTAATTTATAATTTTAATTTACTCGTATTTATGAAAGAAAAAAAACGGGTGAAGATGGCATTATTTTTCTTCTAATTTTTTACTATCTTTTTTTTCAGGGGAATTTTTTCTTCTAAATTTAAATTCTGTATTTAGTTTAAGAAGGGTGGCGGTTGGAATTGTGATGTGCTACAACTGTAACTAGGCAATTAAAGTCTGGCATGTGGTGTGCCACGGGCATGTAGTATAGGTACCAAAACTACGTAGAGCATGGGTTGGTTGGTGGAATTCAAATTTCTCCATGGTGCATCTTGTTAATCTTTCATAACAATAAAAAAAATATATTAATTATGATTGGTTGATAAAAAATATAAATAAGCATATTGAAATATTAAAAGTTTTATATTTATACTTTTCATGATTTCGTCCACTAATCACAATTTTAAAATCAATGTGCTTCCTTGTTGATCAAGAAAATCATTTATTGTCTTATAATATATGTATCACTCTTTTGTTATTTATCAAAAAATATCAATTCGATATATATATTTAATTCAAATTTTTATAATGTGAAGTTGAACTAATATAATGTAAATACCATGTGATCCTGGAAGAAAATGTACAACATACATTGTCATATTATCATAGTGTGATATATATAATATTTTATATAGTGTGATATTATAAACTTCCAAAATTTATAAGATCAAGTTGATAACACTGAGGACCAGTTCACGTTTTTTTTCCTATAAAGTAATTCCTGTAATGATTCTTTAATGGCGGCTAATGAGTTCCTTATTTTATAAAGACCTTCCTAGATTACTGTAGCTTCGATGTTGTGTCTTCAACTCTGAAGATTTGCTTAGCTTTTCTGGGTTGTAGGGTGATGTTGCAAGGTTGTAAAACCTCTTGGTAAAAGGTGAACGTGCTTTTCTTACGTCACGAGGATCTAGTGAACGTGCTTGTTTTGAGCAACACCCGTTGTTTCAGCATCTCCGCCTTTTCATTTCACGCACTTGTCCTTTATCCTTTTTTCAACCAAACATTTCTTATAGTTTTCTTCAAATAATACACTTTGGCTTATTACCCGGAACGGGTGGATAAAAATTCATACTGTATGTTTAATTAATATAAATTCTTGATTCTTTCATGTTGCAGAGAATTTAACAACAACACGGAAACTTGGTTGTAACGAAAGCTCAAGTTTCTTTCTTGTGAGGTGCAGAAACTAACATGCCCTCTTCTGAAGCAGCTGCTGCAACTTGGGTTACATCCCTCTCATGTTCAACTTCGGGAGATGTTTCATTTGTATCAACTCTACCTCACTGGCTGAGATTCATTTTTCTTTCTCCATGTCCTCAGAGAGCTTTGTTCTCTGCTGTTGATGTCTTACTCCTGTTGACCCTCTTTGCGTTTGCCCTCACAAAGCTATATTCCAGGTTCACTAGTTCCAATGAAAACAACAACTCCTCAGAGATCAACAAGCCCCTCATTAGAAATAGGGGAGCTTCTGTTACAACAACTATATGGTTCAAGCTAACAATAACTGTAACAGCAGCATTGGCCATAGTGTACACTGTTGCTTGTGTTTTGGTATTTACCAGTTCCACACAGGTGCAATGGAAGGTACTTGATGGAGTATTTTGGTTAGTTCAGGCCATAACACAAGTTATACTTGCAATCTTGATCATTCATGAGAAAAGATTTGAAGCTGTTGCACACCCTTTATCTCTTAGGATTTATTGGATTGCAAATTTTATCATTGTTTCTTTGTTCTCAGCTTCTGGTGTTATACGTTTTGTCTCCGTGGAGGTTGAAGAAACCAAACACTTCAGCTTCTTGGTGGATGACACAGCTTCCTTCATTTCACTGCCTTTCTCACTTTTCCTGCTTCTCGTTGCTGTTAAAGGATCTACTGGGATTGAGTCCAGTGATGAAGGAACACATCCGCTTAATGGTGAGGAAACCAAGCTACATGATGATGTTACTGTTAGCAAATCCAATGTCACTGCCTTTGCTTCCGCTTCTATAATATCCAAGGCCTTTTGGTTTTGGATCAACCCCTTATTGAGTAAAGGGTACGAGTCACCGCTGAAGATTGATGAGGTTCCATACCTTTCTCCACAGCATAGAGCTGAGAGGATGTCGGCTATATTTGAATCGAAATGGCCTAAACAAGATGAGAGATCGAAGCATCCGGTTCGAACCACATTGCTTCGGGTCTTCTGGAAGGAAATAGCCTTCACTGCCTTCCTTGCTGCTATTAGGCTAAGTGTCATGTTTGTAGGGCCTGTTCTCTTACAAAGTTTTGTTGATTTCACAGCAGGGAAGGGAAGCTCTCCTTATGAAGGATACTACCTGGTGCTGATTCTCCTTTGTGCCAAATTTGTAGAAGTTTTGGCAACTCACCATTTCAACTTCAATGCTCAGAAGCTTGGGATGCTTATCAGATGCACTCTCATCACTTCTTTGTATAAAAAGGGGCTGAGGCTAACATGTTCGGCTAGGCAGGACCATGGTGTCGGGCCAATTGTGAATTACATGGCTGTTGATGCCCAACAACTCTCTGATATGATGATGCAGCTACATGCTGTGTGGATGATGCCACTTCAAGTCGGCATTGGCTTATGCTTGCTTTTCAACTGTGTAGGTGCGTCAGCGTTAACCGCTTTTATTGGACTTATGGGTGTTCTTGTGTTCTTTGTGATATCAACTCGAAGAAACAAACATTTCCAGTTTAATGCAATGATGAGTCGTGATTCAAGAATGAAAGCTGTGAATGAGATGCTTAATTACATGCGTGTGATTAAGTTCCAAGCATGGGAAGAGCATTTCAACCAGAGAATTCAAGGTTTCCGTGAGTCTGAGTTTGGGTGGTTTTCCAAGTTTATGTACTCGGTTGCTGGCAATATTACTGTGTTGTGGAGCGTACCATTATTGATATCAACTCTCACATTCGGTACGGCAATTTTGATTGGAGTTCCACTTGATGCAGGGACGGTTTTCACCACAACAACTGTCTTTAAGATCCTGCAGGAACCTATTAGGACCTTCCCACAGTCTATGATATCTCTTGCACAAGCAATGGTGTCACTGGGAAGGTTAGATACGTACATGTTGAGCAGGGAATTATCAGATGATTCAGTTGAGAGAGAGGAAGGCTGTGATGGACAAACTGCTGTTGAGATCAAAGATGGTACCTTTAGCTGGGATGATAATGGCCAACAGCAGGATTTGAAACATATTAATTTGGAGATCAATAAGGGGGAGCTTGCTGCTATTGTTGGGACTGTAGGGTCTGGAAAGTCTTCTCTCCTTGCATCAATTCTCGGTGAGATGCACAAAATTTCTGGAAAGGTATAATACTGTAATTATTGGTTCAGAAGTGAGAACTACATTGGCCTTTATTTTTTTCCCTTTGAAAATGCAGTCACAAATTTGTACCATGATGTTCAGTTCTGATTTTATATTTTGGTAACAGGTTCATGTTTGTGGGAGTACTTCCTATGTTGCACAAACAGCTTGGATTCAAAATGGAACCATCGAAGAAAACATTCTCTTTGGTTTACCCATGAACAGACAGAAGTACAATGAAGTTGTCAGGGTTTGTTGCTTAGAGAAAGATTTGGAAATAATGGAGTATGGAGATCAGACAGAGATTGGAGAGCGGGGCATCAACTTAAGTGGGGGCCAGAAGCAGCGCATACAACTTGCCAGGGCTGTATATCAAGACTGTGATATATATCTTCTTGACGACGTCTTTAGTGCTGTTGATGCGCATACCGGCTCTGAAATATTTAAGGTAGTTATCCTTTCACTTTTCCTATTTTGACTGATTCATAATTTACTAGTTGTTGGCAATTTATAGTTATTGGCTTAAAGTCAATTTGGTGAATTGTTATGTTAAGAAATGATCTAGAGCTCAGCTTATTTGTTTCCAAATTTGAGATCAACTCAACTCCTTGTGAAGTGGTTTCGGGATGAAATAATGCATTAGGCAGCATGAGCAAACTGGAGATATTTAGAAAATCAAGTTGGTTAGTTTAGCAGCAAGTATTGTTCTTTGTTAGTTTAGCCAAATTTTAAATTTTGGTGCTTTTACATAGGAATGCGTGAGGGGAGCACTAAAAGACAAGACCATTATTCTTGTCACACACCAAGTAGACTTCCTGCATAATGTGGATCTTATAATGGTAAGTCACTTTTTACAATTGTTTAATTTTTGTCTCTTCAATTGCCAACTTAACTTGGTGAGTGATTCAAATACTACTTTTGTTTGCTAAAAGGTGATGAGAGATGGAATGATTGTCCAATCAGGGAAGTACAATGATCTACTCAATTCTGGATTGGATTTTACTGCTCTTGTAGCTGCACACGACACCTCTATGGAACTAGTAGAACAAGGTGCTGCCGGAGAAATTTTGGACAAACCAATTCAATCTCCAAAGGCAGTTCCGAATCATAACGAAACCAATGGTGAAAGCAATTCTCTTGACCAGCCCAAGTCTAACAAGGAAAATTCTAAACTCATCAAAGAAGAGGAAAGAGAGACTGGGCAAGTTAGCTTACATATCTATAAACTCTACTGCACTGAGTCTTTTGGATGGTGGGGTGTTACAGTAGTAGTCCTTTTTTCTGTGTTGTGGCAAGCGTCTATGATGGCAAGTGATTATTGGCTGGCATATGAAACCTCAGCAGACCGTGCTCAATTGTTTGATCCTTCTTTGTTTATTTCCATCTATGCCATTATTGCTGCAGTTTCAGTTGTTCTGATTATTCTAAGAACCTACTCTATTACAATCGTGGGGCTAAAGACAGCACAGATTTTTTTCTCACAAATTCTTCATAGCATCTTACATGCTCCAATGTCTTTCTTTGACACTACTCCGTCAGGCAGAATTCTAAGTAGGGTAAGGATTTGTGAGCTCAAATATGTTGTGAGTTGTGTTAAATATTCATTCAATAACCTAATCCATTTATTTAATTTTTACAGGCATCGACTGATCAGACCAATGTTGATATCTTCATCCCCATATTCATGAATTTTGCTTTGGCGATGTACATTACAGTAATCAGCATCATTATAATCACATGTCAAAATTCTTGGCCAACAACTTTCTTGCTAATTCCTCTTATTTGGATGAACATTTGGTACCGGGTATGGATATGATTTTTATGTTCGTCAAATTTATTTCTGCCATAATCCTGCTATGCGTTTGTGCATGAAGATTTAAAGGACACGACACAACACAATACTTTGACTTTTTTAGATTGACAATGCAATGTCCAAAACCTTAACATTGTAGCAGCTAGAAACATAAATGTATGGGCTTACTCTATTACTGCATATATTTTTAAGTTAATTGACAGAATTTTCACTTCAAGTATGGAAGTATATTCAATAGCTGCTTTATACTTGCTTTTGTAAAAGGTTTAGTTGGATAATATAGAGAGCAACACAATCACCGTGCTCGCTTGTTTCATAGACGAAATAAATTGTAGTCAGAATTTTATTTGTTCACAATTAAATTCAAAGTATATCTCGTGGACTTGGATGTTAAGATTTCCTGTGTTTCGTATTGGTTTTGCAGCGTTATTATCTTGCTTCATCTCGTGAATTAACTCGACTGGATTCAATTACGAAAGCACCTGTCATTCATCATTTCTCTGAAAGCATTTCTGGGGTTATGACAATCCGCTCATTCAAAAAGCAGAAAGAATTTGTTAATGAAAATGTTAAACGGGTGAATGATAATTTGCGAATGGATTTCCACAACTATAGTTCCAATGAGTGGTTGGGTTTCCGCTTAGAATTGCTTGGAAGCTTAATGTTTTGTGGTTCTACTTTGTTCATGATCATGTTACCCAGCAGTATTATAAAGCCAGGTATACTGAATATAAAAGGATTCATAAAATTATTGCCTTGTCTTGATCCTTGAAATTATATCCTGTTTTATCTTTCTAATTAGTTATCATCAGAAGAGACGGTGGTTCTTGATTTGCTTCCCATGCAGTTGAATATGTTTTGTCATGATATCATCGTTGCTAAATTCTTTGCAAAACTCTTATAACATTACAAGCTTCATCCCTCAAAAATTTGTAGATGGGTTACTAACGAGTCTCAATACTACTGTTTCTTATATCAGTCCTAGTAACCATAAATTATGTTTGGATGTTTTAGATATGGTGGAATCACTAATGATATTTACTCAAAGAATTTGCATTCTCTTTACACCTTGCTACATAATGTTTTTCTTGGTTTATCATCTAAAGTGAAGTTGATGTAAGAATGATTGATGTAAAGAAAATAGTATGCCATTGTCATCACTAAGTGGAATTAAATAAAGTGGTAGTAGCTTGAATGTGGAATGGCATTGCTTTGCTTTTTCCTTTTCCCGTACTCAGAATCAGAAGTTGTGCCAGGATTAATGAAGTGAAAACAAAAACATTGGACATGACAGTAAAAACTTACTAATACTTTTTTAAGGAAGAAAGGGGTAACCCTCCAGCTCAATTCCATCACATTCCTCCAATCCAAGCATTGAGAGCGGCAGAGTGCAGTAAGGCAAAACTGAATGTAGAAAGAAGAAAACGACTTCAAGATGGTTCTCCTTTAAATTACGCAACTTTTTTATTTCTTCTGTTTATAATCACATGTTGAAAATGCAAAATACAAGTAGCTTGGAATGATGATGATGACTAGGATATACTATTGTAGAGCTGTAATATCATCTTGCAGGCAATTTTTTGTTGGATAATAAACTGACTGTTCCGTTCTGTTTCATGTAGAAAATGTTGGTTTATCTCTCTCTTATGGAATATCCTTAAATTCGGTGCTGTTCTTTGCTGTATACATGAGCTGTTTCATTGAAAACAAAATGGTATCTGTTGAGAGGATAAAGCAGTTCACAAATATTCCAGCAGAAGCAGCATGGAATATTAAAGATCGTTTGCCTCCTCCAAATTGGCCCCGTCAAGGCAATGTTGATATCAAAGATTTGCAGGTATGTAGAATATGACCAAATTGATTATTTCTCTTAATGATATTTAATACATCCTAGTTGGTATATTTGTCTTAGAAACTGTCCTTGTCAACACCTTGTATATATTAATCCAAATGGATGCTTACAAATCAAGTTGTTGGTATATTTCTCTTTGCAACTAATATATCATTTATGTATTTTTCACTATATGCTTTGAGAACACATTTTTTTCCTTATGGTATTAACTTGAGCTTCTGGTAAACAGGTCAGATATCGTCCAAACACCCCTCTGGTACTTAAAGGCATTACTTTAAGCATTAGTGGAGGAGAAAAGATTGGTGTTGTGGGTCGAACAGGGAGCGGAAAATCAACTTTAATTCAAGTTTTCTTCAGGCTGGTGGAACCTACAGGAGGGAAAATAATCATCGATGGCATTGACATATCCGTCTTAGGGCTTCATGATCTTAGATCTCGGTTCGGTATCATCCCTCAGGAGCCTGTCCTTTTTGAAGGAACTGTCAGAAGTAACATTGATCCAACTGGTCAATATACGGAGGAAGATATTTGGAGGGTAAGTATGCCATATTATGAGTAGGCCTAATGCTCATGTCACACCAATTTTACTCATTTGCTTAGACCTAGTCTAATAACTTTTTAATTGCTGTAGAGCCTTGAACGTTGTCAACTGAAAGATGTAGTGGCTGCTAAGCCTGAGAAACTTGACTCTTTAGGTATTAAAGATTCTTTACAATTTTCATTGAGCTGCTTGAATTTCACTTCCATCCCTTTTCGAAAAAACTAATGGCGCAATCAATTCTATTGTGAACTTTTTATATATAGTGGTTGATGGTGGTGATAACTGGAGTGTGGGGCAGAGGCAGTTACTTTGTTTAGGACGCGTCATGCTTAAGCAAAGCGGGCTCTTGTTTATGGATGAAGCAACAGCTTCTGTTGATTCTCAAACTGATGCTGTGATTCAGAAGATCATCCGAGAGGACTTTGCGTCGCGTACCATCATCAGCATTGCTCATAGAATACCAACAGTCATGGACTGCGATAGAGTACTAGTTGTAGATGCAGGTATAACATTAAATATTCTCTTGCTTCTTCTCTTATGAGTAAATGGATTTCATGTTTTATATAAATCGCGAAGTAGGCTAAGTTCTGATAAAAAATTTTCTCTATTAACAGGGCGAGCGAAAGAATTTGACAAACCATCTAACTTGCTCCAGAGGCCATCACTCTTTGGGGCGTTGGTTCAAGAATATGCCAACCGCTCCATTGAACTATAAGTAGAAACCCTTCTGTTTTTGTTCATATATCTGCTTCAGCCTTTGGTATATAGCAGAAAACAAATAAAATAAAGAGTAACCTCCCCAATTCCCTATAGGCTAAGTTTTTTTGTTTGATCTTTCAAAGTACCATGAGGAAGTAAAATGGTAACTTCTGGTGGACACAGAAGATTAGAGCAGACATGAGCTGTTTTATGCGGGTGTACCGTTTGACAAGTGAATCCTGACCAACGCTTGTAATTGATACTGATCTAGTTCTGGTTAACAATTTGGCCTAAGCAGGGAGAAATAATAAGATGTAGCCATAGCTTATAAAAAAAAGAAGATGTAGCCATAGTAGGTTTTAATTTTTGTATCACGAATCAAGTGTAAAACCAATAAAGTTGCAGCAGTTTCATTGCATTGTATTGAATTGTATATTTATGCACCATTAGTATATCTACTTTAGTTCTTTAACTGTGCTTTTTGTTTATATACTAGTATTCACTCCCCTCCTTATTATAAATCACTTTAAAGCAAATCACAAAGAGTAATAAAATTAGTTATGTTTGGTTAATTGTGTTAATTTTTTATTTTTATCCTCGTTTAATATTTAAGTATTTTTCAATTAATAGAATTGGAATTAACAAGCTTTAATTTTATCCCACTATATTTTTAAAGTTTTAATTAACAAGCTTTAATTGGAATTAACATTCATTAAAAATACCATACCCGCCCCACCCCTATATTTTTAAAGCGGATTTCGGTTTCGGGTTTTCCCAAACCCAATCAAAGCAAATTTTCCCCACTAAAATCCGGTCGGTTTCAAGCGGATACCCGCGGGTGTGGGTTTTTTTTTTGCCATCCCTATTCTTAAAAAGTGCCTTAGCATTTTCTCTAAAAAAAACTCTATATTATTATGATTTGATGACAAGTGGACAAAGTTCACATTGTCATATATAAGTCTTATGGCTTGAAAGTTGGAAGCGATTATGAGCACCACTGTTTATTTGTTGGCAAATTTAGTTTCCCTTCCCATATTTATGTAAAAAAAAAAACTTTACTTATAAAAAAAATCATGATTTGATCATAAACAAAATTAACAAGAAAAATGTGTTTGAAGAAGGAAAAATTCTTTTAGGATTGATAAACCCTTGAACCTTATCAAAAGATGTTGCTCACCCTTAATACTTAATAGTATTCGTTTGGGATCATTGAAGAACCTAGAGAAAATCCTTTCCTAAATGGCAGAGCCACAGCTTTTCTCAACAATATTCAAGTTATCCCATTTCATCAAAGTGAAGTACAATACAATGATCCATGAGGAAAGAGGGTTGGGCGCGTAAGGCTTTCCATTAGCCCACTTTAAACTAATCTAAATGCAAATGATTCTATTCTTTTCTTTTTTTTTTTTGGACCAAATGATTCTTTTCTTATTAAACTTTAGGCTTAATTATGTCATAAGTCCTTGAAGTTTTGGTACTTTTGCCCAAACTACCCCAAACTTCAGGAATTTGTGATATAATTAAGCCTAAACTTTAATTGCATTGATTGTGAGTGGATGAGCACTACTCTTATAGCACTCTAGGAGTCTTTTCTTTTGCTCTTCTTTTACCGAATGGCCTCTTCATTTGTTGAAAAATGCTAGCTAGTTTGGAATTTGTAACTCTTTTATTAGTGCATTGATTCTTCATTTGATTTGCAGTTAAGTTTCTTTTCTCCATTTTCCTTCTCTTGGCCGTATGATATCTTCAAAGAAAGCTTGATGGAGATGCAAAACTTATGATGACGAATTGACGATGATGGCCATCCCATGTTTCAATTTGCATGTGTTTATCGACTTAATTGGTAGGTTACAAAAGCATTAAATATATTAATCACATTTGTAACTCTTTCTTTATGTTGCAATCATGTGCTACTTGTTTGTACTCATTCTTGTTATTTGAATCATCCCAAATTCACGCTCCACGTTGATGTCATCATGTTTATGACCTTTATTTTTAAGGACAAGTGTCCTTTGTTAAAGAAAGTGTCTTTCAAAAAGACATCTTATAGTATAGATCCCCATTTTCTTCAATTTTTAAATGCTTTAATACTTTTGAATTCCTTTATCTTTGAAATGTGTCTATGACCTTTAATCATGATCTCCCCTAAGATTATTATCACTCGTCGTGCAAAACTGTTTGAGTTTTCTATCCAGAATCTGATTAAGTACTTTTTTTTCTCCTTGTGTACCTCTAGGGTTGGCAATCGGAGACTGCAAATGGGGATCCCCGCGGGGAACGCCCCGTTCGGGTATCCGAATTTGGGGATTTTTCCCCAGCGGGGGCGGGGATGGGGGGATTTTTCCCCGAACAAATTTTGGAGCGAGGAATGAGATTGGTTCTCCCGTCCCTGCGGGTTCCCCGTCCCCGATAATTTTACTTATATGCCCTTAAATATTTAGGCTTTTTATAGTTAAAAAATAGGATTTTTTTAGTAACTTCAAATATATTATTATAATTATAATTATAATTATAATTATTATTATTAACGATTTTTTTAACAATTTTTTTAAATTGAATCTCTTGAATTTTAACGATTATTTTTATGTAGTGTACAAGTTTAAAAATGCTATTCGACATTGTGAATTTTATAACATGTCAAATTGAAGTTAGGTTCCCTGTGGGGACTCGTGGGGATCCGTGGGGTGGTGGGGAATGGGAATGAGGGTTAATCAACCCCCGACATGGGGAATGAAGATGGGGATGAGGGGCAAATGAGACCCGAGGATGGAGAATGAAAAATGTTTCACTGAGCGTTCCCCGCGCCGTTGTCATCCCTATGTAACTCAACTAATCAAGACTCTTTCATATGTACCCAAAAAAAAAAAAACTAATGAAGACAACCTCCGGAAGCTTAAATCATGCAAAATCAGACAATTTTTAGTTGTATTTTGGAAGAAAAAAAATCGAAATGAAGTTTATTCTACACTATTTCAAACTACATCACACAAGCAAGAAACAATGTTGACAAATTAAAAGCTGCCGCACACATATCACTCATCCATCCCATGAAGTAACCTTTGAACACCAGTGAAGTAGGATGCCATTTGCCGCAACAGCAATGAATCTATTCTTAAGTGTTTGGGAGAGGTAAGGAAAACATAAATCTCATACATTATGGGGATTTTTTTTTTAATAAATCTCAAACATTAATTGCTGTATCATTTACCATCTCAGTTGCCACATAAATGAAAAATATACGTTCAGCTTTTGGGGTTAGTTATAAATGAAAGAAACAAAAAACGGGGAACAATAAAATCTCGAGACAGTTGGCATGACATCAACATTATTTTAATTAATTGTGATATAGGCATGCAGAGAACTTGGATCTTCGACTGCTTGACATATTATTTGATGCCTTTTATTTTACTAATTTCATAATTTTTTAAGTAATTTTCAGAAACACGTGGTATATCTTTATTTTTTTCACCATTTTCTTAGGATTAAAATAATAACGTAAGACCAACTGTTGGTCTAGTGGCAACTCATTAGGTTCCTTAACCATGAGGTCTCGAGTTCGACACCCATGAAAACGGAGAGGCACGCGTTGAGAGACCCCTGCCCACAAAGTGGAGTTCCGTAGGATCGGGATGAATTTAGTTGGGCCGCCAAAGTGCGAAAGCACAGACACCACCTGCGAAAAAAATAATAATAATAATAATAACTTAAGATTCAAGCTAAGTTGACCTGCACATGCGCAGTGTGCTCATCCAAAAAATAAAAAATTGACCTGCACATACACGAATCCACATACACATAGTGTCTACATACATACTACACTTTAAACCGCTCAAGAGTCAAGAAGCATGTGCAGGGATCTATTTCTAAACAGCGAATCAATTATTACTATATAGTAGGAATTATAAAAGGACTCGAACTTGTACTCGTGGAAGGGGAGAAAGAGTCATTACCAAAACTCAAATTATAAAAGGAATTATTTTGAAGACTTTTTTTTATCTCTGATATAAGTTTTAGGGTCTTGCTAAGGGCACTTGTTAAGCTTTCTAAAAGTAGAAAAAACATCACAAGTCCCAAGTCTTTCTTCTCTCATAAACTTAAAAAACTTCAACTTTCAATGCTTATAAACCATATTTAGCTTCTTAACGGCACTTGTTAGCATTTTCCTAAGTTTTATTTTTAATTTTTAACTTTTTTATAAATATCCTTATTTATTTAACTCTTTTTAGATACTCAATACATAATAATTAGGATCTTGCTAACAAGTGTCTTAAACTTCCTAAAAGTGAAAAAAAAACAACCCAAATCCCAATTCGTTATTTTCTCAAAAACTTAAAAAAATTACATTTTTCAATACTTTCAAACTACATTTAGTTTCTTAATAAGTGTCCTTTTAACATTTTCCTAATAATTATAGGGGTATTTTTTTAAAAGTATACCAAGTATTTATATTTCCAATACTACTAACAATACTAACTAATTTTCTTAAAAATATAGTATCTCATATATCCATAATATCATTACCACTTGGAAACCATTTTATTAGGTTAGGTACATGATTGTGTCATTGTTAATATAGTTGAGAATTCAACTACACTAATATAATATAATCAACGTGGATTGATCAAGTGGTAGCTCATTTGATCCCATACATAACTGGTCTCGCGTTCGAGCCTTCGGTACGGAGCAACCCCGCTGGAAGACTCCTACCGCTTAGTGCAAGCTCAGTTAAGTCGAACCGGATGAGTCAGATTCTGAATAAACCAGATCCAGGTACCGGTTGATTAAAAAAAAAAACTTCACTAATATGTACGGTTTGTAATTTACTTCCTCTATTTCAATTACGTTTTGTTTCAAGAGTTTTACGTAAATTAATAAATTCATTTAGTGTTTCAAATTTTAAGAAAAATATAACTTAATTTTATGGGATCGCTTAACTCAACCCTAAGGGAGGGTTAAGGATAAGACAGAGTTTCAAAAGTGGTAACAAAGTTTTGGAAATCTAAATTCATCATCTTTTAAACATTTAAGATTTAGTTTTTCAATTAAACACAACCTTTTTTAATCTCTTATCATCAGCATTAAAGGCTAAGATTAAGAAAATCATAATTTTATTATATTATTTTATACATTACATTGATTATCATGCATTTCACATGATAAAGATGAAAAAAAAATTAGTTAATACAATATCGAGTTTCTAAAGTGACAAATAATTTGTAATAAGTTAAAAATGCTAAAACGACAAATTGAAATAGATGGTGTAAGAAAAAATATCTATCTTTGTTTAGAAAATAAGAAAAATGAACCTCCTTAATTTTTATTTCACTCTCGATACTACCTTCTTAAAATATTTTTATAAAGTACTAGTTGTTTCATTTAATTTATGTTTCATTCACAATGGTACTTTCCTAGAATACTTCTATTTTTTCATGAATTTGAAAAAATAAATAATTCATCTAGTTAGAAATATAAGAAAAAAACTAATTTAACACTTATTAAGGAGGTTAGTTGATTATATTTAATTTTTTTAAATTTATAAAAAGGTAAAGGTAATTTAGGAAAATAATATTGAGAATGAAATAAAAATAAATCACATAATTGATTTTTAAGGATGTTTTAGGATTAACATTGGGAATGAAACAAAATTTCAAAAAATTAATCAAGTTCTTCTTATATTTTAAACAAAGAGAAATATGTTTATAATCACATTTTAGAAAAATTTTCAGGAAAATAACATCAGGAAACAAAATTTAAAAGATTAGTTAATTTCTTATTATATTTTAAATTAAGATAATTTTTTTCTTATATTGCAATATGAAATTAGTTTTTTTCTTTATATATTTAAAACCCCTGGGTTATGAAGTTTCGATACTCCAAAAATGGAAAAGTATCCGTGTCGTATCCGTGTCCAATACTGATACGTGTACGATACTTCCTGATATGTGTCCCAAAAATATCAAATTATTTTTTATTTAATTTTAATTATTTTAAAAAAAATACTTTTATGATACTTCCCGATACTCCATGATATTTTTTCGATACTTCGCAAATATTACTTGTTTGATTTTACTTTGAATTTTGTAATAATTATTATTATTATTTTAAAAATAACATTTTAATTAGTATTTTTAATAAGATAAATAATCCTTTTTATATCCTTTAAATTGTGAAGATTAATGAGTGTGCACTGATGATGTACTGTTTTTTGCATCATTAGTCCATCATCGACCGTTCATGTGTTTATGATCGTCGACTTATAGATAAAAGTAATATAAATGAATAGTGAATGATAAATTGATTGTGTTAAAGAACTTTATACCGTCTGTGCACTATCTATTTTCTCTAATTTGTGATCATTATAATTATATATTTACTAATGTCATTTTGAATTAACAACAATATGAATGAAAATCAACAATGTACAATATCTTTCTTAAATTTTTAATATATGTATATATATAAAAAATTTTGTAAACGTATCTTATGCCGTGTCATATCTTAAATTTTAAAAAATTTCCGTATCCCGTATCCGTGTCGTATTAAGTATCCAGACTTCATAGCCCGTGGGAGTAACAAGTTTGTTTGTTTGTTTGTTTGTTTGTTTTTTTTTAAGGATGTTGCTAACAAATGTTCTTAAGGCACTTGTTAAGAATATTACTTCCTCGATCTGTTCATATTTATCTATCATATTTCAAACAAAATACACCCTTTAAAAAATCTAATCATTACTCAGATTTTCAATACATTAATTATGTTTTTTTTCATTATACCCTTTCTCTCTCTATAATCATTAATTTTTCTGTTACTTACATAAACCAAAACATATTAAATAGGGACAAACATATGAAATAATATTTGTTACACTTTTTAAATCCTCAATACGACAGATAAAAAGAAACAAAAAATGTCTCCAAAAAACGACAGATAATAAGGAGGAAGTAATATTGAAAAAATAATTATAATTGCACATTTCTCAATGCTTCAAGAATATAAAAATCTAGATTTTCAATGAATTTTTATTATTTTTAATTTTTAACAAATGTGCAAATGACACTTGTTAATATTTTTTTTATTAAAGTATACTTGAAAATAACTTAATCTCAACTTATTTAAATGCACGACTTGTTTGTTTAAGGGTTTTTATTAATCTAAAAGAAATCACGTTTAAAATGATGAATATATTTAAAACAATAATGTTATTTGGACATCTATTTAAAATAAAGATGATTATTTGATGCTTCCTTTTTAGTTTTGTTTCAATGATATCTTTTCATAGTATTATTGATTTAATAATTAAAATCCTTGATGATTAAGATTAAAAGTTGAAATAATGATAAATTGTAACAAATCATAAGATAATTAGGAGATGACGACATTCGCCATATTATTTTTTTGAAAAATTATTGAGGTCAAGGATGCTATTACTTTGGCAGAGCGATTGTCACATGTGAATCCATATGATATTATGATGACAACGGTAGTATAGTACGGTGAGTGATTTTGAACTATTTGCAATAAGATAAAATTGAATGAAATTTGAGATAAAAAACAAAGCTAAAAAAAGAATTTTCATGAAAAAAAATAAAAGGGGTTGCATGAAAATCATTTAAAAAAGGAAGCATCAAAAGAATTTTTCTTAAAACAATAATTTTATTTGCATGTATTTTAAAACAATGATAGAGTCCATCATTTAAAAAAAAAAATTAGATGTTAGATTTGAATGTCATAAATGATGGTCAAATAAAATTTTTGCATTCAAAATCACCAATGAAATATGGATCCAGGAACAGATAAGTGGAGATATGGCAGGAGAGTGTGAGAGAGAGTGTGAAATGACTAATGAGCAATGTGAACGTGAACTCACAGGTCACAGCTTTGGGTGTCCAAAAATTCTCTGTTCAAAGCACTCACTTGAATTATTTATTACTAGTATTTTTAAACTACTGCTATTGGGTGGGTAAAAAGCGCTGGGGCGGTACTATGAAATTTGGAATTTTGGGCGTGCTTAACCTAATTTCGGGGATTATAGGCTTTTTGGCGGGAGTAGGATAGGATTTAGGGTTTTGGAGGATTGAAAGTTTTTTTTTTATTATAGATTATAGATTATAGATTATAGATTATAGATCACATAGATTATAGAAGACTGTGATCGATAAATGCTACTCCCTCCGGTTCGAAATATAAGCAACAAAAAACATATTTATCTTGGTTTAAAATTAAGCAAAACTAACCAACTTTCTTAAATTTTATTTCATTCCCAATGCCACTTTCCAAAAATATCCCTAGAAAATTGTTATCTTATTTAATTTTTGTTTCATTCCCAATGCAATTTTCCTAAAATACCTCTATTCTTTTATAAATTTGAGAAAATTAAATACAATTAACTAATCTTCTTAATAAGCATAAAATTAGTTAATTTTGCTTATAATTCGAGCCGGAGAGAATAACAAATACTCCATCCGTTTCATATATAATGTGTTTTAAGGTTATGTTTTTTCATTTTTATATATAAGATTGTTTTGTTAGATTTCACGATAATTAATAAAATAAGTTAATCTAATTAATAGTATTAAAAATGTGAATATTTAATATGTTATTTTTAAAATTACTTTCATTAATATTATTAAAAATCTAAAATATCAAGTAAACATGGTGTTTGCGAAAATAAATAATTAATTATTATTGAAAACTAATATATAGTTTTATAAATAGGAAAAAAAATAAAAATATCAAAATGATGTTTATATTTAAGAATGGAAAAAATAGTTAATATTAAAATATAAATAAATTATTAAAAAATTCTTTTTTTTCTTTCAAATTCGAGTGACAAAAAGTTGATGCGCAAATGGTATTAGTAGCATTTTTTAGTCTATAAACAGCAACCAACTTTTATAAAGGAAGAACTTAGTATTAGATTTAGACTAATAGCACTCCTAACCGCACCTCTCAGCTCTCACTAACCCATATTAAGTCAATAACCTAACTTAAGTTATACTCTTACCACATCAAACTACCTTTGGTATTGCAGAGTAAGTCACTCACTGTCTATCTTCCCCCCTTTCCTTTTGTCTTTTTTCATTTCTCTGTTTTCAAATCATAGTATAACCATTTTGGTTATGCATTTGGTAAGATCATCTCTGTATTCATACCTTTTCTTTCTTTCTTTCTTTTCATTTTTCCCTCATTACGTAACATGATTTGCATGTAATAAATTTTGAAGCTTTTACAATCTTAAAGAGTGGTGGATGTCTAATAAAACTCTCAGTTTTCAATAACAGAAGCAAAAATGTTTAAAATGCAAACTTCAGTGTATTAAAGTTCAAATCTTTACCTTCAGTGTATTAAAGTTCAAATCTTTACCTTCAGTGTATTAAACACTATCACTTGATCCTATAGGAAAGTTTTTAAAACTGTAATAGCATTATGGTGTGATACTATTTTAAACTTCCATAAAATTACTACTTGACTATTTTTTTCTTCATAAGATCAAGTTGAGATGGCACTCAGGACCAGTTCATGTTTTAAAACATCAGAGAGATCTACTAGTGAACATGTTTTAAGCAACACCAGTTGTTTGGTTTCAGCCTCCACAGCTTTTCATTTCATCCACTTGTCTTTTTTTTTTCTTTTTGTTTGCTTAAAGAATACACTTTTTTCTTATTACCAGGAACGCCTTACCTTTTTAGTTGCCTTTCAATCTGTTTAATAAAAGTTGTTGATTCTTTCAGGTTACAGAAACATGCCCTCTGAAGCTGCAACTTGGATCACATCCCTCTCATGTTCAACCTCAGGAGATGTTTCATTTGTCTCAACTCTGCCTCACTGGCTGAGATTCGTTTTCCTTTCTCCATGTCCTCAAAGAGCTTTATTCTCTGCTGTTGATGTCTTACTCCTGTTGTCCCTCTTTGTGTTTGCCCTCACAAAGCTCTATTCTAGGTTCACTAGTTCCAATGAAAACAACAACACCTCAGACCTCAACAAGCCCCTTATCAGAAATAGGGGAGCTTCTGTCACAACAACTATATGGTTCAAGCTAACAATAACTGTAACAGCAGTATTGGCCATATTATACACTGTTGCTTGTGTTTTGGTATTTACCAGTTCCACACAGGTACAATGGAAGGTACTTGATGGAGTATTTTGGTTAGTTAAAGCCATAACACAAGTTATACTTGCAATCTTGATCATTCATGAGAAAAGATTTGAAGCTGTTGCACACCCTTTATCTCTTAGGATTTATTGGATTGCAAATTTTATCATGGTTTCTTTGTTCTCAGCTTCTGGTGTTATACGTTTTGTCTCCGTGGAGGTTGAAGAAACCAAACACTTCAGCTTCCTGGTGGATGACATAGCTTCTTTCATTTCATTGCCTTTCTCACTTTTCCTGCTTTTTGTTGCTGTTAAAGGATCTACTGGGATTAAGTCCAGTGCTGAAGAAACACATCCGCTTAATGGTGAGGAAACCAGGCTACATGATGATGTAACTGCTTTTGCCTCAGCTTCTATAATATCCAAGGCCTTTTTTAGTTGGATAAACCCCTTATTGAACAAAGGGTTCAAGTCACCACTGAAGATTGATGAGGTTCCGTACCTTTGTCCACAGCATAGAGCTGAGAGGATGTCGGCTATATTTGAATCGAAATGGCCTAAACAAGATGAGAGATCGAAGCATCCGGTTCGAACCACATTGCTTCGGGTCTTCTGGAGGGAAATAGCGTTGACGGCCTTCCTTGCTGCTATTAGGCTATGTGTCATATTTGTAGGGCCTGTTCTCTTACAAAGTTTTGTTGATTTCGCAGCAGGGAAGGGCAGCTCTCCTTATGAAGGATACTACCTGGTGCTGATTCTCTTCTGTGCCAAATTTGTGGAAGTTTTGACAACCCACCATTTCAACTTCAATGCTCAGAAGCTTGGGATGCTTATCAGATCCACTCTCATCACTTCTTTGTATAAAAAGGGGTTAAGGCTAACATGTTCAGCTAGGCAGGACCACGGAGTCGGGTCTATTGTGAATTACATGGCTGTCGATGTCCAACAACTCTCTGATATGATGATGCAGCTACATGCTGTGTGGATGACGCCAATTCAAGTTGGCATTGGCATATGCTTGCTTTTCAACTATTTAGGAGCATCAGCATTAACTGCTTTGATCACACTTATCGTTGTTGCTGTGTTCTTTGTGATAACTACTCGAATAAACAAACATTTCCAGTTGAATGCAATGAGGAGTCGTGATTCAAAAATGAAAGCTGTGAATGAGGTACTTAATTATATGCGTGTGATCAAGTTCCAAGCATGGGAAGACCATTTCAACCAGAGAATTCAAGGTTTCCGTGAGTCAGAGTTTGGGTGGTTTACCAAGTTTATGTTCACAGTTGCTGGCAATATTACTGTGTTGTACAGCGCACCATTAGTGATATCAACTCTCACGTTTGGTACAGCTATTTTGCTTGGAGTTCCACTTGATGCAGGGACGGTTTTCACTGCAACAACTGTCTTTAAGATCCTGCAGGAACCTCTTAGGACCTTCCCGCAGTCTATGATATCTATTGCACAAGCAATTGTGTCACTTGGGAGGTTAGATGCATACATGTTGAGCAAGGAATTATCAGATGATTCAGTTGAGAGAGAGGAAGGCTGTGATGGACAAACTGCTGTTGAGATCAAAGATGGTACCTTTAGCTGGGATGATGATGGCCAACAGCAGGATTTGAAACATATTAATTTGGAGATCAATAAGGGGGAGCTTGCTGCTATTGTTGGGACTGTAGGGTCTGGAAAGTCTTCTCTCCTTGCATCAATTCTTGGTGAGATGCACAAAATTTCTGGAAAGGTATACTACTATAATTTTTGGTTCAGATGTAAGAACTACATTAGCCTTTATTTTTCTTTAAAATGCAGTCACAAATTTGTACCATGATGTTCATTTCTGATTTTATATTTTGGTAACAGGTTCATGTTTGTGGGAGTACTTCTTATGTTGCACAAACAGCTTGGATTCAAAATGGAACCATTGAAGAAAACATTCTCTTTGGTTTGCCCATGAACAGACAAAAGTACAATGAAGTTGTCAGGGTTTGCTGCTTAGAGAAAGACTTGGAAATGATGGAGTCTGGAGATCAGACAGAGATTGGAGAGCGAGGCATCAACCTAAGTGGGGGCCAGAAGCAGCGCATACAACTTGCCAGGGCTGTATATCAAGACTCTGATATATATCTTCTTGATGACGTCTTTAGTGCTGTTGATGCGCATACCGGCTCTGAAATATTTAAGGTTGTTATCCTTTAAGTTTCCTATGTTGACCTATTCACATTTTACTGCACTACAGTCTACAGCTGGCAATTTATAGTTTGTGGCTTGAAGTCAATTTCGTCAATTTATAGTTGACCTATTCATATTTAGACATAAGTATCATTCTTTATTTTAGCCAAATTTTAATCTTTGGTGCTTTTGCACAGGGATGCCTGAGAGGAGCTCTTAAAGGCAAGACTGTTATTCTTGTCACACACCAAACAGACTTCCTGCATAATGTTGATCTTATAATGGTATGTCTCGTTTTCCTATTGTTTAATTTTCGTCTCTTCAATTGACAAATTAGCTTGGTGAGTGATTCACAATTTCACATACTAATTTTGTTTGCCAAAAGGTGATGAGAGATGGAATGATTGTCCAGTCAGGGAAGTACGATGATCTACTCAATTCTGGATTGGATTTTACTGCTCTTGTAGCTGCCCATGACACCTCTATGGAACTAGTAGAACAAAGTGCTGCTATTGAAGATTTGGATAAACCAATTAAATCTCCAAAGGCAGCTCCTAAACATGCAGCAACCAATGGCAAAAGTACTTCTCTTGACCAACCGAAGTCTAACAAAGATAATTCTAAAATCATCAAAGAAGAGGAAAGAGAGACTGGGCAAGTTAGCTTACATATCTATAAACTCTACTGCACTGAGGCTTTTGGATGGTGGGGTGTTACAGTAGTAGTCCTTTTTTCTGTGTTGTGGCAAGCGTCTATGATGGCAAGTGATTATTGGCTGGCATATGAAACCTCAGCAGACCGTGCTCAATTGTTTGATCCTTCTTTGTTTATTTCCATCTATGCCATTATTGCTGCAATTTCAGTTGTTCTGATAATTCTAAGAACCTACTCTGTCACAGTCGTGGGGCTAAAGACAGCACAGATTTTTTTCTCTCAAATTCTTCATAGCATCTTACATGCTCCCATGTCTTTCTTTGACACTACTCCATCAGGAAGAATTCTAAGTAGGGTAAGAATTTGTGAGCTCAAATATGTTGTGATTTGTGTTCACCTCTCATTCAGTAACCTAATCCATTGTGATATCAACTTATACACTGGTGTCATATTTCATGTGCGATACTTATAATGACTTGTATTTATTTAATTTTTACAGGCATCGACAGATCAGACCAACGTTGATCTCTTCATCCCCGTATTCATGAATTTTGCTTTGGTCATGTACATATCAGTAATCAGCATCATTATAGTCACATGTCAAAATTCTTGGCCAACAACTTTCTTGCTAATTCCTCTTATTTGGTTGAACTTTCGGTACCGGGTATGGATATCATTTTTCTGTTCGTCAAATTTATTTCTGCCATAATTCTGATATGCGTTTGTGCCTAAAGATTTAAAGGACATGACAAAACACAACACGGTAGTTTGTCTTATTTAGATTGCCAATGCAATAACTCCAAAACCTTAACTTTGTCGCAGCTAGAAACATAAATATCTGGGCTTACTCTATAACTTCCAATATTTTGAAGTTAATTGACAGTGTTTTCAATTCGAGCATGGATGTAAATTTATAGGCTGTGGTATACTTGCTTTTGTAAAAGGTTTAGTTGGATAGTATCGACTATCGAGAGCAACAATCACCGTGCCCACTTGTTTATGGAAGAAATACACAGTAGCCAGAAGCCCAGAATTTGATTTGTTCATAATTAAATTTAAAGTTTATATTGCGGACTTAATGTTAAGATTTCCCGTGTTTCTTATTGGTTTTGCAGCGTTATTATCTTGCTTCATCTCGTGAATTAACTCGACTGGATTCAATTACGAAAGCACCTGTCATTCATCATTTCTCTGAAAGCATTTCTGGGGTTATGACAATCCGCTCATTTAAAAAGCAGAAAGAATTTGTCGATGAAAATGTTAAACGGGTGAATAATAATTTGCGAATGGATTTCCACAACTTCAGTTCCAATGAGTGGGTGGGTTTCCGCTTAGAATTGCTTGGAAGCTTATTGTTTTGCGGTTCTACTTTGTTCATGATCATGTTACCCAGCAGTATCATAAAGCCAGGTAAACTGACTATAAAAGTATTCATAAAATTGTTGTCTGTCTTGATCCTAGAAGTTATTATATCCTGCTTTATCTCTCTAAGTAGTTCTCATCAGAGGGGTGGTTCTTGATTTGCTTCCCATGCAGTTGAATATGTTTTGTCACAATGTCATCCATTGGAATCAGTACCTGGTCCATGCTAAAATTGTTGTTGTGTTACTAATGAGTCTCATTATTGGTGTTTGTTATATCAGTTTTAGTAAAGGTAAACTACGTTTGGATGTTTCAGATAGGGTGGAATCACTAATTATATTTACTCAAAGAATTTACCTTCTCTTTACACCTTGTTACATAATGTTTTTTTGGTTTATTATCTAAAGTGAAGTTGATGTTAAGAAAATGATATGCAACTGTCATCACTAAGTGGAATTAAATGAAGTGGTAGTAGCTGGACTGTGGAATGGCATTGCTTTGCCTTTTCCTTTACTCAGAATCAGAAGTTGTGCCAAGGATTAATGAAGAGAAAACAAAAACATTGTACAAAAGTGTAAAAACATAATACTTTTTTAAGGAAGAAAGGGTAACCCTCCGGCTCAATTCCATCGTATTCCTCCAATCTAAGCAATAATTGTGGCAGAGTGCAGTAGGCAAAACATAATACAAAAAGAAGAATAACAACTTCAAGATAGTTCTCCTTTAAATTACCCAACTTTTTATTCGTCTGTTTATAATCACATGTTGAAAATACTAAATACAAGTACTTTGGAATGTGAAAAGTGTATACTATATCTTTGATTATGATGTATGGGCTATCTTGTAGAGCAGTTATATCATCTTGCAGTCAATTTTTTATTGGATAATAGACTGACTGTTCTATTCTGCTTGATGTAGAAAATGTTGGTTTATCTCTCTCTTATGGAATATCCTTGAATTCGGTGCTGTTCTTTGCTGTATACCAGAGCTGTTTCATTGAAAACAAAATGGTATCTGTTGAGAGGATAAAGCAGTTCACAAATATTCCAGCAGAAGCAGCATGGAATATTAAGGATCGTTCGCCTCCTTCAAATTGGCCTGGTCATGGCTATGTTGATATCAAAGATTTGCAGGTATGTACACGCTAATTGGTATATTTGTCTTAACAGCTATGCTTGACAACACTTGGTATAAACATTAGGCCAAATAGATGTTTGCAAATCAACTTCTTGTTATATTTGTCTTCGCAACTAATATCCCATTTATGTATTTTTCACTATTCATATGATTTGATAACACGTGTTTTTTCCTTATGGTAATAACTTGAGCTTCTGGTAAACAGGTCAGATATCGTCCAAACACCCCTCTGGTACTTAAAGGCATTACTTTAAGCATTAGTGGAGGAGAAAAGATTGGTGTTGTGGGTCGAACAGGGAGCGGAAAATCAACTTTAATTCAAGTTTTCTTCAGGCTGGTGGAACCTACAGGAGGGAAAATAATCATTGATGGCATTGACATATCCATCTTAGGGCTTCATGATCTTAGATCTAGGTTCGGTATCATCCCTCAGGAGCCTGTCCTTTTTGAAGGAACTGTCAGAAGTAACATTGATCCAACTGGTCAATATACGGAGGAAGATATATGGAGGGTAAGTATCCCATGTTGCGAGTAGGCCTATAGTTCATGTCAAACCAATTTCACTCATGTTTTTTCTATCATTTGCCTAGACCTAGTCAATAACTTTTTAATTGCTGTAGAGCCTTGAACGTTGTCAACTGAAAGATGTGGTGGCTGCTAAGCCTGAGAAACTTGACGCTTTAGGTATTAAAGATTCTATACCATTTTCATTATGCTGCTTGAATTTCACTTCCATCCCTTTTTGAAAAAAAAAAAAAAAAACAAAAACCTAATGGCAATCAATTCTATCATGAACTTTTTTTATTTAGTGGTTGATGGTGGCGATAACTGGAGTGTGGGGCAGAGGCAGTTACTTTGTTTAGGACGTGTTATGCTTAAGCAAAGCGGGCTCTTGTTTATGGATGAGGCAACAGCTTCTGTTGATTCTCAAACTGATTCTGTGATTCAGAAGATCATCCGAGAGGACTTTGCGTCGCGCACCATCATCAGCATTGCTCATAGAATACCGACAGTCATGGACTGTGATAGAGTACTAGTTGTAGATGCAGGTAACATAAAATACTTTCTTGCTTCTCTCACTTAAAAATAAATGGATTTCGTGTTTTATATAAATAGCAAAGTAGGTTAAGTTCTGTTCATTTTTGTTCTTCCTTAACAGGGCGAGCGAAAGAATTTGACAAACCCTCTAACTTGCTTCAGAGGCCATCACTCTTTGGGGCGTTAGTTCAAGAGTACGCCAACCGCTCCAGTGAACTATAGGAAGAAACCCTTCTGTTTTTCTTCATACGTATGCCGGTGTATCGTTTGACATGTGAATCCTGACAAACCCTTGTAATTGGTATTGATCTAGTTCTGGTTAACAATTTGGCCAAAGCAGGGAGAAATAAAAGGATGTAGACATAGTAGGTTCTAAGTGTTGTAGCACGAATTTGGCGTAAAAACTATTAAGTTGCAGCACTGCCACTGCATTGTATTGAATTATATTTTTATGCATTAGTATATCTACTTTAGTCCTTTACTGAGCTTTTGCTTATATTACTATATCATTAAAAATCTTGGATTTCATGTGGCGAGTGAAGTACAAAAGGAAATGGAGTATGTCAACATTGATTTAGCACGAATACCTGTTGCTTTTATGAATATTTTTATAACTAGGGAAATTCTTTAGCTGTTGTGATTTCAAAATGGTATAGCATTATATGATTGTATAGTTTATAGTTGATTTTATTAGCTTAGGTATATGATTGTATTATTGTTAATGTAGTTGAGAGTTCAACTGTAGTACGAGTAATATAATTTGGAATTTTTTGTGTGGCGTGTATAATTTAACTATTTTAAAATAAAATAAAATAAAATAGATTAAGTGAGAACTTAATCTATATAGGGTATGTTTGTTTAAGTTTTTTTTATTTAATATTTTAGTGCTTAAAATTAGGTGCACTTTTGGAATTGGTTTTGAAACTTTTTTTTTTTTTTAAAATAAAATTATGTTTCGGGTTTTTGAACTTTGTGCTTAAATATTTAAAAATGGTCATTTCGTCACTTAAGTGATGAAATGATCGACGACATGTTATGTCACTTTCATCATTCGATGTGTTACGTAGTGCCACATGGATTTTTTTAAAAAAATAAATCTATTGACAATAATTAAAAATCACAATTTTTTAGGAAAATCGATTTTTTCAAAAATAAAAATAAAAATGTGGTGTCAGGTGATGTTACATAACATGTTGATAGTCAATATTGTGAAAGTGGCGAGACATATCGTCAATCATATTATCACTTTAATGACGAAATGACAATTTTTAAATGTTTGAGTAAAGCTTAAGAATTCAAGACATCAAATAAAAATTTCAAGAACCAATTAAAAAAAAAACACAATCTTAGGAACTAAAAAATTTCAAATAAGCCTTAATAGAATTATAAATCATAAATATTTAATATTATTTCGGCTTAATATGGGTTATATTTTTATTGTATCATGGTAATATTAAGTATGTACTATATGGTTATTTTTTATATTAAATAAAAATGAAAATAACACTCAATAATTGAAAAAAAAAAAAGAGAAAATAACAATTTTCAAGGCAGGCGAAATGAAGAGCAAACGACGCCGTTAGAAATGTGGGTGAGAGTGGTAAGAAATTGATAGATAGATGCCCTAATTGCCAAATTTCTCAATAAACCCTAATTCCCAAATCCCTCAATAAACCCTTCTAAGTTTTATCTTATCCTCCTTCTTCTGCCATAGACGAAGACGAAGAGAGAAGATGGGACGATCCCGAAGAAAATACAAGGCATCTCGGAGAACCAAGGTCCGAGTGGGACTGCCAAAGAAAAACCCTCGAATCTTCAAACCCTCCTTCTCTATTCCTCCCAAGCTGTTGCAGTCGCTGCCGTTTCACGAAGAAGATCATAAACCCAAATGGAACGTCAAAGGCAGCGTTATTCATAATTACAACTCCTTCGGTGTCGTTTCTAACCCTAACTTGCTCACCGCCCGATCCCGCACTCCGCAATCCCATTCCGAACCCTTCGATTCCGGTAGCGATCTCGAAGAAGACGGTTAGTTTCAATTCCAATTTACTATTCATTTCATTTCATTTCATTTGATTTTTTATCAAATTGTATTGCTGTGTTTGATTCAAGTTATGTTACTTTTGTTTTTGTAGAATTGAGATCAGTATTAGGAAAGAAGCGAAGAGATGGGAGAAGTGCAGTTCTTCAGCCTTTGACTAGAATGCAACGCGTTCACATCGGTCGCTTAGTTAATAGATACGGAGATGATTATCAGGTTGTAATTTCCTCCTCGAGCATGCAATAATTCATCCACATGTAGGATTGGAGTTTATTATTTGGAAAGTGTTTAATCGCTAACATTTTTTTATTTCTTATTTCACATTGCTTTTTTTAAAAAGATTCGGGACTTGCACATCATCGTGAGATAGATCGTGCTTACCATTATTTGTTTTTGATGATGATGATGATGATGTTGTTGTTGTGGCAGAGTATGTTGATGGATATAAAGCTGAATCCCATGCAGCATTCTGTTTGCACTTTATACAAACTCTGCACCAGGTATCATATGTATCCAAATAAGAATCCCCTCATTTTGACCAAGTGATACAAGTGATATATATATATATATATATATATATATATATATATACACACACACACACATACATTTCCCCTTGAAGTTCTAAAGGACAAGTTCTTCAAGCTACACAAATTGGTTGATACCATTGGTTCAAACATGTTGGTCCAGTGTGGTTAGTGGGAAGTAAAGCCTTCTTGTGCCAACACATTACTTACAATCTGGAATTTAGGAGGATTTTTGGTCTGTCATTGTATCTAGAAAGGTTAAAGGGGGATGAACTTTCAGCATTGATGAAAGGAATGCATTAGTTTAGGCAGTAGGCACCTATTTCATTTAGCCTTTACTTAATTTCATGCTAGTCTTCCTGGATTATGTAATATGCCTGTAGTGGCATGTAGTTTGTTTCCATTATTTTTGAATGATGTAATCAATGATATATTATAGGGAATTTTACTAGATCGGTGTTCTGAGTTATTTTCTGTTTCTGTTTTTAGTTTGGTATGGGAAATTTATCTTGTTTTGTTTTGGTCCTATTGAGTATAGTAGTTTTCTTTTTCTTAAAACTCTCAATTTTATCTATGAAATCCCTCTACAAAACTAACAAAGAAACTACATATAAAAAAACAGAACATATTTAGTGTGTGTTTGCTTTGGCGTTGGAAAGATTGGAAAGCGTGGAACATGTTTGCCTTGAAGAAACTAATTGCAGCCAAATGCATGTTTGAATTGTCAGTACTGACAAACTAAACACGTTGTTATTTACTGTATTTTTTATTTTTTAAAGGAAACAATATTTCATTGATAAAGAGCGATTCCCGAAACAGAAATACATGAGAAGGCCGAGGGTGTTCACGCCAAACACCGTCTACAGAAGCATACTTTACACCAAACACATCGTTTTAGACCAGCTTAAAAACAGAAAATAACAAAGGTCGAATTGAGTAATTTTATCTTGGCTTATTTAAGATTTTAGTCCCTTAACTTAGGTGCTTTTTTGGAATTGGTCCTTAAACTTTTTTTCGATGCTTTGGGTCCTTGGACTTTGTTTAATTTTTGGAAATGGTCCTTTCGTCGATTAAGTGATGATATAACCAGCAACATGTCCCCTCACTTTCACAATATCGACGAGTGACTTGTTATGTAGAGCCATGGATACTGCATGATTTTTTTTATGGAAAAAATAATTTCTTTTAAAATTTATTAAAAGATTTGATTTTCTTTAAAGAATAAATTTTTTATTTATTTTTAAAAAATTTGAATTTTTTTTAATTTAAAAAATTCACCCGACATCATCATCTGACATGTTACCTATCGATGTGACAAAGGTGACGTGGCATATCCTCGATCATATCATCGCTTAAATGATGAAAGGACCATTTCCAAAAGGCTTAATTGCACTTTTGGTCCCCCAATTTTCTCAATTTGGCGATTTTGGTCCCCCAACTTTTAATTTCGCGATTTTGGTCCCCCAATTTATGATTTGTAGCGATTTTGGTCCCTCCGTCAATTCCACCGTTAACGGTGCTGACGTGGCTGCTGACACGTGTCCCTCTGATAAATTGGAGGACCAAAATCGCTACAAATCGTAAATTGAGGGACCAAAATCGCCAAATTAAAAGTTGGGGGACCAAAATCGTTAAATTGAGAAAATTCGGGGACCAAAAGTAAAATTAAACCTTTTCTTTTTTTAATAATCAATGACCTTTCTAAAAGCTTTTAATAATCAATGGTCTTTCTAAAAGCTCATGTTATTATTGTGTATTAGATAAGAGAAAATTTATGATCTCACACTTTGTGCACAACTTTATTTGCTAAAATATTGTGATTAGCTAAAAAAATTGTAATCTATTAATAAGAGTTTATATTAGTTGAAATTCTACAAGTTTTTTCAGTTGCGGTAATTTATACTCTAATATTTCTCTTGAGATTAATTTGAAGTTAATCTTGGCATTATGCCAAAACTCTATTTGAGAGTCCATTGTCACTGATTACAAGGTGTGTGACTGTGTGAGTGATGAAAATTTGGATTAGCAAAATTTGTAATTCCTTTTTAAAATATGCAATCAGATTTCCTTGACAAGTAAATTGTCACAAAAATTAAGGAGAAGGCTAACACGTGCGTATTTGTTAAGAAACTAAATATAGTTTAAATGTTGTTTCCAATTCTATTTTCTTAAAACACCTCTATTTTTTTTTTATAAATTTGATAAAATTAAATACAACCAAATAATCTCCTTAATAAACGTATTTTTAATTTTTTTTGCCTTATAAATTGAAGGGAGTATATGTTAATTTTTCCTTATTAAAAATAATTTTAATTTTTTTTCCTAATAGGATATTTTTCATTTTTCAATTTCTGTATATACTTTAAGATGAGATATAATACTTTATGTCAGTTTTCAATTACTTTATGTCATTTTCAATTTCAATTATAACATAACTGGTTATATTTTAACTTTAACTTTTTCTATACTTTATGAGATACATAAAATTTTTAAAACAAATTTTCTTAATTTTGTATTCGAAACATGTACTCACTATTTTTATTTTTTGTTTTTTTGGCTTAATTGCACTTTTAGTCCCCCAATTTTGTCAATTTAGCGATTTTGGTCCCCCAATTTATGATTTGTAGCGATTTTGGTCCCCCAATTTACTAGATGGACATGTGTCAGCAGCCACGTCAGCACCGTTAACAGTGGAATTGACGGAGGGACCAAAATCGTTACAAATCGTAAATTGGGGGACCAAAATCGCCAAATTGAAAGTTTGGGGACCAAAATAGCCAAATTGAGAAAATTGGGGGACCAAAAGTGCAATTAAGCCTTTCCAAAATTTGAGAAAAATTTAGGATTTAAAGCATCGAAAAAAAAATTTAAAGACCAATTCCATAAGAGCACCTAAGTTCAAGAACTAAAAACTTAAATAAGTCTTTTACTTTTTATTATCGTATCCAGCTTGGCTACAATCTCTTTCTTAATCAAATGGAAAAGTTGAAGAGTTTTATTATTTGCGGAACAAAATTAAAATAAGACTTTTGCATGCAATATCAGCAAATGATAAGTGATACTCGCAGCGCACATTTTACCACATTTCTTTCTGTACCTGTCAATATTTTTGCTTTGGAAACAATAATGATACAATCAGGATGTGAGAAAAAAAAAATGTAAGAATATCATCTCTCACAAATACATAAATCAATATGTTATTATTATCGAGCCTACACCCCATTGTTTTGAGCAAATTTCAAAAGGTGCTTACACGCAGCTACATCTTTTTTTGTTTATTTATATACTAGGGAAATAAAAGCTACACCTTATTCAGAATGTCACACAATATCAATCAAAAAAGTTCACAAAAATTGGCATTGCAGCCTAAAATACAGTATAGTTTATTTCATTTAAGTTGTTTGTCTACTTAGACGCCCATGAATGCCCTGCATTGGGATTCCCAATGTTCCTTCGCTTGCTTCACCCTCTCAACCCTCTCCGTCTGAAGCCGCTCCTCCCAGTACTCGCGGCAGCTGTAAAAATGTCGAAATCATTATGTCAAGAGTCTCGCAATGGAAATAATCAAACCTAAGATGATATAAAAGAGTATGATATGTACCTTCGGGCTAACAGAATGTTTAACTCTTCCAAGCGCACAGCATCTTCAAAAACTCCTTCCTGCAAACAAAATAAAACTTGGTGTTAGTCGCCAACCATTTTAATAAGTTCCAATCCAGATGATTAAAAAAATTCAGTTGCCAATTCTTAGCAGCCTCTTTATGGTATGAAACAAAGAACCAATTACTCATAGTTGTTCAGGATTTACATGCCTAAAATAAGTTAACCTATCTTCAAGTAATTACAATATATCAATAGGCACAAGATTGAAATAAAATAGAAGAATAACTTACATAGGAATATCTAAAAAATTTGATAGCAGAACTCAATTTGTAGGCCATAGTAAAACTTTGGCAAATTTCATATTCGTAAAGTAATTAAGTTGAGGGGCAAATGAGCTTAGAACTGGAATTCTGATTACTTATCTCATGAGCAGCTAATGTTTATTTAACTTTTAGCAGTTGCTTTGGTATCTTGATTTTTTAAGGTATGTATACCCACATTCCAGACAAGTCATTATTTGGTCCAATAAAGAGTGATATTATGACTTATGAGGTATTAACATTGATAATATGCACCAAATAGTAGAAGTGATGCATGCTGGCAGACGGGCATCCCTACATTTGCATATTCCTGTTGCAAATAATAAAGTTGTAGGATTGTTATACGATATTTGTTCAATACCTCTCGGCACAGAGGACATTTCTCCTTGGGATCTGCTGCCTTAAGTCCATCAACAATACTTGCTGATGCAGCTGAGCAAGCACAACTGTAGCAGAATATATGGCCGCAAATCAGAGAAACTGGATCAAATACTGTGTCCTGTCATGGAAGAATTATGTGAACATTATCAATGGAAAAAAAAGAGGCGAAGGATCATGTAAGTGAGATGTTTTCACAATTCACACAGAAAACAAATGTTGAAGGGTACCCAAAAAGTAAAACACTTTGTATCAAAGAAATCCAAAGATAGAGGGTACACAAAAAGTTAAAAGCTTTAGGCCAAGTGGCTAGGAAAATATTGGACAAAATATAAGGTCTGGATTCTGAAAAGCATTAGACATATATTTGAGACCTAGATAAGATAATCCGACCCCAAAAAATACGATGGTTTAAGCGAAGGGATCAATAAGATTTTCATTGGAAACGTCAATCAAATAAATACCCTCATTTCACCCACTCTCTTGGAAACCAAAAACTGAAGAACTCAATTGTGATCCGTTATTTTCCTGGAAACATTTAGTATAAAATACAAATGTGGGAACTTAAACTTGACTTGATCATGCTTGCGACTGGTTCGAAGTAATCGAATGTGAGTAATGCACAGAAAATGAAGAATTCATCTAAAACTGTTCTACTTACCAAGCATATAGAGCAAGTCAAGTCTATATCAATTTTGATGGAATCAAAGAGCTCACAAGTAAGTGATGGCTTTCCATCCTTAAATTTGAGGGAACATCCATCAAATAAAGCAGGTGCCTTCCTTGACTTTGAATTAGTTTGCAAGTTGAGGTACAAGGCCATGAGCTCACAAAGCCATGGACTTTGAAGAATTTCCTTGTGCATAGTCTGTACTTGTGACTTGAATAATTGCCCTTGCTTGGAATAATGAATCTGCAGTCATAGTAATAGTAGGAATTTATCAAGAGAACACTAATAATTTTCACTTGGACAGTCAAAACTTAAAATTAGCACACCTAAGAAATAGTAAGTAGGACCTTAATATTTATTTCGAAACCAGAACGGAAAGACATACCTTATCATATTTCTTTAGTATTTTTCGAATCGCAATAGCATTTATCAGTGCATAAGTGACTAAATCTCTGCCCTCTTGAACTAGAACGGTATGATTCCCATGTAATTTTCCTGTCAACCAAAAGAGGTACTTTCTGAAACCAGAAGCAAGATGTATCTCCAGCAGTTTTTGTGCACGCTGATTAAAGCAACCTAATACATCTGACATTTCATTGAGAAGTGAAGGGAAGAAAGTCCCATCGCAAACTGAAAAATAATATATACCAAGTTAGAATAATGGGACCAAAAGGATATTTTTGAAATTTTCATCTATAGAAAAATAGTATACAAATACAGCAAATCATTCTTGCTGAGCTAGCAACAGAGGAAAGGATCTTTTTCCCTCCCTTCCTCTTTCTATCTCCGAGTGAATCCGCTCAAGCAGAATAATATTGATTTTCATCATGTTTGTGGTGTTTGGCTTTAGCTATCATCTACGTTGTATGCACACAAGGATGGTGTTGGTACTCGATTGCAGATGCATTATGTTATGTGAACATCTGTAATCGATATATGTATTTAACATCTAACTTGTCTTACATGCAGAAACAATATAAATTGTTTATGCATGTAAGACAGGTCACATGTTAGAACCAGATGTCAAATCTGGCTATTCATATAACACTACTCCTTTGCAATAAAAGAAACTATGATATTGAATTTTTCAACATCACAAGATCTAGGCATGACTATGATTTAATAATGATAATGGAAACAAAAAATTAGAAAAGCACAGGTGATTGGGTTATTATTGTAGAGTATTAGATTGATAAGCTAAGCCATGATGACGATGACGATGACGATGATGATATTGAATTCACACATACCAGGGCAATAATGATCAGGGCAGGTTTTGATGGAATTAATGGTTTTGTGGGATTGGAAGGTGGTGGTGGTATCTGCTCTGTGCCTGCAAGTCTTCATGATCTTCTTAAGCTTCTTGAATCCAACACCAGGGAGGTCCTGTTGCTGGCCTTGCATGTACTCCTCATATGTTTTGCAGAACTTCATCTTTTTTCTATGAACATTACACAACAAACTAACACGCACGTTTTGCTAAAAAAAAAAAAAAGAAAACATAAAACAAGACACTTTCTACTTTCTACTTACGTTTTCTTTTTTTTTTTATTTATTTACAAGGATGTGAGGAAAGTGAGTGAATGAATGAATGAATGTGAGTTGAATTTAAGGTTTGTTACGGTGTTTGTGGTACGTACTTCTAAGATTATCTGAAGTCTTCATTCTTGATTCTTCATTATTCTTCATATATAGATTAGCTGGCCATCCCTTCCCCTATGTCAACGCTTTGACGCGTGCTAAAATGGGTAAACTCACTCCACCAATCACCTGAAACCCTCCTATTCTTACTCACATTTCAGAGACTAATCTCTTATCTGCTGCTCCCGTGTCCCTCAATACATTTTTTTAAGTAAGACTTAGACAAACTTTTATTTCTCCATTTTATCTTTTCATCGTTCTTTAATTACAGTACTATTTTCGGACTCAAATGGATGTAAACCTTATCTGAATAAAAAAACACGTTGAGTAAAAAAACATTAGTTATTGTTATTCTTATAATTATTACTTGGACTTCAAAAAATGTTTAATAAATGCTATTTCTAATATCATCATCATCACATACTATAATCCCATCGCAATGAGAAATATAACTGGTTAATGTGTATGAATCGAATTAATTTTTAACTTTAAAATTATGTATTTAATAATTAACATTATCCTATTTTTCATCACAATTCAAAGTCTCTTGTTTGGCCACAATGAGAGCTGTCTTTGATGGAGTGGAAGGAGGAGGTGCTGTAGATTTTTCTTTAGCCGGATATGGGTGTTAGGGGTTTGGAAAAGGTGAATGCTTATGAAGCTTGAAAGGGAGTAGTTAGAGAGGGTGGGGTGAGGTAAAAAAGGAGTTGAGGTAAATATATAAGGGGGCAATTTTGGAAAAATGAGTGTGAAAAATTTAAAAAGTTGGATGTAAGTAATCTTTTTTATACTCTAACATGCATTTATGACAGTTAGTCACCTTTCTTATTAAGATTAGCGTGAGTTTCGCGATTCTAAAAATAATTAAAAAGATTCATATACGGAGTATAACTTACCAGCAAAATTTTCATGTTATCAACTAATTCAAATTCATGTTACTGAAAGATACAAAACAAATTTTCATGTTATCAACTATTTCCTCTAGTCCTATTTATAAGACCTTTTTAGGGTTTTTATTTTGGTCTTATTTATAAAACTTTTTTTCAATTTTCGATAACATTTAATTACTTCTTTCCAGTAACATTCTTATGAAGTCAACACTTTTTAAAGTTCTAATAATAATTATAGAGGTAGTTCTGAAAAAGTATATCAAATTTTCACATTTTCAATGTCACTAACAAATTTATCCACTCTCTTTGGTGGGAGTGAAAAACCCCAAAAAAATCTTATAAATAAAACCGGAGGCAGTAATTCAAATTCATGTTGATGAAAGATACAAAACAAACTTCTAGCTAACGAACCAATCTTGATAGACAAAAATGATTTGGATTTTCTCACTTTTATTCATTTTTCTAACATATTTGATGTCTTGTTCATGGCTTCCTAAATCTATCAATCAATAGCACTCTCATCGGTTTATAATATAAAAAATATATATACACATTAAAATATAAGAAAAAAGTTAATTAATTTTCTTAATTTTTGTTTCATTATCAATTATATTTTTTTCAAATATCCTTATAAAGTTGTTTTCTTATTTAATTTTGTTTCATTCATGATATTGCTTTCTTAAAGTACATATATTTTTTTTATGAACTTGAAAAAAAAAATGCAATCTGTAACACCTTAATTCTAATAAAAAAAAATACACAATCCATGGAAACTTACCAAGTACAATATTCCATAAATAAAAAAAAAGTCTCATTAAGAAAAATATACATCTCCTTGAACCAAAATAATTGTTAAATAAAATTACATTGAAAATTTTACTTGTTCTACAATGACACTGGGCACTAAAACTAGAAGGACATTACAATGCCAACAATCCTCTTTAAACTTAATGTAGACTCCTTAAAAATAATTTACACAAGAAAACTAATATTATAAACTTGTCTTCTTCCTGGCATCTTGCTTCTCAAAATCTCAATATGACAACATCAAACCCGAATAGTGAGATAAAAATCTCAGTAACACTATTTAGCTTGAAAATTATTTTTGAACTATGATATTGTCAGCCGTCACATGTACGGAAAATCTCCATAAAAAAAAATAATGAGGGAAATAATATTTAATAATATAACTCGTGTCTAGTATCATACAATTATCAATCACATGAAAAAAAAATGACTATTTAATAGAATTAATGCAGAACAATCATTAATTGCAGGCCTTTTGGCCTCGAACTCCAACCATTAACTTTAACTTTTTATCTTGCACACAGCACGCCTGCTGGAGGTGCCTACCCCTCGCCCGGCGCCCCGGGTTTGGATGACTTACACCCGCGTCCGAGTAAGTCCTCTGAATTATTTGTTGGAGTTCGTTTGAGTCAAAAGACTCCTCTAAAATAACATTATAACTATTCATATTTGGTGCACAGAACATTCCCAACCTCTCTTGCACACAGCACGCCTGCTGGAGGTGCCTACCCCTTGCCCGGCGCCCCGGGTTCGGATAACTTACACCCGCGTCCGGGTCAATCCTAATAATCATATGGTTGGTGTGCAGTGTGTGTGATCAAACAATTGATTCAAAAGAATCCACTCAACAATAAATACTTTGGACATAAATCTCTTTACAAATTTAATATATAACTATAACCATACAAATGATAATAATCTGAGCACCAGTACACATAATAACGCGTACACATATATAGATGAATTGAAATTGGTACTAAAGATATAATTATAAATTTGTGGCCGATTATATATATAACACTTAGAACATATATCAAATTGTGAATGACGCTACTGTACATACAAATTAGATTTCCAAGAAATTCTATTAGAGATTTGCATACAGTATAAAGCCATAGTTTAGAACCGCATAATAAATTCTTGCATCCAGGTATATATATATTATAAACTGGGAAAGGATATACAGTTAATCAATTAATACATAAACAACTAACAATAGCAAGATTACGTATACTTCTCTAATGATACAGATCCGAAAAGTTACATAAAGATTAGTCAATTCTCAAATATTATTTTATGGAGTTTAATTTGGGTTTTAGTGTTACCTTAATGGGGATTCTCTCTTCTTCTTTTTCTTCTTCTTTCTCTTGTATGTTTTCTCCCTCTGGTTCTCCTAATGGAAGAGGCTAGGTTTTGTTTTTAGGAGAATGAAACTAACATATCTGATCTTAACTTTTTATTTATTTTAAATCAATTATTCTAACTTATCCTTTTAGTCACAACTATTATCAAAAGCTAAAATTGATAAAGATAAAATAGAATAATTTAAATAAAATAATATCTTATCTTATAATAATAATAATAACAACAACAACAACAATAATAATAATAATAATAATGATGATGATAATGATTCTATCAAGTACCCTTATTCAACAATGTATTATCATAAAATCTATATGCCTATTTTATTATCATTATAATATAATATAAAGGTCTAAGTTCTTTAATAATTTAATATTAAAAAAAATAACTACAGGAATAAAATTATAACACATGAAATTTTGGATGTTACATTTCTCCCCTCGTTTAAAAAAATTTTGTCCTCAAAATTTGAATTATCAATATTCTATGGACCGTAGAGACTCTAAGTGTAACTTTCAAGTTGCTTCATGTAACTATTTCAAATCTTATCTTACTTCCACACCGCTACTTCAATTCAAAGTTTGTCTTCTAAAAAATTACATATCCTTACATTTGTAAGTTCAAATCATGCAATTATCATCAAAAAGAATTCATAATTCAACAATGAAAATAGCTAAAAGTCCAAAACGAATGCAAAAAAAAAAAATAAAATAAAATAAAATTATGCATAAGAACACATCAAATACTTGAGATATATATATGGTTCCATATAAATTATTAAATGTCATTTGTTCAGTTTTATAGACATGGTTAAATTAAATTTAAGATATAATGTTTCTAATGTCTCATTATGATAACCTCTAGTACAAAAACAATTATTCGTTCGTTAATGGATTACTGTAAACCTCAAATTCATTTAAAAGGTTTGGAAAATTTAAGATAACATAGTTGTCAATTTCTTCCTGGGCTCAAAAAAATTATTTTCACATTCTTGAGGTTTCTTTATAAAAAAAAAAATCAGCACCTAAATGGTAATCACATATCCTAAAAAATTTATGTTATTCAATCAAAACTAACATTTTCAATCTCTAACGGTACTTGGTATTTATTGTGACCAGTCTCAGTCCAAAATATATTCTAAGGTATATCCTCAAGTTTGATCTTAATTTTGTGGTGATCTTATGTCAACTTAGAAAATTTTACGACGTCTCCCAATTGATCTAAAAATCATTTATATGTGGGAAAATGATATTTAGTGTCAACGATCATCTTATTCAAGTGTCCATAATCTATTCACTACCTCCTGCTCTAAGTTATTTATTTTTCTCAACTAAAAGTAAAAGTACTAAACAAAGTATGTAAAATGTCATTTTTAATAAATTTATGAGCTAACAAGTTCTCTAGCTAATTGATTCTCGAGTTCACTTAAATCTAGTAGTAATATTGGACTAAATCTTGAAATTAAGTCAATGAGAACTCTAACCTATGTGACGGCAAGGTACATATTGGTCAAAAAAGACATTTAAAAAGTCATGTTGTAAAATTAAAATTCTAAATATTCAACTAAACACAATAATATAATTAAAAAATAATATTATACAAAAAACACCATGTATAATACAAATAATAATAATTCATGTATAGTGAAGAGACATAATTTACTCTCAACCATCATATAAACAAAAAATTAGATTTTGTATATCTACATGTTATGAGAAAAACTTAAAGAAGTAAGAACATAGTAATATGTTAATCACATGACAATAAAACAACATTGAAACAAGACACTTCTAAAAAAAAGGGTAAAAAAAAAAAACATCTAACTAATAAGACAATTTGCTCATAATACATATGAAAATAGAGTTTAACGTACGTCAACAAATAATATAAAATTTTTGTAAGTAATTATTTTTGTAATTATTATGTGTCTCGGGAAAAAAATAAATTAAAGTATAAATTTTCTAAAATTAAATTTATAGTCGCTTTAAAGTTAGCTAAACATGTAATATCATATAAATAACAAAAAATTATAATTCAATATATTAAGAGATACGCATGCACGTATTATATCAAAAATAATATTAAAAAAAACGAAAGTGTTTAACTTTCAAATTATCACAAAAGTTAAAAAGATGTTAACTTTTATAGTATGCATCTAACTGAAAAAAATAAAATTAATAACAAGATGAAAAAAAATCTTTTAGAACTTATAATTTCTTTTTTTTTAAACACATGTTGGAAACAAACAAAATAAATATCATTTCACACTCTCATGCTATTCAGCTCAAAAGTAATTATTTTTCTTTTAGCAAAAATGAATTTCTAGATAACCTACCTATCTATCTATCTATCTATCTATCTATCTATCTATCTATCTATCTATCTATCTATCGTAATAAGATAAATTTCATTGAAGAAAAAATAACTAGAAGTACAAGGAATACTTAAACCAATAGGAATACAATAGAGTTTTAGAAGACAATAGATATATAAGAAACTACACAAAGCAACCCCTTTGAAACTACCTAATAACATAAATCAAGACATCTACTCCTCAATCCTCATACATAGATATGAATTTTCTCAGCAGCATTAAAAAAAATCAATATTAGAGGGCAGAAAAATAGGAGATAACTTAACCAAGGCTGGCATATAAATTTTGATCACCTAGAACAAATAAAACAACAAAAATTTCGAAAAAGTGATAGCGGCAGAAACATTAGCAGTAGCGTTTTTACTCAAGAGCAACAGTGCTTTTAACCTATATTTATTTTTTTTTTAAAATAATAAAGAAACATATTTAAATGTATTCACTAAAATACCTTAAAAATAAAATTATACCAATGACATCAATCAAAACTTTCAATCATAAATATTTCTAAATTGGATCTAAATCCTCAATGAATGATGCAGGGAAACTAATACAACAATCCAGTAAAAGAACTTAAAACTCCCAACCTCATGATAAAAATTCAAGGATTAATTAATTTTCTTTTTTCTTAACTATCACATGATACTTGCGAACATACATACCTATATATATATATATATATATACATATATAATTAATCAATACTTGAGTTTTTAAGATCAATAGCCTCTAATTAAAATATGATCCCGCTATATTTACAGCACTACTAAGTGTTTAGTTTGTATCTGTGAATTCCTTTGATTGCATGAATCTATATAAGTACATTTGCAAACATTGTCATCCTTATGTATCAAAAGAACCTACACCAATATAATTCAATAAAGAGTAAGAGCATATGATAGCCTCAAACATGTAACATTGTGTCCGGATCACAAAGTTACAAAATAAGATACTATTTATACTTTATTCTTCAAAATGTACACACAAAAACAAACACTAGCAGCATGTGCCGAATGGATGTAATGACTCTACACCAGGATACCAATATTGGGGTAGCTAGTCCCAATACCATCTATCCAAGTAGCAATATCATCTATCCAAGTAGTAAAACTCATCACGATTCCTTCCAAACCTTGTCATACACATACTAATCATCATGATTCTATCTATTCCCTAAGTGCCCAGTTTATAGTTAATTAATTTATATAATTGTCCGAAGAGAACCGAACTGCTCTGATACCAAAAATGTAACACCTTAATTCTAATAAAAAAATACACAATCCATGGAAACTTACCAAGTACAATATTCCATAAATAAAAAAAAAGGTCTCATTAAGAAAAATATACATCTCCTTGAACCAAAATAATTGTTAAATAAAATTACATTGAAAATTTTACTTGTTCTACAATGACACTGGGCACTAAAACTAGAAGGGCATTACAATGCCAACAATCCTCTTTAAACTTAATGTAGACTCCTTAAAAATAATTTACACAAGAAAACTAATACTATAAACTTGTCTTCTTCCTGGCATCTTGCTTCTCAAAATCTCAATCTGACAACATCAAACCCGAATAGTGAGATAAAAATCTCAGTAACACTATTTAGCTTGAAAATTATTTTTGAACTATGATATTGTCAGCCGTCACATGTACGGAAAATCTCCATAAAAAAAAATAATGAGGGAAATAATATTTAATAATATAACTCGTGTCTAGTATCATACAATTATCAATCACATGAACAAAAAATGACTATTTAATAGAATTAATGCAGAACAATCATTAATTGCAGGCCTTTTGGCCTCGAACTCCAACCATTAACTTTAACTTTTTATCTTGCACACAGCACGCCTGCTGGAGGTGCCTACCCCTCGCCCGGCGCCCCGGGTTTGGATGACTTACACCCGCGTCCGAGTCAGTCCTCTGAATTATTTGTTGGAGTTCGTTTGAGTCAAAAGACTCCTCTAAAATAACATTATAACTATTCATATTTGGTGCACAGAACATTCCCAACCTCTCTTGCACACAGCACCCCTGCTGGAGGTGCATACCCCTTGCCCGGCGCCCCGGGTTCGGATAACTTACACCCGCGTCCGGGTCAGCCCTAATAATCATATGGTTGGTGTGCAGTGTGTGTGATCAAACAATTGATTCAAAAGAATCCACTCAACAATAAATACTTTGGACATAAATCTCTTTACAGATTTAATATATAACTATAACCATACAAATGATAATAATCTGAGCACCAGTACACATAATAACGCGTACACATATATAGATGAATTGAAATTGGTACTAAAGATATAATTATAAAATTGTGGCCGATTATATATATAACACTTAGAACATATATCAAATTGTGAATGACGCTACTGTACATACAAATTAGATTTCCAAGAAATTCTATTAGAGATTTGCATACAGTATAAAGCCATAGTTTAGAACCGCATAATAAATTCTTGCATCCAGGTATATATATATTATAAACTGGGAAAGGATATACAGTTAATCAATTAATACATAAACAACTAACAATAGCAAGATTACGTATACTTCTCTAATGATACAGATCCGAAAAGTTACATAAAGATTAGTCAATTCTCAAATATTATTTTATGGAGTTTAATTTGGGTTTTAGTGTTACCTTAATGGGGATTCTCTCTTCTTCTTCTTCTTCTTCTTTCTCTTGTATGTTTTCTCCCTCTGGTTCTCCTAATGGAAGAGGCTGGGTTTTGTTTTTAGGAGAATGAAACTAACATATCTGATCTTAACTTTTTATTTATTTTAAATCAATTATTCGAACTTATCCTTTTAGTCACAACTATTATCAAAAGCTAAAATTGATAAAGATAAAATAGAATAATTTAAATAAAATAATATATAATACTATCTTATCTTATAATAATAATAATAATAACAACAATAATAATAATAATAATAATAATAATAATAATAATAATAATGATTCTATCAAGTACCCTTATTCAACAATGTATTACCATAAAATCTATATGCCTATTTTATTATCATTATAATATAATATAAAGGTCTAAGTTCTTTAATAATTTAATATTAAAAAAAATAACCACAGGAATAAAATTATAACACATGAAATTTTGGATGTTACACAATCAACTTTAACTTTTTTTTTTTAAATGTTTAAAACCAGAATACTAGACACGTTAGCTTAAAAATAAGTTTAACTTGCATTTAAGTATCAAAAGTTTAAGGCTTATTTAAGTTTTTGGTCCCCGAAAGTTGTCCGTGTTTTGGTTTTAGTCCCTATCTTTTTATTTGACCGGTCCCAATCCTTAAAAGTTCAAAAAATTTGGTTTTAGTCCCTGCCGTTAAACTTCTACTGTTAATGCTGACGTGGCAAACAGTATATTTAAAATAATAATAAAATAAATATTAAAAATAAAAATTTTTTTAAAAAAAAAGGTTCCCCTCCCCTCTTCCTCCCTCTCCTCCTTCCCTTCCTCTCTCCTCCCCTGAACCACCACCACCACCCTGACACCTCCCCTATTCCTCTCTCCTTCGGCCCTTCTCTCTCCTCCATGAAACAACCGCCGCCACCACCCGCCCACACCTCTCCTCTTCCTCTCTCCTTCGTCCCTTCCCTCTTCCTCTCGTAATATCACTACCGGAACCTGGATTTTCGTTGGATATATATAACAGCTTTGCTATTCTTCCTCATAACACATCACACCACTCCCCATAAAACCTTCCTCTTCCTCTCTACTAGTCAAGCTCTTCACCCTTCAGACGAAGGTGAAATTTTCACATTCGCATATTCATAGTCGAAGTTTGTTTCTTTTATTTGTCAATTCTTGTTGGATCACACATTTTTGCTTTGGGTTAAAATTTTATTGCTAGTAGTGGTATTGTTTGTGTTTGTTTTTGATTTTGTGTGTGATGCTGTTGTTGTGATAAAAATTTGATCATTTGTTTTAAAATAATCAGATCTGTGGAAATTTTCACTTTCTTTTGTTGTTGTGTTGTTCAAATTTGTGCTTGATTCGATGATATCGTGGATTTTGGTCTTGAGCTAGTTTTGAAGTCGCATGGACTATGGATCTGCTGATATTTTTTTATTTTTATTTTTATTTTTTTGGTATTGGAATCACATGCATTTAGTTCATGATTCTTCAGTGACCGCTATTTTCTAGATCTGCTTTGGCAAAGTTGTTATTTGTGTGTTCAACCGATAGTCATGCTGCTAGAGGAGAGAGGAAGGGACGGAGGAGAGAGAGGAAGAGGGAAGGGACGGATGAGAGAGGAAGAGGAGAGGTGTGGGCAGGTGGTGACGGCGGCGGTTTCATGGAGGAGAGAGAAGGGCCGGAGGGGAGAGGAATAGGGGAGGTGTCGGGGTGGTGGTGGTGGTTCAGGGGAGGAGAGAGGGAGGAGAGAGGGGAAGAGGGGAGGGGAACTTTTTTTTTTTTTTTTTTTAATTTTTATTATTTATTTTATTATTATTATTTTAAATATACCGTTTGCCACGTGAGCATTAACGGTAGAAGTTTAACGGCAGAGACCAAAACCAAATTTTTTTGAACTTTTAAGGACTGTGACCGGTCAAATAAAAAGATTGGGATTAAAACCAAAACACAGTTAACTTTCAGGACCAAAAACTTAAATAAGCCAAAGTTTAATATAGTCAATCGGAATTGAATGTTATATTTTAATGCTTATGATTTTGCTAAAAAAATTTAGCTGACTCGATCAAAAAGATAATGATTCAAAATTGATTCAAGAATAATTTAAAATTACCTTTAAAAAAAAAATAATTTTAAATTAACGTACTTATTCTTTCTATTTTATAAATTGAGTTTTGCTATTCTCAAGAGTCTAAAATTGTATATATTATACCAGTGGAGGTTGGCACAAGTGGAAGGGGCTTGTGTCCCTTAAGCATGTGGTCGCGGGTTCGAGTCGTACCCGAGGTGCATGTGAATGGAGCAAGCCTTACTGGGAGCATCGCCCCCGAAAGGGTCCGACCGTGGTGCGAGGGATTAGTCACCCAGTTGTGCGGGTGGATACCCTGGTTCATCCAAAAAAAAATTGTATATATTATTTTGGAAATAGTTATACTTAGTGAATAAAAAAAATTGACTTCTTAATTTCTCAATATATTTTATTTTTTTACTCTTAAACTCAACTTTAAGAACTAATCTAGTGTATTAAAATCCTTAAAAATTTATTGATAACTTTTTTAATATTATTTGGATACGAATGCATTATTTTTTATTCAAAATTAGGAGGACTACTAAAAAATGGTAAGAAGATATATCAAAATTCACAGAAAACATTACAAGAAAGAGTAAAAAAGGGAAGAAAGAAATGAAAGAGTTACAACACATATTGTGATATTTTGAACTCAAGTATTCATATTTCATATATTACAATTATATGGTTTAATTGTCCTTAATAGATAATATACGTAGTTGGTAGAGTTACGAGATATAAAATATGAATATTTAAATTGGATTCTTGATAGTGGTGCAATTTTCCTTTCCCACTTATTCATTAAAATTTTGCCTAAAAAAAAACAATTATATGGGTTACATTTCTTTATATTAATAATATATTTAAATATATCACTTTATTATATAAAACCTTTAATTAACATAGTTTACAATGAAGTTTTAAAAGTCAACTCTTACTTTTATAAGTTTAATATGGAAAATGTATTTAGATTAAAAAAATTCCGTTTGTAAACAATTTAAGGTGCATTGTACTGCTAAGATGAATGATTTATTTGGATGGATGAAACTAACAAAATGAAAAATGAAATGAAATGGAAGATGATGCATTACTCATTTGAAGTTCTTTTAAGATTGTAATTTACTTTCCCTTTTCCCAAAATTCCGAACCCCTGAGATGGAATACAAGCTATGGTATGATAAGTTTATTCACATCGCTTCATTTAATTAATCCTATCTTATTTTATTTCACTCTATCACATTGGTCATTAATTACTGAAATGTAGAAAGTTAAGGGAATGAAGTAAATTTGTAATGCATCAAAAGTGTAAAATTAATATTTTGTAATGGTTAAAGAAGTAGTGAAAAGGTAAGGTTTTGGTAAGTGATATATTACTATATTAAGATTTATTTATTTGAATTTTACAACCAAAACTTTATATTGAAGCAAATATTAAAGCCGTGTTTCTCAAATAATATAAAATCACAATCTTAATAGAATACCCTTGATATACACTTAATCCCATTTTTTTTAACACTTTGTTTGGTTTGAGAGAATTTGGGGAGAGGAATTTTGGAGAAAGAGAAAATGGGAAGAAAAGAGAGCTTTTTCCTATTTGGTTATGCAGAAAAATTGAGAGGAGAGAAAAAAAATGTGTGGGATCCACCTAAAAAATTTTGTCCCCTTCACAGGTTTTGGGGAGAAATGGAACTGAGATGCCTTGTTAAGAATTTTGATACAATTTTTTTATAAATATTTTTTTATCAAAATTTTTATTATGCATTTTTATTTTATAAAAAAGAATTTATTTATATTTTTGAAAACAATGGTGTAATTGTCTTTTGACAAATTTATTATTTTTTCTCTTTCCACTTTTCTTTCCAACCAAACCAAAGGAAAGGAAACTCAATTTTTCTCTCTTCCCAATTTCTTCACATTTTCTCTCATACCAAACAACCATAAAATCTACTCATTTTCTCTTCATAATCTCTCTTCACTATTTCTTTCTTTTCATTTTCTCTCTTCCTATTTTCTCTCCGTTAACCAAACAAAACCTAAAAGTGAAATTTCAAAATTTGCGAAATTTAATTTTTAAATATAAGAATTTCCTCCCTAATAGTAACAACGTATAGAGAGAGAGGAATGGACAATTGAGAATCCATTGATTTTGAGCAAGCAATAAATGCGAATCTAGTGTGTGAAAGTGACGGCATTGTGATGGTTGCTGCTGGATTTAAGATTCAATGTGCTTTGGTATAGAAGGTGATTGATTGATATAACTTGGAGAGTAAACCAAGATGCTGCATAACAAGCAAAAGGTGCATGGAATCTGAATTAATTATGTTGTGCACTACTGCTGGCTGCTCCGTGGCCAGACAAAGTGAACGGGTAGGCACCAAAGTGGCCCATTTATAACTTAGGCCAACATCATTTTTCAGCTTTACAAAGATTTCATGTGGACGGACGATAATGTTTCGCAACTCGTTTGACTCCATCATGAGAACCTGTTGCCATCAACATTGATCTTTACTATACGGCTTAATAAGATGAATTCAACTTGTTACTTGCTTCAAAATTTATTCTATTGAGATAAGAAAAGAATATAATCTAGATAAGATAAATAAATAATGGGATTTCTAAATTTCAATCAAAAACGAAAGTCGGTCTTATTAAACAAACATCCTCTTGTAGCAGCAAGCAAATGGGCAATCACGCAATTGGTTTATAAAATTGTAACTACGTGATTTTCTTAATCACAATTTTTAAAATTGAGGATAAAATTATGTAAAAGTATATATATATATATATATATATATATATATATATATATATTTTGCGATATGATACTTTGTAAGAGTATATCCTTTTTTAATTCTTATCGTCACTTAAGAAAATCCCTACGTTAAATACTTAATTAAGAAAAATTTGACATTCATGACTCATCCACAGAAAAATCGGAAAGTCTTAATTTTATTCATTTTAGTTTTAAAAAAACGGTTTTGATATACTCAGCCCTTAAGCATTAAATAATTTCCTCTTTTTTTTTTTTTTTTTTTTGGTTGCCCACCCGGTTCCCCAAGTACATCCGGATCCGACCCGGATCGCGTGCCTGGCTATGGCAGGTGAGTCTCCCAACATGAATTTTCTGCATTCACAAGGACTCAATAATTTCCTCTTTTCATTTGTTGCAACAACAACATTTATTAGTATTAATTAAAAATATATCTTTTTTATTTACTACTTTTAATTTTTCTGATTTGACATTTTTTACAATAATACTTTTTATATCATTTTCTCTTTCCTCTTTTCTTTTTTAAGTTTTGCTCGTATATATATAAAAAAAACTTATAAAAAATAACAACCAACAACTGAACAAAGAGGTTTTCCCTACACAGGGTGATATATTTTTTTTTTGTGATTTTAAAAATAAAGTTTCAAATAAATAGAAGTTAAAGCATAGGTGAAGAATGAAAATGGTTTTTTACCTCTCCATTCTCCCTTTGTTCAATTTTTTTATAAGCAAAAAAAATATTATTATTGCTGTTGAGCAATAGTTTAAAATACAAGTCAAGCCTTGTGCAGCAAAAAGAGCTCAAACATATTACATACATCCCCATTTAATTACAAATACATGACCCCTATATTTTATTATGTTCCATAAAACAAAGTGTTTAATACTGTATTTCTTCCTTGCCAGTCTTTGATCTTTATGCTCAGCCCCAAACATTACCCTCAAATAAGTGTATCAGGTTCCTTTGTTCAGAAATAGGTTGTTGTATTTTGTATAAGTTTTGTTTTTTAAAAAAGCAAACCTTAAAAGAGAAAAGATAAAAGAAAAAATGATACAAAAGATATTGTAAAAATATTACAGTAAATCAGAAGAATTAAAAGATAGTAAATAAAAAAGATATATTTTTAATTAATCCTAATTAATACTAATAAATGTTGTTGTTGTAACAAATGAAAAGAGGAAACTATTTAATGCTTAAACTCGGCCCTATCAAAACTCTTAAAAAAAATACTCTTTGTCCCCAAATATAAAGTCTCTTTGGAAGATTTCACGTTCATTAAGAAAGTAGAATAATTTAGTTAATTGTATTGGAAATGTGAACTTTTGATATGTAATTTCAAAATTACTCCTATTAATATTATTGAGAATCTAAAAAGTATTAAATAAATAGGGGTGTTTGTGAAAAAAAGTAATTAATGATCATTGAAAATTGTTATGAAGCTTTATAAATAAGGACAAAATAAAAGTGTCAAGGGGACTTTATATTTAGGGACGAAGGGAGTATAATGTATTGGAAAATTCCTTCATATTAATCAAATTTTTTTTTTTTTTCAATCCAAGTTTTGTCTTAGTGCGTGGCAAACTCATCCTGTACAACTTAGCTGTATTCCCCACCCCAGTTCGCACCTTTGCACTCTCCCGAAAAGCCAAGAATTCGCGACGTCCTTTTCAGATAATGTTTGGATACGCCAAACAATAATCAAGTGCTGTAATAATTAACAATTCATCACTGTGTCATCTTCCAGCACCTTCCTTTGATTTCGTTATGCGTTAGCGTTACTTAAATGAACACATTCATACTTTTATTACGCACTCCGTTTGGTACGTAGTATTATTTTAGTATTTGTACTATGTTTCATAAGTCTTGTTGTTTTATAAACTCAATGTATAATTAATGTTGTTTTTTCAAATATATCTCTATTTATTACACTCCTTTTTTGCTTCTAATACTTTTCTCTTTCTTCAATAATGATTATATAGGGACATTATAGTCAAAATATAACAAATCTTTGCATCATTCAACTTTTTCTTAAAACTGTTCGTAATCTTAAAACACACTACATATGAAACAGAAGGAGGGAGTATTACAATATCTTTCAAATGTCAACTAAAATTAGTTGACGAGTTAAATGTAATAAAAAATTGTTAAAAATATACTCTCTCCGTTCCTGAATATAGGATCCCTTTGGGATTTCGCGTTCATTAAGAAATGAAATAATTTAGTTAATTGTATTGAAAATGTGAATTTTTTATATGTATTTTCAAAATTACCCCTATTAATATATAAGACATTTTATATTTTTTATGCATCATTTATTGCTTTTTCTCTTTTTTGCCCTTATTAAATGCTTTGACTATTTATGTGTTTTTTGTTGTTCATTAATGAGTGTGAGTTTTTCAAGAAAAGTTGAGAGGGTAAAATTGTAATGTTACAATATATTCTCATAAAATTCATAAAACTAACTACTTTTCTTGGTCCGAGGAATATAGTTAAGTATGTCTTATATATAGGACCGGAGGGAGTATATAAGAGGGAGAGGCACTGGTGTTGGGACGTTGAATCAGTTTGCAATAGCGTTGGAAGCAAGTCAAGTAATAATAAACAAACACACTTTGATCCATGGCGACCTCTTCTTCTTCTCCTTCAGAGAAACAAGTAATGGTGATCGCAATCGACGACAGCGAGCACAGCACTTACGCACTCAAGTGGACCCTTGACCATTTCTTCGTCCCTGTTTCCAATCCCATCTTCAAGCTCGTTCTTGTTCACGCTAAGCCTTCTGCTACTTCCGCTGTTGGCCTCGCTGGCCCTGGTTGCTAGTTGCTACTCTCTCTCTCTCTCTCTCTCTGTTTCTTTTTCTTCAAATATTTTAGTTTTAACGGTTACTTTCTCCTTAGTGTATGCAGGAGCCGCTGAAATTCTCCCTATTGTTGATTCCGATCTCCGAAAAGTTGCTGCCAGAGTTATTGATTCTGCTAAACAACTCTGCATCGCCAAATCCGTAATTTTTACTTTTTTCATAACTTCTGTCATTAAACTCTTTAATTCATTTACTCATGATGATGATTGATGATGATGATGATTCATTTTTGTGACTAGAAGACAACAACATATTACTATTGCTCTGATCTTATGTTAGGTAGGTTTTGGTTGAAATTTTTCCACTTTGTAATGTGTTTATCATGAGTTTGCTCGCTTTGTGGTTTATCATGATTTTTTACATAGTGCATGTTTGGTTGAATCAATTCTGGAATGTCAACGCTACTAATAGTTGTTTCTGCTCCAACGTGATTTTGGGGCCAGTATTGATTTTGAAAATCCTAACCAAACATGCTAATAGTAAAACTTAATTTAAGATGAACTCGATACTAGGCCCGGTCCTGGCATTTTGTATGCCCAGGGGCAAAAAAAAAAGAAGAAGAAGAAGAAGAAAAAAGTAGGATTGTGAATTTATCATTTTTCATGGGCCCTAGGCCATCGCCCTCCCATAGGGCCTGGTTTGCTGGTACGCGATACGGTGAATTTGGTACGCGATTTGAAGAGTTAATGAGAGAATATGGTATTCTGGTAACTATGGTATGGTCCTTGCTGGCTATCTGCATTTGTGCTGCGAGCCTCTGACTTGTGCGAGGCATCTTTATGTCATGGGCTTAATGGTGGGTAGTAAGGGCACCTTTGGCTAAACAGTTTAATTGAGCATTTTGAAGTAAGCTAAAAAGAATTTATTTTCATAAGTTTCTTTGATAAGCTTAAAAAAAGCTTATAGGAAGAGCCCAAATAAGGTTTATAAATTCTTCCAAACACCCCCAAATGGTCCTTCAAAACTGTCGGTCTTGATTTTTGACTGTACACTGTAGGACTCGGAGCTCACTTTATTTATTTGTATCATGGTGAAGTTCCCTTTTTCCCATCTTTGGAGTATGGAAGTGAAGGAAAATAAGATGGGATATGATCCTAAACATGCTATCAGCATGTTGGTTTAGCGTTATTTTTACTTAAATGCACGTCTTGGTGGTAGCTTCTGTGTTTGCTATTTGTGAATGTGCTTTTTGCCCAGTTCAACTAACAACCAAACATACTCTATATCTTTTTACTTCATTTTTATGTTTTACTTGTGGAATAATTTTCTGATAGCTATGTTTTTCTCAGGTAACTGATGTGATAGTGGAAGTGGTGGAAGGTGATCCTAGAAATGTTCTCTGTGAAACTGTGGAAAAGCACCATGCTTCGGTATTGGTTGTGGGTAGTCATGGCTATGGCGCTATAAAAAGGTATAGCTTCATTCTGGTCCCAGTCATTAGGTCTTGCTAACAGCAACATTAAAGAATCAAGATAATTTAAGTTTTTATGGGAAACTCATGTATTTTAATGAATTGAAAATCAAAATCCATTACTTTCCTTGATAACTTATTATTATTTTTTTTAAAAAAATTTAAGCAGTGTTGCCCAAAGTACACATATTAGCATTCTCCTTATCATTTTTGCTTTCTGGTTTCCAATGATAGGTGATAGATTGATAGGAACATAATTATAATAAACGTTTTTTCTTAAACTTGTGAAGTAGTTTATTTAATTTTTTCCTGTGGTCTGAATGTTATTGAATTCACATATAGTTTTGTGCTCATTTTTACTGATTACAAATTCACTATGACCAATTTTCACTTTAACCTATGGTAAAACTGTCTTCTTTCTTTTGTTTTATTTTACTGAAATGGACATCTGCATACTTTGTAGCAAGAGGCGAACACTTAACTTCAAGATCTGCTAATTCAGTTATATTCACACGAACACTGTTTTTATTTGCAGGGCTGTTTTAGGTAGTGTCAGTGACTATTGTGCTCACCATGCTCACTGCTCTGTGATGATCGTGAAGAAGCCAAAAACCAAACACTAATCTACATTGGCTGCACCTATCAATACTACAACAATAAACATAAACCTTCCGGAAAAGGGAAAAGGATAAAGTTCAATTTGTAAAATTGTAACAATGTTTGTTCTATGGCATGTTGGCTTTATACTAAATACATTGGTACAGTTTACTTGTTATTTTCGAAGTTCGAACCATCATAAAATATGTTAGTTTTGAACTGTGTGTTGCCCCTATCCAGGGCCTCATCTTAATTTGTGCATCAGAAATTCAGCATTGCTATTTGTATTTAAAATTGTCTCAGTTGTTGAAAATAGAAATTCAAGAAAAAATTTCGTTCTTGGATTAATGTGTTTCCAGTTCTGTTGTGTTATGATTTATGAAAGTGGTGATTTGGTCAGGTTCAGTCAAATTCATTCAGCTATTTAAGTTTCTTTATTACTCGCTAAATGATGAATTGATCTAGTAAGCTAAAGCAAAAGAGAAAACAGAGCAAAGAAAAGTGGGAGGGGGAGGAGGTGTTATTCAATTGTCTGGGGTGCCCAACTGCTCCTTTCACTCTCCGATTCTTATTCTTTGTACACAAGGTAAATGTAACCATAGCATAGCTAGGAACACCACAACCACCGTGAAGGTCTAGCACAAACAAAATCAATATTAAAGAAACTATTGAAAGAAGTGACCAACAGAAACAAGTGATGGATCCTTGTTAAGTTTAATAGCTCCGACCATAGAGGTGCTTCTACCCCTCAAAAATTGGCTGTACCATTTTGCAGAAAGCTTTGGATATCTTTTCAACTCTGGATCATCCCGATCAACATAGTATAGGCCAAAGCTTGACTTGAATCCATCCAGTAACTCAAATAAATCCAGGAAAGACCATTCAAAATACCCTCTTACATTCGATCCATTTCTGAGAAAAATTGGGATTAAATAAAAAAATCTTAGATATTAACATGGGCGTATTGATATATTAACTTACAAAATTACCTTAAAAAGACTTGTTCCATAAGAAAACGACATATGTTTCTTGTTACCCAATATTAAGCAAGTGACACATGTTAATTTTTTTTATGGATGTAACCCTATTTATAGGTTTACCTATCATTTTTTTTAAAAGCTTACCTATCCAGGGACGGAGCTTTTAAGGAGCAGATGGGAGTTCCTGCTCCCCCTCAAATTTTATAAATTTTTAATACATATACATAATATTATCAACTTCTAATATTACAGGTTCATGTCTCTTAGCGGTGTGGCAATTGGTGCTTAAATGTCGAGGTCCCTGGCTCGAATCCTTTCCACAACGAGAGGAAGGGTGGAATCTAACCCCAACTCTCTTAATAAGTTAAGACACACCTTACCAACAAGCCAACAAATTACAATGGGAAATATTATCAAATTTTTATATCTAAATATGCTATGGGATCAAAACAAAAAAGTATTTTTATATCTAAATATGCTATGGGATAAAAACAAAAAAGTAGGGATTAAAAGAAAAAATGTCAAGAACTTTATGTAGGTCAAGATCCTAATGTGTAGGCTTATGAGTAAGTCTCTTTATGTAGGTCTCTCAATCATTGCTCAAAAAAATAATAAAATGTAGGGACAAATTTTTAAAAAAAGTCAATATCTATAGGGACAAAATTGATATTTAAGCTTTTTTTTTTTTTTTAATATATACACTTTAAAAAAGAAATGAAACCACTGTATTACTGTAATACTGCGGTCAAGAGGTGGAAAACTCCTTATTCAATCTCTTTCAAGGACTTATTTTTGTTGTCTCTTCTGTGTGTATGTGTGTGTTATATGGATTTGTAATCCATCAATTGTGGGACTTCAAGGGAAGTGATCAAAAGAGATTTTTGTAATATGTAGTTTTCAACCAGATATATTAGAGCAGTGACTGCATACCTCAAGGCATCGAGCACACCACCAATATATCCATGCAAGTATTTCACCCTTGACACATCTTGCAGGGTTGAATTGCTTGGTGTCCTTTGACCTAACAAGACAATACAAATTAAAGCTAAATTTTAAACAGGGCAACACACCTTGACGTGTTACACAAGTTAAGCATTGAATGGTTCACCAACTATTGAATCAAATCCTTGGGGAGAGAGATACCGTTTTCATAAATGAAAATGGGAGGATTGTCATAAAGCAGCTTCAAATTATGTAGTACTTGGCGTAAACCCCATGGTGCAATAGAGTACTGAATCAAATAAAGCCAGGAAGCCATACAGTGAAGACAAAAAACATAATCAATTAATTATGAAAAACATTAGCTTAAATATGTCTCAAGTTCTTGAACTTTGAAATTATTTTGTCACGGGCCTTGCTTTTTTTTTTTTTTCAATGTTTGACTCTATGAAGTTACATTCGGTTTGTCATATATTCCTAATTCCAATTTTGGCCAAATTTTGCTCACATATATCACCAGAATCCTAATCGGATGCAGGGGGTTAGTCATGAAGTTCCACATGGACGAAGATGATCTCTAACTCCAATCCATTTTTTTTAAAAAAAAAACTAAAAATGTAAAAATATTAATTTTTTTTAGTTTTTTAATTAAAAAAATGGATTTTGGTCCACGTGGCACCATATGGCCAACCTCTCGTGTCTTACTAGAATTTTGATGTGATATTTTAGCAAAACTTGGGCGTATATGATTGCAAGGGTATCACAAACCCAGAAGTAAATTTGGGGGTCTGACAATGAAAAAAGAAAAAGAACAAGGGCCTATGACATAATGACTCTAAAGTTCAAGAATTTGAGACATAATTAAGCCAAAAACATTTTTCTGTTGGCAGTTACCTCTTCATTTGAAAATAGACCATTCTCAACTGCCAAAGAAAGGAAAGCAAAAAGTTATTCACCAATTATTCAGAAAGTTATGATGGACATGGTTATGTGCATAAATACAAATTAATAGAGTTAGAAGCTAAATGATATGACCATGTGAATTTGTTTATTATTATTCTGTGGCCTGTGCCATTGCATAACACTCATCATCCTATATAGATAGACTGCTAATAATTTGAAAATAACAGATAGTATCATAACATAATGAAAGATAAATAGATAAGTACCAAAGATAATTAAAATATACTACTTCTTAAGATATGATAATTATCCTAACTCCTAAGAATACTAGATACTGATAACTAAAATAATAGGGTGAGCCTGTGAGGAGCTTCCTTATCATTTATCTCACATGATGTATCACGGTGGCAGCAGTTAGTATAGTAAGCCCTGGTGGCACCACGACGACGATGAAGTACTTTAACTTTACTACTACTTACAGATTAGAGATACAGCCATGTCCGCAGAGTAGTCTCTCAAATTTCTATTCAGGGTCTTAGAATTGTCTGTGACATTCACATTGGTGTAGTGAATCACACCTATAAAGTCTAATGAACCCTTAACTAGTTCAGATTCGCGATTTGTGAAGGCTGGAATTCTTGCACCTGCATTTGTCTTTATGGAAATGGGATAGTCCCCATGCACCAGGGGTTCCAAAATCCTGCATCAGAGCAAGCACATGAAACTGCTACATTGTCCATCATTATAACGTGACAGGAAAGCCTTGAAAATTATACAACAAAAGGCTAAACCATGTAATTGGATGGGTGCTGCTATTGATGCCCATGATTTCAGTTTCGCCCCCAATAGAAGCCTATCCGAATCCGACAGAGCAAAATTTCGGATAGCGTATCCAAAAATGGAAAAAATACAAGGTTGGATAGCCTATCAAAGAATTTGCATGGGTGTGCAACCAAAAACACAGGTGTTAATAGACTTTGCAACCAACCACACATTGGCCAAAGCCTTTAAAAGTTAAAATTGTTAGTTTCTTCCACTTATAATTAATCTTCAACTTGTTAATTCCTTTTCAATGTGGGTGGTATGAGCCACCCACATCTTACTGCACTTAAAATTCTCAACATAAAGAACATAAATGGAATAGAGAAGTAAAACCAACCAATTGCAGGGTCTGTAAGTCTGTAACTTACCAACCAACCAAAAAATCATGGGCTCTTTGTGTTGCTTCCCTGTCTTTTTCTGTATTTGTTTGAGGAAATAACCCAAATGTGTAGACAGAGATACCAACAAATCCATGTTGAATGTCCTGGAGTTTCACTTTAAAGTCAGTGGTATAATAAACATTCTGTTCAAGCAAATTTTCGTGTGAAAGCAAGAATATTAACAACCAGATTTTTCTCTATAAAGTATAGAAGTTGAAGGTTTTGCAATTTAAACACTTAGAAAGTAGTAATGAAGAAGTTAAGTAAATAAATTCAGCAGTAAAATAAATAATATGAAAAAAAGATTAGGTGCTTTACCCTATACTTTATCCTGTACAATTTCACAGCTGAAGAATGTGCTAACAAAATATGATGAACTGTCAAATAGGGCTCAACAGTTGAGTTGCCCTTACTGCTATTCGTAACACAAAATGGGGGAGAACATCGCTTAGGAGGGCTAGTTCCCTGATCATAACCACCTAAAGAGAATACATTGGGCTCATTGACAGTGTTCCAATACAAGACTCTGTCCCCAAACTCTCTGAAACATGTGTCAGCATAGTTTGTGAAGTCTCTTCTGCATTTACATTCAAATAATTTACCCATTAATATTTCTCAATTCTGTCTTAGTTTTTGTGAAAGGATACTGTATCCTAAGCACAAGTGAAAACGGGTGCACTCATTTGTTAGACTAGTTGACGTTTTGAACAACAAAAAGTGTGTGGCGCCAATGATCATAAGAAAAAGCAAGATGAGAATCATTGATGAAAAGAACAAGAGGATTGAACGGATTGTTTTGTAATCTTCTGAAAGCCATTTGGTTATTATGCAAACCTATACAACTAGAAACATAGTTCTTACCAAGTCCCTAGAATGTAAATTGTGACAAGAAAATATTGACCATAGAACCAATAACTATAAGCTAGATAATCAAAGAGTTCCAAAGGTCTAATTCCATATTTCAAGTGCCAAGTCAAGTGCCTAGATTCCTTTTCATGTGCCGTATTTTATGGCAAGTAAATCATGCAATAGAAGTTTCATGAATTAATTTCAACAACATAATGGTACAATAGATCAGGATCATACATGATGTTGCGACTAACCCATCCTCCATATTCATCTTCAAGTGCCTGTGGAAGATCAAAGTTGTGCAGTGTGACATGTGGTTGGATTCCTGCACAAAGGGAAACAAAGAGTGGAGTCTATCAGTTGAAGAAGCATAATTGACTCCAAAGTGCTTTTAGCTTTTCAAATTTTGGGAGTGAAATTCAAGGAATGGTTTATTTTCAGTGCAGAAGCAAGTATTGAACCATTGCTGACGAGTTCATTGATGAGATTGTTGTAGTACTGTAGTCCTTTGGGATTGACAGGTCCTTTACCATCTGGGGGAACATAAAGGCATTTTCAAGGGCGTTAAGAAATCTTTTACTTGATAAAGAAAAAGGGAGAGAACCATAAAATAAAATTCAATGGCTATCATTCATCATGTGCACAAGTTTGAGTTGAGTATCATACTTGGTATCAGTCTGGACCAAGAAATGGAAAATCTATAAGCATCAATTCCTGTTTCCACCATTAGCCGCACATCTTCCTGCATTTTATATTTTTATGAATACTATATATTTAACTTTCCACACTTCTTAGTAGAGCCATGCTACACCTTGTATTGCCTTAACCAGCTTATTCCATAATCTCGGAATTCATTTTCCACAAACCGGTGAACCGCAAGGAATGCATTACTTAAATTCAAAGAGGGGATTAGTTTTCTAACCAAAGGAGAGACTCCACTTCTCTAATCATATTAGTCTACTTGTTTAGTGAAGGAAAAAACGAGGCGTTGTATTCACCTTATATTTGTGGTACTCATCACATGCGACATCTCCATTTGCTCCATGAGCATACCCTATTTATTTAAAATCATAGCATGAGTTGTGATGAAAGTAATATTTAATATCCAATAAAAAAGATAAATAGCTATCAGAATAATCCTCAGAGAACTTCTTAGATGTTTAGATTCATCATGGCTCTATCATTAAATATAGTTAAAAGTTTGAGTCAATATTAATTCACTGATTACATAGCAAGAAATATCTTTATTCACAAGCATCTAATTATATTTAATGCCATTTGGTTCCATAACTTACACAAAAAGGGATAGTTAATATATAAGAAGAAAAAAGAGCTAAAGAAGGAACGGAACCAGCATGGGCAAAGGTATCCCAGATGCTAGGAGTTCTTCCATCTTCATTAGCTGCTCCTTCTACCTATTCATAAACATATATTAATAACAATATAGATACACTTATTTGCAACACTAATTTTAACATACATGTATATTAGCTGCATTCATATTATCAGTATCATAGCCACCTATTTGCAACACTAATAAAAATGATTTGTGATAAAAGAGAATGATGCAAACCTGATAGGCAGAGGTACCAGAACCAAAAACAAAATCATTAGGGAAGTCATCTCTACTATACTTATCAGCACTTAGCACTCCCCTGGCCAAGTTCAGAATTAGAAGCGTGAGCATTAAAGCATGGCTCAAATATGTTGCTGCTGGTTCTATCATCATCATCATCATCTGTGTTTCTATCAGCTCAACTCAACTACTCCTGCTTTCATTACAAGTAGATGCAGAGTAAGTCAACGTCAGGTGGCATATGTATGTGACAGACATATTTGCCTTTGATATGCACAAAGTCATCGTCCGTTTTTATTTATTTGTCGTATTTAAAGAAATTTTTTGTCCTATTTATTTGTCCGTTTAGAATAATACTAATTATTATTTGTTATGTTTATCCCTAATTAATTGTATTTTAATTTACATAGCAATAAAAAGAATAATTAAGTAAGAACACAATTTCTCTATTCAAAATTAAAACCCAATTGTTACATTTTTTTTAAAATATCGTGTTTTTAAGAAATAAGAGAGATAAATATGAATGAAAGGAATAAAATTTATCTATGTTCAATAATCATTAGTTTGGTGCATTTCTTTTGTTATTAATTTATATTTATTATACTTTATCCTGTGTTCATTAATCATTATTAATTAATTTATTATACTTTTTTGTATTAAGTAGTATTACGTTCGTCCCTATATATAACATCATTTGTCCCTATTTATAAGATCAGATATCAATTTTCAATAATTAACTAGTTTTTTCCACAAACATCCCTATTTACTTAACACTTTTTTGATTTCAAATACTATTAATATGGGTAGTTTTGAAAATACATATCAAATATTCACATTTCCAATACAATTAATTAAATTAATCAACTTTTCTAATGACCTAAAAACTACCTATAGGATCTTATATATAGGGATAAAGTTACTCCATCTGTTCCACTTTATCTGTCACTTTAGATTTTTTAACTTATTCCAAATTATTTGTTACTTTAGGAATTTAAGAGTGTATTAATTGATTTAATCCAACTTTAACCTTGCATTTAATGTGTTGAAATATGTGAAATGAGTGATAATTAATGTACTTTGAGGATATTATAGTAAAGTTATTTAATAATTCTCTTGAAAATTGAAGCATTGAATGAGTTTCTTAATCCGTGTAAAATTTCTAAAATGAAAGTTAAATTGGAACGAAGGAAATAATATTTAATAAATTAAATAACTATAAAATAAAATATAATATTAATTGTCTGTTTTAGTTCGCATTTAACAAATTTTAGCTAGTTCTATATCTATTAGTTTTGACGAATAATCCTAACTCTAATTTGATCATACTTATCGTTTTAATCTTAAAACCCTCAAATAGTTTCAACTACTCTGAGTTACTCTCTCAGTTCGATAAATTATGCAATTTTCCCTGTTTTATCTTGTCTTATAAACTATATATAGTTTTAGAAATTCAATACTTATTTATGTATTTTTTAGTATATCCTTATTTAACATATTCTTTTTGTAATTACCTATTTTTTCATTTCTCTTTAATATAGTTTTTAACTTTTTATATATTATTAGGCTTATTTATGAATTTAGTCCTTAAAAGTTCAGCATGTTTTGATTTTAGTCCTTAAAAGTTATTTTGACCGGGTTTAGTCCTTAATTTTTCAAACATTTTGATTTTAGTCCGCACTATTTAGAAAAATATGTTATTTTCCGATGTGGCTAACGGAACACTATATCAGTAGCCACGTAATCTGAGCTGATATCAAATAGGTGGTACAACGTGAATGATACAAGCTCACGGACGCAAATTTTGCGTATGAAACCATTTTCTATATGGGACCATTTTGAGTCTGTGGATCCGTATCATTCACACCATACCACCTATTATGCCTCACCTCACAACACTTGGTTACTGATGTGGTGTTCCGCTATTACATTAGCAAACAACAGATTTTTCATATCGAAAGGGACTAAAATCAAAACATTTGAAAATTTAAGGACTAGTCTGATTAAAATAACTTTTAGGAACTAAAACCAAAACACACTGAACTTTTAGGGACTAAAAGGATAAATAAGTCTATTTATTATTACTCTCTTTCATGTTATAGTATTAAATATATTAAATAAGGATACTTTAATAAAAATATATTAAATTCTTACATTATTTAATTATTTCTTTGACAATTTTAAGACTTGAAAGTTGAATGTCACCAAAAAAAATTATTTCTATACCTGTATGTATAATATTTAACTGCTTAATTTATGAGATAGATGGAGTATAAGAGATAAGTTCACCAGCTAAATTTGGCGATGAAAACTTTGGTTTTTATTTTTTTTTATTTTTTATTTTTTTTAAACCTTCCACCAACCAAGAAGAAAGCTTTTTTCCCTTCGTTTAATATCGCCATTCGCGTGATTGTTTTTTTTTTTTTTTTTATCAACTTTACTTGTAGTTTACAATAAATGTAATTTTCCCGTATGTCATTGAGCTTGAAAGTGGGATTTCAAATTGAACTGAAACCTTGCAGATGTGGAAATTTCGGAAATCAATTGTATGTACTCCCTCCTTCTCTACTTTATCATAGATTACCATTTTGACAGATTTGATGTCCTTTTATATAAATTATTTTAGAATATCTAGGTAACAAGTTTATTCCAAATACACCCTTTATAATTATATTGGAGGTGATAGAGTAATAGTTATAATAGAGAAAAATGAATAAAATTATAAAATCTTAATCAGTGATAATTTTGAAATGACAATATATTTTTTCATAAATTTGAAAGTAAGTAATTACTCTAAAGAAATATACTGTACTTATCTTAATCTGGTGTATGATACTCCTCTGGTCCTATTTATAAGACCATTTTGGGGTTCTTCACTCCCACCAAGAAGAGCGGATAAATTGATTAGTGGCATTGAAAAGTGTGAAAATTTGATATACTTTTTCAAAACTATCCCTATAATTATTATTATAGGGGTGTTAGTGGAAAGAAGTAATTAAATGGTATTGAAAATTGAAAAGGGGTCTTATAAATAGGACCAAAATATAAACCCCAAAAAGATCTTATAAATAGAACCGGAGGAGTAACTAACAGAGGGAAGTAATTAACCTCTGTTCAACTTCAAAATCCTCACGCAATCAAAGAAGACCACCACCATCAGCTTGTTGTTGGCTTGTTGCCACCGACCCCACCACCATTCCATCAAGGCATCACTGTCATCGATACCAAGCCGCTGCTGCTTACAAGCTACAATCAATAACCACCATCTGAAAGTATTGCCGTATTGGCTTCTTCTTGATGGGGTTTCTACTTGTTTCTAGCATGTACCAGTACTACCTCTTTTATAACTACTAAACCGTTACTTTACAAGGTTTTTTCACTTTAGTCCTCACTTTTCAATAATTTCTCTTTAGTCCTTCACTTTTAAAAAATTACTCACGTTACTCCCTGACAATTTTCTCTGTTCATAAACGTTAACGTCTTACAAATAACATATAAACACATGACCGTTAACATTTTACACATGATGCTAAATTCAAAAGACAAAAATTGAAGAAAGAAGAAGCTAAGACAATAAGGTCGCTGAAGAGGCAGCTAAGGCAGGTACAGTAGCTAAGGTAACTACAAATAAGACAGCTGCTGAACTCTGACAGCTGCAGAAAATACAGCAGCTGATGAATTTATGGCAGCAACACAACAACTAAACGTCGTATAAGTTATTTAACAGCCACGTGTATAAGATGTTAAGGTCCATGAACGAAGAAAGTTGTCAGGGACTAACGTGAGTAGTTTTTTTTTCAAAGTGAGGAACTAAAGAGAAATCGGAGAAAGTTGTCAGGGACTAACGTAAGTAGTTTTTTTCAAAGTGAGGAACTAAAGAGAAATTATTGAAAAATTAGGAACTAAAATGAAAGCTCCTTACAACGTGTTAGTTTAGTCCAAACTAAACTATTGAAGTATAACTTTAAAAGAATTAAAATTTACTCCATCCACCTCGAACTATAAAAAAAACTAATTTTACATTTATTAAGAATGTTAGTTGATTGTAATTGACTTTCTAAAATTTATAAATTATGTAAAAGAATATAGGTATTTTAGAAAAGTTGCATTGTGAATGAAACAAAAATTAAATAAGATAATAATTTTTTAGAGATGTTTTAGGAAAATAGCATTTGGAAATGAAATAAAATTTAAGAAATTTAGTTAGTTTTACTTATGTTTTAATCCAAGAGAACTATTTTTTTCTTATATTTCAAGCTGGAGGAGCAAGGAGTAATATTTTTAATGACATTACTCCATCCGTCCAACATATAAGACCATTTCGATAAATTTCATGTCATTAAAAAAATTGGTTAATTTGATTAATGATATTGGAAATGTAAATATTAATATTATTGGACATTTAAAAAATATTAAATAAATATGAGTATTTGTGAAAAGAAATAATTAATTTCATTGAAAATTGATATAAGATTTTACAAATAAAGACAAAATAAAAATCTCAAAAGATTTTATATTTAATAACAGAGGCAATATAATTCATAATATTTAGTATATTTTTTTTAAAATTAATCTGTTTTATAATTTTTACTTAAACTTTAAAAAATATTAAGTAAATAAATATATTTGTAAAAAATAAGTAATTAATATCACGTGAAATTATAAAAAAATGTTTATAACTCGGATGAAAGAAAAATGGCTTAAATATGTCAGAAGTCCCTGAAATTTGGGGTACTTTTGACAGATACCCTTATTCGTTTTTTTTCCAGTGTTTGACTCCCCGAAGTTACTTCTGAGTTTGTCATATACCCCTATTACCAATTCTGGCCAATTTTGATGACATGTAACATCGGAATCTTGACCAGACGCACGAGGTTAAGCACCTGGTGTCCCGCGATTGAAAATCCTTTTTTAAAAAATTTAAAAAACTAAAAAACTTAATATCTTTATATTTTTAGTTAAATAATAAAAGGAAAAAAAAAAGAATTGAAGAGAGAGTCAGACATCACTCAGCACCACATGACCAACCTCCTGCGTCTGATCAGGATTCTGATTCTGATGTTATATGTTAGAACTCAGAAGTAACTTCGGGGAGTTAGACATTGAAAAAAAATAAGGGTATTTGACAAAAATATCTCAAACTTCAGGGATTTGTGACATAATTAAGCCATGAAAAATTCTTAAAAGTACGATAAGGGTGGGGAGTATTTGGTTCCGTTTGAAACCTACATTGGGGTTTTTTGGTAATATGGGAAAGTACAGGACGGAACCAGAAATATATCCGAGGGGTGGGGCGAGCGAACTTATAAAAATCTATTTACATACATTGTGGCAATTGTTTTTAGCCATGTTATAATTGTGGTAAACGTCGTAATATATGTGGCTAAACCGGTTGCGATGATAGAGCGTGGCTAAATGTTTTGCACCATTAATAGCCACGTTTTGTAAATAATTAGCTATGGTTAATTAAAACCGTAGTTAAATAATAAAAAGAATATCGAATATTCGAGAGGTAGGGAGCAAGATCCATGCTTGCTCTGCTGTTCAATAATATAATGGTATAAACATAGAATAATGAAAATAAAAATACGTTGACCTACTGGATACCTACTATCATCATTTATAAACTGAGGTAAAAATTAATTAATAATACATAGAATAATTTGGAGAAAGTTCACTTTCTCCAAATTCGGCTGTATCTAAAGGGAAGTTTGCCTAGGGAGCTAGTCTTTCTCCAAATAAATTCTTGTTTTATGTATGAAAACTGAAGGGAATGTAAGCACAGTAGGTACAGAAACACCAATCTAATGCAAACAAAAGTAAAGAAACTACTCAAAAAAGTGGTCAGCAGAAACAAGTGATGGATCCTTGTTAAGTTTAATAGCTCCAACTATAGAGGTGCTTCTACCCTTTAAAAATCGGCTATACCATTTTGCAGAGAGCTTGGGATATCTTTTCAATTCTGGATCATCATGATCAACATAGTATAGGCCATAGCTTGATCTGTATCCATCCAGTAACTCAAATACATCCAGGAAAGACCATGCAATATACCCTCTTATATTTGATCCATTTCTGAGAAAATTTGGGATGAAACAGAAAATCAGATAAGCACATTTGAGGTGTTTATATGGACACTTTGGAAAAAAAAAGAAAAAAAAAAACACTATAACAGTCTCAAATCAAATGGTGGTAATAAACTTATCATCATTTCTATTTCATAGACTTATTTCAGTTGCCTCTTTATGTGTGTTCTGTGGACAATGGACATGTTTGATTCATCAGATAAGAAACTGACTAAACAGTATAGTTCTATGGATCCGAAATCCATAATTTTGATTCCAAGTTCTATGCATTCAAGGGAAGTGATCAAATAAGATTTCAGTGAACTGAAGTGTTAACTAGATAGTAAATTATAGCAGCAAATGAATACCTGAAGGCATCAAGCACGCCACCAATGTACCCATGCAAATATTTCACTCTTGACACGTCTTGCAGTGATGAATTTCTTGGTGTCCGTTGACCTAACAAGATCATGGAAGCCAAACTCTGATCAATAAGTAAACCCATTTGAGCTCACCTTGGGCACACTAGCAGCCTAGACAGCATAACATAATAGTTTAGCATTGATAAATCCCTCTGATGAGCCTCGGTTTAAATTTTTATGCAACTGAAGATGCTCACATGTTGGAAAATGCAGGAAAAAACACAATACTGGCTACGTGTATTGATAATAAAGTGGGAATGACACAACAAATGTGATATGTTAAATTGCTTTGGCTTTTATGTGTAATTAAATTTTGTCAGCATCGAGTAATGATTTTCCTCAAAAACAATAATTGTAATTATACAAAATTTTCTTGAATTCTTGTAATTCATTTTCCTAATTATCGTTACTTCATCCTTTCCACTGGGAGAGAGAGAGAGAGAGAGAGAGAGAGACCATTTTCATAGATGAAAACAGAAGGATTGCCATAAAGGAGCTTGAAATTATCCAGTACTCCCTGTAAACCCCATGGTGCGACAGGGTACTGAATCAAGTAAATCCGGTTAGTCATACAATGAATTACAAAAAAAGAAACTAAACCAAATAATTAGAAGAAACATTTTTATTTTTCGACAGTTACCTCATCATTTGAAAACAGACTATGATCATCTGCCAAAACCAAGAAAGCAACCAGTTATTCACCTTGCTCCACAAGTTATTCAGAAATGAGTGATGCATATGGTTGTGTGCATTAATGCAAATTATTATAGTTAGATGCTAAATCCACTATCCTTATACTAAGTACTCACAGACATAGTCACATAATACGTGGTACAAGTATTGGTACGTATATGCAATTCTTATTGGGTTCGTCACTTTTTAAGTATTTTTTATAAGACTTTCTTTGAGACGAATTCAATACGTGGTACGCGGTACGGTGAATTCGGTACGCAATTCGCAGGGTAAATGAGAGAATTATGTGACTATGCTCACAGATCATAATTGCAGCCATGTCTGCACTGAAGTCTCTCAATTTTCTATTCAAGGCATCAGAATTGTCTGTGATATTCACATTGGTGTAGTGAATCACGCCTATAAAGTCACATGAACCCTTGACTAGTTTAGATTCACGATTTGTGAAGGCTGGAATTCTTGCACCTGCAGTTGTCTTCATGGAAATGGGATAGTCTCCATACACCAAGGGTTCCATAATCCTGCAATAAAGCAGGCACATAAAAGATATAACTGCCATATCATTCACATCATATCATAGCCATCACTAAAGCATGACAGGAAAGTTCCTGAAAATTTCCCAAGAGAGAACTCTCAAATGAAATACAAATCTATGTAGTTTATTGAAACTGGAAGCACATGCTCAGAGTCCAGTTCAAAACAAAAATATTAGCATGTCTAATGAAAGAAAGAATGTTTTTGGTATATAGGGAACTGGAAATCAAAAGGTTCAACATATATAAAAACATTATGTATATAAGTTCACCTGTCATAAGTAATTAAAGAACAACGGGTAAACCAAATAATTTGATCTAACACAGTATCCACACATAAAACTCTCAATACAACGAACATTGAGGGTAGTGAGAAGTGAAACCAATCAATTCTAGGGTCTGTAACTTACCAACCAATTAAAAAATCACGGACTCTTTCATTTGCTACCTTATCTTTTTCTGTATTTGTTAGAGGATGCTGCCCAAATGTGTAGACAGAAATACCAACATAGCCGTGTTGATTGCCCTGAAATGTCACTTAAAAAGTCAATGGGAACATTCTGTTCCATCAAATTTTCCCGTGTGAACAAGAAGATTGACAACTAGCTAAGGACTAAGTTTTATCTAAAGTATAAAAGTTGAAGCTTGTGAAATTTAAACGTATAGAAAGTAATAACGAAGAGAATAAAATTAAATAAATAAATTCAGAAGTAAAATGCACGGTATGAAAAAGGATCAAGTGGTAAACCTTGTACTTTATCCTATACAATCTTGCCGCTGAAGAATGTGCTAACAGAATATGATGAACTGCCAAGTAGGGCTCATAAGTCGAGTTGCCCCTAGTGCTATTTGTAGCACAAAACGGGGGGGAACATCGCTGAGGAGGGGTAGTTCCCTGATCATAACCACCTAAGGCAAATACATTGGGCTCATTCACAGTAGTCCAATACAAGACTCTGTCACCAAACTCTCTAAAACATGTATCAGCATAGTCTGTGAAGTCTTTTCTGCATTTACATCCAAGTAGTTTACACATTAATATTGCTCAATTCTTTCTATGGTTTCCTAAAATGAGATTGTATCATAAGCACAAGTGAAAACACACACACTCATTTGTTAGAATAGTTAACAATTTTAAACAGAAAAATATTGAGCGGGGCCTAGGATCATAAGAATAAGCAAGATGAGAATCATTGAAAATAATTCTGAAAGCCTTTTGGTTATTTTGCAACTTATACAAGTAGAAATTTAGTTCTTAGGTCTTACTAAGTTCCTCGAATGTAAATTGTAACTGTAAAATATTAAACAAGTGCCAAGGATTCCTTCTTATGCGGATTTAATGCCTAGATTCAAGGGTGTAGTGGCCTACCTACTTCATGCAATGGAAGTTTCATGAATTAATTTCAACAACATTATTATACATGGTGCAAGAGATCAGGATCGTACATGATGTCACGGCTAATCCATCCTCCATATTCATCTTCAAGTGCCTGTGGAAGATCAAAGTTGTGCAGTGTGACATGTGGTTGGATTCCTGCACAAGGGAAAGACTATATTAGTTGAAGAATCATAATTGACTCCAAAATGCTTTATATTTCTCATTTTTTGGGAATGAATTTCAAGGCATTTGTTTTTGAAATGAAGAAAGTTGTATTTGATGACCATTGTCGATGAGTTCGTTGATGAGATTGTTGTAGTACTGTAATCCTTTGGGATTGACGGGTCCTCTACCATCTACGGAAACAGAAAAGCATTTTCAAGGCAAATCAGAAATGTTTTACAGGACAAAGAAATAGAAAGCTCTCATTGATTATGTGCACAGGTTTGAGTTGAGTATCATACGTGGTATTAGTCTGGACCAAGAAATGGAAAATCTATAGGCATCGATTCCTGTTTCCACCATGAGCCGCACATCTTCCTGCATTTTATATTTTTAAGAAAACTATTATATTTTTCACACTTCTTAGTAATGCCATACTGCCACTTTAACTGCTAAAACTTAAAACAAAGGCTATACATTTTAATGCCTTAACCAGTTATGCCTCAATCGTATAATTAATTTTCCACAATCAGGTGAATCTTAAGGAATGTATTACTGTACAAAAGAAAGAAAAATGAGGTGCAGTGTATTTACCTTATATTTGTGATACTCATCACAGGCAACATCTCCATTTGCTCCATGAGCATACCCTATTTATTAAAAATTAAAAATCACAGCATGAATTGAATGGTGATCAAATGATCGGCAAACCATAACATTCCACGGAAAATCAAAACTTGGTAATTTAGTTGACCATATTATTCCCTTTCACGTTTCATAAAATTGGTACATAATAACAATCGTGGATAATGAACTTTTGGATTTTTTGTTCATCCAGTTACTAGCCAGTGACTAAAAGCTCAGTAAACAAAAAAAATCTAATAGTAGGTTCCACCACAATGTTTGTACGTGAGAAATTGAAGCTGCTCATAAGTCTCCTAGTCCTAGAGAATTAGTTTCATACTTTCACAATAAGGGTCTGTTTGGTTGAGAATTAATTCCAGCAGCTATTTTTTTTTTGGGTGAAAATAAGCATAATTTTATAATTTTTACTTTTGGACATTTAGATTATCTGATGATCTGATTATTTGAACCAAACACACTATAAAGGTTTAGAAATTCATTTAACTAGTTTAATATCCAACGAAAAGTTATCAGAATAATCCTCCGACAACTTCTTAGATTTGGATTCTCTAATAATGTTAGAGGTACATTAGTGTAAAAACTACTAAAATCCATAATAAACCCAAAATTTCTTATTTTGGATTTTAGTGGTTTTGTACCTATAGTCCTCTAACATTATGTTAGAGAATCTATTTCCGATGTACATCAAATACAGTTAAAGTTTGACATAAATATTAACTCACGGATTACACATCAATAAATATACCTTTATTCATAAGCATTTAACTATATTTAAAGACCCAAATGGACATGGTTAAAAAATTTACAAATTGGACCCATTTACTTACAAAAAAAAAATTTACAAATTGGATTATTAATGTGAATAAAGGCTAAATTGCTGATTTGGTCCTTTACCTATTTTTCGTTATCAAATTGGTTTCTCACGTTTTTTTATATCATATTGGTCTCTTACATTTTTTTCATTGTCAATTTGGTTTCTGAGTCATGTTCATCACCAATAACGCACACTAACGATGCAAATGTGAATCAACATGTCATTAACACATAAGATGAACAATGATTAAGGAACCAATTTAATAGCGAAAAAAAAGGTAAGAGACCAATATCATAAAAAAAATGCGAAGGACCAATTTAATTTAATAGTAAAAAATAAGATAACAGGGCAAATCATCAATTTAGCATAAGAATAAATAAGAACAAAGGAAGGAACCGAACCAGCATGGGTAAAGGTATCCCAGATGCTAGGAGTTCTTCCATCTTTGTTAGCTGCTCCTTCTACCTGTTTGTAAATAAATGATAATAATATTATTATTACTCCATCCAATCCTTATTATAGGACATACTTAACCAAATTACACATACCTAGGAAAATGGTTGGTTTTCTGAATTCTACGAGAATATATTGTGACATTACAATTTTACACCCTTAACTTTTCTTGGAAAATTCACACTCATTAATGAACAACAAAAAACACAATAGTCAAAACATTTAATAAGGGCAAAAAAGAGAAAAATCAATAAATGATCATAGAAAATATAAATTGACTTATAATTAGGACCAAGAAAACTTTCTAGAACGTGACCTATATATAGGACCGGAGGGAGTATTATTTTAGATTCTAATGTATTCTTCATCCTTGTATTAATTTATTTTTTAAACCTGGATGCATAAATATTTTATTTGCAGCAACTCTAGTACAACGTTAAAACTAATAAAAATGGTTTGGGATGAGAAGGATGATGTGGACCTGATAAGCAGAGGTACCAGAACCAAAAACAAAATCAACAGGGAAGTCATCTCTACTGTATTTATGAGTAGCACTTAATACTGACACAGTTAAGTTGAGGAGTAGTAAAAGTGTGAGAATGAGAGCAAGGCTGAAGGATATTTCTGGTTCCGACATTATGTTGTCTGTGTTTTTGATTCTGTGGGCGCCTCAACTTCACACTATCCCTCCCTGCTTTATATATGCAGAGGTAGCTAGTCAACGTCCCGGGGCAGCAAGGGGGTGGCCCGTGTGACATGTCCTTCCTTGTTTTTTTTGTGTCCTTTGTGCCATCGTTGTTGAATTTTTAATTCGTCCCAATGTATTTGACTCTTGAGAGAGTGTGGTGAACACTTTAACATCAATTTCTTTTTTCCAAGGTATCCATTCACATTCATATAATTGGGTAATTAATCTTTTTGACATTGTCGAGTTTTTTCGGGGTTAGTTTCCTAGCGAGGTTTATTACCTTCGTAAGAGCCAGAGATCAAATTCCCAACCACCTACTTAAGTAACAATATATCTCTTACCATTTGTGCAAACCTCCACCGGTTAACATCAATTTTCTTATATGATTATCTTATTTTTAAGATTTGATAGAGAGTCTAACGTTAAACTTGTAAAATAAAATATTTACTTAGGTATAAAACCCAATTTTTTTGTCTTTTTACTCTACATCACTCAAATAATAAATAAATGATAATAACCATAAATATTAATAATAATGATAAATATTTTTTTAAACAATATATAGTAATATTCTTAAAATATATTGTGTTATTATGGGAAAAAATAAATATAAATATATATTTTTATATTCAAATAATATATATATATATATATGTAAAGCATTTCCAAAGAAAAAAAGGGATTATAGAAATATATTGTATTATTACTGTTGCAATATTTAACAGACTTTTTCTTAAAAAATAGATATAACACATTTTTAACAAGAAATTGAATACGTTAATCTTTAAATCTTGTTTCGATGCAAATATAGTTTTTTATAATTTATAAATATTAATATGATAAAAAAATATTTGAGATTAATTTAAGAGAAAATAGGTAATTATTTTTTAAAAATATTATTGAAATGAAATGGAGTATCAAAATACTTGATGATATAATGTTGATGCATGAGTTCTATAAGTCGAATAAGTTCTAACTGTTGTAATGGAAGATATAAAAATCCGATATTGAATCTTGTAGCAAAATGACAATATAATACTAACGTGTCATAGTTTGATAAATCTGATTTTAAGACTCTATTATGAATACATACCCTAACTTCATGATTTTTTTTCCTTCCCCCCAAGTAATAAGACGATTATCAATATATTATTATTATAAAATAGGTGAAGTATGAGGGCATTTTTGTTTTCCCTCCTTAATCCCCATTATTTTCCCTCCTAATTTCTCACTTTTCCTCCTAAGTTCTCTTTTAATCTCAGTCATTCAATTGTAAATGCAATAATCAATCATAGCCGTCCATATCCATTGGTAGATTAAGTCTTTTCATTTTCTTTCATTCATTCATTTTTTGACTGTTATGGTGTGAAAGACATATTACCAACATCAATTAGTAGTTAGTGGTAGTAGTAAATTAGTAGAATCACGATCAGGAAAAGGCAACAAAAAGAAATTAGAGACCCAGGCAAAAAGAAAACATCTGGATTTGGAAGCATTGTTTTCACCTCTTCTGTTGCAGGTGTGAAACAGGTATGAGCGTATGAGCAGTTTTTAAATTTTAGTTTTTTTATTTTATTTTTAATTTTTGTTTAGAATAGGTTTTTTAATTTTTGTACAAGTATGTTTTTCTTTAATAGCATAGTTTTCATCTCTTTTGTTGCAGGTGTGAAACAGGTATGAGCGTATGAGCATTTTTTTAATTTTAGTTTTTTTTAATTTTTAATTTTTGTTTAGAATAGGTTTACTATTAATTTTTGTACAGGTATGTTTTTTTAAAGAGATTTTTATTTAAATTTTTGTAATATTGTTTTATATTACTTAAACCTGGGAGGCATATATTACTTGCTTCAGGTTCATGCGAAATTGGTGATGTTCAAATTCCAAGAAAGTTTTGTATTTACCATTTCTGATTTTTTCTCTCTTGGATATTTGTTCTATATTTTCCCTGTTCTTTGGTTTCTATTTGTTATATTATTTTCTTCATTTCATTATTGCTTTATTTATATAAGAGTTGTGGTTTTTTTTTAGAATGATATTTTTATTATATTTTTTTCAATTTTTTCATTAGTAGGATTGGACAAAACGTGTCTAAAATTATTGTTAATATGTAATTGATGTTGTTGAGATTGGTGAAAGACAGAGGAAAATTGGTGAGGTTCTCAGGGTCAAACCCTTGGCTGCATTAGCCATGATTGATGAAGGGGAACTTGATCGGAAAATAGTTGCGATTTTATTAAATGATTCAAAGGCATCACTTATGAATGATGTTGATGATGTCGAGAAGCATGTTCATAGTTGTTGTTGTTACTCGAAAGAAAGATTATCTAAGTTGCATTTTCATAGTTGCTTTCTTTATCTAAGTCTGCTAAATTGTAGTTATTAGAAAGAAAGGTTACTTAGTTGTTGTAGTTTAGGTCTTTCTCTTTCCATTTTGTGCACCATTTGTCTTCTCTGTTTTTAATTTGTCACTTTTTCAGAGGATGGTGATTGGTGATATAAAGCTTTCATGATGATGATGTTGTAAAAATAATAATATTTTATTATTTTAAAAATATTTATTTTAAATTGAATTTTTTAATTATTAATTTGGGTGGTGGTTACAAAAATTTATTCTTATTAAGTTGGGTGTTTATTCCCATTAATTCTTATTATTTCATTACTTATTATTATTATTATTAATTATTCTTTCTAACGGTTTCTTTCCGTTAGAGTATATATACTTATAGTAATATATATTTTTAGCTCCAAATAGCTACTAATAGCTATATTCATATTGTGTATATATAGTATACAGTGAATGCTTTATAGAATATATGTACGATGATGAAAATTATATATTTTTATATTATTTATTCATAGTCCTTCACTTATTGATAACTAATTTTTTTTATGTTAGATAGACATTAAGATAGCCATAAATATTGAAAAAGATGTTTTTTTTATTTAAATATTTGAACATTTCTTGCGTTTGTTTTGTGTCTAGCTATTTTATGAATAATATTTATTTGAATAATTATTTATGTAAAGATTTTTTTTATTAACATGCTAAATTTTAATTATAAGTTGCTTACATTGATGCGTTATTTTATACTTTAGACAATATACAATACAGTCATGAATTCAAATTTAAAAAAATCCAAAAATTTATACAATATGTTGCAATTTAAATTGTGAAAAATAATGATGCCTTATTTTATACTTTAGACAATATACTTATTTACAATTATGAAGTTCTAATACAAGCAAGTAATTTGAAAGTTCGAATCTTATAAACACGAATTAATTAAAAGTGTGAAAACAAGTCTTACATTTTGGGACAGATGTAATAAAAATGATGATGATGATGATGATGATGATATATCTGGACTTGCAAAACGATTTACTAACAAAATGCATTTGGAATGATGGATTAAATAAAACAAAAATCAAAATGAGTTGGATTTTTTTTAATATAAGAAATTAAGTTGTTAATTAAGATTAGAAATCGCATAGTTGATACATTATTAGTTAATTTTTATTAATGAAAAAGTTGGTAGCTGAAACTAGATTCAAAGATTAATGTTTATGATTATTCATTTCTAAATACATGTAAATCATTTTTATGAAAAGTTCATATTAACATATTATTTTAAAAGACATATTTCCAAAATCTATAATCAATTTTTAAAAAAATAAAATAAAAATTGAAAAATTACTAGTTGTTTTATAAATAGTCAAACTTAGGTATCAAACATATATACTCCTTGCGGTCCTATTTATATAAGATCCTTTTGAGGTTTTCCCTCCAATCAAGAAAAGTGGATAAATTTGTTAGTAACATTGAAAATGTGAAAATTTAATATACTTTTTCAAAACTACCCTTATAATTATAATTGGAACTCTAAAAAGTGTTGGCTTTATAAGAGTGTTTGTATAGTATAAAGAAGTAATTACATGCTATTGAAAATTGTGAAAATGAGTCTTATAAATAGGACCAAAATAAAAACTCCAAAAAGGTCTTATAAATAGGACCAAAATAAAAACTCCAAAAAAGTCTTATAAATAGGACCGGAGGGAGTATAACATTAATTTAATGACTTTTTTTGTCCCTATATTCATACACGTGCTACTTTTTTCAATCAACTTCTGCTATTATCTAGAGTGATCCGGGTGTAAAATAAATATTGGTTAATTATTTGAATTTGACAAAGGCAAGTTAAATTGAAGGATCCACTACTCAAGGGGGTTGACCTAGTGGTTAACTGGCTGAGGTGCTGAGAGATTGCGGAACCAAAGGTTCGACTCCTGCCTGAGGCAACAACCCTGGGGAGATCTCATACCATAGAGTCTTTCAGTTCCAGAGATCGGGGTGGATTAGTTGGGCCACAAAAAATGAAGCCAAAATACCACCTGGGTAACAAAAAAAAAAAATCAAAGGATCCACTCCACTTGTCTGCTTCTATACTTTGTACCCTCTTCGTTTCATAAAGATGGTGGTAAAAATTTTCAAAAATTAAAAAATTAAGAAAACGTGTATTTAATGATTTATCTAATATATCAAACAATTAATTAAACACATTTTGCATTGATCAACTGATTACCGTTCAAAGTTTGCAATTTCCTAACCTTTTCATCAATTACTTTACTTTAATTTAGGACAAAAAATTTCGGCTTTTTTTTTTACTATCTTTGTGGAATGGATGAAGTATTAATTATTAGATTTAAAAATGGTTTTAATCCCTATGATCCAAAGCATGATAGGTTTATTTTTAGTCTCTAGAAAATAAAACTTTTGTTTCTGCAATCTAGTTTATTTCAATATTTTTGTCTTTGTCGTTAGTCAAGTTAAAATCTGTTAAAGTGATTATGTGACACCATAGAACAATAACACATTGAGACTTAACAAATATCCGTTAACGTAGATATGAAAATCAAAATATACAAGGTTGCAGCAACTCAAAACCAAATATTATTTCTCACAGACTAAAAACAAAATAACCCAACATATTCAAAGCTTGCTATTCCATATCATGAGTTATTTAAGTAAGGCTAGGTAAGATAGTTTGGTAATGTACTGCTCAGCTTTATATTACCACTTATAAACCTAATGTAATCATATAAAATTGAGCTGAATTATTGAATAATACTCCGTACAAGTTTTCATTCTCCAAATTCAGTTGAAATGCTCTGAAATTCGAAAGTACACATTCTTATTCTACCCTACTCTGGTTTATCATGCACCGAGAAGGGTTTTATTATTTTTTTTTTAATTTTTTAATTTTTTTTCTAATACAGGCTTACTCAACATATTTTTTAATACAAATTTATTAAAATATGTCAATTTTTAATACAGAGCATATAATAATAAAAGAAAAATTCAAACCCAAATAACTAAAACATGTATATATCAATAAAACATAAAACTAAAAAACGGGCGGAGCATTGTAACAAAACTCCGCCCTGAGTACAGAAGCATCACCCTTCTTATTTTTATACATGTACGTAGAAGGGAAAGAAAACATGCTAGGTACGAAGGAACATTGCTTGAGCTATTTGTAAACAAAATTGAAGAGTCTACTGAAACAAGTGGCCAACAGAAACAAGTGATGGATCCTTGTCACGTTTGATAGCTCCAACTATAGAGGTGCTCCTGCCCCTCAAAAAACGGCAATACCATTTTGCAGAGAGCTTGGGATATCTTTTCAACCCTGGATCATCATGATCAACATAGTATAGGCCAAAGCTTGATCTGTTTCCATCCAGTAACTCGAATACGTCCAGGAAAGACCACACGAAATACCCTTTTATATTTGATCCATTTCTGAGAAAATTAGTAGTTTACACATCAGAAAGACACTTCCAAAAAAATCTGTTTAATAAGCTCAAAGGGTAACATCTGTTGTGTTCTGGAAATGTCTGATTAATGATAATTGACTTGCTCTCAAGATAAGTTATAACTCAACCTTTCAATATAACTCTATGGATTTGTAAACATTAATTTTGATTACCGGGTCATAATTCATAAATAAAAAGCTTGTCGATGAATTACGGGACTTCTTGTGTAACTGATTTTTAAGTTTTGTGATATTAAGTGTCAACTAGATAAATTTGAGAAATGACTGCATACCTCAAGGCATCAAGCACACCACCAATATATCCATGCAAGTATTGAACCCTCGACACATCTTGCAGCGATGAATTGCTTGGTGTCCTTTGACCTAACAATACAATGCAAGGCAACTTTTGATCAATAACTAAATTTGAACTCACCTAGTGCCACACTAGCTCTAGAGGTTGAATGGAAATAGAAATGTGAGGACTGTCTAAATTTGATCCATGCCACACTAGCTCTTGAACTCCCTAAATTTTGATTATTAACAAAATTTGAACTCACCTAATGCAGTTACATGTATGTAATCCTCTTGAACTCTTACTAGTTCATTTTTGCAATCAAAGTTACTCTACCATTTGGGAGGGGGAGGTATACCATTTTCATAAATGAATATAGGAGGATTGCCATAAAGGTGCCTGAATTTATCCAGTTCTTCCCGTAATATCCATGGTGTGACAGGGAACTGAGTCAAATATAGCCAGACAGATATGAATTAATCTTAAACAATTGACTAATTAATCATGAAAATAATTGTTATTCAGTTTCTGATAGTTACCTCTTTATTTGAAAACAGGTCAACTGCCAAAACCAGGAAAGTGGTTAGTTATTCAACTTGCTCCACCAATTATTCAGAATTGAGTGACAAACAAGATTAAGCACATTAATAAAAATGATGACTCAGGTGCTTAATAATGGTAAAAGTTCAACTGTTGGGAATTTCATTATGACAATGAAAAGGATGCAATGAATGCAATTAGCACACTAAGCAGATATCAACTGCTACATGCTCTATCCTTAAAACATATCAAAATACTTACGGTATAGCAGTGCAGCCATGTCTGCTCCGTAATCTCTCATTTCTCTCTGTAGGGCATCAGAATTGTCTGTGGCATTACCGCTGTAGTAGTGAATTATACCTATAAAGTCATATGAACCCTTAACTTGTTTGGATTCAAGTTTTGTGAATACTGGAATTCTTGCACCTGCATTTGTCTTCATGGAATTGGGATAGTCGCCATGCACCAAGGGTTCCATAATCCTGAAATAAAGCAGTCAAATAAAGTAGTGAATTATCCTTCACGCGCGTGTGTCCAATGAAAGAAAGACCCAAGTTTTAGGCAAATAAGGAAGTGTAAGGAGTTGAGAATACCCAAAGGTTTAACATACATTAAAACTTATTTAATACATGGCAAAAAGTCAAAAACAAAGGACATCAGGGGAATAAAAAAGTAAGCCAACCAATTTTAGGGTCTCTAACTTACCAACCAACTGCAAAATTATGGACCCTTTGACATGCTACCTTGTCTTTCTCTGTATTTGTTAGAGGAAGGCACCCAAATGTAAAGACAGAGATACCAACAAACCCATGTTGTTTGTCCTGCAATATGACTAGTTAGTCTCTCCAGAATGATGAATGCTCTTTGTCATCAAAGTTCTCCGTACGAGCAAGAACGTTAATATCCAATATTAAAGGACTTGAAACCGATAAGGATCGAGTTCTAGTTTAACAATAACAATAATCACAGAAGGTAAAGTACAAAATATGAAAGAAGACTACGTGACAATGTGACATACCCTATACTTTCTTTTATACAATCTCACAGCTGAAGAATGCGAAAGCAAAATATGATGAATGGCCAAGTAGGGTTCAACAGTTGAGTTGCCCCTGGTGTCATTTGTAGCACTAACGCAAAATGGGGGAGAACATCGTCGTGGTGGGGTTGTTCCCTGATCATAACCACCTATGACAAACACATTCGGCTCATTCACAGTAGTCCAATACAAGACTCTGTCACCAAACTCTCTAAAACACACATCCGCATAGTTCGTGAAGTCTCCTCTGCATTCACAGTCAAGTAGTTTTTTAATTCGTATTTCTCAATTCAACCCATGGTTATCCTAAGCTCAAGAAAAAAAACAAGCACACGCGCATTTGTTAGAATAACAATTCTGCACAGCATGAATGTGTGGCCCACCAAGGATCATATTAGCAAACAAAATGAGAATAATAAGAATAGAGCAAGAGAATAACGATATTAACTAGAGAAACAATAACAAGGATAATCAAATGGTGCCTTATGTTAAGAATGTAAATATGTAATGGCCAATGTCTTATCTCATGGAGCATTTGCCTTGGTTCCTCGATTTAAAGGCGTTGTGATTATTTTAATACAATGTAATTCATACATGTTTCAAGAATTACTTTCAACAATGTTATGGTGTGAGAGATCAGGATCGTACATGATGTCACGACTAACCCATCCTCCATATTCATCTTCAAGTGCCTGTGGAAGATCAAAGTTGTGTAGTGTGACATGTGGTTGGATTCCTGAACAAGGGAAAGAAAGAGTGGACTATACAGTTGAAGAAGCAGAATATTAAGGATTTTTTTTTTTTTTTGTAAAGTTAATTTCAAGGATTGGTTTTATTTTGCAAATAAAGAAACTCGTAACTAACCATTGCTAATGAGTTCATTGATAAGATTGTTGTAGTACTCCAATCCCTTGGGATTGACAGGTCCTTTACCATCTGAGGAGAAAGAAAAGCATTTTCAAAGGCACTTAGAAAGGCTTTACTGGAAAAACAGAAAATTTAAGAACATTAAAATTTAAAAATTTCTCATATTGTGCAAAAGTTTGAGTTGAGTATGAACTTGGTATCAGTCTGGACCAAGAAATGGAGAATCTATAGGCATCCAGGCCTGTTTCCACCATGAGTCCCACATCTTCCTGCAATATAAATTTTCACTGCAGGTGAAGCTGTAAAAGACAACTTGTACTTGTGTTGACCATCTTATGAGTGGAAATTGTACAAGCACATCTGACTAATGAGATTCTTGTTACTACTTTGTTAGTTATGTCTGAATAGGTAAGTGTCTATACAAGTTTGCCTCTTTCTTTTTAATTTTCCACAATTATTGACCGAATTACAAAGAACAAGTTTCAAGAAAAAGAGATTGAAGCATAAGATGTAGCATATTTTAAACCTGAGTTCTTTTATTTGATCTAAACAATTTAAACTCCACATTTGATACCAAATAAATTTATCCCCATCTCTTAACTATTTTAAGTCTTTTTCATATATGCATATCTCATAAGTAAATCACACATTGCTCATTTTTACCTTATATTTGTGGTACTCATCACATGCCACATCTCCATTTGCTCCATGCGCATAACCTATTTATTTTTAAAAAAAAATGATATTACTAGTGTATGTCTTTGTTTAATTGAAGAAATTACTACTAAATGATACTTGAATGTCATTACTAGCATATCTCATTGCAATAGATATATTATAAAAACATAATATTTATTCAGTTTATATTCAGAAATTTAAAATTTGAAAGTAATATTTGAAAGAAAGTGTGGAGGAAATAAAATGTTTAAAACCAAATACTGGGGAAAAAATTATTAATAAAGTCATCCATATTTCTGCAAATATAAGTAAGTCAAATTTCATTTCAGAAAACAAAGGGTGGAGGTGCATAATACCAAAATTTCTGCAATAAACCGTTGGATTTTTTTGTTCCTCCAATTACTTGCGGCTAAAAGCTTGGAATTGAAGACGGATATGCAAATATAAGTTATGACATACATAAAAAATATGTAGGCTTAAATATGCTTTTTCTTAAAGGAAAATTTGAAAGTGATTTTTTGTTTTAGTCTCTAATTTTTTTTCGATGTTTTGATCCTTTAAAATATTCTAAAATTTTGATTTTAGTCCCAAATTATCAAGTGGATGACTCCCGTATGTGACACGAGTCCTAATAATTGCTACTCCCTCCGTTTCATAAGTAGTGTTTTTCAAGGTTTGCACAAGTTTTAAAAAATGGTTAAACGATGTAAGGATTATTTTGGGTATTTTGACTTTAATGTCCTTATATAATCATTATTGAAGAGAAAGAAAGATATTGAAAGTGAAAAAGAAAATGTGGTAAATAGGGATGTGTTGAGAAAAATAACATTAATAATGTATTGAATTTTGTAAAAAAAATAATACGAAACATGAGATAAAAACTCTATGAACAATACATGAACATAGCCAATTGTGGCATTAACACATCAACCACGGGACTAGGAACAATTTTGGAACATGAGAGGATCAAAATCAATGAAAAACCTAAAACTTGCCAAGTTTTTTTAGGGAAAAAAATGTATTTAAGCCTAAATATGGAGTATGTAACTTATACACATGGTGATACTTTATCATTTCTTTCTCAGTGAGCTTCAAAATTATCAAAATCGAAAATTAAGAGGATTGATGACAAGAAGAAACAAGAAAGAGCAAAAGAAGGAACCAGCATGGGCAAAAGTATCCCAGATGCTAGGAGTTCTTCCATATTCGTTGGCAGCTCCTTCCACCTGCATGTGTTCATAAATACTAATATCAATCACATAGATAGCTAGATATACTTATATTTACAAACTCTTCTTTGCACTAAATCCACTAATTTGCAACATTAATAAAAGAAATGATATGGGATAAAGGAAAATGATATATACAAACCTGATAAGCAGAGGTGGCAGCACCAAAAACAAAATCAGCAGGGAAGTCATCTCTGCTGTAATTATCAGCACTCAGTACTCCCACACTCAAGTTCAGAATTAGAAAAACTGTGATCATGAGAGCAAGGCTCAAACATGTTTGTGGTTCCATTATCTAATTTATGTGACCATGCACCTCAACTATCGCTGTTTTAATTATCACAAGTAATGCCTGAGGATATATCTGAAGCACACTCATCATCACTCTGGCTATGTTTGGATGGGAGGGAGTGAAGGGGATGGAAAGACAAAAAAATGTTGTTTCCGTTTGAAAGTGTTAACTTAATGAAATGAAATAAAACTTTTCTATTCATTATATCTATAATTTTTACATCCTAAATTGGAGGGTAGCCAAGAGAAGTTCCGTTCCACCCCCTAAAAACTCTCAAACATACTCGCACTGCTCCCGCCGCATTTATTTATGATTTACTTCCGTAATCTTATTTATATAATATTTTTGTAAAAATTCATGTCCACGAATTAAAATTATTAATGATATTAAAAATATAAATAATTAATATTATTTTTCAAAATTACTCTTATAATTTTTGTTAGAATTGTTAAAAAATTTTAATTTAATAAAAATATTTTTGAAAATAAATAATTAAATATTACTATTAAAAATTGAAATATGATTTATAAATAAATGAATTTCATTTTATAAAAAAATCTTAAGCACAGGATCGCAACATCGGAGAGAGTACATTGGAATAAAATATTCTGGTTAAAGGATTTTTTTAAACATGCTAGTTTGGTCTTGTACTCACTTGTCCCTTTCCAACTTAACTTTAATTTCACACGTTAGCTAGGAGCTTTCGAATCGGCTAATAACTTTAATTTCACACGTTAGCTGGGAGCTTTCGAGTAGTGTGTTTGGTACAGTATAGCAGATAAATAACATTATGATTATTTTTTTAATTATAATCTCTTAAAATTATAATATGTTTATTTTTGGATATCTTAGCTGAAAAATAAATTTAAACTAATCTGTTTTGTTTGGATAGTGTAAAGAAAATTATTTTTACTGAGTAAATTACAAAAAAGGGTATAATACGACGAGTGGATATTTAATGGGTTGGAGTTATAAGGGTATAATAGAGAAATTTCATGGATCTAAAAAATAAGCTTACAACAAATAATTTTCAGCTGCTAAAAAGGAGTTTCTAGATTTTAATTATTTTCCGAAAAATATAAGCTAAAATTATAATCGACATTACAAACAAACATGTTAGCTTATGACTATTTTTAAAAAACAAGTCCAAAAAATAGTTTCCCTCTCTACCAAACATGTCTGCCTTATTTGATATTAGACCCTGATTTTTTATTTCTTTTTTAACTTGTTCTCTATATTTTGAATTTGTTTTGGTTTTGGTTCCTACATTTTGATTTTGTTTTGGTTTTGGTCATCGGTATTATCTTTGAATGAAAAATGTTATGGTCTAATGAAGACCACTTCAAAACTAACTTATTTATCTTACGTGGATCACCTTCATCTTTAACATCTTTTTCAATTGTGACAAAAGATACTGAAGATGCTTTTGATAAGATCATCCGAAGATTATTCTTAGAAAAATACTAGGCATAAGGTCATATTGAATCAGGGAGTCTGTATGAGGCAAAGAGGGTCAATCAAAAAATGAGAAAAGATGATGAAGATGAAAGTGGTCCGCGTAGAAGAGAAAAGTTAGTGTTTACGTTAGGTCACGTTAGTGTTTTGCATTGAGAGTTAACACCGAGGACTAAAACCAAAACAAATTTAAAATGTAGGGACCAAAACCAAAAAAATTAAAAACAGAGACTAATTTCAAAGAACCCAATATTTATAGGGACTATTTTCATATTTAAGCCAATTATTAATTTCATTCTGCGAATAAAATTAGAAAGAACTTGTAATTTTTGAAAAAGAAAAGTTTGTAATTTTTGAAAACTAGTTTTTATAAAGTTACTTCAAGTGACTTTCAAAAAACTAAACTAGTTTTCAATAATTCATGTACTAATTATATCTTCCAACATTTTTTAAAATTACATTAATTACTCTAACCAATGGATGGCAGTTTAAGTTTTAATTACATTTTTATTTAATTAGTTATTAATTATAATTTAGTGGTTTTGTAATATTTCATTAATTAATTAATTAACAACATATTTAATAAAAAAAATTAATTAATCATAATCTAGTAATAATTTTTTTATACCATTAGTAAATAAATCAAAAATAAATTAAAATAATAAATATAAATAAAATAATGTTATATGTCTTTTTCAATCATTTAATAACTTTCAATTACTTATACAATTAGTTTTTTTTTTGTTTACATGGGAGGTCTGGGACTAGAACCCATGACCTGGGGAGGGGAAAATCCTAAGTGTCCCTGCAGCCACCAACTGAGCTGTCTTACACGGACTAAACAATTTTATTTCAAACATTTATCTAAATAGCTTCAATCTCCCAACCAACTTCATAGCTAATGACTCTCGCCGACAAAAGGTATAAATAGAATGTTAAGGATTCATGTAAATAATTTTTGTTAGTTTAAAAAGGATTGTGTAATTTTGATAAACGAAAACGGGCTGTGCGATTTTGTACACGGCCATCATTCACTATTTATAAAATTTATGGTTATTGTTTTTAAGTAAAATTAATTCAAATAAATGGGTGGATGATATATTAACCATGTAAAAAATATTACACCATCAATACATAAATTAAATTCTTTTCATAATATCAAAAATAAAAGTATAAATGCAGACAAAGTTAAAGATAAAATTGGCAATTGCATTGTTTTACCACATGACATGAAATTAGAAACTAGAAAATAAAATTATTTTGGACGATTGCGTGCTGTGCTGTTGCTCCTATTCAAACAATGTGCCAGACGAGACCTCTTGGTACTTGGTAGGCATGGCAACAAAGAGCTTAAGGATTTTTCCAATCTCGACCTCTTCACGATCAACATAGATTCAGAGGTACTCTCTCCTTTCCAGAATACTACTCCCTCCCGTCTTATATATAATTTTTTTTTAAAAAAAATTCAAATCCATTAAGAAAATGGATATTAAAAATGTAAATATTTAATATATTTTTTTTTTCAAAATTACCATTATAATTAAGTTTCTAAGAATGGTTGATTTAAACAAAATAGCCGGCCCTAATTCTAGAGAGAGATTGAGGTTCAGCATTCTCTCTAGATTTTTCAATCTTCCACTCCTTTATTTGGACGGTGTGTGGTTTTCAGTCCTAGTTTTTGTGGCTTTCACTCTTGGTTTTGTACAAGTTTTGTTACATAAATAAGTGTTATTCTCGAGTTGTTTTGGGTGTTTTTATTTGGGGAAATATGTGCTTTGTGTTAGTTTACAGATCTTGTGGCCATCATCTTTTTTCAAATAATTGGAAGAATGATAACAGAGACAGTTTTTACCCTGCAAACTTCTGTCTTGACTTTTGTCCAGCGGCTTCATCTCTACAAATTTGAGATTCATTGTCGTCGAAATGTGCTTACTTCCAACATTGATGAGATTGTTATCCTGGAGATAAAGGCTGTTGAATCTCATGTTAGAGACCGATTTTTGAAGAGATTGATGACACATGTCCAGAGGAAAGATGTTGTTGGTGCATAGTACCTTGCTTTTCTTAAACTGCATATTTTTGTTTTAAAAAAATAATATGTATTTTGAGAATTTGATAAAGGCTGTGTGTAAATTATGTATTTTGTTTGGGTAACGTTGGTTTTGCTTGTACTATTTTCTTCTATTGAATCAACTGCATATTTTTCTTTAAAAAAAACAAAGTGTTGATTTAATAGGGGTATTTTTAAAAAAAATAATTAAAAATTATTAAAAATTGGAAAAAGGTCTTACAAATAAATCAATTTTTTCCCCTAAAAAAGTTTTACAAATAAGAACAAAGGGAGTATAAGAAAAAATATATGCTTATAAGGATTGATTGCATTTAAATGAATATTTTATGAAGAAAAAATATTATAAGTTCAAATATTTTTTTTCTTTTTAAGAAACATAAAAATATAATCTTCCGTCTCATAAGTTATGTTTTTTTAGGCTCTTCCACATAGATTGGAATTTGATATATTTTGACTAAATTACCCTTAATTAATAATAGGAGAGAAAATATTAATAAATGTATGAAAATTATATTGAAGAGATATGGAGAAATAAGAAGTGAAAATGAGAATGCAATAAATATGGATATAATTGAAAAAAGAAATATAAATGAATATTAGATTTTTAAAAGAATATAACTTATGAAATAAAATAAAATACCTAAATCAACATATTTATGAGAAGGAGAAAGTAATACTTTAGGAATAAACTCCTTTATAGCTATCAAGGACGGATTTGAGGAATAAAATACATTATGTTCAACGATTTTTATTATATCTGGTTCACCTGAGAAATGCCTTTTTGCCAAAGATTTAAGCCTTTGTTTGTTTGGAGGAAAATGAGAGAATAGAAAATTGGAGGAGAGAAAATGAAGAGAAAATGAGAATTTCTCTTATTTGGTTTAGGAGAGAAAAATGGAAGAGAGAAAATAATTCATGGATCCCACCTCAAAAAGTTTTCTCTCCCATTTTGGCAAGAGAATGAAGAGAAAAGTTTAAATTTTGTTTCAATACCAAAATTGCCCTTACTATATATTGTGAACATCACTAATTAATTATCTTCTTATAGATACATGTTTCAATGTTTTATTTATTTATTTATTTGTTTGTTTTTATTTTTATTTTTGTGTATGTTATTTTAATATCTTGAATGTTAAATTTTTTGTTTTGTTTTAAAAAATCAATATAAAGTAGCAACTAATATAAATTTCTATCCGATTTTTATTTTTACATTGTGAAATTAGAAGTTTTATTACGGTGTCCAATAATTGATTGAAGTTAAAAAAATTGATTATGTTTGATATACATATATGTGAGAAATAAAAAAAAACATATTTTTTTTTATGTAAAACATGAAATAAAAAGAATATTTTTTATTATTTAAAAAATAATTGAAATAAGAAAAAATATTTGGTTATGTTTAATAGAAAAGAAAAAAAGAGAATTAAAAAATATTTATTTGTGCTATGTAAAACAAAGGGTATATTTGTCTTTTAATATATTTATTGTTTTCTCTCTTCCCATTTATCTTTCTAACCAAACAAAAAGGGAGAAAACTTAATTTTTCTCTCTCTTACCTTTCTTCTGATTTTTTCTCATACCAAATAACTATAAAATTTACTCATTTTCTTATCATAATCTTTTTTTCCTATTTCTGTTGTTGTTTGTTTGTACAAAGAATAAAACCTCTGACTTGGTGGTAACATTCTTAGACCGTGTCTAAGACCACCAAGCTAGAAGACTCAATTGGTAACCAAACAAAAGTGTAAATGTCATGGGGGGTGGATGTCATTATTGTTGACACGTCCTCTTCTTTCCACGTCGGAAATAGTCCAGCAGCATTTGTACAATGATTGTGTAATTTTGTCAATTTCTTTCGTGAAAAGGAAATGATCAGAAAAGTCGTAATATCTCCTTTCTTTTTAGAGTTTAAGGAGTATTTGGCGTAAAGTTTTTTATCTTGTCAAATTATTATATAATATTTATTTTTATTATTTTTATCTAAAAATTAATAAATATAAATATATGAATGGTAGATAATGTATTAATAATATAAAAATTAAAAAATTATTACAGTACACGGTGGAGGTGGTATCAAATCTTATATACGTAATTGGTAGCCAATTTTTGTTGATGTTGGCCAATTATTGATAGGTAGAAGCATCTCTATAATTCGAGCCGTAGAACTTGACATTTGACAAGGACCCATCTCTTGTTTCTGTTGGCCACTTACTTCAATAGGTTCTTTAATTTTGTTTGAGCAGAACATCATTACATACATGTATTCAATTCCTAGCTATGTTTACTTATATTTTTAAGGATTTGACTCATAGCTATTTTTAGCCATAGTTTCTCAATTTCATCATGTTTGTAAGGATTTAACTCATAATGTAAGGATTTGCCACTTCTCCATGCTCTCCACAAAGGGAGATATTGTTACCACCTGAAGATTGAGTTAATAAAAGAGAAAATGGAGAATATACCGACGGTATAAAGGCTTTTTACATCATCAGTGTATCATCCACGATGATGTAAAATTTAAGGTTTTTTACACCATCAGTGTATCATCCACGATGATGTAAAATTTTACACGATGGGTCATTAATTTCTAAATAAAATATGATAAAGTGCCAAATATGGTTCATATGTTGAGTTTTCCTTAGTGCTATTTGTAATACAAAACGGGGAAGAACATCGCTTTGGTGGGGTGCTTCTCTCATCGTAACCACTAATGACGAATACATTGAGCTCATTCACATAGTAGTCCAGTACAACACTCTCTCGCCAAACTCTCTAAAACATGTATCAGCATAGTTTGTGAAGTCTCTTCTGCATTCACATCCAAGTAATTTATTTATTAATATTCCTCAATTTTGTCTATTGTTTCCTTAAAGAAGATTGTATCCTAAGCACAAGTAAACACACACTGATATGACAGGGCAGTTAACATTTTGAACAAAAAGGGCTAGGACAATGGCCATCAGGGATTGAACCATTGCTGATGAGTTCATTGATGAGATTGTTGTAGTACTGTAATCCCTTGGTATTGATGGGTCCTCTAATACCATCTGGGGAAATAGCAAAGCATTTACAAGGAAATTAAGAAATGTTTAATGGTTCTCATTGATTATTATGTGCTCAAGTCTGAGTTGAGTATATATCATACTTGGTATGGGTCTGGACCAAGATATGGAAAATCTGTGGGCAATTGGGCATCAAGTCTTGTTTCCACTATGAGCCGTGCATCTTCCTGCATTTTATATTTTTGGGAAAACTATAAACTATTTAAATTGTTTTGCTTCTTAGCAGTGCCACACTGCTACTTTAGTCTTTAACTGTTACACTTCAAATAACTTAACAGCTTATGTTTCAATCTTACTAATATTATTGGGAAAGAAAAAAATAATAAGGATTGTACCTTATATTTGTGCTACTCATTACAGGCAACATCTCCCTTGTTCCATGAGCATACCCTGTTCATTAAAAATCATAGATTTAATGTGCCTTTTGGGGATGAAATGATCGGTAAGCAAAAATCACCCGACGAACAAACAAAGCTGGATAATTAAGCTGGACATATTTCTCCAAGTTTTTTACTATTGATTCTCACTTCAGAGTTATAACAATCACATATGATAATATGACAAAAACCTTATAGGCAGAATTAACATTAATTTACTGACTAGTGATACTTTTACGCGACACCACATGACCAACATCGTGCGTCTGACCAGGATTCCGATGTTACGTGTTAGCAAAATTGGCCAAAATTGATAGTAGGGGTATATGACAAACCTAGAAGTAACTTTGGGGAGTCGGACATTGAAAAAATAAGAATAAGGGTATCTGACAAAATTATCCCAAACTTCAGGAACTTCTGTCATGATTAAGCCTACATTTTATCATGAGTTATTTAAGCAAGATTAGGTAAGATAGTTTGGTAATGTACTGCTCAGCTTTATAATTTATATTACCACTTATAAACATAATGTAATCATATATAAATTGAGCTGAATTATTGAATACTACAAGTTTAATTTCTCCAAATTCAGTTGAAATACTCTGAAATTTGAAAGGAAATTGCCAAGGTAGAAGGGTTTTCTCCGTACACATTCTCATTTTTATGCAAGTTTACTTTAAGTAAACATGCTAGGTACGAAGGAACATTGCTAAGCAATGTTGCCCTATTAGTAAACAAAATTAAAGAGTCTACTTAAACAAGTGGTGGATCCTTGTCAAGTTTGATAGCTCCAACTATAGAGGTGCTCCTGCCCCTCAAAAAACGGCTATATCATTTTGCAGAGAGCTTGGGATATCTTTTCAACCCTGGATCATCATGATCAACATAGTATAGGCCAAAGCTTGATCTGTATCCATCCAGTAACTCCAATGCGTCCCGGAAGACCAGACAAAATACCCTTTAATATTTGATCCATTTCTGAGAAAAATTTTGATTAACTGAAAATTAGTAGTTTACACTTTACACATCAGAAAGACACTTTAAAAAAAAAAAAAAAAAAAAAAACCTGTTTAATATAAGCTCAAAGGGTGACATCTTTGTGTTCTGGAAATGTCTGATTAATGATAATTGACTTGCTCTCAAGATAAATTATAACTCAATCTTTCAATATAGTTCAATGGATATGTAAACCATAATTTTGATTACCAGGTCATAATAACTCATAAATAAAAAGCTTGTCGATCTATTACGGGACTTCTTGTGTAACTGATTTTCAAGTTTTGTGATCTTAGGCGTCAACTAGATAAATTTGAGAAATGACTGCATACCTCAAGGCATGAAGCACACCACCAATATATCCATGCAAGTATTGGACCCTCGAGGCCTCAACACATCTTGCAGCGATGAATTCGTTGCCATAGACCCTAAACTCTCTTTGTTATTTTTATGTCTTCTCACCCGATTGTGAGAGACTAATCTTCTGATTGTGATGGCTTATAGAACCTCCTCAAACCTATGACTTCTAGGAATCGAGTCTAAGACTATACAGTCTTTTGGTACCTTGATACATAAGGACATGGTAAGCGACCATCAGACTAACTGGTGTCGAGTTCAACTCTCTGTTAATATGTTCATAGATTACCCATCAATAAATTCATCATGTCAATAGTGGAACTGAAACACACACCCTTGTAAAATATGAGTCAAATCCTTACAAATTGAATGGATTTGAATAACTATCACTAGAAATAGCTGAGTCAAATCCTTAAAAATTGAGTAAACATGGCTAGGAATACAGGTATGTAATTATGTTTTGCTCAAACAAAATTAAAGAACTATTGAAATAAGCGGCCAACATCATCAAGAGATGGGTCCTTGTCAAGTTCTATGGCTCCAATTATAGAGATGCTTCTACCCTTCAAAAATTGGGTATACCATTTTGCAGAGAGCTTTGGGTATCTCTTTAACTCTGGATCATTCTGATCAACATAGTATAGGCCAAAGCTTGACTTGAATCCATCCAGTAACTCAAGTAAATCCAGGAAAGACCATACAAAATACCCTCTTACATTTGATTCATTTCTGAGAAAATTTAAGATTGTACAGAAAATTAGTTAACATGTCATAAATGCATGTATATATTGGACACTTTCTAAATAAGGAAGCACTGGAATCCATAATTTTGACTCCAAGTTCCCTAATGAGTAAAAAACTAGTCCATCAGCCGTGGAACTTCTAAGTGATCATAAGATAATTTTGTGATATGTAGTGTTAGCTGGATACGATAGAGATGCATACCTTATGGCATCAAGCACGCTGCCAATATATCCATGCAAGTATTTCACCCTTGACACATCTTGCAGTGATGAATCGCTCGCCGTCCTTTGGCCTAACGAGAAAGTGGAAGCAAAATTTTCATCAATGAATAAATTTGAACTCAACAGGACTTGTTATAAAAACTTTTAGAAGGTTGTGTTAGAGACAGAGAGACCATTTTCATAAATGAAAATAGGAGGATTGCCATAAAGGAGCTTGAAATTATTCAGTTCTTGCTGTAAGCCCCAGGGTGAGACAGGGTACTGAATCAAGTAAAGCTAGTTAGTCATAAAGTGAAGTAAGAAAAAAAAAACTAGGCCAATTAATTATGACAACAACAACAACAACTAAGCCTTTGTCCCACTAGGTGGGGTCGGCTACATGGATCAAACGACGCCATAAAGGCCTATCATAAATTATGAGAAACACTTTTTTTTTTTTTACAGTTACCTCTTCTGAAAACAGATCCTGTCCATCTGCCAAATAAAGGTAGGAAAGCATTGAGTTATTCACTTTACTCCGCTGATAATAATAATAATATAGAAATTAGTGATATACATGGCTGTGTGAATGTGAGCTTGGGACCTAATTATATCAAGGACCACAATTCATATTTAAAAATTTAATTTGGCAGGAAACACAAGATAAGCATGATTAATTAGCCTATGCCACCTTGGTGTAGGACGACAAAAGGTGAAACAATAAGATACTTAGTGGACCTATGTCGCCTTGGTATAAGATGACACATCGGCAGTACCACTAAGTTGGGAACTTCATTGATTACATGGCTTGGAAGGCTTTGGATGGAGAAAAACGCACAAGGAATCCATACCTTAACAAAGCGCCTTCATGATAGATAAGGGATGAAGACGCTCTGACACCCATGCTGCTCTAAGACCTAGGATGCCTTAGGACAAAGTCGCTCTAACGGTCGTCAACCAGGCTCCAACACTAGCCCGCTCTAGGGCAGACTCACTCACCCGGCTCACCTCGCTCACCTGCTGGTCCACTTGCTGCGAGAGCGGACTAGCACCTTTCCTAGAACTTGGCCCTCAAGTCTTGCCTAGTTACCATTATGCCCCTCCAAAACTCTATAAAAGGGACACTTTGGATACCAAAAGGATTAGACCATACTTGCACATCAGAACCGACACTAAGAGGAACAGCCTTCTTCCTTCTCCAACCAGCTGAAACCAAAACACCAAACCAAAATATCCTTTACCTTTCCCTTCATGCCATCTTCCTCATCCTCACAGACACTAAAAACCCATTAAAATTACAAGATTCTTTTATCCTAACAAAGCGGATTACATGGGCAAAGAGCATTCTAATCGATTCTCCCTATGACTCTTCATGATGCTTCGTCCTTTCTCTTCAAGCCACGAAGGCATGGAGTTTCCACTTCGGTACACATCTTTCCAGCTTATCAACCTAAAATCTCTCATTATTATTGTTAAACCCTTCTCCTAAAAAAGGGCAAATACAGTGTGCATCATTGAAAATTATTGCTTAGATTCTAACTGATGTTAAGGCAATGAAACTTTTGGATACATCAGATGATTTAAAAAGAAATGCATGACTGCAGTTAGTATATTATGCTTCCATGACTGGCTTTAATCTTACGCTAAAATATTCACTATTCATATACATGAGGAAGTACTTACATATTAACTTTGCAGCCATGTCTGCAGAAAAGTCTCTCACTTTGCTATTCAGGATGTCAGAATTGTCTGAAACATTTATATTGGTATAGTGAATCACACCTATAAAATCAAATGAACCCTTAACTAGTTTTGAGTCACGACTTGTGAAGGTCGGCAATCTTGCGCCTGCATTTGTCTTCATGGAAATGGGATAGTCTCCGTACACCAGGGGTTCCATAATCCTGCGATAAATCAGGAACACCAAAATTGCCACATCCTTCACATCGTATCATAGCCAAGACGAAAACATGAAAGTAAAGGACTTGAAAATTTTCCTCAAAAGGGAAACTCTCTAGTGCAGCATAAATTCTACCTACTAAGTGGTTTAATGAAACTGTAAGAACAAAAACATTAGTAGAATGTTCAATGAAAGAAAGCAAGTTTTTGGCCCCATGATCTTACGGTATTTGGCATGTGCATCTTTTGAGGTTATATAACCTTCCATTTGTCCATTACTTTCTAACATGAGACTTCTTCGCCCATACCTTACTCACATAATTCTCAACACGAAAAGTGTGAAGGGAAGAAAGAAGTAAAACCAATCAATTGTAGGGTCTATCACTTACCAACCCACAAAAAAATCTCAGACTCTTTGAGTTGCTACCCTGTCTTTTTCTGCATTTGTTAGAGGAATGCACCCAAATGTGTAGAGTGAGATACCAACAAATCCATGCTGATTGTCCTGCATTATCACAAAGTTTATGAAAACATGAACATTCTTTGTCGACAATGATTTTTGTGCAAGAAGATTGAAAATCAGATGAGGATTAAGTTTTATCACAAGTATAAAAGTTGAAGCTTTTGCAATTTAAACACACAGAAAGTAGTAATGAAGAACATAAATAAAATTAATATTAATGTATTCAGAAGCAAAATGATTTATGAAAAAGAAGTAGGTGATGTACCTTATACTTTGTCCTGTACAATCTTGTAGCTGAAGAATGCGCTAATAAAATATGATGAACTACCAAATATGGCTCATATGTTGAGTTTCCCCTAGTGCTATTTGTAATACAAAACGGGGCAGAGCATCGCTTTGGTGGGGTGATTCCCTGATCATAACCACCTGTGGCAAATACATTGGGCTCATTCACAGTAGTCCAATACAACACTCTGTCGCCAAACTCTCTAAAACATGCATCAGCATAGTTTGTGAAGTCTTTTCTGCATTCACATCCAAGTAATTTATCCATTAATATTCCTCAATTTTGTCTATTATTTCCTGAAAGGAGATTGTATCCTAAGCACAAGTAAAAATACACACATAGATTCGATAGAAGAGTTAACAATTTTAACAACTAAAAAGGGTGCTAGGCTCAAACCAAAAAAAGTGTGCTAGGACATGGATCATCAGGCAAGGTGATATCGTTGAAAAAGACGACGAGAGGATTGTTATATAACCTTTGGGAAAGTCATTTGCTTATTTTGCAACCTATACAATTGAGGATATAGTTCTTACAAAGTCCCTATAATGTAAACTATAACCAGAAAATATTCACTACAAAACAACCGGCTAGATTATTACGAAGTGCTTTATTTTAAGGATCTGTTTTCCTTATTCACGTATCAAGTGCCTTGATTCTTTCTCATATTGATCTACTTCATATATTCAAGGGGGTAAGTGCCTTATTTTATTGAAAGTAGATGATGCAATAGAAGTTGTTTCATGAAATAATTTCAACATTATATATGGTGAAAGAGATCAGGATCATACATGATGTCACGACTAACCCATCCTCCATATTCATCTTCGAGTGCCTGTGGAAGATCAAAATTGTGTAGTGTGACATGTGGTTGGATTCCTGCTCAAGGAAAAGAAAGAGTGGATTATATAGGTTTTTTAATTGGATTTCAAGGAATGGTTTTACTTTCCAAATAAAGAAAATTAACCATTGTTAATGAGTTCATTGATAAGATTGTTGTAGTACTCCACTCCCTTGGGATTGACGGGAGACAGGAAAGCATTTTCAAAGGCACCAAAATGTTTTTTTTACTTTAAAAAGAAGTAATTAAAGAGCATTAAAATTTAGTTTCCCATAATGTGTACAAGTTTGTGATCAGTATTATAGTTGGTATGAGTCTGGACCAAGATATGGAAAATCTGTAGGCATCAAGTCCTGTTTCCACCATGAGCCGTACATCTTCCTGCACGGGAAAACTATAAACTATTAAAATTGTTTTGCTTCTTAGCAGTGCCACAGTGTTACTTTAACTGTTAAACTTCAAATAACTTAACAGCTTATACTTCAATCTTACTAATATTGGAGAAAAGAAGAAAAAAAAAGAAAGTATAAAGTATTGTACCTTGTATTTGTGGTACTCATCACATGCTACATCTCCATTTGCACCATAAGAGTACCCTGTTAATTAAAAATCATAGAGTTAGTGTGTCTTTTGGGGATGAAATGATAGGCAGACAATGACCACCTGACGGACAATCAAAACTGGATAATTAAATTGAACATATTTCTCCATATTTTTTATTATTGATTCTTACTTCAGAGTTATAACAACACATATGTCTTATTCTATTATAGTCTATTCCATTTCATCCAATTTCATCTTATTCTTCTCATCATCAAATATACAAGCACAGACCAAAAGAAATTCTTATGTGAGCAATTTGAGATAATAATATTTCTATCATCTCTAAATATAAGACATTTTTGAGATTTTTATTTTATCTCTATTTGTAAGACCTTTTATCAATTTTTAATGACATTAATTACTTCTTTCCACAAACATTCTTATTTACTTAACAATTTTTAGATTCTCAATAATATTAATTGGGGTAATTTTGAAAATACATATCAAATATTCATATTTTCAGTAGCATTAAATAACTTTCTTAATGAACATGAAATCTACCAAAAAGTTTATATATATATATATATATATATATATGAACGAAGGGAGTAACTTGCAATAAAGCTATATAAAGCAAGCAAATACCGTATATAAAATGAGCAAGTAAATATACGTTCAGAGTGTATTGCATGAGTACGGGTACGGTACCAGTACCCAATACGGATACGGGTACGGGGTACGGCATTTTTTAAAAAAAATTAGGGTATGAGTACGTTCTTATATATATTTAATTTATAAATATAATTATATATAAATTTAAAAAATTAAAATTTAAAAATACAATCAACAAATTGAAATTCATAGGAATTAATAATTTCCTACCACACAACCTATAATGTTTGCAAAAGAATTAATAAAAAAAATCAAAAACATCCAAAAATAACACAAAATAGGAAAAAAAAAAGAAAAAGTGGTGCATAATAAAAAAAAAAAGAGTGGTTCAATTCTTAAACTAGTTTAAACACTCGGTGTGCAAAAAAAAACAAAACAAAATATGAATATCAAACCACTTTTCATTGCATTTCATTGCTGTTTTAAATGAAAATAATTGAAAAATATTGAATCAAGATGATTTTTCTTATCCTTGTGAACAAAACACATCATTTGAGAAAAAATTTATGTTCAATCGTACCACATAGTGGGTACGTACCCATTTAAGTACCCAGAAGTACTCATTCAAGTACCCAATTTTTTTAAATTTTTTTATTTGGATACGCATTCGGTACGTACCCAGGAATACCCAAGGCATACCGGGTATGTACCCAGTACATATACTACAGCTAGATAAAAGTACCTATGCTTCATACTTCACACTTGATTAATCAGAGTACATGGAATATCATTCAAAAGGTGGATATATTTATGTTTTCTTACTTTGTTCACATGTTCACTTTATATGAGTCTTTTCTTAGTAGAATGCAAAATCTCTCCCTTGGTAATAATTTAACTACATTTAATAAAAGCTTTAAGCTTCCAAAATTTAAAAAAAAATCGATTATTAGTGACAAGAAGAAGTGAAATTGCAAAAGAAGGAACCAGCATGGGCGAAGGTATCCCATATGCTAGGGGTTCTTCCATCTTCTTTAGCAGCTCCTTCCACCTGCATGCATGTGTTCATAAATAATATTTATTTTTATTTTTATTTTTTTTGAAGGGGAATGTATATTCTTATTTATACATTCATCTTTGCACTATTGAAATAAAGATAAGAATGATGTATATAGGAACCTGATATGCAGAGGTGGCTGAACCAAAAACAAAATCAGCAGGGAATTCATCTCTGCTATACTTATCAGCACTCAACACTCCCACAACCAAGTTGAAAAGTAAAACAGTAAGCATGAAGGCAAAGCTCATAGACGTTTCTGGTCCCATGAATGATCTATTGATCTACCTATGTTTCAATTTCTGATTCTGTGGGAAGCTCAACTCAAATATGCTCTTTTAGTTTTTTTTTGGTACATTATGCTCCTTTAGTTTAAGTAACATCCTCATTATTCAACGAACCAAAGCGGTGGGTGTTGGATTTTTATTTTGCCAATTTCTTCCTGTTATTGTTTTATCCATCCCTGAATATAAGTCATTTTAACTTATTTCACACAAATTAAGAAAAGTAATTATTACACTTAATTTTATGAAAAAATATGTTTACTTTCCAAATTTACCTCTATTTAAATTTTATATTTCTCTTTCCTACTTAATTATTATGCATCTTCTTTTATAGGAAATAACAAAGAATTTATTGCAATATGAAAATATAAGTGTAATTATGATGGGCATATTTGGAAAAACAAAATTAATACTACCTAAATATCTTAAAACAACTTATCATTAAAGACACAAAAGTCTTTATTTTGATGTCCATATTTAGGAATGGAGGGAGTAATAAATGGTCCAAGCTATTAGCGTTAGTTTCAATTGGATTGGACACCATTTGTTGAAATTGTGGTGCAGAGCAGCATTGTAATCAAACAAGGATAACGCAATGAAAGGGACTAGTCCTAAGAATACTTTATTTAATTCAATCCGTCCCACAACATAGCTTTGAGAACTCTTAACATTTTATTTTCTATTATACTCTCTTATGACTTTGGTTATCATTAAAATCTGGTGAAAAATCTTAAAATTAAAGCTATGTAAAATTCAATTTTTTCTCCTTTCCCTCTTTTTACTTTATACGTAATACCATAATAAATAAATAATAATAATAATAATAAATAAATAATAATAATCACAAATAATTACAAATAATATTATTATTCTTTTTAAATAATAAAAATAATATATTTATAATTTATAAAAATAATATTCTTAAATATATATTTTTTCTCTTTTATTCTTAAATATAATGTCTTGTTATGAAAAAAAAATAAAAATACATATCAGAGGACAAGGAGGAATAGTTAATTAAATTATAAGAATTTGAATTACGTTGTATTTTTTTCATGCACTTTATAATTTTTAGTAGGGATCGTTAACTTCCAACTTTTGTTCAATTCTAATATTTAAATATTATTTGGGATTATTTTAATAAATTGTAGATAATTAATATTATTGAAATTATATTACAAAAGCATTTTTGAAATGAAATTGTGTTTAAATGTATATGATGATGATGTAATGTTGATGTATGAGTTGAGTGAGTATGATGTTAAAGCTCTGTTGTGATGGAATATATGAAAAGTCTGAAATTGAGGAGTATGTTATGAATACCATAATCTAGGGCTGAGCATGACCCGGCCCTACCCGGAGACCCGTCCCAACCCAACGGGTTCGGGTCGGGTCATACCCGTCTTCAATCATTCAAAGGGACAAACCCAAGTTAGAAAAGGACAGACCCGATCCTACTAAGGACGGGTTCGGTTTCATGCCCGGGTCACCCGGACCCGACCCGGACTTATAATTAATTAATTAAATATATATATATATTAATTATAATTATTATTCTTATTTCTAAAAACTAGAACATGAATAAAAAATATAAAACACTAAAACACTAAAACTAAAAGTATACTACGGTGTGTGTGAGATACATACATACTGTATGAACTTGTCAAGTTGTCATGAGGTTCCATTTGATACATACATACTGTATGAACTTGTCAAGTTGTCAGGTGGTTCCATTTGTTATACAAGAGTTCCTTATACTTATTGAAAAGGGATGAGCGAAATATGCATGGTGCAGGATCAACAAAGACGAATTCTTCTCTTATGTGAGTAACGAATTATAGAATTATACTTTGTTGTTGTTGAAAGAATTATATTAGTATTAGTATACTTCCTGTGGTTAGTTATAGAATTCTAGAAAGATTATGCAAATTTCAAAATTTGAATGGTTTGAAATTTTTTTTAATGTTATTCATCCGTGTCCCGGGTGAACCCGGACCCATTCCTGTGAGGACCCGTCCTATTTTAGACCCATCCTCACCTTGTCCCTCTCTAATTAGGGACGGATTCGGGTTGAAAAATTGACCCGTGCAACATTTCGGGACGGGTAAGGGTCAAGCCCAACCCGTCCCAACCCGTCCCATGCTCACCCCATCATCGTTGTCACGTATTCAGAAATCAGAACAACTATTGATGGTGATGCAATATGTTGATACTATATCAAAAATACAGTGATACTGAAAGAAATTGAGATTTTTATTGGTTATCTTTAAGGTTTTTTTTAATCTCGGATGATAATTTTTATTGAGAATGATGCGTCGAATAGATAAAAAACTTATGCTTTAGTTTTTCAATAACTATTGATATCCTCTTTTACGTTTTTATGGAAAAATCCTTATATATAATATGAAATAATCCTTAGGATTTCCCCCTCCCCTGGGTTCTAGTCCAGACCTCCCATGTAAAAAAAAAAAAATCCTTATATATATTGTAAGAGTGAGTTATTTCTTTATTTGCTATTTATTTATTAACGTGAAATAATATGTTTGTGAAATTTTTAATAAAATTTAAGAGAATAAAATTATAGTGTTAAAGTAATATTTTTTTGAAGTTTCAAGAAAAACAATTATCCTCCTTGATCTTTGTAAAGTAGTTAAGTGTTGCTTATAATTAAGATTAAAAGCATATGTTCATATTTAAGGCTTGAAAATTTAATGGTTTGTTTTTTAAATTGTTTTTAGTTTTGTGTAATGTGGACGTGGTATCAGAAGCCATTCACTAAAGACTCTTCAGGATTAGTTGCTCAATTGGAACCTTTATTTGTGTACTTAAAGAAACCAAAATATTAGTCAACTCTCTTTGTTAATTTTTTTTTTTTTAAAGAGTCTCCTTTTATCCAAAGATGATAGATAAATATTTCGATCCTATAAGGCCTACCAAAACCAGTGACAACTAGAAATCGAGTACAACATCACACATTTTTTGGTACCTCGAAACATAAGGACTTGGTTAGCAACCACCAGACCAATAGGTATTGGCTTCAACTCTCTTTATTAATATGTTTATAGATTATTCATCAATAAACTCATATGTCACTAGCGGAATTGGGAAATACACCTTTATAAAATATGAGTTAAATGCCTACATACACGACGAAATTGAATAAGTATGGCTAAAAATAGCAGAGTCCAATACTTAAAAATACGAGTAAACATAGCTAGGAATACAGGTATGTAATGATGTTCCGCTCAAACAAAAGTAAAGAACCTATTGAGATAAGTGGCCAACAGAATCAAGAGATGGGTTCTTGTCAAGTTCTATGGCTCCAACTATAGAGATACTTCTACCCTTCAAAAATTGGGTATACCATTTTGCAGAGAGCTTTGGGTATCTCTTTAACTCTGGATCATCCTTATCAACATAGTATAGGCCAAAGCTTGACTTGAATCCATCCAGTAACTCAAATAAATCCAGGAAAGACCATACAAAATACCCTTTTACATTTGATCCATTTCTGAGAAAAATTGAGAATACATAGAAAATTAGTTAACACGTCATAAATGCATATATTGGACACTTTCTAAATAAGGAAGCACTGGAATCCATAATTTTGACTCCAAGTTCCCTAATAAAAAACTAGTCCATCAGCCATGGGACTTCTAAGTGATCATAAGATAATTTTTTGATTTGTAGTGTAAGCTAGATATGTCAGAGATGCGTACCTTATGGCATCAAGCACGCCGCCGATATATCCATGCAAGTATTTCACCCTTGACACATCTTGCAGTGATGAATCGCTCGCTGTCCTTTGGCCTAACAAGAAAGTGGAAGCAAAATTTTCATCAATGAATAAATTTGAACTCAACAGGAATTGTTATAAAAACTAATAGAAGGTTGTGTTAGAGAGAGAGAGAGAGAGAGAGAGAGAGAGAGAGAGAGACCATTTTCATAAATGAAAATAGGAGGATTGCCATAAAGGAGCTTGAAATTATTCAGTTCTTGCTGTAAGCCCCAGGGTGTGACAGGGTACTGAATCAAGTAAAGCCAGTTAGTCATAAAATGAAGTAAGAATAAAACACTAGGCCAATTAATTATGAGAAGCATTTTTTGTTTGACAGTTACCTCTTCTTCTGAAAATAGACCCTGCCCATCTGCCAAATAAAGGAAAGCAGTGAGCTATTCACATTACTCCACCAATAATAATAATAATACAGAAATTAGTGATATACATGGTTGTGTGAATGTGTGCATCACTGAAAATTATTGCTTAGATTCTGAATGATGTTAATGCAATGCAATTTGTTAGATATATCAGATGATAATAAAAAGAAATGCATCATGCATGACTGCAATTAGTATATTATGCTTTCAAGACCACCTTTAATCTTACGTTAAAATTTCACTATTCATATACGTGACGAAGTACTCACATGTTAAGTTTGCAGCCATGTCTGCATTGAAGTCTCTCACTTTGCTATTCAGGATGTCAGAATTGTCTGAGACATTTATATTAGTGTAGTGAATCACACCTATAAAATCATATGAATCCTTGACTAGTTCTGATTCACGACTTGTGAAGGTCGGCAATCTTGTTCCTGCATTTGTCTTCATGGAAATGGGATAGTCTCCGTACACCAAGGGTTCCACAATCCTGCAATAAATCAGGAACACAAAATTGCCACATCCTTCACATCATATCCTAGCCAAGACGAAAACATGACATTAAAGGTCTAAAGGACTTGAAAATTTTTCCCAAAAGGGAACTCTCATGTGCGGTATAAGTTCTACCTACTAAGTAGTTTAATGAAACAGAACAAAAAATATTAGTAGAATGTCCAATGAAAGAAAGCAAGTTTGTGGCAGATAAGGAACTAGAAAGCAAAAGGTTTAATATATCTGGTGTAATGCGCTAAGCAAAAAAGTACATTAGTAGGTTGGACACCAGGTATTGGCCCCAAGATCTTAAGGTGTTTGGTATGTGCATCTTTTGAGGTTATATAACCTTCCATTTGTCCATTACTTTCTAACATGAGACTTCTCCGCCCACACCTTGCTGACATAATTCTCGACACAAAAAATGTGAAGGGAAAAGAGAAGTAAAAACAACCAATAGTAGGGTCTATCACTTACCAACCCACCAAAAAATCCCGGGCTCTTTGAGTTGCTACCCTGTCTTTTTCTGCATTTGTTAGAGGAATGTACCCTGATGTGTAGACTGAGATACCAACAAATCCATGCTGATTGTCCTGCAGTGTCACTTAAAAGTCTATGAAAACAGAAACATTCTTTGTCGACAATGATTTTCAAGCAAGAAGATTAAAAACCAGATTAGGATTAGGTTTTATCACAAGTATAAAGTTGAAGCTTTTGCAATTTAAACACACAGAAAGTAGTAATGAAAAACATAAATAAAAAATGTATTCAGAAGCAAAATGTATTATGAAAAAGAAGTAGGTGATGTACCCTATACTTTGTTCTGTACAATCTCGCAACTGAAGAATGAGCTAACAAAATATGATGAACGACCAAATATGGCTCATATGTTGAGTTGCCCCTAGTGCTATTTGTAATACAAAACGGTTGAGAACATCGCCTTGGTGGGATGCTTCCCTCATCATAACCACCTTTGGCAAGTACATTGGGCTCATTTACAGTATTCCAGTACAGCACTCTGTCACCAAACTCTCTAAAACATGCATCAGCATAGTTTGTGAAATCTCTTCTGCATTCACATCCAAGTAATTTACCCATTAATAATATTCCTCAATTTTGTCTATTGTTTCCTGAAAGGAGATTGTATCCTAAGCACAAATAAACACACACACACACTGATTTGATAGAATAATTAACATTTTGAACACGAAAAAAGGGAGCTAGGCTCAAACCAAATAAAGGGTGCTAGGACAAGGATCATCAGGCAAGATGATATCATTGAAAAAGACGAGGAGAGGATTGTTTTGTAACCTTCGAGAAATTCGTTTGCTTATTTTGCAACCTATACAACTGAGGATATAGTTCTTACAAAGTCCCTATAATGTAAACTATAACTAGAAAATATTCACTACAAAACAACCAGCTAGATTATTACAAAGTGCTTTATTTTAAGGATCTGTTTTCCTTATTCACGTATCGAGTGCTTTAATTCTTTCTCATATTGATCTACTTCATGTATTCAAGGGGGTAGTGCCTTATTTTATTTAAAGTAGATCATCCAATAGAAGTTTCATTAAATAATTTCAACAACACTGTGGTGCAGGAGATCAGGATCATACATGATATCACGATTAACCCAACCTCCGTATTCATCTTCGAGTGCTTGTGGTAGATCAAAGTTGTGTAGTGTGACATGTGGTTGGATTCCTGCACAAGGGAAAGAAAGAGTATATGGCAAGGGAAATGAAGTATAATTGACTCCAAAATGCATATAGTTTCTCATTTTTTTGGGAGTGAATGGCAAGGTTTGCGAAATAAAGAAACAAGTATTTAACCATTGCTGATGAGTTCATTGATGAGATTGTTGTAGTACTGTAATCCCTTGGGATTGATGGGTCCTCTACCATCTGGGAAATAGAAAAGCATTTTCAAGGAAATTAAGAAATCTTTAACTGGTCAAAGAATAGCAAGAGAACCATAAATTTAATGCAGTTATGTTTCATTAATAAGTTTTCCCAATGTGCAGATTTAGTCCCTGAATTATTTTTTGAGCTAAAATAGTTTCTCATGTTAATTTTTTGTGCAGATTCAGTTCCTCCGTCATCCTTTTGTTAAAAAACAAACTACTTTATCTTATGTGGCAACATCCATCAACCATATGTTGTCACGTGACATTTTAATTACCCAATTATTAATTAAATATTAAATAAATCAAAATTAAATAAAATGTCACGTGGCAGCATATGGTTGTGGATGTTGCCACATAAGATAACGTAGTTTGTTTTTTAACGAAGGGATGACGGAGGAACTGAATTTGCACAGAAAATTAACATGAGGGAATATTTTAGCTCAAAAAATAATTCAGGGACTAAATCTGCACATTTGGAAAACTTAAGGGACCAAAACTGCATTTTGGCATAAATTTAATGGTTCTCATTGATTATTATGTGCTCAAGTCTGAGTTGAGTATATCATACTTGGTATGAGTCTGGACCAAGAAATGGAAAATCTGTAGGCATCAAGTCCAGTTTCCACCATGAGCCGTACATCTTCCTGCATGGGAAAACTATAAACTATTAAAATTGTTTTGCTTCTTAGCGGTGTCGCACTGCTATAACTGTTATACTTCAAATAACTTAACAGCTTATGCCTCGATCTTACTAATATTATTGGAAAAAGAAAAAAAAATAAGGGAAGTACCTTATATTTGTGGTACTCATCACATGCTACATCTCCATTTGCTCCATGAGCGTACCCTGTTAATTAAAAATCATAGATTTAGTGTCTTTTGGAGATGAAATGATAGCCCCGTAAACAATGACGACCAAACGAACAATCAAAACTGGATAATTAAGCTGGACATATTTCTCCAAGATTTTTATTATTGATTCTTACTTCAGAGTTACAACAATCACAGATGATAATATGGCAAAATCCTTAGAAAGGGCTTTATCCTTTTCTATTCTAGTCTATTCTGTTTCATCCAATTTCATCTTATTCTCTACTCATCATCAAATATACAGCATAGACCAAAAGAATTTCTTATGTAACTACTAGAAAATTCTGATTTAGGGACGGAACGAAATCCGTCTCTAAATCAGGAAAATTTCGTCTCTAACAGCATTAGAGACGTAATTGTGTCCGTCTCTGAAACAGGCGTCGCAAAGCATATAGAGACGGAATCTTTCTAATTTAGAGACGGAAATTTCCGTCTCTAACTTAGAGACGGACATTTCTAACTTAGAGACGGAAATTTTCGTCTCTAATTTAGAGACGGACATTTCCGTCTGTAAAATATAAAATTGCGTCTCTATAATTATAATAAATTTCATCTCGAACAAAGACGGAAAATTTTCGTCTCTAATCGATTAATTTCTATCTCTAAACTGAGATGAAATGCCAGATTCAACGTCCGTCTCTGAACACTTAAATTTCGTCTCTAATTTTAAAGTCTGATGCTACTCTTATTTCCATCCCTAAATTCTTCGAACCTGTCTAATTTTAAATCCTATTTTTTTAAAAAGATTCTAACATTTTAGCCTTTTGAAAAAACTAGGAAAATTGTCCGTGCGATGCACAGGTCTTAAATTTTGCTATCCTTTATTTTTTTGAAGGGCTTTCCATTTGTTAAAACATTAAACATTAATTTTATTTACATGTGAATTTTTTTAGCCGACAATAAATCTATCATTTTTTGGAATTATATTTTATATGGTATTTTTTTTAATTATTACAAATTTACATTGAAATTTATTTTTTTATGATCAGACAAATTTATGTAATCAAATCGGAATACAATACTTATAATTAGATAAAATGCGATAAAGATTTTGAAAAATATTTATAATATGTGAAATAATCATGTATACTTTAAAAATAGTTATGAATAACTGTTATTATTTTTTTTTCGTGTTTTTTTTGGGACAATTATATAATATAAAATTGGTATAATATATAATACACAAACTTCTATCTATATATTAAGCAAAATGTAAATATTTAAATATGTCTTTTGTCACACACTTATCATTATCAAGGAAAAACCATAGTTATTTGACACATGTTGAAGTGAAAAAATATATTTGTAATGATCAATAAAAACATGTTGAATTGAAAATTAAAAATGTAAATAAACAAAACAAAAACCAATTGTAGTTCCAACTTCTAAAGTTTAGACACGGCTTAAGAACATCTATTTGGAAAGAACCATGAACAAACTTATATATGAGAAGCAAAATACTTAAAAGAGAAAAAGATCTTTATCCTTACATCACCGGCGAGAATACGTTACCTTTAGTTGCCTCAAGCATTTTGAAGGCAGTCACCTTCATTAAATGTTTGTCTCCTTAATATTTCTTATTTTTGTGATTTTCTACCATCCTTGTGGCCGAGAGTATTTCCTCAATCGTTAAATGGGACGAAGGCCGGGAGTATTCCCTCAATCCTAAATCTAAAATCTTTATGAGAAATTTACATCCATCATGAAGGTAGGTTAATTTTGTTAGTAACATTGAAATTGTACAAATTTAATATACTTATTTGAAACTACCTCTAAAGATATTATTTGCATTTTAAAGGTGCTGATTTAATTGAAATATTTTTTAAAAGAAATTTTTTTTATAAGCGTTTTTTGGAATATTCATATTTTCAGTAGCATTAAATAACTTTCTTAATGAACATGAAATCTACCAAAAAGTTTATATATATATATATATATATATATATATATATGAATGAAGGGAGTAACTTGCAATAAAGCTATATAAAGCAAGCAAATACCGTATATAAAATGAGCAAGTAAATATACGTTCACAGTGTATTGCATGAGAACGGGTACGGTACCAGTACCCAATACGGATACGGGTACGGGGTACGGCATTTTTTAAAAAAAAAATTAGGGTATGAGTACGTTCTTATATATATTTAATTTATAAATATAATTATATATAAATTTAAAAAATTAAAATTTAAAAATACAATCAACAAATTGAAATTCATAGGAATTAATAATTTCCTACCACACAACCTATAATGTTTGCAAAAGAATTAATAAAAAAAATCAAAAACATCCAAAAATAACACAAAATGGGAAAAAAAAAGAAAAAGTGGTGCATAATAAAAAAAAAAGAGTGGTTCAATTCTTAAACTAGTTTAAACACTCGGTGTGCAAAAAAAATCAAAACAAAATATGAATATCAAACCACTTTTCATTGCATTTCATTGCTGTTTTAAATGAAAATAATTGAAAAATATTGAATCAAGATGATTTTTCTTATCCTTGTGAACAAAACACATCGTTTGAGAAAAAATTTATGTTCAATCGTACCACATAGTGGGTACGTACCCATTTAAGTACCCAGAAGTACTCATTCAAGTACCCAATTTTTTTAAATTTTTTTATTTGGATACGCATCCGGTACGTACCCAGAAATACCCAAGGCATACCGGGTATGTACCCAGTACATATACGACAGCTAGATAAAAGTACCTATGCTTCATACTTCACACTTGATTAATCAGAGTACATGGAATATCATTCAAAAGGTGGATATATTTATGTTTTCTTACTTTGTTCACATGTTCACTTTATATGAGTCTTTTCTTAGTAGAATGCAAAATCTCTCCCTTGGTAATAATTTAACTACATTTAATAAAAGCTTTAAGCTTCCAAAATTTAAAAAAAATCGATTATTAGTGACAAGAAGAAGTGAAATTGCAAAAGAAGGAACCAGCATGGGCGAAGGTATCCCATATGCTAGGGGTTCTTCCATCTTCTTTAGCAGCTCCTTCCACCTGCATGCATGTGTTCATAAATAATATTTATTTTTATTTTTATTTTTTTTGAAGGGGAATGTATATTCTTATTTATACATTCATCTTTGCACTATTGAAATAAAGATAAGAATGATGTATATAGGAACCTGATATGCAGAGGTGGCTGAACCAAAAACAAAATCAGCAGGGAATTCATCTCTGCTATACTTATCAGCACTCAACACTCCCACAACCAAGTTGAAAAGTAAAACAGTAAGCATGAAGGCAAAGCTCATAGACGTTTCTGGTCCCATGAATGATCTATTGATCTACCTATGTTTCAATTTCTGATTCTGTGGGAAGCTCAACTCAAATATGCTCTTTTAGTTTTTTTTTGGTACATTATGCTCCTTTAGTTTAAGTAACATCCTCATTATTCAACGAACCAAAGCGGTGGGTGTTGGATTTTTATTTTGCCAATTTCTTCCTGTTATTGTTTTATCCATCCCTGAATATAAGTCATTTTAACTTATTTCACACAAATTAAGAAAAGTAATTATTACACTTAATTTTATGAAAAAATATGTTTACTTTCCAAATTTACCTCTATTTAAATTTTATATTTCTCTTTCCTACTTTAATTATTATGCATCTTCTTTTATAGGAAATAACAAAGAATTTATTGCAATATGAAAATATAAGTGTAATTATGATGGGCATATTTGGAAAAACAAAATTAATACTACCTAAATATCTTAAAACAACTTATCATTAAAGACACAAAAGTCTTTATTTTGATGTCCATATTTAGGAATGGAGGGAGTAATAAATGGTCCAAGCTATTAGCGTTAGTTTCAATTGGATTGGACACCATTTGTTGAAATTGTGGTGCAGAGCAGCATTGTAATCAAACAAGGATAACGCAATGAAAGGGACTAGTCCTAAGAATACTTTATTTAATTCAATCCGTCCCACAACATAGCTTTGAGAACTCTTAACATTTTATTTTCTATTATACTCTCTTATGACTTTGGTTATCATTAAAATCTGGTGAAAAATCTTAAAATTAAAGCTATGTAAAATTCAATTTTTTCTCCTTTCCCTCTTTTTACTTTATACGTAATACCATAATAAATAAATAATAATAATAATAATAAATAAATAATAATAATCACAAATAATTACAAATAATATTATTATTCTTTTTAAATAATAAAAATAATATATTTATAATTATAAAAATAATATTCTTAAATATATATTTTTTATTTTTTATTCTTAAATATAATGTCTTGTTATGAAAAAAAAATAAAAATACATATCAGAGGACAAGGAGGAATAGTTAATTAAATTATAAGAATTTGAATTATGTTGTATTTTTTTCATGCACTTTATAATTTTTAGTAGGGACCGTTAACTTCCAACTTTTGTTCAATTCTAATATTTAAATATTATTTGGGATTATTTTAATAAATTGTAGATAATTAATATTATTGAAATTATATTACAAAAGCATTTTTGAAATGAAATTGTGTTTAAATCTATATGATGATGATTTAATGTTGATGTATGAGTTGAGTGAGTATGATGTTAAAGCTCTGTTGTGATGGAATATATGAAAAGTCTGAAATTGAGGAGTATGTTATGAATACCATAATCTAGGGGTGAGCATGACCCGGCCCTACCCGGAGACCCGTCCCAACCCAACTGGTTCGGGTCGGGTCGGGTCGGGTCATACCCGTCTTCAATCATTCAAAGGGACAAACCCAAGTTAGAAAAGGACAGACCCGATCCTACTAAGGACGGGTTCGGTTTCATGCCCGGGTCACCCGGACCCGGCCCGGACTTATAATTAATTAATTAAATATATATATATATATTCATTATAATTATTATTCTTATTTCTAAAAACTAGAACATGAATAAAAAATATAAAACACTAAAACACTAAAACTAAAAGTATACTACGGTGTGTGTGAGATACATACATACTGTATGAACTTGTCAAGTTGTCAGGAGGTTCCATTTGATACATACATACTGTATGAACTTGTCAAGTTGTCAGGAGGTTCCATTTGTTATACAAGAGTTCCTTATACTTATTGAAAAGGGATGAGCGAAATATGCATGGTGCAGGATCAACAAAGACGAATTCTTCTCTTATGTGAGTAACGAATTATAGAATTATACTTTGTTGTTGTTGAAAGAATTATATTAGTATTAGTATACTTCCTGTGGTTAGTTATAGAATTCTAGCAAGATTATGCAAATTTCAAAATTTGAATGGTTTGAAAATTTTTTTTAATGTTATTCATCCGTGTCCCGGGTGAACCCGGACCCATTCCTGTAAGGACCCGTCCTATTTTAGACCCATCCTCACCTTGTCCCTCTCTAATTAGGGACGGATTCGGGTTGAAAAATTGACCCGTGCAACATTTCGGGACGGGTAAGGGTCAAGCCCAACCCGTCCCATGCTCACCCCATCATCGTTGTCACGTATTCAGAAATCAGAACAACTATTGATGGTGATGCAATATGTTGATACTATATCAAAAATACAGTGATACTGAAAGAAATTGAGATTTTTATTGGTTATCTTTAAGGTTTTTTTTAATCTCGGATGATAATTTTTATTGAGAATGATGCGTCGAATAGATAAAAAACTTATGCTTTAGTTTTTCAATAACTATTGATATCCTCTTTTACGTTTTTATCGAAAAATCCTTATATATAACATGAAATAATCCTTAGGATTTCCTCCTCCCCTAGGTTCTAGTCCAGACCTCCCATGTAAACAAAAAAAAAATCCTTATATATATTGTAAGAGTGAGTTATTTCTTTATTTGCTATTTATTTATTAACGTGAAATAATATGTTTGTGAAATTTTTAATAAAATTTAAGAGAATAAAATTATAGTGTTAAAGTAATATTTTTTTGAAGTTTCAAGAAAAACAATTATCCTCCTTGATCTTTGTAAAGTAGTTAAGTGTTGCTTATAATTAAGATTAAAAGCATATGTTCATATTTAAGGCTTGAAAATTTAATGGTTTGTTTTTTAAATTGTTTTTAGTTTTGTGTAATGTGGACGTGGTATCAGAAGCCATTCACTAAAGACTCTTCAGGATTAGTTGCTCAATTGGAACCTTTATTTGTGTACTTAAAGAAACCAAAATATTAGTCAACTCTCTTTGTTAATTTATTTTTTTTTAAAGAGTCTCCTTTTATCCAAAGATGATAGATAAATATTTCGATCCTATAAGGCCTACCAAAACCAGTGACAACTAGAAATCGAGTACAACATCACACATTTTTTGGTACCTCGAAACATAAGGACTTGGTTAGCAACCACCAGACCAATAGGTATTGGCTTCAACTCTCTTTATTAATATGTTTATAGATTATTCATCAATAAACTCATATGTCACTAGCGGAATTGGGAAATACACCTTTATAAAATATGAGTTAAATGCCTACATACACGACGAAATTGAATAACTATGGCTAAAAATAGCACAGAGTCCAATACTTAAAAATACGAGTAAACATAGCTAGGAATACAGGTATGTAATGATGTTCCGCTCAAACAAAAGTAAAGAACCTATTGAGATAAGTGGCCAACAGAATCAAGAGATGGGTTCTTGTCAAGTTCTATGGCTCCAACTATAGAGATACTTCTACCCTTCAAAAATTGGGTATACCATTTTGCAGAGAGCTTTGGGTATCTCTTTAAGTCTGGATCATCCTTATCAACATAGTATAGGCCAAAGCTTGACTTGAATCCATCCAGTAACTCAAATAAATCCAGGAAAGACCATACAAAATACCCTTTTACATTTGATCCATTTCTGAGAAAAATTGAGAATACATAGAAAATTAGTTAACACGTCATAAATGCATATATTGGACACTTTCTAAATAAGGAAGCACTGGAATCCATAATTTTGACTCCAAGTTCCCTAATAAAAAACTAGTCCATCAGCCATGGGACTTCTAAGTGATCATAAGATAATTTTTTGATTTGTAGTGTAAGCTAGATATGTCAGAGATGCTCTTTTAATTTTCTGATCATAAAAAAATAAATTTCAATGTAAATTTGTAATAATTAAAAAAAATACCATATAAAATATAATTCCAAAAAATGATAGATTTATTGTCGGCTAAAAAAATTCATAATTAATTGGCCTAGTGTTTTATTCTTACTTCATTTTATGACTAACTGGCTTTACTTGATTCAGTACCCTGTCACACCCTGGGGCTTACAGCAAGAACTGAATAATTTCAAGCTCCTTTATGGCAATCCTCCTATTTTCATTTATGAAAATGGTCTCTCTCTCTCTCTCTCTCTCTCTCTCTCTCTCTCTCTCTCTCTCTCTCTCTCTCTAACACAACCTTCTATTAGTTTTTATAACAATTCCTGTTGAGTTCAAATTTATTCATTGATGAAAATTTTGCTTCCACTTTCTTGTTAGGCCAAAGGACAGCGAGCGATTCATCACTGCAAGATGTGTCAAGGGTGAAATACTTGCATGGATATATCGGCGGCGTGCTTGATGCCATAAGGTACGCATCTCTGACATATCTAGCTTACACTACAAATCAAAAAATTATCTTATGATCACTTAGAAGTCCCATGGCTGATGGACTAGTTTTTTATTAGGGAACTTGGAGTCAAAATTATGGATTCCAGTGCTTCCTTATTTAGAAAGTGTCCAATATATGCATTTATGACGTGTTAACTAATTTTCTATGTATTCTCAATATATGTCCAACTTCTAAAGTTTAGACACAGCTTAAGAACATCTATTTGGAAAGAACCATGAACAAATTTATATATGAGAAGCAAAATACTTAAAAGATAAAAAGATCTTTATCCTTACATCACCGGCGAGAACACGTTACCTTTAGTTGCCTCAAGCATTTTGAAGGCAACCACCTTCATTAAATGTTTGTCTCCTTAATATTTCTTATTTTTGTGATTTTCTATCATCCTTGTGGCCGGGAGTATTTCCTCAATCGTTAAATGGGACGAAGGCCGGGAGTATTCCCTCAATCCTAAATCTAAAATCTTTATGAGAAATTTACATCCATCATGAAGGTAAGTTAATTTTGTTAGTAACATTGAAATTGTACAAATTTAATATACTTATTTGAAACTACCTCTAAAGATATTATTTGCATTTTAAAGGTGCTGATTTAATTGAAATATTTTTTAAAAGAAGTTTTTTTTATAAGCGTTTTTTGGAAAAGGTAATTAAGTTTTATTAGAAATTGAAGTGAGTTTATGCAAATTGGAAAAATAAAACTATAGATACAGATTGATAAATATATATGGATTAAATGATAATTTTTTACTTTAATATTTTGAATGAAACTTTTTAGTTGAAATTTCACACACATTGACAATTTCTTGCTAAATATTTTGGATATTTTGTTTAATTTATATTTTTCTATCATTTTTATTAGTTTCGTTTAACGATATTATGTAATGCATTATATATAAAGTATCTTTTTTAAAAAATAGTTTTTTATTTAAATTTAACATTTTTTACCCTTAATATTGATTGATCGCATTTATTATAAATATGTAGTGAAGAATACAAATATATGTATATATATAGAGAGAGAGAAATGAAAAGATTAGAAATGATATGGACGGATGTGATTTACTTGCAATGGATGACTGCGATTAGAAAAGAAATTAGAAGGGAAAAAATATCATGCGGAGGGAAAGTAAGATTAACCCTCAACTTCTCCTATTTTATAATATGTTGATGATTATGTTGATGATGACTATTATTAATTACTAATATTGTGTTTTTGAGAAAACATGATAGGCGGTTATGATTTAATCTAATAAAATATGATGAACGGCTAAGATTAAAAGATACAAAACAGGCGGTTATGATTTAATCTAATAAAATATGATGGACGGCTAAGATTAAAAGATACAAAACACACACTTAATGATGGATTTATGAGAGAAATACACCATTACGAGGGAAAATGGGTATTTTAGGAGGGAAATCTTTTTTGCCCTTTTACTTCTCCAATTTTAATATATGTTGACTATTCAACTACACATTATATATTTCCGTCTCTAAAAACCGTCTCTAAATCATACTTTTCTAGTAGTGTGTGAGCAATGAAGCCATATAAAGCAAGCAAATATATAAAGTGAGCAAGTAAGTATATATTCACACTTGATTAATCAAAGTAAGATATGTTTTTTCTTACTCTATTCACAATTTATATGAGTCATTTCTTAAAAGAGTGCAAAATCTTTCCCTTGGTAATCATTTAAATACATTTAATAAAAGCCTATAGTAGCTTTAGAATTTAAATAATGATTGCATTTTGCACCCTGTTTTCTTTAGGTTCATACAAAGAGAAGAAATAGATTGCATCAAAAGAAGATGAACGACTTGGTGTATGTGATGTACAACTTGAAATTGAAGAGTAGAGGAACAAGAACGACTAAAGATATTGCATTTGAAGAAATCCACTCTGATGAGGAATGGATTACTGAAACAATAGATGAGTCTGATGTAGATGTTCAACCTCCTCACTCAAGGGATGATGTTGCTGATGATGATGATGGGGGTCCTAAGATTGATAATGAGATTGATCTTAACCTAAGTTATAATTTTGATGCTGGTGGAAGTTCAAGTAATATGAACTTAGATGAAGTTCAAAACACTGTTGCTGATGCAATTGTTGAGGAAATTAGCTCATCTGAAGATGAGCATGATGAAGAACACGTAACCAATGATGGAGATGAAAATGAAGATGCTTCTGGTGGTGATGATGGAGGCTTTGAGTTTTGAAGAATAGAGAATCCAAACTTTATAATTTTGAATCTAATTTATAATAGTATATATGCTAATGCTATTTGCTAGTATGCTACTACAGTACTACATTTGGATAGAGTATTTTTATGATTTTAGCTCATTATGTTTTGCGTTTGAAGTTTGAAATTACACAAGACATATTATTTTATTATGTTTTGACTTTGGAGTTTGAATATTGAATTATTGATGGACAAGTTATCTTATTAATATTACAAATTTGCATCAATTTGCACTTGTGAATGTTGATTTTTGACAGGTTATTACATTTTCGATATGTATATATATTTTAGGTAGACTCTTACAAGTCTACGAAACGAGTTTACGACTCGAGTTCACCTAGGGAAAACGAGTTTGCGTAGACTCTCGAGTCTGACAACCTTGCCTATAGGCCTATTTCTTTGAAGAATGTAAGCTTCTAAAATTTACAAAAATCGATTATTAGTGACAAGAAGAAGTAAAAATGCAAAAGAAGGAACCAGCATGGGCGAAGGTATCCCATATGCT